>JAPDVU010000009.1:58605293-59205293 GCA_026230045.1 Corynorhinus townsendii | reverse complement strand
CAGTCCCCAATTGGCGCAAACACGCAGATTCAGAGGAGCTCTACACTCCACCACGGAAAAGTCAGATTTCACCTGGGATAAGGAGAGAGAGAACTACATAACCAGACACCCAGAGAAGAGAGACTATGGGGAGACAAAGAAACAGCCCACATGTGAAAAAAAAGCAGGCATCACCAAAAAAGGAAATAAATGAAATGGAGGCAAGCAACCTGCCAGAGAAAGAATTCAGAGAAATGGTCATAAGGTGGCTGAAAAGAATGGAAGACAAATTCAACAATATGAGTAAGAACCAAGAAGAAATGAAAAAATGACATCACTGCTGTAAAGAACTCAATAGAAAGCATCAAGAGTAGACTAGAAGAAGCAGAGAACTGCATTTGTGAGCTAGAAGACAAGGTGGGGAAAAATACCCAAATAGAGCAGCTTCTAGAAAAAAAAAATTTTTAAAGCAGGAGGAGAGCCTAAGGGAACTTTGGGACAACGTGAAACAAAACAACATCTGCATAATAGGGGTTCAAGAAGGAGAGGAAACTGAGCAAGGAATAGAAAACCTGTTTGAAGAAATAATGACAGAAAACTTCCCTGATATGGGGGGGAAAAACCACACAAATCCAAGAAGCTCACAGAATCCCAAGCACAATGAACCCCAAAAGACTGACACCAAGGCACATTATAATTATATTGGCAAACACCAATGACAACGTAAGAATCTTAAAAGCAGCCAGAGAGAGACAGAAAGTTACCTACAAAGGAACCCCCATCAGACTAGCAACTGATTTCTCAACAGAAACTTATCAGGCCAGAAGGGAATGGAATGAAATATACGAAGTCATGCAAAGGAAGGGTCTGAATCCAAGAATACTGTACCCAGCAAGGCTATCAATCAAAATTGAAGGTGAAATCAGGAGCTTCAGAGACAAAAAAAAGGACTAAGGGAATTTATTACCACCAAACCAGAAATGCAAGAAATGCTAAAGGGTCTGCTGTAAAAGAAAAAAAGAAAAAAAAATAGGAAGCGAAGAAGGAACACAGGGGTAAAGAATAAAAATGGCGACAAATAAATACCTATCAATAATAACTTCAAATGTAAATGGATTAAATTCCCCAATCAAAACACATAGGGTAACGGATTGGATAAGAAAACATGACCCATGTAACTGCTGTCTACAAGAAACCCACCTCAGAAAAAAAGACGCACACAGACTGAGGGAGAAGGGATAGAAAAAGGTTTTTCAGGTGAATGGAAATGGGAAAAAAAGCTAGGGTATCAATACTTATATCTGACAAATTAGATCTCAAAGTGAAGAACATAACAAAAGATAAGGAAGGCTACTTCATAATACTAAAGGGAGCAATCCAACAAGAAGAAATAACTCTGGTAAACATATACACACCCAATACAGGAGCACCCAAATACATTTAAAAAAACCTCCTGGAGGATATCAAAGGAGAGATTGACAGCAATACAATCATAGTAGGAGACTTTAATACCCCACTATCACCATTGGACAAATCCTCTAAACAAAAAATCAAAGAAACATCAATCCTAAATGACTCATTAGTCCAGATGGAATTAATTGACATCTTCAGAACATTTCACCCCAGAGCCACAGAATATACATTCTTCTCAAGTGCACATGGGTCATTTTCAAAGATAGACCATATGTTGGGTCATAGACAAAGTCTCTTCAAATTCAAGAAGATAGAAATCATATCAAGTATCTTCTCAGATCACAGTGGCATAAAACTGGAAATCAACTACAATAAAAACAATCCAAAAAAATCAAACACATGGAGACTAAACAGCATGCTATTAAACAATGACTGGGTTACCAGAGAGATCAAGGAAGAAATAAAAAACATCATGGCAACAAATGACAATGAAAACACAACAATCCAAAATCTATGGGACACAGCGAAAGCAGTCTTGAGAGGGAAGTTCATAGCTCTACAAGCCTACTGCAAAAAAAAATAGGAAATAATGGTAATAAATTACCTAACCCTACAACTCAAAGAGTTAGAAAGAGAGCAACAAGAAAAGCCCAGTGTAAGCAGAAGGAAGGAAATAATAAAGATCAGAGCGGAGATAAATGACACTGAGACCAAAACAAAACAATACAAAAGATCAACAAAACCAAGAGCTGCTTCTTTGAAAGGATAAACAAGATTGATGAACCTCTAGCCAGGCTCACCAAGAAGCAAAGAGAGAGGACCCAAATAAACAAAATCAGAAATGAAAGGGTGAAATAACAACGGACCCCACCGAAATACAAAGGATTGTTAAAAATATTATGAACAACTCTATTCCAACAAACTGGACAATCTGGAGGAAATGGACATATTCCTAGAAGAATATAACCTTCCAAAGCTCAATCAGGAAGAATCTAAAAATCTCAATAGGCCAATAACTATGGAAGAAATTGAAGCAGTCATCAAAAAGCTTCCAGCAAACTAAAGCCTGGGGCCAGATGGCTTCACAGGGGAGTTTTACCAAACATTCAATGAAGAACTAAAACCTATCCTCCTCAGACTATTCCAAAAAATTCAAGAGGAAGGAACACTTCCAAACTCATTCTATGAAGCTAGCATCACCCTAATACCAAAACCAGATAAAGACAATACAGTGAAAGAGAATTACAGGCCAATATCCCTCATGAACATAGATGCCAAAATCCTCAACAAAATTCTAGCAAATGGGATCCAGCACTACATCAGAAAGATCATACACCATGACCAAGTAGGATTTATCCCATGAATGCAAGGATGGTACAATATCTGCAAATCAATAAACATGATACATCACGTAAACAAATTGAGAGATAAAAATCACATAGTCATATCAATTGATGCTGAAAAAGCATTTGACAAAACCTAACACCCTTTCTTGATAAAAACTCTCAACAAGGTGGGAATAGAAGGAGCATACCTCAACATCATAAAAGCCATATATGATAAACCCACAGCTAACATCATACTCAATGGGCAAAAACTAAAACCATTTCCCCTAAGAACAGGAACAAGACAGGGATGCCCACTCTCACCACTCATGTTCGACATAGTACTGGAAGTATTAGCCATTGCAATTAGACAAGAAGAAGAAATAAAAGGCATCCAAATTGGAAAAGAAGAAGTAAAGCTGTTCTTATTTGCAGATGACATGACATTGTACATAAAAAACCCAAAAGACTCCATCAAAAAACTAACAGACTTAATAAATGAATTCAGCAGTGTAGCAGGATACAAAATTAACACCCAAAAATCTATGGCATTTCTATACACCAATAGTGAACTTACAGAAAGAGAGACTAAAAAGGCAATCCCATTTACCATCGCACAAAAATATTAAGATACCTAGGAATAAACTTAACTAAGGAGGTAAAAGACCTATACACAGAAAACTACAGGACACTGAAAAAAGAGACAGAGGAAGATGTAAACAGATGGAAGAACAGACCATGTTCATGGATTGGGAGAATCAACATCATTAAAATGTCCATACTACCCAAAGCAATCTATAGATTCAATCCACTCCCCATTAAAATACCAACAGCATATTTCACAGACCTAGAAAGAACTCTCCAAAAATTCATCTGAAATAAAAAAAAAAGACCCCGGATAGCCACAGCAATCCTGAGAAAGAAGAACAAAGTAGGGGGAATCTTAATACCAGATTTCAAGCTGTATTACAAAGCCACTGTTCTCAAAACAGCCTGGTACTGGCACAAGAACAGACATATAGATCAATGAAACAGAATAGAGAACCCAGAAATCAACCCAAACCACTATGCTCAATTAATATTTGACAAAGGAGGCAAGAACATACAATGGAGTCAAGACAGTCTCTTCAATAAATGGTGTTGGGAAAGTTGGACAGATACTTGCAAAGAAATGAAACTAGACCACCAACTTACACTATACACAAAAATAAATGCAAAATGGATCAAGGACTTAAATGTAAGATGGGAAACCATAAAAATACTAGAGGAGTCCACTGCCAGAAAAATCTCTGACATATGCGAAGCAATTTCTTCACTGATACTGCTCCTAGGGCAATGGAAGTTAAAGAGAAAATAAACAAATGGGACTACAACAAAATAAAAAGCTTCTGCACAGCAAAGGAGACTATCAATAAAACAACAAGAAAGCCCACTGCATGGGAGAACATATTTGCCAATGATATCAATGATAAGGGTTTAGCCTCCAACATTTACAGGGAACTCATGCAGCTTAACAAAAGGAAGATAAACAACCCAATCAAAAAATGGGCAAAGGACCTAAATAGACACTTTTTGAAAGAGGACATAAAGAAGGCCAAGAGATATATAAAAACCTGCTCAAAGTCACTAATCATCTGAGAGATGCAAATCAAAATGGCAATGTGGTACCATCTCACACCTGTCAGAATGGCTATCATCAACAAATTAACAAACAAGTGCTGGCGAGGATGCAGAGAAAAAGGAACCCTTATGCACTGCTGTTGGGAATGCAGACTGGTGCAGCCACTGTGGAGAACAGTATGGAGTTTGGAACTCCCATTTGACCCAGTGATCCCACTTCTAGGAATATATCCCAAGAAACTTGAAACACAAATCAGAAAGGATATGTGCACCCCTATGTTCATAGCAGCACAATTCACCATAGCTAAGATTTGGAAACAGCCCA
Source organism: Corynorhinus townsendii (assembly GCA_026230045.1). Taxonomy (NCBI): domain Eukaryota; kingdom Metazoa; phylum Chordata; class Mammalia; order Chiroptera; family Vespertilionidae; genus Corynorhinus; species Corynorhinus townsendii. The sequence continues at coordinate 59,200,631 of JAPDVU010000009.1, read as the reverse complement.
AGTGCCCATCAGCAGATGAGTGGATTAAAAAACTGTGGTACATCTACATAATGGAATACTATGCTGCAGTAAAAAAGAAGGAGTTCTTACCATTTGCAACAACATGGATGGAGATGGAGAGCATTATTCTAAGTGAAATAAGCCAGGCAGAGAAAGATAAATATCACATGATCTCACTCATTTGTGGAATATAATGAACAACATAAACTGATGAACAAAAATAGATCCAGAGACAGAGAAACATCAATCAGAATGTGAAACCTCAGGGAAGGTAGGGGAAGGGGGGTAAGGGGGAGAGATCAACCAAAGGACTTATATGAAAGCATATAAGCCTAATCAATGGACACAGACAACAGGGGGGTGGGGTCATGAATGGGAGGTGGGGGTAATGGGGAAATAAGGACACATATGTAATAACTTAATAAAGAAATTTAAATAAATAAATAAATAAAATTCTGTGACTTTGTTCTTGAGGTGGGGTGGAGGTGAACTTAGGAGATACGGGTGAATTTGGGGTTGTGCTCAGAATGAATTTGGGAGTTCCTCAGATCAGCTTGTGCATTCTTTCAGTCAATGAGTACTTAGCCCCTTCTATGCAATAAGCCAAATGTGGAGTCACAAAGATAAACTGACATCGATCTGCCTCTTGAGAGCTCGTGGTCTAGAACTCAATGTGAAGCCCAGGACTTCAAATCCAATTGCAAGTTAGGAGTGAAAGGAGTTATGGTGCATGTCTTTCTGTCCCTCTCTTAATGGGGACAATCAGGCAAGTAGAAGACAAGGCAGGAACCATTTTGTCCCTTTTTCAGAAACAGTCAAGTGTGATGACCAAGATCCTGGACCTTACAGTCAAACACACCTGGTCGTAAACTTTGGCTCCATCAACTTGTGTAACTTTGAATAATGTCATCTCTTAGAATCGCCATTCTCCTCTGGAGAAGAGTAAAAGAAACTACCTGTATTGGTTTCCTGGGGCTGCCATAACAAATTCCCACACACTTGGTTAAAAAAACAAACAAACAAAACAAAACAAACAAAACACAGAAATGTTTTCTCTCACAGTCTGGAGGCCAGAAGTCTGAAATCAAGGTGTCTGCAGGCCTGGCTCCCTCCAAAAGCTCAGGGAGAGTCCTTCCTTGCCTCTTGTAGCTCTTGGTGACTCCTGGTAGGAGAAGGCCTCCACCCTTCTCCCACATGCCTCCTTCCCTGTGTCTCTGCATGTCCTTTTCTGTCTCTTATAAGGACACGCATTGGACTTAGGGCTCACTCTAATCCAGTATGAGCTCACCTTCATTGACCCTTAAGTATGGCCACAAAGTTCTTATTTCCAAACAAGGTCACATTCTTAGGTTCTAAGTGTTCATGAATTTGGGGGGACACTATTCAACCCAGTACCCTACCTTATAGGACTGCTGAGGGAGTAAATGAGGTGATGCATGGAAAGCATTCTGCACAGTCTGGGTACACAAACACAATACATGTTAGCTGTACACATGTATGCATGTTATATGTGTGTGTTTATATATGTATGCATATGTAACTACTTTGTTACTTACTAGATTTACCAAAGGTTTATTTTATTATTCATTTCACCAAAATAAATGGTAACTTTCAATATTGTTTGTTCTTTGTAAGTGTTCTAATTTGATTGTTTCTGCTTCTATCATATTATTTTCTTTCTTTTTTTTCTTTAGGTTTGTGGTTGTTATTCATATTTGTCTTTCTCTTTTTCTCGAAAAATGTTCTAGATGTTTGGGGATATAGATCCATTTTTCTCAACAGGCAGTCTCTTATTATATTGGTGATTTCACTCCAATGAACATTTTCTTTTTACTTAGGTGAGTATTTTGATCATCTTGTAGAACTGGTGAGCTTTTTGTTTGTTGTTGAGAATTATTATTCCCTGTAACTTTTCTATGTTGCTACTAGAGGCTCAGTGCACAAAATTGTGCACTGAGAGTAGGGTGTGTCCCTCAGCGTGGCCTGCACCCTCTCGCAGTCTGGAAGCCCTCGAGGGATGTATGTCTGCCGAGGAGACGGGAGAGCTCCTGCCACCACCACTGTGCTCACCAGCCGTGAGCCCAGTTTTGGCGCACTGACCACCAGCAGCAGCTCCTGCATTGAGCGTCTGCCCCCTGTTGGTCAGTGCGTGTCATAGTGACGGGTTGTTCTGCCATTGGGTCAATTTGCAATATTAGCCTTTTATTATATTATTATGGTCATCTTCCATAAATGACCCCTAGATTCTTATATCCTCTACTTACAAGGGGTGAAGTTCAGAATGTGTCTTTTTATCCTTTTTTATCTTTATACTCCATCTTCCATCCAAAGGCCACTGTCCCTCCAGACCTGTATTATGCCACACTCTCTGCTAGGAAATCCTCGCAGGTCTGGCCCAGCCCACACCCACACTTGCCCAGCTGGAGCACAGTGAGTGGGCCAGTCCATGTCCTGGGCAGTCCTGGGCGCTTTCAGCAGGTCCTGAGGTCTGTGATCTGGAATTGATTCTCACTAGCATCCAAACCGGATTCTAGATTAGACAGAGCTAAGTGGGAGACAGACTCTGGGTTGGCCTGCACCCTAAGTACCTATGTTGGCACTGGATTCTAAACTCCACTCAAGCCTTCACGAGACTCTGGACAAACAAGGCCCGAGTTGGACTCGTGCATCCTCCCAGCAGTGCCCATTTCTGAAATGAAAGGCAAGCGATGGCATGTGGAAGGAAATATGGGACTATTTATTGCAAAGCTAGATTGGCAGCTCAGGAAGCAAGGAAAGAGACCACAGAAGGCCCTTCTGCAACAGAGGAGCCAGGGAAGGGAGAGGGAGGAGGACAGGCAGAAGTGAACTGATGTACATGGACAGCCACCTCGCCCAGGTGCTCTTCTCCTCCTGGGACCATCCCCCTCAGGAGAACATTTCTGACGTGCTGTTTCCACCTCCCTCTGGGCAGTCCTGGCCACGTTGCCCAGGCTGAGAGCTCTGCTGGGCACCAGGCACTCCTCTGAGCCTAGAGCACCTCAAGGCCTAGCAGCAGGCCATCCAGCGAGAAGTCAGGCCCTGCCAGGGAAGGAGCCATGCTCCCTGGGACTGTGCAGTAGCGGGCAATGCAGAACTTGTCAAGGACCAAGGGCACCAGGGCCATGGGAAGTCCAGCACTGGCTTCAGCGTCCCTTTAGGATGAGCCGAGTTTTCCCATCTCCAATGAAGAACCTACAACAACAATGGCCCAGTGAGGTCTCTGAGCCCCCAGCGGGGAGTCACCTAGCCCCTCATCCATCTCTTCAGGCCGAGTTCTCCAGAGAGCCGCCTTCCTGAGCTTTTCCAGCCTCAACCTCTAGCTGGGGGGAGGGGGAGGTCTCTCTGCTTGGCGTCAGCCCTTTTCCAGGAGACACTCAGCTCCGCCCTCTGAAAGCAGCAGGCAATAATCAGGGATGCTTTGCACTAAGCCATGGGCTAAGGGGTTCAGGCTAGGCCCACCTGCCGATCCAGGCCCTATCCCTGCACGACCTGGAACAGAAGAACAGGCCCCTACGGATCCTGGAGGCTCCCAGGAAGGGAGAGAGTATCCCTCTGACAACATCCACCTTATTATCTATTGCACAGCTCCATGGAGCACTGTCCACGCTGTTTTAGGGGAATGACATCCCTGCCATGCATGCTTGTGGGGCACCGTGTATGTGGTTTTCTATGTGAGGAGGGCCCCCAGGAGTTGGATGACCCCTTGCAGGGAGCAACTCATCCCCTGGTCTTGGACCTCACCCCAAGGCCAGGATGAGGCTCAGGCTGCAAACACAGCCAGCAGGAGTGCCTGGCCCCACGGCCACATGACTGACTCAGGGGTAGGTCGACACACACTGAGCAGCCACACCGGTGACCATTGGCCACAGCTGTCATTCTGTTTCCTCTGACCTGCCAAGCACCTCGGCTTCTGCTGGGGAGCCTCCATAGGCGTGAAGCCTGTGCAGAGGACAGTCTATGGGACACTTTGCTTGGGCACTTACCTGGCCAGTGCTCCCTGTGCACTCTCAGTTATGTGAGCCAACAGGTTCTCCTTCAGGCCACAGCTATGCTGAGAGGGATTTCTGTCACTCGCGGTCAAAGGCCCCAGAGTCATAACATTTGCCTCTGAGGACGGCTCCCTCTGCTCCTCTACAAACTCAGATGAGATCCCATTGCTCTCGATCTGGACACTGCGGGAGCTGTCACCCGCTGCCCACCAGTGGGCAGTGACCGCGTCACACTCCTACCTGACGAGCGTTCCGACCAGCAGGCTGCCCAGCAGCGGGCCCAGCCAGTAGATCCAGTGGAAGGCCCAGTGGTTGGCCACCACAGCCGGTCCAAAGGCACGGGCAGGGTTCATGCAGGCTCCCGACACAGCGCCCCTGCAGACAGCAGCCACTCTCATCCCCAGGTTCCCGGCCCAGCTCCCCTCAAGTTCCTTCCCCAGCTAAGCCTACCTCCCACACCTCCCACACTCCCGCCCTATCCTGGGTTCCGGAGGGTTCCAAGAAGACACAGGTAGGGGCGCTAGCGCTGGACAGCGGAAGGCTGGCCCCTCCCTGGGCACAGCATCGGCCACAGGGATGCTGTCCCTCTCTTAATGGGGACAATCAGGCAGGATGTCCTGCCCCTCCAGGAGAATGTCCACAAGGGGTACCTGGGCAACAGGAAGGGACGGGGGGAGGGAGGGTGCAAGGTAGGGGGTGGGGAGGCCAAGTCTCTCCAAAGTTGATAAAGCCACGTCGAGCAGTTGTCAATCATGTGAGCTCTGGAGTCAAGCGGACTTAGGTTCAAAATCCAACCCAGCTATTCCCAGCTGTGTGACCTCTAACCTCTGTGTTTCAGCTGAGGTGAAAGGACTCTCTCATGGGTTGTCAGGAGTCAATGAGAAAACGCATATATAGCCATGCCTCGCCTGTAAGCCGCATACATGTATTTAATCTAGATGACCCAGCCTGGTGTCCAGAACTTTGTCCCATTCTCTCAAGCGGGGTCCTGCAGATTTCGCTCCTCACCCACCCCGCCTCCAATAGCCGCACTCAATAGGCTTGTAAGTGAGCCAAGAGCCACTAGGGGGCAGCAAAGCATTGCCACACTTTACACAGGTTCGCAGATCTTCCCCACTCCTCTTCCCAAGGATGACATGGGGGGAGGGCAGAGTCAGGAAACTGTGTCCCAGAGAAAAAAAAAAGAGCTGGACATCAGGGGGGCTCCTCATCCCCTTCAGCAGGATGTGGGCTCTGGTCCCAGATCTGTCACTTAATTTGCTGCTGCCCAGTGACCTTCAGTAAGTCACAGTGTCCTCTCTGAGCCTATTTCCTCTTACATAATATGAGAGAAATAACACCTCCCCCAGCCTTGTCTCCGAGTCCCTTCCCAAGCCTACTGAGCGGCTCAACATAAATGAGATGGTGGTGAGTAAGGCTGAAGCCCGGCTGCCCAATGGCTGGACAAACAGCCTGCAGAAATGTTTATGGAAACACAGGAATAATTTCACATAAAATCCAGTCTTCTGACTCCCTTTGGAGTGAAATTAGAAGGTTCCCGCCAGGCCCCTCCTACATAGCAACAATTTCCAGGGGGGAACAGTGGTGCCTCCAAAGATACCACAGTCCCAGCGCTCCCTGTTGCCTGCCTAATGCTCGGCCACGTCTCCCATTGGCATTCCCCTTCTGGCCCTATTGGCAATGGAGTCCGTGCCCTCAGGTAAGTTCTGCAGGCCCGACCCCCAGAGCTGTGCTCAGCCCAGGGCCGGGCACTGTAGCCCACAGCTGGGACGCACTCACCCTGCCAGGATGTCCACGGTGACGGAGAATCCGATGGAGAACGGGGCCAGCGGACCCTGTGTCTTCTTGTTGATGGCGCCCATGCAGACAGCCAGTACCAGCAGTGTGGTCAGCACGACCTCTGCCAGCACGGCCCCTGCCACCTGCCCCGGCTCCTGAACTGTCACAAAGGCTGCCCCAGACACGTTCCAGAACCTGTCGCCAGGACTCACCACCTGCGGAGAGAAGCCGCTCAGCCCCGCGGGGGTGAAGAGAGGGCCAGGAGCTCATGCCCACCACAGTGAAGGGTTACATCAGACCGTCCGGTCCACAGCCAGTTCCACCATTTCCACCATGTGGCAGTGTGTGAGCTATTGGACTTCTCAGAGCTCACTTTGCTCATCTGTTAAATGGAGATAACCCAGTTGTGGTCCCAGTGGGCCTGAAGCTTCTGTGACTTAGATGATCCTCTTCGAGGAAAAGAAGACAAAAATACCATATTTTTACAAACTCTGGAAACACACGTGACCAGGACATTGCTAACCCATAAGAAGTCCCTTCAAGGGGCAAGGAGGGCCCCGAGGCTTAAGTGCCGTGGGATCCCGGAAAGCAGCCTCAGGGCTGTGGCAGCACCAGGAGAGGGAAGACAGCAAAGCGGACCATGTTCTGGGCCCTGGGCCTGAATCTGGGCTCTGCAGCTCACCAGTCCTCCACCTGGGCAAGGTACCGACTTCCCTGCGCCTCCCTTCCTCCTCCAGAGAATGGGGGTGATGACAGCTGCGTGCCAGGTCATGGGTGCCCTCTAAGGACTGACCTGGCCTCTGGTGAGGTGGCTGGGAAATGGAATGGGCAGGTGTGTGGAGCTGAGCAGGGCAGGTGCTGGAGGGAGAGCCTGGGCATTGCTCCCTATCAAGGGTCAGAGCTGGAGATGTAGGCGGGGAATGGGGTCTTACATGGGGGCATGGGGGCCCAGGGCAGGGAACAGCAATATGGGACTTGAGACCAAAGTCTGCATTGGGCCACATCTTAGAACCATCGTCCAAAACCAGCCAGCTAGCGAGGTGACCATGCCCACCTCTACCCTCCCACTCACTCGCACGTGTCAAGCAAGGCCTATATCTTGAAGGAACCCTAGTTGGACTGAACTTAAGAGAAGGGAGAGAGAGAGGGAGAGGGAAAGGGAGGAGAGGGAGAGGGGGAGAGGGAGGGGAAGAGGAGAGAAAGAAAAAGAATGGAAGAAGAAAGGGAAGATGGGAAGGAAGGAGGGGCTGAGGCAGGGAGAGAGGGAGGGAGGCAGGGAGGGAGAGAGGCAGGGAGGGAGGGAGGCAGGGAGGAGGAAGGGACAGGCCTATGGAGGGACACAGGGAAGGAGGCAGGCGCTATGAAAATCTGAGACAAAAAGGAAGAGCTAGCCTTCATGTTGGCATGAGAGAATTCCATAGGGAAGTTGAATGTGAGCTCCCAAGGAAGGCGGGGAGCTCGGGTTAAGGGCAAGCTGGCAGCACACGGAGCAGTGAGCTCAGGCTCTGGGAGGAGAGCTGTGTCCCCTGGTAGCCCAGGCAGAGCTGGGTGAGCCGCCTGTGGCTGAGCGAGTGGCTAAGAGAGTGGATGGATGAAAGGTGCGGAAGCATTAGAACCAGCAAACCCACTGCAAGCCAGGAAGGGACTGGGAGGAAAACCTCTGGTGCGGAACTCTGCCTCTGCTGTCCTGGGCTGTCCAGATGTGGAGAGAACGGAGTGGGTTTGGAGTGAACCAGTGTCCCCTCCCAAGTAGAAAAGGACCCACCCAGTCCCACTGGAGGGAACAGGCGAGTTGGACAGTCCCCACCCCTACCCCTAGCAGCGCCCCCCCCCCCCCGAGGGGATCACTCACCTTGGCCAGGGAGGCCCCGAGCAGCCCCCCACACAGCTGGGACACCCAGTAGGGAAGCAGCATCATCAGGTTGAGGCCTCCAACCAGCATGGCCGCCAGGGACACGGCAGGATTAAAGTGTCCACCGCTGTCACCACAGAAGCAGAAGGAAGTCATGAGGCCAAGGCTCAGGCTGTGCCGAGGGAGCGTGTCCCAACCAGCCCCCCGGCCGGCTTTGTGTGTAGGGGCCCAGTCCACAGCCACAGGCACCATCGCAGTCATCCCCCACCCCACCCCCACCCCCCAAGGTGCCCAATGGCGGGCACGGGGCCTGGGGGGGCACGGGGCCTGGGCAAGCCCGGGAGGGAAGCTGAATAAACATTTGTTGAAAAGCCAGTGACTGAGTAAAATGCTGGCATTATAGGGAGCAGTCTCCTGAAGTGCATACAGCATGATCTCCCCAGCCAGCAGCCTGGGTTCAGATCCAGCTCTGCCACTGAGCAGCCGTGTGACCTTGGGCAGCAACGCACCTCTCTGCCTCATCACCCTACTTCCTGAGGCTGTTGTGAAGATAGAATGAGTGAAGACATGTGTGCATGCCTGTTACATACATGGGGAGTACTCGGTGAACACCAGGCATTATTATCCCCACTCATACCCCTGTCCCCCCAGCCAAGATGTCACAGCGCTTGCCTCCAACCCCGCCCCGGGGAACAGAGATCATGTGCTATTCGCACCCCAGGCATTTAAAGGAAATGTCAATGTTCTCTTTCCCCCTCTTCTTCTGGGAAACAGAAGGTGGGTTTCTTCATTCCGATCCGTTCCCTGAGTAAGATGAACACAGCAGCCTGGCCCGCATCGCCCCGCCTGGCGCCCTCACTGTGGCTGGCTCTCCTGGAAGCCAGGGGCCTCCGGGCCGGGGGGTGGGGGGGGCCTTCTGTCCAGATGGATGCTGTGCAAGAGCCCCCCACCCTCGGGTCACCACTTGATGGGCCGGGACCACTCAGGTGGGTGGGAAACCGCTCTAGCAGCTGCTGTCCCCAGGGAAACCTCGAGGCTAGAGCGCCCCTTCTAACACTCACAGCAGCAGAGCAGCCAGTGGGGACTGAGCCTCCCCATCGCTGATTTCCCCTGCCCCTGCCCCCCCCCCCCCCCCCCGCCGGCTCCACGTGAGGTGGCTCTGCCGCTTATGAGCCATGCAACCTCAGGCAAGGCGCGCTGTCCTGTCACAGCTGGAAGGGGTGTGAGGGGAACTGCCATGGTGCTCACGCCTGCAGTGCTTAGGACAACGCCCGGCACTAGCACTGTCACATATGTGTTAGCTTGAGATAAAGTAATTTTAAATGCCCCTATGGGTCCCATTTGCTGGGTGGAGGGGTTCGAATTGGAAGCGTGACTTGCCCCGGGGAACAGAGCTCGTGGGCTACAGGGCTAGATGTGAGCCCTCAGCCCACCGGGCCGTCCACGTGCTCTCGGAGCCTAAGTGGGTGCCTGGGGCTCCCTCTGACGCTCAGCTGTAGGTTGGCACCTGTCTGAGTGAGATGAAACACAGCACCCCCTCACCTGATATTGCCCAGCGTGGCGACGAGGAGGCCCAGCGCCAGCCCGTGGGCCAGCGCCGGCTGCAGCAGCCCTGCTTCCGGCCCATTCCCGATGACCGACAGGCACCCGATGAAGATGAAGAGGGCAGAGCCCAGCAATTCGACCAGGCAGGGCCGCACAAAGCGCTCATGCCACCACCCGTGCCCTCTGCCTTCCACGTTCAGCTCCTTCTCCTTGCCACTGCCAAATTCAAGGTCCCCCATAGACACAGCGGCCTGCAGAAGGGAAGGGAGTGGGCCTGGGAGGAAGGGTGGCCGGGGGAAGCCCTCCCCACCCCCTCAAGTTAACTCTCAGTGACCCTGGAGGGCCAGGCTGGGGAGCCAAGGGCAGTGGGCTCACCTCTGCAGACATGAGGGCCGCGCCACATGGACGGCTGTGCCTGGCTGGCTGGGCCCCGCACCTGCTCGCCTGCACACACGCTTATCTCCGGCTGGAGCTGCTGATCCCAACACAGGCTTTGGCCTTTAACTGGCGCGAGAAAGCAGTGAGTGGGTAGGAGGTGGCCCTGGGGCCCAGAAAAGGAAACAGTTTTCTTTTTAATCTCAACTGGGCAGGGCGGGGGTGGGGGGGTGTGGTTAAGGATTGCTGAGCTTTCTGCCAACCAGCGGGAAGGCCCTGGCTTAGCGGCAGCATCTGGAGGCGAGGCCCAGCTCCGCGGTCACGAACAGGGTCCAAAGCAGACAGGCATGTGCAAGAGAACGCGAGGACTGCCCCTGGTTAGGACTGCACATGGGAGGTTACAGCCAACTCATCTTCAGGTTGTTCCACCAATTCCCACAGACATCTCAAAGCGAGGCCCGACATCTCCGCGCACGCACCCGACCGCCTGATCTAGGGCAGAGCTGTGCCGGGCGACCCTTCACTGACAAGCAATTGGGCCCATGGAGAAGCCGTGGGCATTAGAAACAGGCCACCAGGGGTTCCGCCCCAACTCTGAGCACTGACTTACCGTCTCTGCACTTTAGCTCGTTCCCTACGATGTGCGGATGATGGTGACCCAGGGTCACTGTGAGATTTACTGAGTTAGCACATACACTGAGTGGCCAGATTGTTATGACCACCTGACGTTCGTAGGCACATTAGCCGTACACTGCATCATATGGGATATGGAAGCCAAAGGCCTGTTCGAACACCTTTGCTGTCTGCAGTTACCAAGATAAAACGTCTCCAATTCACACAGGAACACAAGGATTGGACAGTTGAGCATTGGAAAAAACTCATGTGGTCTGCTGAATCATGTTTCCAGTTGCATCATGCAGATGGCAGAGTGAGAATTTCATGGAAACAGCTTGAAAGCATGCACCCCACATGCATGAGTACAACCCTTCAAGCTGGTGGGGGCAATGTTATGATTTGGGCCATGTTTTCCTGGCATGATTTAGGCTTTTTAATTCGTGTGGAACAACGTCTGAATAGCACAACATACCTAAGTATCGTTGCTGATCAAGTTCATCCTATCATGTTGATGGCGTATCCCAATGGAGATGGCTTCTTCCAACAAGACAATGCATCACGCCACAGTGCTCCTGTTGTGCAGGAGTGGTTTCAAGAACATGAGGGAGACTTTACCTTGCTTAGGTGGCCCCCACAATCACCAGACCTCAATCCAATTGAGCATTTGTAGGACGAAGTTAAAAGAGCCATCAGCAGCTGGTTCCACAACCATCACATCTCACAGAACTGGACAGTGCTATTCATCAGGCATGGTGTCAGATTCCTCGCATCACCTTTCAACATCTCGTGGAGTCAATGCCAAGGAGAATTGCCACAGTATTGAAGGCAAAAGGTGGCCCAAAGAAGTACTGATGGGGTGGTCATAATAATCTGGCCACTCAGTGTGTATGTAAAGTGCTCCCGACAGTGCCAGACACATGGTAAGCACAATGAGGTGTCTACTAATTTATAACATGTATTGATGTGTAATCAATATTTATTGAGTACTTCCTACGTGCCAGACTTGGGCTACATACCTTACATGTACTGTCTCATTTAACCTCCACAACAACCCCACTAGGCAGGTCCTATAATAATAGTACATTACAGATGGGGATGTGGAGATTCAGGAAGGTTAAGTTTCAAAGGTTTGTGATCGCAAAACTTGTGAGCTATGTCACACAAAAAAAGACAAATACTATATGATTCCACTTACACAAGGTAGCGAGAGTAGTTAAATTCAGAGAGAAGGTACAATGGTGGCTGTCGGGGGCTGAGGAGGGGAAGGGGGGTTAGTGTTTAATGGGCACAGAGCTTCAGTTTGGGAAGATGAAGAAGTCTGGAGGTGGATGGTGGTGATTGCACAACAATGGGCATGCACTTAATGCCACTGAACCACACACTTAAAATAATTGATTTGGTAAATTTATGCTACGTATATTTTACCACAATTGAAAAAAAAGCACTGAGTTAAGCCACTACATTCAACTGCTTTTTAAAAAGGAGGGAGGGAGGGAGGAAGGGAGTGAGGGAGGGAGGGAGAAAGATGGAAGATAAATGCATGGATGGATGGATGGATGAATGGATGAAAGGATGGATGGATGGGAGGATGGAAGGAAGGATGGATGAAAGGATGGATGGATGGATGGATGGATGGATGGATGGATGGATGGATGGGAGGAAGGATGGATGGATGGATGGATGGATGGATGGATGGAAGGAATGAGAGAAGGGTTTCTTTATTTATCCATTCAGCAAATATTTAAATACCTACAGTGAAACAGTTCCCATCTGAGCCATGTGGAAATGCACAGTGAACAGGACTAGCAGTTTAGGGTCCATGCTCACAGTATCTCAGGATTTGTATGTACAGATGGAGAAATGGTGCCACAGATGAAAGGGTTTTACTGACCCTTTCTACCCTTTATTGACTACTCACCACATACCTAACACCCTCTGTGTGTATTCATAACAACCCTATGAGATAAGTCTTTATGACTTCTTATCCCATCTTCAGATAAGAAAAGCAAGGCACAAAGATCTTGCCCAAATGTGTGTAGATAAAAAAGCATCTGCCTCTGCACAGAAGTGGGTGGACAGCTTGTGGGTGGCTCTTTTTGGCAGAAGACCCAGAATGCAGAACCTCTGTTGGACATCCGCACGTGTCGGAAGGTGTGGGGTCTGCTCTCTGCCTGTTATCTGGGGCCCATTCTCGCCCTCCTTCACTCCCACAGCACAGTGCACCAGATGTATCTTATGCCCTTCCTGCCGGTCCCACAAATGGCAACATAAGATAGAGGTCCAGCTCTCAACTTCCCCATCTCCCTCATTCTTTGCCCAAATCCTGCCAAGTGCTATTTCTGGAATATTTTTCTCCTGTTCTCACCCAGGCCTTCATCAGTTCTTGCTTGGTCTCTTGAAGAAAATCAAACATTCAGTGTACACCTTCCAAGTGCCAGGCCCTGCACTGGGCACTTCTCAGGCATTCACTCCATGCTTACAATAAACACGCTTCTCCTGCTACTTACCTACTATTTCCCCACTTCACAGGCAGAAACTTCAGGCTGTAATCTTATATAACAAAAGGCTAACATGCAAATCGACCAAACAGTGGAACAACCAGTGGCTATGACATGCACTGACCACCAGGAGGCAGACGCTCAATGCAGGAGCTGCCCCTTGTGGTCAGTGTGCTCTCACAGGGGGAGCACCACTCAGCCAGAAGCCGGGCTCAGGGCAGAGCCTCTCACGCCTCTGTGGCAGTCAGACATCCCCTAAGGGCTCCCAGACTGCAAGAGGGTGCAGGCCGGGCTGAGGGACCACACACCACCCTCCCCCCCCCCCCCGAGTGCATGAATTTTATGCACCAGGCCTCTAGTACTAGAATAAATCCTCAGCTGGTCTCCTTGCATCACTCCATTTTAACCCATTCCTCTGACACTGGAAGCGAGCAGGGCACAGGTAGACTCTTGGGTCCAGGCTTGGGGATCAGACTTCTCCACTTTTGCCCACTGTCTGTTCTCTCTGCTTCAATTTCCTCTTTTATAAAAAATGAGCTAATGGCGGTACCTATCCCCACAGGGTTGTAGTATGGGTGAAATGAGACAGTGTGCTTATTAGCAAAGTGCCCAATTCAGAGCACTGTATAATTGTGATATTATACTATCATAGCTATTAATATGGTTTGTACTAGTCAGAGTAGGCTAACCTGTGTAACAACCTCAACATTTCAATGGCTTCATATAATAAAAAAGGACTTATTGTTCACATAATGGTCCATAGCAGGCTCTTTGTCACATGTGACTCAGGGATCCAGGCCACTTCCACTGGGAGACCCACCATCTAAGTCCTCAGATCTTCTCCTCCAGCCAGCACATGAGAAAGAGAGAACGTGGGGTGCTGTGCGGGAGGTTTTCATGGGCTACCCAGGTTTGATTAGTAAGAATTCTGTCCATCAGAAAACAACTAGACTTAATAAACAAATTCAGCAATGTAGCAGGATACAAATTTAACACCCAGAAATCTATGACTTTTTTTATACAAATAATGAATTTACAAAAAAAGAAACTAAAAAAAGCAATTTCATTTACCACTGCAACAAAAAAAATTAAGATACCTAGGAATAAACTTAACTAAGGAAGTAAAAGACCTGTACTCAGAAAACTACAGGATGTTGGGGGAAAAAAGATAAAGGAAGACATAAACAAATGGAAGAATATAGCGTGTTCATGGGTTGGCAGAAGAAACATCATTAAAGTGTCCATACTACCCAAAGCAATCTATAGGTTCAATGCACTCCCCATTAAGATACCAACAGAATATTTCACAGACCTAGAACAAACTCTCCAAAAAATCATCTGGAATAAAAAAAGACCCCAAATAGCCGCAGCAATCCTGAGAAAGAAGAACAAAGTTGGAGGGAACACAATACCAGATATCAAGCTGTATTACAAAGCCACTGTTCTCAAAACAGCCTGGTACTGGCACGAGAACAGACACATAGACCAATGGAACCAAACAGAGAACCCAGAAATCGACCCAAGTCATTATGCTCAATTAATATTTGACAAAGGAGGCAAGAGCATGCAATGGAGGCAAGATAGTCTCTTCAATAAATGGTGCTGGGAAAATTGGACAGATACATGCAAAAAAATGAAACTAGACCACCATACACAAAAATAAACTCGAAGTGGATAAAGGACTTAAACATAAGATGGGAAACCATAAAAATCTTAGAAGAATTCATAAGCAGCAAAATATCAGACCTATGTTGTAGCAATATCTTTACCAATAGAGCTCCTAGGGCAATGGAAACTAAGGAGAAAATAAACAACTGGGACTACATCAAATTAAAAAGCTTTGCACAGCAAAAGAAACCTTCAACAAAACAACAAGAAAGCCCACTATATGGGAGAACACATTTGCCAATGTTATCTCTGATAAGAGTTTAATCTCCAAAATTTACAGGGAACTCATACAACTTAACAAAAGGAAGATAAATAATCTAATTTTAAAAAATGGGCAATGGACTTCAAAAGATACTTTTCAAAAGAAGACATAAAAAAGGCCAAGAGACATATGAAAACATGTTCAACGTCACTAATCATCTGAGAGATACAAATCAAAACAATGAGGTACCGTCTCATATCTGTCAGAATGGCTATCATCAACAAATCAACAAATGATAAGTGCTGGCAAGGATGCGGAGAAAAAGGAACCCTCTTGCACTGCTGGTGGGAATGCAGACTGGTGCAGCCACTGTGGAGAACAGTATGGAGTTGCCTCAAAAAATTAAAAATGGAACTCCCATTTGACCCAGTAATCCCACTTCTAGGAATATAATTCAAGAAATCAGAAACACCAATCAGAAAGAATAAATGCACCCCTATGTTCATAGCAGCACAACTTACAATAGCTAAGATTTGGAAACAGCCTAAGTGCCCATCAGCAGATGAGTGGATTAGAAAACTGTGGTACATCTACACAATGGAATACTACACTGCTGTAAAAAGGAAAGAACTCACCATTCACAACAGCATGGATGGACATGGAGAGCATTATGCCAAGTGAAATAAGCCAGTCAGAGAAAGATAAATATCACATGATCTCACTCATTTGTGGAATATAATGATCAACATAAACTGTTGAACAAAAATAGAGCCAGAGGAAAAAAACATTTTAGAAAAGGAGTAATCATGCTATTTGCAGATTTTTAATATGTCCTATAACTTTTGTGATATTATACTATGTTAGTACAGTTTTGGTAATATTATTAAATTTAAAATATTTTCTTTTCTTGAAGGAAAAAAAAAGAATTCTGTCGCACGGCCCCGCCTGACCACAGAAGAGTCTGGAAAGGAGTCTGGCTGTGTGCTACACATTGGAAAAGGAAGGTTTGTTCCCCAGATTGTCAGTCTAATCATGCCCTTCCTTGACTTGAAACCTTTCAGTGCTGCCTGTAGCTTCCAGGGCACAGCCGGACTCCCTTAGCCACTATCCCCGGACTCCGGGACCCTAACACCTGTCAGGCGAGCGGTGTGCCTCACCCCTCTCGCCCACACTCTCCTTGTTTCTCTTGTCCTCTGGCCAACTTCTCCTTGTTCAACTCTCCCATCAGGCACCTGCCTCCCTGCCCTCGGGCCTGCTGGGTGTCCATCCTCTAGACAGGGATTTGTGCCTTTTCATTTCATGGCACATAAACTAATTACGAAAATCCGCCTGGCCGGCACGGCTCAGTGGTTGAGCATCAACCTACGAACCAGAAGGTCATGGTTGAGTTCCTGGTCAGGGCACATGCCTGGGTTGCAGACTCGATCCCCAGTAGGGGGCATGCAGGAGGCAGCTGATCAATGATTGTCTCTCATCATTGATGTCTCTATCTCTCTCTCCCTCTCCCTTCCTCTCTGAAACCAATAAAAACATATTTTAAAAAACAAAATGAAATTCTGCATCACACCCAAAAACTATATTTTGCCCATCTGACCAAAAAAAAAAAAGGGGGGGGTATAATTTCTATTTATTCACACCAGACAGCTATTGTTGTGCTGGCTGTTGTCTTTTTTATGTGACAATCTAAGGGAAAAGAGGTCAGAGCCCCTGACTGAACAGTCAGGTATTGGGGGTTTGAAACCTTCTTGTGGCCACGGGTGTTCCACAGCCACGGCTGCAATCGCTGCTCTAGACGTGCCCTGCCCTCACTGCAGCCAGCGCTGACACAGTAGCCGAAACCAGTGGCCCTCCAGGAAGACACTGACCGTCATGCAGGCAAAACAACACATTTCCACAACCTAAGAATGTTTTCCTGGCCCGATGCCCCATAGACAAAAAAAATCAGCAGAATGGGCAGGGGGTGATGGCTTCCTACAGCACTGTTTGACTGGCAAACTTCCCAGTCTCCCCCATTGCCAGCTGGCAGGACCAAGTCTCTACTTTGTACCGCTGTTAGGGTGCAACAGTGCAAGATGGCTCTGCACCTGCAGGCCCCTACCTGCCACCCGCCTGCAGGTCCAGGGGGTGTCAAAGCAGCCGCACTTTATCGGGCCCTTCCCTCCTCCCTCTTATGTGGCTGGCCGTCATCCAAGAAGGGACGCCGGGGCCATGGCCGCCAATCTGAGACCACGCAGTGCAGCTTCCCCCAAGGTGGAGAGTTGATGACATCACCACGCCTCCCCACCAGCCCCAAGACCACTTCTTAAATCAACCTGCCCATCCTAGAGTGTGCCCAGGCCACCCAGGAGAGCCACGGGGAACTCCAAGGGGCAGGGGGGGGGGGGCGGATATTTTAACTGTTCAGGGGGAATATAATGATGCTCAATATCTGTCAGACACTGTGCGAATTACTAGCTCAAGGTCATTCACAGTTGTAACAATAAATAGTCCTACACTCCTTTCAGTGAACACCACAGCTTTGCAAAGCTGGTTTTATGGGGTCGCCATAATAAGAGAAGTAACATGAGCATCAATGTGGAAGAGGAAGAGGGTGGCGGCACCCCATCTGTCCTCTCTGGGGAGCTGCAGGGCCCCAAAGCACACCCCCCATGGTAAGTAACTGTTTAAGAATGAAAGTTGTTTAAGAACCCAATTAAACCAAGTTAGTTATAGTTATTTAAGAAGGAAATAAAAACTTATGCCTTTATGTGGGGTTTTAAATGGCTACTGAATTGTTAAGATGGAAGTGCTAAGATTCCAGCACTAACTTCTGAATAATCAGCAGCACTAGGTGTGCTGTGGCCGGGAACATCGTGAGCCAAGAGCGTGGGAGCCGCAGGAGGAAACAGCCCAACAGCCCATCCCATCGCTGAGTGTGTGTGTGTGTGTGTGTGTGTGTGTGTGTGTGTGTGTGTCTTTCTCTCTCTCTCTCTCCCCCTCCCTCTCTCTCCGTGTCTCTCTCTCTCAACAGAGACCGCCTCCGGAGACACTGGGCTGGCTGTGTGTTGCATTTCAGTGAATGCGGCCACTGTTGTAAGGCAGGTGCTGAGCTGTGTGCTTTGGGGACAATCACAGACAATGGGGAGCCTCTCCCTCGATACTGAAGGGTGGCTGATTTCCAGATTGGCTCAGATCACAGGTTAGTCTGAACTTGAGCACCTCCCTCCCCTGTAGAAGCCAGCAGTGCCCATTTTTCCCAGCAGTGCCACATTCAAATGCTGGCGTCTCGAGAGTCACTGGTAACCAGGCATCAGACGTGTTGGCTGTTTCAGGACAGACAGCCTGGACTGCACTGGACTGAGGCTTGCCCATGAGTCTCACCCACGAGGACCCGCCTGCATGCCATCCGCACGGCAGCAACAATGGCTCCATCCACAAGAGGAACCAGAATGGTCGCTGGTCACCTGCTGCTTTTATTGGATAGTAATAACTATTAAAATTAAATCATTCCACAGAAGAGGAAACCCAAATGGTCAACAAGCATGAACAGATAATCTCTCTAACAGCCAGAAAACATTTCAAATTAAAGCAACAGAACAGGAAAACATTTTTAAGTGATTGACGTTCAATACTGACAAAGATGGAGAAATAGGCAAAAGCATACATTGCTGGTGGAAGTGTGACTTGCTACAATATCTATAACACCATCTTGCAACACTTATTAAATAGCTAAATTCATCCCTAACCGGTTTGGCTCAGCGGACAGAGCGTTGACCTGCAGACTGAAGGGTCCCAGGTTTGATTCTGGTCAAGGGCATGTACCTCAGTTGCAGGTACATGCTCAGTAGGAGGTGTGGCAAGAGGCAGCTGATCGATGTTTCTCTTTCATCAGTGTTTCTAGCTCTCTATCACTCTCCCTTCCTTTCTGTAAAAAATAAATAAAATATATTTTAAAATTATATATATATATATACATATATATATATGTGTGTGTATATATATATATACATATATATATATATATATGTATATATATATATATATATATTCACATACCCCAAGACCCAGCAGCCTCGTGGTTACAAACTGATCCTATGGAAACAAAACCTCTAATGGGGAAGTGTGTCTGTGCAGGGACTTTGATTTCATCATTTATTGTAGAAAAATCTGGCAACTGTCTGAATGATCACAATCATGAAAGCAGTTGAGCTAAACAGGGAACGTCTACTCCAGAATAAACATCGCTCCCAATGTTTAAAACACTCCTGAGTTGTACTCACCCTCAGGCTTTTGGACAGTCTGTTTCTTTTACTCAACCTGTTCCCTAAATCTGGCAAAATCCTACTCATCCTTCACATCTCAGCTAAGATATGATGTTAAAGAGAGTAAGGAAGCCCTAACCGGTTTGGCTCAGTGGATAGAGCATAGTTCCATACCAAGAGGTTGTGGGTTCAATCCCTAGTCTGGGCACATACAGGAGGCAGCCAGTTAATGTTTCTCTGTCTCTGTCTCTGTCTCTGTTTCTCTCTCCCCTTCCTCTCTCTCTCAAATCAATAAAAACCTATCCTTGAGTGAGGAGTAAAAAGAGAGAAAGAGTAAGAGAGAAAGCATCAAGGAAAATGTGAGTCACGTGGACCAGTTAGCAAATAAATCAATGTCACAAAGTGGAAAAAGTCAGACAAGAGCACACACTGAGCCACATGAAGTTCAAAAACCAGTAAAGCCAACCACTATCAGCTTTGGGAGGCAGTGGTGGGACGGGATCGTGGAGACTTCCTGGGCGCTCACCTCCTGTTCAGATCTTGGCAGCTGCGTTGATGAATCCCCGTTGCGAAAATTCATTCAGCTGCTACAATTCATGTACTTTCCATGTGTGTTGTCTATCATAATAAAAGCATAATATGCTAATTAGACCAGATGTCCTTCCGGACGACCTTCCGGATGAAGCCAGGGCTGCGAGGGAAGCCTGTGCCGGCAGCCAGGGGAAGGAAGGCCTACTTTTGCATGAATTTTGTGCATCCGGCCTCTAGTACTTCAATAAAAAGCTAAAAATAAAACCAAGTAACTTGCTTTTAGGAAGTTACTTTCTGGACATAACCAAGAGGAAAGTTGTAGGTGAATCTGTGGTCCCTAAGAATGGACTACTGACTCAAACCGTGCTGTTGGCATGACACATTATCCAGGGGAATAGAAAATTACATATATTTAGAAATCGCCTTTAAAACTCAGCAGGCTTTACCATGCCCGTTACTATCTCACTCATTGAAGTTGCTAGCAGAAACCCTAACCCTAACCCTAACCCTAACCCTGACCCTGAACAGAGCCAGAAATCAATGACAGGCTCATTTGGTTTTAGAAAAGTTATTTCTAAAACAGGAATAATTTATAGAGGTATAACTCACAGGCAATAAATTACACATTTAAGGTGTGCAATTGAGAAGTTTTGGAACATGTGCACACCAAGAAGCATTCACCAAAATCAAAAGAGTGACATGTAACACTTCAAAAGCTTCCTCGTGACACCGGGCTTCTTTCAATCAGCACATTTGTTGTAGACCCGTCCGAGTGGCTGTGTTGGAGGTGAGGGGGCTCGTTTCTTCTGCCTGCTGTGTAGCATTCTGTGGTAGGATGACCCGTGTGTTTACCCACACACCCACAGGGGAATGTTTCTCCAGTTTCAGGATGTTCCAAATCCAGCACCTTTGAACATTTTTGCACAAGTCTAACTAATGACACACACTCTCATCCGTCTGTAGGAAATACCTAGGAGTGGAACGGCAGAAGTGCACTTAACAGTGAAGAAACCACCAACTTGGCCCTAGCTGGTTTGGCTCAGTGGATAGAACATCAGCCTGCAGACTGAAGGGTCCCAGGTTTGATTCCAGTCAAGGGTACATGCCTGGCTTGCAGGCTCGAGCCCCAGTAGGGGGTGTGCAGGAGGCAGCCGATCAATGATTTTTATCTCATCATTGATGTTTCTATTTCTTTCTCTCCTTTCCTCTATGAAATCAATAAAAATGTATTTAAAAAAAAAAAAAAGAAAGAAACCACCAACCTGTTTTTCAAAATGCCCGTGTAGTCCTACCTGCCAAGTCCAGCTGCTGTGTTCTCCTGACAGTGGTTGAGGCCCAACTTTGGGGTCTTAGAGATTCTAGTAGGTGCACAAAGGTCTCTCATAGTGGTTTTAATTTGCATAAAAAATGGGTGAAGTGGGTCCAGGTGCACACTTCCAGTGTAAAATAAGTAAGTCATGGGGGTGTGATGCACAGCATGGCGACTGTAGCTAACAAAACAGTGGTGTATTTGAAAATTGTTGAGAGTCGATCTTAAATGTTCTCATCACACACAAAAAAGTTTGCGGTGCTGTGGAGTGAAGGATGTTAACCAGACTTGTGGTGATTATTTTGCGATAGGTACAAATACCGAATCATGTTATACACCTGAAACTAATATAATATTATGTGTAAATTATATCTCAATAAAGAAAATAAAAAATTAATACATAAAAGCAGGAATGGAACAAGTAATGTAATGACATTCCTTTGCTTTTGTTTCTCTGATTTTGTTTTAAAAGAGAATTTTTGTCCAATGGACAATTTCTGATTCTAATGAAATTGTCAGACTGCAACATTCTCTAAGTGCTACCACCTTTTAAGAATTGTAATCCTATATTGGATGTATATATGTTTACAACGGTTATATTTTGTTGGACTGATCTCTTTGGTATTATGTAGAGATCTCCTTTGTCTCTTGTTTTGAAGTACAAGTCTTTTGTCAGATATGAATATTGCTACCCCAGCTTTTTTTTTTTTTTAAGTTTTCATTTGCATGGAAAATTTTTTTCCACCTTAACTTTCATTTTGTGAGTCTTTTGTTTTGAGTTGGGTCACTTGGAGACAGCATATATATGGGTCATGATTTCTTATCTATTCAGTTACCCTATGTCTTTTGATTGGAGCATTTAATCCATTTACATTTAAGATTATTATTGATAGGTACTTATTTATTGCCATTTTTATTCCTTCTCCCTCTCTCTCTCCCTTTCTTCTTCTCCTCCTCCTCCTTCTTCTTGTCCCTTTAACATTTCTTGCAATGCTAGTTTGGTGGTAATTAACCTCTTTTTTTTTTGTCTGGGAAGATCTTTATTTTACCTCCAATTTTGAATGATAAGTCTTGCTGGATGGAGCAGTCTTGGTTTTATATCCTGTTTTCATTACTTTGAAAAAGTCATGCCATTCCCTTCTGACCTGCAGAGTTTCTGTTGAAAAATCAACTGACAGCCTTATGGGAGCTTCCTTTTAGGTAATAGACTGCCTGCCTCTCTCTCGCTGCCCTTAAGATTTTCTTTGTCTTTAATGTTTGCCATTTTAATTATGTGTCTTGGTGTAGATATCTTTGTGTTCATCTTAATTGGGACTCTCTGTGCTTCCTGAACCTGTGTGATTTTTTTTTTCCTTCACCGGTTTAAGGAAGTTTTCTGTCATTATTTCTTCAAACATGTTCTCTATCCCTTGCTTACTTTCTTTTCCTTGGAGTACCTCTATGATGCAGATGTTTTGTTTCATGATATCCCAAAGTTCCCTTAAACTGTCCTCATGCTTTTCATTCTTTCTTTTTGCTACTCTGATTGACTTTTTTCTACCTTATCTTCTAATTTGCTGGTTCAATTATCTGCTTTTTCTAACCAACTATTCCTTCCAGTGTATTTTTCATTTCAGCTGTCAGTCTTCATTTCTGACTGGTTGTTGTTCATTGTTTCTATGTCCTTTTTCATGAGCATTCTAAAAACCATTATTTCATGCACTGTTTCCAATAAATTGTTTTCCTCCATTTCCTTTTGTGTGTGTTTTTCTAGAGATTCCTCCTGTTCTTTCATTTGGGGCCTGTTTTTTCATTTCCCCATTTTTACTACTTCTTTGTGTTTGTTTCTGTATATTGGATAAGACTGCTATGCCTCTCAGACTTGGTGGGATGGCCTTCTTGTGCGATCCAGTAGTGCAATCTCCTTGATCTTCTCAACTGTGTGCACTAGGAATGCCCCTTGTATGGTTTATGTGAGCCCTCCTGTTGTATTTGGGTCTTGATTGCTGTTGTCATGTTCATGGGTGGGCTCAGCCCTCAGGCTTATTGACTGTGAGGCTCAACCTTGACCACATTGTGCCAACTGTTATACAGGTGCTGACAGAACAAAACAAGACCAAGCTGAAAACAACAAAAAAAGCACCAAACCAAAAGAATTAGATTTTATTTTTAAAAATATATATTTTATTAATTTTTTTTACAGAGAGGAAGGGAGAGGGATAGAGAGTTAGAAACATTGATGAGAGAGAAACATCAATCAGCTGCCTCCTGCACACCCCCTACTGGGGAGGTGCCCGCCATCAAGGTACATGCCCTTGACTGGAATCGAACCTGGGACCCTTCAGTCCACAGGACGACACTCTATCCACTGAGCCAAACCAGTCAGGGTGAATTAGATTATATTTTTAAAAATAACCAAAACCAGAGAATGTGAAAAAGAAGAGAAAATAAATAGAATAAGAATGAAAAATAAAATAAAAAATAATAATGTTAAAATAATGAATAATAAAAAAATAAAATGTAGAATACGAAAAGAAAAACAGAAAATTAAAATTAAAAGAGAAAAAAGAATAGAAGAAAGAAAAAAAAATCCTTTGGAACTGTTATTCGTGGAGTTTGCTGGATTTTGCTCCCATTTGTTGAATCTGGCCTGTTTGTGTGTCAGTCCTGCGTCTCCTGAGAGGGTGTGTGGTGCAGGTCAGTGCGAGTCACTCTCCCTGCCTGGCCCTGGACTATCTGACTGAAGCCCTGCAGTGCAGACAGGCCCAAGTAGTTTGGTGGGCGGGGCCTCCATAGCCCAGACAGTCTCACACCTTGAATGTCCCTCTTCTGAGCTGCTCTCCCTTCCCCCATGGAAATGGACTCTATGTGGTATCTTGGACCTGGCTTGGGACCTGGATTCGCATTGTGGGTGGTACCCATAGCTTGTAGGAGGAAGAGTGGGCACTTCCTCTTCTTCCAATGCCTCAGCTCTGCCCAGTTTACTGGCAATCCCTTGTTGCCACCGCAAGCTAGAGGGGATAAAAAGAAATTTTAAAGTCAGCCTCACATTGCAATCCAATCTTTCAGCATGGCTGGCCCCCACTGGGTGCACCCTCCATCCAGGTTCCAACCAGACCAAATACCCGAGGGCCCCACATCACCAGACCCAGCCACATGAGCACAGATTTCCAACCCAGAGCCCTTTCCTCTTGCCTCAGGTCACAACAGGGTGAGGCCACACCAGCTGTTGCACAGGTGGGGATAGGGGTGCCAATCCTCCGTGCTGGACCACACTGTCCAGCCCCTGTCCTGCTGTCCACCATGCGTTCTTCCAGAGAATAAAGGGTCCCTCAGATTCACTCCTGGGTGTACTGGTGAGACCCCTCCAATGGCCCCTCCCACAGATCGGGATGAGCTTCCCAGGCTGGCTTGACACAAAGCAGTGGCTCTTTGCCTAGGATGATGTGGTCTCAGCCTCCCAGATGGACTGAATCCAATTCCCACTACCCAATGTCACATGGCCCGCCCCCCTCTCTGTTGCTCTGGGTTGGGGATCCCTGCATGGGGCTGAGACCCACACTCCTGGGGCAGGGGCTGCACTTCCATACCTTCCGCTGGCTTTCCAGCCATGCAGCTGCTGCACAGCCATGCAAGTTGGCTCACCCTCTCTGCTTCTCCTGTCCCCTCTGCATTCCCCACCTACATTTCAGGTCAGCTATCCTTAAACTGGCTTTTCAAGCTGAATGCCCTGCAATTAAGCTGTTTCCTGCCACTCTGCAGCCATCTTGGAACCCCCACCCAGGTTTTAATCTCCAGGGCAAAGCACCAGTGAAGGTTTGGGGTAAGAATCATGCTCTTCTGTGAGGTGGGAGGAGGTGAGGACCTCACCTCCTTTCCACAATCTCCCCTCTGGAGTCGTTCCAGACAAGCTCCCGCATTGCGTTTACCAGGAGACAGGCTGGGGTCTGCTTATGCACCGGGGCTGTTTGCAGGCTACAAACCACCATCCAGGAACCTGTTTTTGCAGCATTGGGGGCAAGGTCATGCCCACTGGGAATGAATGCCTTAAAATATTCCTGTGAGCCCGCGGGGTCTTCGTGAGCCGCAGAGGAAATGCGTGCCCTCTGAAGCACCACACAGGCCAGCAGAGCTGCTTGCGCACCCCCCTCCCTACCCCATCCCCGCACCTTCCACACGCTCATACAGTCCGAACTCTCTCTCTTCCATTTCCACCCCAGATGCCCCTGCCTGCACACCCTTAGCCTCAGATTGCACATCTCTCTCCCAGCACCTCCCAGGGCTCCCTCCCTCCCGCACCGGCCATAGGACCCTAAGAGGGCCGCCGCTGGACGGTGCTGTGAGCAGGGACCATGTCTGGGTGTCCACTGTTAACTCTCCACACCAGCACACAGCATGGCACAGAATGCACACTAATGAAGTAACCAACCCGCCAGTGGTTTGCCTTCTTCCCCCGACCCGCACCCTCACCTGCAGTGGTTACC
Organism: Corynorhinus townsendii; assembly: GCA_026230045.1. Lineage (NCBI taxonomy): Eukaryota > Metazoa > Chordata > Mammalia > Chiroptera > Vespertilionidae > Corynorhinus > Corynorhinus townsendii. The sequence goes on along the minus strand of JAPDVU010000009.1, from coordinate 59,175,543 downwards.
CACTGAGGAGTAACAAACCCCCCAAATGCAGTGGTAAAACCACCACCATTCTGTTCACTCACAATTCTGCCAGTGAACCGGGCAGTCTGCGCTGGCCTGGATGGCCATGGTCAGCTGGGGGGTTGGCTGGGCCAGGGCCCAGAGAGGCCTCGTCTGAGACAGCTCACGCCTGCCCACTAGCCTCTCACACACAGGTGTGCCCAGCTCCTAAACAGCCCAGCCACCACCTGCTTCCCGAGAGCGGCAAGTGGGGGCCCAGCACAGGCACCTGCCCAGCTACTGGTCCCGTTGTTTTCAGTCCCCTGCCTCCTCCCGAGTGGGGACGGGCTACAGGTGTGACAGCCATCCTCTGCAGCCCACCCCTGTACACCACCAGCACCAGGCAGGGAGCTGCCCTGGCGACTCCTTCCAGGGCCGCTTCACCAGGATACTCCTTGGGTCCCGGCCCCTGACTCCCCCTCAAGCCCACCACCTCTCTCTCCCTTAAAGAGGCCCCCTCTTGTCTCTAAATCCTTCCTGCTCTGCCCTCTTGGAAGACTCAATCTGCCCCTGGGCTTCAGGCCTCCAGGACCCAAGCTCACCCACCAGGGAAACCCGGGTCTCACATGTTCCCAGAGCTCTCCCAGGTCACTTCTGTCCTCACGCAGTCACCGTTTAGCAAGTTGTTTGCAGACAACTTGACTCGGTGTGGAGCTCAGCAATATCCTAAGTCCTGTTCACTGACCCTCCTCTCCCTCCCGGGGCTCCGCGGCCTCTGGGCGGCCTGGCAGCGCCTCACTGCAAGGCACCTGCATTCCTGCAAGGCATTGCCCCTGGAGGCTTCTCCTCTAGTGATGACCTTCAAGTTGACAAACGCAAAGCAAGACCACAGGCCTCACACGGAGTCACTGGTGCTGAGCCCATGACAGCCAAGCTGGACTTAACCTCTGACTTGCCTGCCGCAGTCTCAGCCTCCAGGATGCAACCTTCCCCAGCCACTGTGGGCTGTTCTCATCAGTACCAATGGGAGGGTCTGTTAGGATGCACAAAGGTGCCTGATAAATACGAATAATGACAAATGCAGACAGGACCAGCACACAGGCCATTGGCAGCAGAAGTTTATTTAACTGGTAAGCCGACAGGAGCAGGAAGTGCAGCGGCAGCCCTAGAAACCAATTTCTGGGGGTTGGGATGCACGGAGACGAGGCCTGGCCAGCACTCTGGGCCCCGCATGTCAGCTCCGGGAAGGTTGGTGGCTGCAGCTTCTGCGTTGACCAGGTTAGCAAGTGATCTCCGCCAGACCTGAGGGGAAACACAGAGCTGCCAAAGGCTCCCACAGAAGAGACAACTCGGAGGTGGGAGTGACCTGGCCCCGCACCTAGACAACCCGCACAGGCCACCCGACGCTGCAGCTCCGTCCTGCTCCCTCAGACAGGCTGGCACAGGGACACGCGCCCACATGAGGTCATGCTCGCGGGCAATTTAAAGGGTTAGGAAAGCCCCATAACCATCCAAGTATGTCAAACTTGCGGCCGGCGGGCCGCATGCCTCGTTAACAAATGCAGACACGGTTCTTCACCACATACACATGTACTGACATCATGGCAGCCAGGTGAGATGGGGACAAAGGAAGCCCCGTCATAACAATGTTCACCACACTGTCATGCTAAAATCTAAAGTCCACTGAAAATACTACACACAACCTGCAAAGTTGGGCAAGTTAAGTAAATTCGGACATAGCCATTAAAGTTACACTCACTGAGTTTATAATAGCAAGGGGAATGCTTGTGTTATTATACTGAGTTGAAAAGATCAGAAATCAAAGCTACACAACCTGTAAATTCAACTCTGCCAGCAACACAAGAGCTGAAAAAGCAGAGGAGAAAAGTCACTCAAGGTGCTCAGTGGAGGGCCACGTGGTTATTTCCTTCATCATATCTTTTATCAGCTTTCAAAGGCTCTACTAAAAATTACATTGCTTTTAAAATTGGGAGGGGAATACCAATATAAAAACCCCACTAAGTGATCCTATATAATAAAAGGCTAATATGCAAATCGACCAAATGGCGGAACGACCGGTCACTATGATGGGGCAGACGCTCAATGCAGAAGCTGCCCCCTGGTGGTCAGTACACTCCCACAGGGGGAGTGCCGCTCAGCCAGAAGCCGGGCTCACGGCTGGCAAGTGCAGTGGTGATGGCAGGAGCCTCTCCTGCCTCCGCAGCAACACTAAGGACCCCTTGGGGGATGTCCAACTGCCGGTCTAGGCCTGCTCCCCAAGAGGTCCCAGACTGCGAGAGGGTGCAGGCTGGGCTGAAGGGACCTTCTCCCCCACGCCCCAGGGCACGAATGTCATGCACTGGGCCTCTAGTTTTAAATTAAAAAACAAATAAAAAAGAGTGTTGTGGGCTGAGCTGCACAGCTGAGTAAATTTATAAAGCAATGGGGAGACAGGCCCAGGGCAATGATTAACTGCCTTGTGCCAGCCTGCAGTTTCTCACGGGGTCAGAGCTGGCCTTGGTCACGTTCTCCTGCTGCATCAGCTGCCTGTCCACAGCTGCTCCTCCCTGGGACACATCTGTAGGAAACCTGAGGGTAGCTACCATGTTCAAGGCCCAAACTGGGATCTAAAGCACTCTCCACAGGCTGCAGATACCCAAGGGTCACCCTGAGGAAGCAGTGACACGTGGGAAGCTGTGAGGAGAAACTGGACCAAGACCCCAGTGCCAGGAGCACCAGGGGAACCCTGCTCGGCCGGCTGGGCAGCATCACCCACAGTGGGTGAGAGAGACACCTGGTCCATGTTTACCACCCAGGAAACCTGGCTATAAGCTGATGAAAAAACAGACCTTGGTCACTTTGACTAAAATCACTATTGCTTTAAACGCAAGGTCTCCCGCCTCCCCTGCAGCAACCTGAGCACACATGCACGGGGTGGCTGGCTGGTTTGGTGAGGGCCCTCCCTGACGCCCCTCCCACTTCTGTGTGTGGGACACAGGACATGATGGCCAATCCTGAGATGGTCACGAGCACAGGCATGGTTGCTAGTGCCCTCTGCACTCAAAACTCAGGATGTCTTACGTTCCTTGCGGAGCAAAAGGTCCCCACTTTGAGGCGAAGACAGAGCGCACGGTACCTAGCTCGCTGCCCCCGCGGGTGGCCCAGCACAGGCAGTAGTGGCACATGAGCTGCTCCAGGAGCTCCAGCTCGTCCAGGAACTCAAGGGCCTCGATCCTGCAGAGTCAATGCAGAACAGACGCGTGAGCACGGTTAACAGCAAGGACAAGGCACTCGTGACACAGAATGCGTGAAAGAGCCTGCAAGTATTAGCCACGGTGCACTTCCATGGTAACTTATTTTTATTAAAAAGAAGGAAAAGCACCATAAGCAAAACCAAAAGACAAACTAAAAAAAATATTTGCAACGTAAATAACAAAGGTAGATTCCCTTGCTGCATAAAGAGCTGTTGTACTTCAATACAAAAAACATCAAAAGTTCATTTAAAAGATGGATGGGATGGAGGAAGGATGAAAAGGTGACGGGGAATAGAGGCACACACTTTAACTTTCAGTAAGTTACAGCCCTGGCTGGTGGCTCATTGCTTGGAGCATTGTCCTGTACACCAAAAGGTGGTGGGTTCGAGTCTGGTCAGGACACATACCCAGGTTGCAGGTTCAACCCCGGGTAGGGGTGGGTGCAGGAGGCAACTGATCACTATTGCTCTCTCACATCCATGTTTCTCTCTCACTTCGATGTTTCTCCCTCTTCCTCTCTCTCCTTGGAATTCTCTCCATCCCCCACTTCTTTCCTCTCTCTAAAAATCAATAAAAGTTTGCCCTGGCTGGTGTTGCTCCATGGTTAGAGTGTCAGCCAGCACACCCAATGGTCACAAGTTCAATTCCCAGTCAAGGGCATGTACTTGGATTGCAGGTTTGACCCCTGGCCCCAGTCAGGGCATATGCAGGAAGCAACCAATCAATGTGTCTCTTTCACATCAAAGATATTCTCTACCCCTCCATCCCTCCCTCCCTTCCACTCTCTCTAAAAAGCAATGGGGAAAAATATCCTGGGGTGAGGATTAACAAAAGTAAAAATAAGAATAATGAAATAAAAATCAATAAAAGTTTAAAATAAGTTACAGAATATAATGCATAGCATGGCGAAAACAGTCATGTATATACATGTTCAATCACTATGTTGTACACCTGAAACTTATATAATACTGTATGTTAACAATACTTTAATTTTTAAAAGACAAGTCCACTAGAAAAGAAAAACAAGCGGTTTTCAATCTCATTTTTGAGAAAAGAAATGTAGATTTAAATACCTGACGCCTTCCCACCTCTCGGATGGACGAGGATCACAAAGCCAGCATGCTATGGAGAGCACTGGGGAGGTGCCATCCTGCCTGAGCAGCGGGTCACGGGACAGGGCTGCCTCTCAGGACAGCGGCACCTGTCAGCTCACAGCATGATGCCCTACCCTGCACCTGTTCCAGGCCTGAGTCCCCGAGCACTCACTGAAGCTTCTGGCCTCCACGCAGGGACAGCAAAGACCCTGACCTAGCGACAGCTGGCGGGTCAAGCACGCACGGACACCTGCAGCCTGCAGAACAGTCTTGGATACGCAGCCCGGCATTCAGACAGCAGGTGGCTTAGGAAGCAAGGACCGTGGTTTACTGCATCGTTGCCGAGAGGCGCTGTGCTCATATGTGCACAGAACTTTCCAAGAGCAGACCATCGTGGAAAATACAGAAAACACTGCCAGGTCGGGATTAGCAGTGAGTAGGGTGAGGGTTTTTGTTTTTACTCTGCTCGTTTCTTCTTCTTAATCATGCTTGTATTTTTCCAAACAGCATTTTAAATGCCAACTTTTTAAAGATATGCACACACAGAAACATGTACAAATATATGAAATAGGTTTTTTTAATATTTTCTGTCATATACACACACTGTAGGGGGGAAATGCAGGCATTTCCAAAAAGTACAAAAAAAATAATAAAACATGACCCATATTCTTACTATTCACAACAGCCAACAGGAGCACTGGATATTTGTCTTTTGCCCAGGCTGTGGGAGGGTGGGAGTGTGGGGGAGGGGGTGAATATGTGCACATTTGTGCACGTTTGACATTTCACGTTTCTGTACATGTGTGTGTTCCTGCCTCGGTATGCAGGGCTAAGAGTCATATCTGAAGTGAGAATGTTTATCCATAAAGGATTTTGGTTGCTTCCTAGCTAATGTTCCCAACTAAACAGAAGATATTCAAGGCAGGCGTCCTAATACCAAGTTCCAGGAGAAACCAGCACCCTAACAAGGAGGTGACCTCCAAGCTTGGCTGAGAATGCCACACGCAGGCTCATCTCTGCCCGGTTCAGGCCAGTTATTCCTCTTGTGCTTTTAAAGGGCATAGCACACACTGCACACGCAGCACTGGCTCAGTCAACGGGCCTGCCCTGGCCTTCTTTTTATGCACAGTATCCTCCAAAACCCTTGGCGAATGTGGACACCAACTAAATAGTGTTCAGAGTGGGGAGGACCGCTCAGCCCAGGGCAGACACACCAGAGCTGTGCCCCCCTCTCCCTCCTCTGTTGGGACACATGCCTACGAAGGCCCTGGCGACAGGAGACGGACACCTGCCCCAGAGACATGAGACTCCTCCCTGGGCTCCCAAGAGAGCTGTGAGCCCAGTGCCATCACAGGTGCCAGACTAAGGGCTCTTCACAACAGCCCTCCTGACATGAAGCAAGTGGAGACCAGCCTGTGGGGACGGAAAACTAGAACAACCCAGGAGGCATGGGTCAGATCACGTGGACACAGCACTTCACGGCTCTGACATACAGACTGGGAAACAAGTCGTACTTCCCACAGTGAAGAAGGGCTGTGGAGAAGCAAGACCAAATATTTTTCTCATTATCTTGCAAGAGACCAACAACCATACCAAAAGCAGGAGGAAGCACAATGCAGAAGTACAGAATAATGACAGAAACCAAATAAGCTGGCACCAACACTGGCCAGAGATGAGCATGGCCATGTGCTCCGCAGTGTTTTTTTAAAAAAATATGTTTTTATTGTTGTTGTTTTTTAGAAAGAGAAGGAAGAGGAAAAAAGAGAAACATTAATTGGCTGCCTTCTGCACACCCCCTACTGGGGATCGAGCCCGAAACCTGGGCATGTGCCCTGACCAGGAATTGAACCATGACCTCCTGGTGCACGGGACAATGCTCAATCCACTGAACAACACGGCTGGGCCAGTAGTGGTTTTATAACAGGAACTGAAACAAAACAAAACACAGGACACCACCACTCACCCACACGTCCACACTCGAACAAGAGTAATACACCCCACTGACCACAGGGACCCTCACTGCTGTGACAGGTAAAGATAAATAGAATCTATTGCTAGGTTAAAAAGCAAGGTGGTTTACAGACACACGTATAATATGAATCTACCAATTAAAAAATACTTCTCTTTATAGGTACAGAGAAAGGGGGTGCCCGCATGTGAGTGGCTCTCAGAGGGCGTGGGTGCAGAAAGCATGACTTTAAACCTCAGCTGCTTTACATGCTTGAAAACCGTTTTAGAACCAGCGTGTATTTCTGTTACAACGAGAGGAAAAGTCCATTTAAAAATCTGAGAGCAGACCTTTCCTCCACTCCAACCACGAGGGTCACGCACAGCATCCCCCGTGGAGGCAGCCCTGGGAGCTCGGCAGGTGTAACCGCTTTGGGTGGGTGAAGGTCACCTGTTTGGGCGCAAACCCTATCTCTGCTGAGCTGCTGCGTTCCCGTCGGGGCGGAGTGTTTACTGTGTCAGGAGGGCAGCGTGATTCACAGGAGTCTGCGTTAGAGGACAAGACAGGGTGCCGTACCTGCTGACTTCAGTCCGCGGTAACCTGCTGTACAACTCCATCATGTTCACGGCCGACGCAGTTTCCCACCCATTCGACAGGAACCGCTCTTTCTGAGCCGTGTGGAGGAGGAGGAAGAGAACGGAGAATGCGGGCACAGTGGTAAATGCAGGCGTCTAAGCACTGAGAACTCCTTACATGCCTCCTCTTTCAAAAGCCCGTTCCGGCCCCTACCGTCTTTCTTCTTATTATTCCCCAACGTTCTACACTGAACATGCAGTATCTATTTCAGTGAGGGCGGAATAGGCGGTATCTCTTCAGCCAAAAAAACATGTTTAAAAAGATTCAAATGCACCAACTCTGAACATTTTAAAAAATAACTGCAGAAAACTAGACATGAATTGGGTGTTAAATGCTACAATGGAGTTACTGCCAGTTTCTAAGCTGTAATCATGGTATCATTCCTATTGGTCTACTGGAGATTTATACTGCAGTATTTAGAAGGGAAATGATATACCATCTGGGATTTGCCTTAAAATATTCCAATATCACCACCAATAAAAGTTTGGAGGGAATCAATAGTATTTACAAAATACTAATTATTGAAGCTGGCTGATGGGACATGGCTGTTGGTTTTACTATTCCCTCTACTTTGCCGTTGCTTGAAAAAATGCATAATAAAAAGTTACATAATAGGGTGCAGGAAATATGCATTTGATACCAACATGGGAAGCAGGGCTGGACTGCACTAGCGTGAGAACTGGTGGCCACACGAGCCTGGCCCGCAGGCGGGCGCTCCTCCTGCTAGGCTGGCCAAGGGTGTGAGAGGACGCCCCGCCTCTGCTCTGACCTGGGACTCTAAGGACTTGCAGGGTTCCACCCCCGCCAGGTCACACTGTCGTCTCCGAAGGTTTTCGATCATGATCTGCCCAAACCGGTCATCCATGTTCACCTGGGGAGGGAAGAGCAGCCAGGCATCGCCATTAGGGTGTTCTCTCACACACACAAAATACAACAGCACCCTACTTCTCACAGTGAGGACTGAGGTCTGTTGGTACCCAGTGTAGGCCACGCAGTCTGTGCAGTGCTGATGGGGGCATGAACCGGCGGCCCCTGGAGGCAGCTGGACCCCCGAGAACCCGCCCAGGCCCAGCCTCTCCTGCAGGTGTACCTGCCCGTGTGCGCAGAGGTGCAAGAGCGTTTGCAGACCGGGGAGTCGAAGCGCTAAACGCATCACCCGGGCTCAGTAAATTCTGCATGTTCTACCGGATGGAATACCACAGAGCCAGGGAAGCAGGAAAGACACACACATCCACTGTGGCAGTGGTTGGCAAACTGTGGCTCATGAGCCACATGCGGCTCAAGCAGTTTGCCGCTCTGTTGACTAATGAGTTTGCCGACCACTGCAGTATGGAATGATCTCTAAGCTCTAAGAACTCCTAAAAAAAAGGTCCAGGGGAATGTCTACTGTATTCTCCCATCTGCCTTTAAGGAGAAAGAAATCTCTGCATTTACATATGCTTAGAAAAATTCTGGAATCTGGCAACATTGCTTCCCAGGTGAGAGGGCTGAGGTTGGGGGCAGGAGAGACTTACCTTTCCTTGTCTGCCCTTCTGTATTACTTGCTATATTTCTATTCTGCACATAGTGTTGCTTTTCGATAAAAAAAAAAAAAAAAACTTGTGTAAAAAACTCTAATTAAGCCCTAGCCAGTTTGGCTCAGTGGATAGAGCGTCAGTCTGCAGACCAAAGGGCATGTACCTCGGTTGCAGACTCCTCCTTGGCTCGGGCCCTGATTGGGGCAAGTGTGGGAGGCAACCCATCAATGTGTTTCTCTCACATTGATATTTCTGTCTTTCCCTCTCTTCCACTCTCTCTAAAAATCAATGGAAAAATATTCTCAGGTGAGAATTTAAAAAAAAAAAAAACCCACACACAATACTATCTGTTGTACTACAGGCACTTACAAAAAGTTAAAAAAATAATTAAATTCTGTCTGTGCACAAATGCCACAAGACATCGTCTATTATGGCATGTATACACTGTTCCTTGATCATATACAAAGCAGCAAAGATTCACCATAACAGGTCAGGTGATCAGTGCTTTCTCCTGTGCTGCATGTGCACGGCTTACGTGGCACTAGACATCAGATGGCACATGTTTATTCGGGAGGGAGGGCATTTGTCACACACACTCCCTCGCTGCGCTGCCCGACTGTGAGTCCTGGCCTGACATTTGACCGCTGGGAGACTCTGACCAAGCTGTCTGCCCGCTGTCCTTCAGTCCCCTCACCTATAAAACCACGAGGACAAGTACTTACCCTGGGGTTGCTGTGATTAAATAAGTTGACATGTGTGAAACTCACAGCATAGTATTCACTATTATCATCATTATTGTAGTTGTCATCATCCACGTGGTTTTGTCATTTTAAACTAGTTAGGAACTAATGTAAGGCATGTGAGCATTAATACACATGAGGATGCGGGCGATTCTGTATTTGTGATAAAATTACTGAGTTAAGTTGTGGGGGGATCAGAACCAGTTTGGGGACAGTGTGGACAACATATTGGGCACTGGCCCATTCCCAGGCCTGCTCCAGAATTGGGCACTGGCCCATTCTGGCCTACACTCGCTGAACCGCCCCTTCAGTGCTGTTGGACAGAGGAGCACACCAGTGAAGTCAGGTGAATGAAGCAGCAGACAGCCGAGATGTGGGGAACACAGGGAGAGCGGATTCCTTTTCCCCAGAGTGGCATCCTGAACGCAGCAGGCTCCCTGGAATTATTCACAGGAGAAGGCCGAGAAGGCCAGCTACACTATGCCCACTCGCCAGACTAAGTCTGAGGACCGCCCCCAGTCACAGAGGGAGGAAGAAATCAACCCACCAGGACCCACCTACTACACAGGAGCCAGGAGTGGGTGGGCGGGATGAGGAGCCCAGGTCTAGCCCTGGTCTGCCCATAATCACGTGACCATGGGCAAGACTTGCACTGCTCTCACCTGCCATAAGTATAAAATAAAAAATAAGATAGACAACAAAATCAATATAACTAAACAAAACTAAAATAAACAGTAACATTAGCAAGCATGGCCTCGGTGTTTTCCATGTGCAGATCTCATAAATGCCCACAAACCTTAGGTGGCATCCTCTCTCTTTATGAACAGAGAACAGGGGCTCAGAGAGGGCCACTAACCGCCAGCACTGCGTTCACAGCCAGGCAGTGCTGTAAACAACATGATGAAGTCAGGCTTTATCATCCTCATTTTTCAGATGAGGACACGGGCACAGAGAGGTTATGTAAGGCATCCTGGTCACACAGCTACGCAGTCTACCTCCAGAGCAGGGATTCCTAACCCCAAGCAATTCTGCCTCAGGTCTCACAGCCCGTAAGATCCAGGGCCAGCTTTGGACCCAAGCTGGACAATCCCAGAGCTCTGAAACAACCCAGTCAGCAAACCCACAGCCAGAGGACCAGACTCAGTGAACTTAGAAATTAGGAAATGTTACATTAAAATCCTGCATTTCTGCCCGACTGGCATGGCTCAGTAGTTGAGTGTCAATCTATGATCCAGGTGGTCACAGTTTGATTCCCGGTCAGGGCACTTACCCAGGTTGTGGGCTCAATCCCCAGTAGGGGGTGTGCAGGAGGCAACCGATCAATGATTCTCTCTCATCATCGATGTTTCTATCTCTTTCTCCCTTCATCTCTGAAATCAATCTATAATAATAAAAGGGTAATATGCTAATTAGACCATCAAACTGAACGTCCTTCCGGGCGTTCAGGATGAAGCCAGGGCCGGAGTGAAGCAGCTCGGGTCCCAGGTGCCGGTGAGAAGCCAGTGCTGGCAGCCAGCGGAAGGAAAGCCTACTCTTGCATGAATTGTGCATCGGGCCTCTAGTAAAAATATATTTTTTAAAAACCCTGCTTTCCATCTTCTGAAAAGCTGGGAGCTCTGGCAATGGAGGCTCACAGGCCACACAGTGTGACTGGCTGGGACTGCAGGGGACCGCTCTCGTGAGCTGGAGCAGGGTGGCAGGCTCCCTAGTCCCCACCCTCCACAACACTCATCTGCCAACTTTCTCCCCATGCACCCCGTGCCCACCTCTGAGGGCAATGAGTTTGCCACCCCTACAGGGCAGGCAACCAAAACTCCATCCAGGGCTCAGACTGGATAGGACAGTAAATACAGTGATCAAATAGGAATGCAAGAACCTTCCATAAGGGCCAAGACAGCAGTTCCAAAAGCTCTGGCTAAACGTTTGCAGGTCAAGGGCTCTGGAGCAGTGGGCCTGCGGGCACTGACTAATAGAGGAGACGTTAGCCGGAGCAGAAGGAAAAGAAAGAGCAGAAACAGGTACAGGGCTCCAAGGGAAAGCAACCCTGGCTCCAGGGCTGGATGCAGATTTCTTGTCCTTCCTCATACCTGTTCGTAGCTGATGAACATGGCGGTCTCAAAACTGCTGGCCGCCCACTTGATTAGGTTTGCAGACTGCTCTGGAGTCATGTAGACCAGCACACACTCGGTCACCAGGAGTGTCGGCAACCTTGGGAGAAAAGAGCAGGCACGTGTTCACCGGTTGGCACTTTGGCTGGGCACGTGCTGTAGTTCTGGCAGGGCAGCTCCCAGCCAGGGCCCCAGCAGCACTCTGCAAGCACATGGCCATTCAGCACAGCCTCATGTGGCACCGCCACGTCCGAGACATACTGCACACAGGTGAGCCGCGAGGGCGGTGTGTCTGGCTTGTGAAATGAGTTGAATGGCTGCAGACTCTCCCGGCCCTGCCCCGGATAGCAGCAATACCAAACTGCAGGTTCCGCCACTGAAGAGGAGGTCATTTCCTCCCCCGGAGTCTGGGTCAGTCTGCAGCAGGCTTAGGCCAATGAACAGGAGCAAACAAGAAGCCTGACAATCCCTTGCACCTCGGCACTTCTCTCTTGCTGCACTCGGCAACCTAAAACCACTGTGCACGTGGACCCAAGCTGGCTGGCCGTAGGAGGGGAGGCCCCTGGGTGAATGAGGCAGCCCAGTGACAGGGAGTCAGCCCCCAGCTTACCTGCCTGTGTACACACACACACACACACACACACACACACACACACACACACACACACGCACGCGTACATGACCCCAAAAGATATTAGCTAAGCCTGGCCTCCCGGCAGAACCACCCAGCTAGGCCCAGCCCAAACTGTCAACTCAGAATCCTGAGCAGTTTGAAACCTCTCATTTTGGAAGGATTTGTTACACATGAAGAGCTGACTGACAGATGCAGAAATACTGGCATGCATTTAACAGAATCTAGTTCTTTTTATATAAGCTTATACCATGAAGAATTGAAAACAACATGTTCAGTTGTGGGAACCCTAATCAGAATACGCCGGATGTTCAAGACCACTTTGCCTTACGCATGTGCAAAGGCAATGACACGGCAGTTTACTGTACGCACTGCGCTGGCGTGCCTTTCTGTGACCCAAACACTGATGTTACTATTTGGTAAGCAGCCTCTTTGGTCTAAGTTGGTAGAAAGATTGTCACTGACCGGCCGGTGTGCGGCTGCTTGGTGGGGCTACTTTGCAGATCTGTTTTGCCTGATGGCTCCATTAGCAATGGCTACTTAGTCTGCAATAAAGTCTCTCCTATATGCCTATGAATCATTCCCTCTTCCAGTACCCGGCGTCCACGGGGGGACAGCCCCTAGCAGAGAAGGAGCTGTGCTCCGACATCAGTCCTCCAGAAATTACATTCTACTTAGTATCCATTCTCACTAACTGGACCCAAGTACTGAACAAATTAGGAAAAGCAATAAACTGCTAGGGAAATACCTAAAAGCCTTACTTTTTGAAAGGGAACACTGACTCAAAGAGGTTTTTAAGCAAACAGAGAAAACCCCACTCCTATTCAACAGGAGTGGTCCGACAGGGACCCAGCGTGCGAGTCCTTGGTGTGGACGGGCTGCAGGCTTCCCAGGGCCGGCTCTCATGTCCATTGCCGATCTTCACTCACTAACCTGCCTGGGGGAACCAGTCATGTCCTTGAACATCTAGACTCACCTCTTCCAGGAAAGCGCACTACATCTTGCAATCTGTGCGGCATATAAATGTTCTCCGGAGGGAAGAAAGAACAGGTGGGTATGGACCTCCTAACAACAGCCTGGTGGGTGACTCCAGACAAAATAGGCAAACAGAAACTTCCAGATGCAGACCCGGCAGCCAGCACCACATAAATGAAGGGTGTATTGGGAAGACCCGTTTCCTCTCTAGCAGTGATCCCCCTAGTTGCTACTTTATTTCATCATTTGCCATTGATTTTTGCCTTCAGTTTCTTCTTTAAAATAACATTCCCCTGACTGGCAGTGTGGCTCAATGGTTGAGCATCGACCTAGGAACCAAAAGGTCACAGTTGGATTCCCTGTCAGGGCACATGCCAGGTTGTGGGCTGGATCCCCAGTAGGGGGCGTGCAGGAAGCAGCCCATTGATGATTCTCTCTCATCACTGATGTTTCTATCTCTCTCTCCCTCTCTCTGAAATCAATAAAAACATATTTTAAAAAATAGCATTCCCTCAACCTTCCCTTCCCCTCAAGCCTCGCCCTGAGCTACTCTCCTACAGGAGACTGTGCAGACATGTCTTCCCTCCCGCAGCTCTTTAACCCAGCCTGCCTGTGGCAGCAGCCTGTGCAAGTCATACCTCTCGCCCTCCTCTGGGCCCCACGGGACCTCTCTCTCCACAACTTGGTGAACCCTTCTGCTTCACTTTAAAAATACTTCTGTGAGGTATACATGTTGTCATGAAAATACAGTATTGGGGGGGGGGGGTTGATTTAACACACTAAACGTATTACTCTGCAACTTGATTATTTTATTTACTCAGTATTATGTTTTTGAGCTCTCTCCATGTTCACCTGGGTCATGCATTGTACAGGTTATTCATCCATTTCCCTCCTAATGGACATTTAAGTTGTGTTCAGTTTTCTGCTATTAAAAACAGTGCCTATGCCCTGGCTGATTTGGCTCAGTGGTTAGAGCATCAGCCCTCGGAGTGAAGGGTTGTGGGTTCAATTCCCGGTCAAGGACAAGTACCTCAGTTATAGGCTCCATCTCTGGCCCCGTCAGGGTGAGAACTGGACGCAACCAATCGATGTGTCTCTCTCACATCGATGTTTCTCTCTCTCTGCCCCTCCTCATTCCCCTCTCTTCCACTCTAAAAAAAATGGAAAAAATATCCTGGGGTGAGGATTAAAAAATAATAAATAAAAACGGTGGCTGCAGTAAACACCCACCTGTGCATATGTGCAGGAACACAGCTGGAGGTGGAGCTGCTATGTCACAGGGTGCACACCTGTGCGATCTCACCAGGTACCTCCGACTTTCCTCACCTTCACCCTACTGAGCTCATGTCCACCAGTGCTCTGAACCATTCCTTTTACCCCATCATCTTGCCAACACTTAATACTGCCAGGCTCTCACATTTTTGGCAACTTGATGGAAGCAAAATGGAAATGAATCTGATTACCTCTGCGGTTCCCGTGCCCTTGTCCTCGGATATTCTTTACTTTCTTCTCTGAGCTGCCTTGTCTTTTTTTCCTGCCCATTTGTCTACAGGATTTTTTTTTACAGTAGCTGTTTTTTATACACTGAGTGACCAGATTATTATGATCTCTGAACGCATAATAATCTGGCCACTCAGTGTAGACTGATCACAGAGTTGGGATTTTAAAATAAGGTTTTTCCATGTATAAGAACTGCATTGTGGGTAGTTGGAAAGAAGCAGAGGACTTACTAGCTGGGGGCCACTATCTCCTGGTTCCTTGACATATCAAGATTTACAAGCTTTCCCTTATACATAAGTACACTGAGTGGCCAGATTATTATGCGTTCAGAGATCATAATAATCTGGCCACTCAGTGTATATTCTCAATGCTAATCCTTTCTTTGTGTGTTGCAATTGTATGCTTCTATGCATACAATTACCTTCTACCAAGCTTTGTTTATATTAACACATCAGTATTTTACAAAAGCAATACAGGTTATTCTGACATGAAACAGACTTGAGAAACAGTGCTTCTAAAACGTTCAGAAAATTACTCAAGGTAGCGATGAACTGAAACGGGGCCTGGGTATCCCACTGCACTGCCAACTGGCCTTATCTCATGTTAGCATGAGACCACACATGTAAGAGGTTAAAAAAAATCTCACTGTGTGTTCATGTTACATTTCTTTAGTTTCTCTTCCAGTGTGGCTAAATCTCGAAGATCTGCTCCAATAATGGCGTATCTCTTTGAATCCAACATGTGTCCATCTGAAAATACAAGAGAAGATCATTTCAACAGAAATAAATCAGGAAGAGGTTGTTCATTCAATGGACAGGGCTTCCTCAAAATTAAAGTTGTTTTTCTCTATTATAAAAATACATGCTCATTTTAAAAAATCAGATAAGAGGAGAGTGAAAATTAACTGATATTACATTTCCCAAAATAGCTATTAGTGTTTTGGTGTATAATGTTCCAGCTTTTTTTCCTATGTGCTCAAACTCATAGACAGAACACAAACAACTCTATCTCTCTATCTCTCTCTCTCGCTCTCGCTCTGGCTCTACATACACACATACACACACACACACACACACACACACAGAAAACAAGGCCACTTCATATTTGTTTTGAAAATGCTTTTCCTGCTTCACAGTGCTTTCATGGCGTTCTGCTGAGTGGATAAAACAGCTGACTGAGCCAATCCCTCACGACCAGATATGGCATTCCCAGGTGGTCTCTGCCTTGGGCCTTGAAATGTGTACTCCTGTCAGGCATCAGGAAGCACCAACTTATTATTTCTTTAACGTACAGAATAACCTGCGTTATGATACATACACAGGGATGCTCACCGCAGGGTCTAGGACAGAGCTGGTGTGTCAGGGCACACACTCGCACTGAGTAGCAAATATGTCCTGGAGACCCAATGCACACGGTGCCCACTGGCGACACTGCACTCTGGTCCTCAAAGCTGCTAAGGAACTGGATCTTCATTATTCCGCCCACCAAAAAGAAACGGTAATTATGAGGCATGATAGAGGCACTAATTATCACTACACAGGCAGTCATATGACAACAAGAAAATGTATCAAATTAACAGGTACACCTGGCATTACACAGTGCTGGTGTCGAATAGATTTCAATTTAGAAAAGTAGGTTATACATAAGGAGGGCAACAAGTAAGCCTGCTTCACACTGGTACTGATGGGCAGGCTGCTCTCTAAGTGCTATTCCAATTTGTAAGATATTACCTTTGACAGAAAATAGTTCAGTCCCCGGCTCTGGTCAGGACACGGGCAGGAGGCAGCCAACTGATGTGTTTCTTTCATATCCAAGTTTTTCTCTCTCTTTCATCCTCTCTCCCCCTCTCTCTAAAAACCAATGGGAAAAATATCCTCGGGTAAGGATTAACCAAAACAATAATAAAATAAAATAAAACTGGAGGGAAATGCTTGAGTGCTGGGGCCAAGGAGGTGACAGTGGTTGAGGCCCATCAGGCCTAAGACAGTGGAGGGGGACAGAAGCGGCCACTCACCCCTCTCAAGCACTTCCCTGCAGGAGTGAGGTCCGCAGTTCCCAGATCTGCTCTTTCCAAGGAAAGCAGGTTTTCATGAAAAACCTCCTATTTTCAAAATGCTGACAACTAATTTAAATATTTTTTTAAAGATTTAAGATTAGGGAATCTATGGACATCTAATAAGTCACAAATAGCTGTTTTAAAATCCTTCCTGGTAACTGTGAAGGAATTGTACATGGGTCAGTCAGAAGTAGACACTGTGTGACATCATGTGCACAGGTGCACACACGTTCCCACACGCGCATGCTCACACACGCACACACACACCATCTTTGAAAAAGAAAGGGGGAAGCAAGCAAAGATGGCGATCTGGCCCATACAGCACCACCTGGGGGAATACTTGCCGCCTTGAAGTGTGTCCTCTGAATGTAACTCTAAAATGGGCTTTGACAGGAAAGGCCTGGATCTATGGGAGGTGGAAAAGAGGAGAAAGAGGAGTTAGGCGGCTTATTCGCTGCACAAAGGCAGACCCCACTGGAAAAGCGGCAAATGCGATGGCTGCTGCAGTGGGGACTCTGTTCAATTCCCTTTGGCCCAAGGCACCTGGGGAAAACTTCAGGGGACACGCGTCTCGGTCAGGTCAGCTAAGCATCACCCTCAGAATCTGAAGCCAACCACAAACTGAGCGAGACAGGCTGCAACAACTTCCCAGCGTTGCAGTGCATGTCTCGCCACCTCTAGCTGTCCACCCCTTCTCAAACAAATCCCTAAAGATACCTACTAATTCTCACAGGCAACGCGAATAATTTACTTACTCAGACCTAAAGTTCAGTAACATTTATCTGATAACGCCCCCAATCAAGACCATGAAAAAAATCAGAGCGCCAAACTGCCAGTATCCCAGCCAGCACGCACAGACACGTTCAGCAGCCTTTTCGCTCGGAGAGCGCCGCTGGCCTACATCGAGCCTCCTTACTCCTACTCTCTGCTCGAATAAGTTTCGTTGTCCTCTGTACTTCTCAGAGCATCAGAATTGCCATAATTGTCCGAAAAGCACATTATATGGAAAACATTCTTTTCTACTTGGGAAGGGTAAAAATCTTGTTTTCATTGGATAACGTAGAAAAAACAAAGTTTGAAAAGTATTTCCAGTTTGTGAGAATTAGGCATTTCTAAAGGACAGCTTAAGCTTTCATGCTTATTAAATTTTGTAAATATAAGATTAGGATTTTGTTTCAGTGGCTGATTTAAACAGGAGGGAGGAAGCCTGGGTTAACACTATTAAGAAACCTTGACCTTGGGCTTGAAGTCAAGGTTTAAATCTCAACTCTACCTCTTGCTAGCTGGGTGGCCTTGGGCAAATTAACCAAATTTCTTTGAACCTCAGTTTTCCCATCTGTAAAAGGGGCTAACAGCACTTAACTCATGAGTCTGCTCTGAGGACTGGGTGAGACAACTCAAGTTGGTGCCAGGCAACGACAAGCTCTCAGCCAAGCTCAGCAAACTCTTTTGTCTACAACTCTGCAAACTCTCTGAAACCTGGAATGGCCCCACAATAGCTCATATACACTGAGTGGCCAGATTATTATGATCTCTGAATGCATAATAATCTGGCCACTCAGTGTACTTCTCTTGAGTACCTCATTTATTTGATATCAAAGATACTATAAATCGTGCACCTGATCAGTTTTCCCCTTTGCACTGGCTGACAGAAAGCTCAGAGCAAATAGGTGGTTGATCTCCAGCAAAAGTCTAGAATACTTCTGGTACCCATTTGAGATACAAATACACTGAGTGGCCAGATTATTATGGGTTCAGAGATCATAATAATCTGGCCACTCAGTGTATAATCACTGGTTAACTTCAGTCTGTTCACTTATTCGAAAAATATTTATTGCATGTCTACTCTGAACCAGTACCTCTCTATGCCCTGGGAATAAAGAAGCAAACAAAATGCACATGAAAAATCAAAGTATCACACTACTCTCCCTGAAGAGCTGCATCAGTGGGTAGTGTCCCAGGAGGGGGTTGCACAACATGTTGGAATGGAGGTCCGGGGGCAAGAATGAAGGTGGGAGGTGGGCAAAAGAAAGCAGTGCACAAAATGAGGTCCCAGCAATCCACAGGTCCCCTACTGAGGCTGGCTCTGAATTCTCTCTTTAGGCGAAAACCACACTTACTTGATGCTGTGCACCTTTCTCGTGACTATGAGTGGAAAGTCGACTTCAAAATACTTATTTGGGAGAAGATCTTGATCCTGAGGAAAAAAAAAAACCACAGAAATCTTTAGAATGATGTATTCATGCATACATTTACTGGTCATCTTCACAGAGCAAGTGTGAGGCCCCAAAGAATAATGTGGCACCTAGGATTTTAAACCAGGGGAATGATACGGTCAGAAATGCATTTTCCAAATTATTTTGGTCTCAGCATAAAGAACGGATGGAGAGAATAGTTAGGAGGTCGTCCACATGAGAAGTAATGGAGAACCTAAGCTGGGGGAGTGGCCGCTGGGGTGGAGGTGGGAGTAAGAGGTACTTTGGAAGAAGGACATAACAGTATTTTTCAAAAAGCAGTTTGGGACCTAACAGGTCAGGAAATCAATGTATGTAGTGGGTCTGACCAGCAATTTGGGGATGAAATAGAATAAAATAGCAAGCATCAGAAAAAAAGAAAAAAAGCATGTGATGAGGGCTAGTATTATTTTGCGATACATTTTGCTTTTTCTGTGAGAGGAGTGTGGTGGGAAATAAAGCGCAGGCACTAGAGCCAGGCGCGGGTTCAAATCCCAGCTCACTACTTGTTTGCTGTGAGGCCTCAGGAATGGCACTCCGCTCCCTAGGCGAAAAGTAGAGAAATGATAGCACCTTATGGGGTTGTGAGGACTAATGAGGAAATACACGAGACCCTCAAACAGGGCCTGCCTCAGTAAGCGCCACCTCTGTGCCTTTATCATTTAAAGACACAGGTACACAAATGTGGGTCCTACATTTATTTTATACTGTGGACTGCAGTAAAAAAGCCTGAGACACACACACACACACACACACACACACACACACACACACACACACACTCATGACCTGCTTCCCTTTTCTGCTTTTGCTAGCTTGGCTGATACGGTCTCGAATGCCTCCTCTGTCGGCTGTCACCGCCTGCACAGACTATAACAACACCCCCTGGTGTCTCTCAAAGTCACGTCATGTTGCAACAGCTCTTCACTTCTCTGAGACCCAGCAAGAAACAAGGTGCCCAAACCTGGCCCACCTGCCCAGCGTCTCCCTCCAGAGACACTTTAACCCCCTCACGCCCATGTGCACTATATCCCAGAAATACAGAATACATATTGTAAGAGAGACAAAGAAGAAGGAAAAGGAAACTGCTGGCAGCTCTGGTACAGGAAGGGCAAGGCCGGCACCCTTGTTTCTGGCTTGAGCAATTGGGCAGGTAAGAGGACAACACATGCAGAGCCACATGAGACAGAGAACAGTACACAGGGCAGCGGACAGGCCCCTGGGGCTGCATAACAGGGACAGAAATCATGAGCAGGGGACCCCAAAAGGCGAGTATCGGAATTGTGGGATCCAGCCACCCCCCACCCACGTGGAGAACAGTCCCCAGTTAAGATCTCAGGGGATGTGGTCTGGGGGATGAGGGGAGGAGAGGAGGAGGAGGAGGAGACAGAAAGAGAAAAAAAGAGAAAGAAACGGACAAGAACAGATTCTACCCTTCAACACACAGTATCACCACAAACCAAACCATCACTCAAATTTCTACTACACCCTATCAACTGCGTCTCCTGTACCTGCCTACCAGGTGCAAAGTCCTTATTGGATGTGTCACTGCAGCCACATCTCTGACCAGCCCTGGCCCGGCACTAGGCATCTGGCACTAGGCAGCAGCGAACGTGCACGCCTGCCACACCCACTCTGCAAGGAGCCTACCTGCCCTGCACACGTGTGCAGACCACGGCGGCTCCCGCTGAGGCGGCAGGCGGGCAGCAGCCAGCGGCTATAGACGCCTAATGACCCCTCTCCATATACCTTCAACCCAGTATGTGCCTGTGAGACGGACAGATGGGTGTTTGTACGTGAAGAAGACTGTGAGGCATGGATGGCTCTCACCCAGTGCTGAGGAAATTAGAGTGTTGCACAGGTCCTGAAAACGCTACTTATAAGGAAATCAACGGAAACTACTTTTGTTGTAAGTTTTGTAAGGTGCATAAAACCCTTAAATTAATCTAGTAGTTGTTCCCCTAGTTGGTTTGTAGCGATATTGTGGTGAAGGGTAAAATGTGATTTTAGTAAAAAAGCAGAACAAAAGATTTTTATCAAATGTTACAATGCAAGAAAAGGAGGAAAAAGGAGAAGAAAAACAGAAAGAAAAGAAAACTTCCATTTTCTGGGTATGCAAAGACCATGAAGCCCTATCCCAGCGCATGGGTGGGTTTTGTGGTTAGTTAACTTTGTGTGTAGTGTGTTTTCTCAGCGTAGGAAACGTGCTTTCAGAAATCTAGCTAGTCCATGGCGCCCACGCCGCTCTGTGCCTGCAGCTCGAACAGAATTCACTGGTGCCTTTGGTGTCTCTTCTTTGCTCCCATTTTTCCTGCAACATAGTATGAAGTATCTTATCCTTTTCTGTGAATTCCAATTTGCCTTAACTCTTTCGATGCTGTAACTGTTTCTGTAAGAGTTAGTTCAAGCTAATGAAATAGAACTCTTTGACCAGATGAGCTGGTCTGTCATGCCTTGTAAAACAGCAGCACAGGCTTTTAAGAGGCAGTCCATAAAAGTTGCTGAAATGTTGCCCTTTTAAAAAAGAGAGAGAGGGGAGAAACCAAGATGGTGGCATAGGTAAGCACCTAAACTGCTGCCTCGCACAACAATTTCAAAACTACAACTAAAAGACAGAATGGACACCATCCAGAACCACAGGAAAGCTGGCTGAGTGGAAATTCTACAACTAGAAGGAAAGAGAAAAGCTCACAGAGAATCAGAGGAGTGGCAAAGGGCTGAGGTACGGAGATAAGAGCAGAGAGGAAGGGCGGCTGAGTGCCTGGCTGACTTTCTCTGGTGAGAGGGGAAAGCAAGCCCCCGACTGCACTGAACCCCAGTTCCGACTGCACTGAACCCCAGTTCTGGGCAAAACCCCATGGACCTAGGCTCATACAGGGGGAGTCTCGACTGTCAGGTAGAGAGAAAGGCACACAGAGACTCGGGGGAGCCGTGGCGAGCGGGGATCTGGAGTGCTCGCAGAGAAGACTGAATGTGGAGGTTGCCGCAGGCTTTCCCTAGCGGAAGGGAGTCAGAAGCTCCTGACCGCACTGAACCCCAGTTCCAATTGCACTGAACCCCAGTTCCGGGAGAGCCCCTGGGGACCCACGCTCTTACAGGGGGAATCTGGACTGTCAGGCGGAAACTCAGGGGAGCTGTGGAAGGCAGAGGTCTGGAGGCATGCGTGCAAGGGCAGGGATGACGGGAAGCCAAGGCTGTCTGTTCCGCCCTGAGACTCCACCCCATCCAAGCTGAGCACAGAGGCTTTTGCAATTTTGCAAGTCTGATCCTATAAGTCTGTTTCCAGCACCGAACTTCTTCCAGCGTAGACACAGCTGATCCTCACAGCCAACTGGCCTAGAGGTCAATTTCTCCCAGTGATACCAACAATCAAGACTTAACTACAACAAGGCTGTATACACAGTCCACAAAGGGGTGCACCAAGAGTGTCCACCTCAGGTTAACTGGGGAGGCCGATCCACTAGGCCATATAGGAAACCTAGCACACAAAGCTACCTTACCAACTCAGGGAAGCAGCGAAAACGCGGAGACAAAGAAACAGATCACAAACAAAAGAAATGGAGGAAAACAAACGACTGGATATAGAATTCAAAACCACGGTTAAAAGGTTTTTCAAGAATATCCTAGAAAAGGCCGATAAATTTAGCGAGACCCTCGAAGATATGAAAAATGAACAACTAGAAACTAAACATACACTGACTGAAATAAAAAATATTATACAGAGACCCAACAGCAGACTAGAGAAACGCAAGAAACAAGTCAAAGAATTGAAATACAAAGAAGCAAAAAACACTCAACGGGAAAAGCAAAAAGAAAAAAGAATCCAAAAAGTTGAAGATAGTGTAAGAAGCCTCTGGGACAACTTCAAGCATACCAACATCAGAATTATGGGGGTGCCAGAAGAAGAGAGAGAACAAGATACTGAAAACCTATTTGAAGAAATAATGACTGAAAACTTTCCCCCCACCCGCCCCGGTGAAAGAAATAGACTTACAAGTCCAGGAAGCACACAGAACCCCAAACAAAAGGAATCCAAAGAGGACCACACTAAGACACATCATAATTAAAATGCCAAGAGCAAAAGACATAGAGAGAATATTAAAAGCAGCAAAAGAAAAACAGTTAGTTACCTACAAGGGAGCACCCATACGATTGTCAGCTGATTTCTCAACAGAAATTATGCAGGCCAGACAGGAGTGGCAAGAAATATTCAAAGTGATGAATAGCAAAAACCTACAACCAAGATTACTCTACCCAGCAAAACTATCATTCAGAATGGAAGGTCAGATAAAGAGCTTCACAGATAAGAAAAAGCTAAAGGAGTTCATCACCACCAAACCAGTATTATATGAAATGCTGAAAGGTATTCTTTAAGAAGAGGAAGAAGGAAAGGGTAAAGGTAAAAAGTATGAACAACAAATATATATCTATCAACAAGTGAACCTAAAAATCAAGTGAATTAAAAATCTGATGAACAGAATAAACTGGTGAATATAATAGAACCAGGGGCATAGAAAGGGAGTGGACTGATAATTCTCAGGGGGAAAAGAGTATGGGGGGGGTGTACAGGAAGAGACTGGAACAAAAATCATACACCTATGGATGAGGACAGTGGGGGGGAAGCAAGGGCAGAGGGTGGGGTGGGAACCGGGTGGAGGGGAGCTATGGGGGGAAAAAAGGGAGAAACAATTGTAATAATCTGAACAATAAAGATTTATTAAATTTTAAAAAAATAAGAGAGAGAGAGAGGAAATGAATGAAGGTGACCTAGAGTCCATCTTCTAAAGGACTTGTTCCTTTTTATTTTTATTTTTTTGTTTTTGTTAATCCTCTCCCAAGGATATTTTTCCATTGATTTTTAGAGATGGTGGGAGGGAGGAAGGAGGTGAATGAGAGAGAGAGAGAAACATGAATGTGAGAGAGACACATCCACTGAGCCAAATCGACTAGGGCAGGACTTGTTCCTTTTTGAAGAGCTGCTCACGCACTAGCTCACTTGATCTTGGTAAGATTCTGAATAGAGGTCGCTGTGGAAGGAAAGCTTCTAACACGCACACCTAGAGCATTCACAAAACAGACACCATCTCTCTCGCTTTCATGGCTGTGGCAAGTGAGGCTGCAACGTGTTGTTTTTTTTTAAGATTCAAATCTTTTTTTTAATATATTTTTATTAATTTCAAAGAAGAAGGGGGGTGGGGAGAGAGAGACAGAAACATCAATGATGAAAGAGACGCGTCGATTGTTTGCCTCCTGCATGCCCCCCAACCAGGGGCTAGGGATCAAGCCTGCAACCGAGGTACATGCCCTTGATCGGATTCGAACCCAGGACTCTTCGGTCCACAGGCCAATGCTCTATCCACTGTGCCAAACCGGCCAGGGCAAGGCTGCAACTTTTTATTCTGTGAATCTCTGACACTCCACTCCAAGTAGCTCGCATTTCACAGGAGCAGGGGGACACCCGACTCCACATGTAACTCCCAGAGGGCAGCCAGGAGCAGCCAGGAATCATTCAACTCAAAGGAGACCTGGCAGGGCCGACTGCTTCACAAGCTGCAAAATGGGCACTGCTTCCCTGGTGGAGCTGGCCTCTGATGGTGCAGAAATGGCATTCCAGGGGCACCAGGGGGCTTGGGTCTGGAAGGTTTCACTCGCCCTTATTCTTCCTTCGTGACGAGGCTGGGCCTTCCCCTGCCTATTCTTGCCTGCTGCCTGAAGACAGAGCCTGGGCCTAAGAGCCCACGACCGAGCTCACACAGTAGGGCGGCAGAAAGCCTGCGACTCCAGCCATGCCTCTGCGGGCACAGCCATGGACCATGGACAGAGGTGGAAGCTGCATGACACAGCGAGACCAGTGGACACTGTTTTCCTGCCCTTTCAGAGAAGCGCATATATCTCTAACACAGGCTCAGCAAACTTTCTGCAAAGAGCCAGGAAGTATTTTAGCCTTTGCAGGCCCCATGGTGTCTTGACGACTCGATGCGGCGGTCCTGTGCTAAAGCAGCCATAGAGAAGATGTGCCTCCCTGGGAAGGCTGCGTGCCAATAAACCCGAGTCACAAAAACAGGTGGCCCGTGTGGCCTGGGCTCTAAAAGCATAATTCTGTTCTTTGCAAAAAGAGGAGCTTTCCATTTTTTAAAAACTCCTTAGAGCAACAAAAACACGTCTACAAAGAACGCTCAGACACTGTGCTATTCTTCCTCACTGCTGATGGGCAACCTTGTTCCCGGGAGGAGCACAGGAGCCTCCGTGTACCGTGCTCAGAAATAAAACCTCAGATTTATTTACTATTGACCCACCTGCAAAACAGGAAAAATACAACCAAAAGAAACCACACACCAAGTCCAAAGGTGTCAGGCCCAGCGGAGGGATTTCTCCAGAGGCCCCTGTCCACACCCCGCCCCACTCTCTCCACTGCATTCTGTCCAGTGCCTTGCATCACGTTGTGGTCACTGTGTTAGAGGCACAATCGACCCACAGAAAAGATGCCTCCAAACAAGCACAGGGCTGCACAACGGGGAGAGAACAAGGAACCCGGTGGCTGAGCTGTCCCACGTTCCCATGCCACTGGCTGGCCAATCTGAAGAAGACGCAGCTCTTGCAGCTCCAGCTGTGTACACCCCCCTCAAGGAGCTCTCATGGAAACTCATGAAGTCCTGTTTGTAAAAGCGCTTCGCCAATGGGAGGTGTTCTTATCTGAATGGAGACTGCAGGGCAAGCACTCAATCCTAAGACCAAGTAGAGGCCACTGAGTTCTTGCTCCAGGAAAGAAAGGCTGGGAGCTCCAAGATGACAGACCTTGCCAGGTGAGCTGCTCTGGGACCAGACATGCAGGCCAGGTTATACCACACGCTCTAACTTATCTTTGTGTCCATCTGCAAGAAATCTGGGGGGTGCAGGTACCCTCGTGACATCTCAGAGAAGAACCAAGAAAAATCTATACAAACCTAAAAAAAGTAAACGCGACCAGTGAGGTCTTTGTAGGGAAAGGGTTTGGGGGTAGAATTTCGGCCCAGGCATCAAAGACCAGCATTGCAGTCATGGTTTTGCCACTAACTAGACCCGAGTTCCCTTTCCTGTGCGTGAATGCACCTGCTCCCGGCCCCTCTCAGGCAGTTTAGGGATCCAATCAAAGAACGGCTGCAAAAGGCTCTGTGTCACATTACCATCACCCAGCTATGCAAGTCTCCAAGTTGTACAGGCACTGTTATGCCCACAATAAAATCATAGCATCAAAATCACTAGTACACGTGCTCTTTGTCTCGGCAATTCCACTAACAGAATGTTTTCTCTGGTATGTTTCCATACGTTACACGAATTTTCATTAATGCCCTGCTTGTAACAGCAAAAGATGAGAAACAACCCACATGTCCTTCACGGGACCTGGTGCGATAAAGCTGGGGCTGATGGTGGCTGGGGGCATGGAAGGGCTGGGGACAGGGGTGTAGACAGGCTGTCACTGCATCCATTTTAATATATTTTAAATTTTTTGAACCAGGTGGACATCTTCAAAATTAAATGCAAACAACTGGGAAAAGAGGTAGAGGAATTTTAACTCACCTTTAATATCCAGAAAGTGGTATCCATCCCAGCCCCAAGGTTTAAAATCTGACAGTGACATTCTGTCTTCCGTAGGAATGCCTTTATAAGCTGACTGATGCCATGGACTCGAGCAAAATATCCTAAGGAAGAGACAGAGGCACAAGCAGTCCCTCAGTGCCGACAACAGTGGCTTTGCAAAGCCCCCCGCAGAGGAAGAAGCAGCCCCTCGGTGATGAGCAGTGGCCTTGCAAAGCCCCCCGAAGAGCACACCCGAACACCCCACCCACCTCCTGCAGGGTTGGCAGGGGGCTGCAGACTTCACCTGAGATAGGGCAACTTTCAGGTTCTCTCACCCTTTTTCTTAAAGCTGTCTGAACCAAACTGAGCACAACCTACATAAGGGTGGAATCAACTATCTATCCTAAGAGAACTAAAATGTCCTATAATCTTACTTCAGGAAGACAAGGGTTTTACTTCAAAACACCTGATCTAAATGTTCCTCTTGAAAATAACCTCTAGGAATTTGGCCTCTTGAGCTTTTTCACAGTCAGTGTGGATCCTGGAAAATACATAGCCTTTCTGCATAGTGGGAAGCACTCTCCGCGTGGGTTGCAGGACGCCAAACGAGATATTCAAACCCAGAGAGAGAGGAAGGGAGGGAGGAGGCTGACCTGATGCCAGCGAGCCAGTCAGCCTGGCAGGTCCCTGCCTCTGGGGCACTCTCAGGAACCCTCCAGAGAGCAGGAGGGAGGGGGCGGAGCCCACCCAGCCAGGCTCCCCCCAAGCTCACCCTCTGTTCAAAGCAAACACCAAGTCTTTATTCTCAGAAATGCCCATTTAAAATGTCTGCATTTCTTATCGACCCTCCCTCAAGGATCTTCAGGGCCAAGACTCCCTGCTCACACAGGAGCGACTGTCACATGGTCAAGTTTTCAGTCAAATCCTTTGACTTCCTGATGGTGTCACCAACCATTCAGTAAGACAGCAAAAAGTAATACCTTATGTGAACAGGCACGTCACAGTAAAAGGTATATAAATGGCTTTTCAACATACGATCTTCAACCTTACCCTTAAGTAAAAGGAATAAAACTAAAACTACTCTATGATAGCATTTCTCAATATCAGGTTAATAAAGATTAAAAATTTCACACTGAGCCCTAGCCGGTTTGGCTCAGTGGACAGAGCATCAGCCTGCGGACCGAAGGGTCCCGGGTTCGATTCCAGTCAAGGGCATATGCCCAGGTTGCGGGTTCGATCCCCCGTAGGGAGCGTGCAGATGTTTCTATCTCTCCCTCTCCCTTCCTCCCTGAAATCAATAAAAATATTTTTTTTAAAAAACTTCACACTGATGGCCAAGATTTGATAATTACTAAAACTGATCCACATGTAATTCCACTTTTGTATGGTTTGAAACTTTCCATAATTAAAGTATTTTTAAAAATAAAAATAGAAATTTTTTCTAAATAAGAAGTTTCATAATACGCTTGTTGGTGAGGATGTTAGGAAATGAGCACTTTCATATACTACTGGACAGAGTACATCCTGGAACGCTCTGTTTAAGAATGAATTCCTAGCCCACTAGGTGTGGCTCAGTGGTTGAGCGTCGACCTATGAATCAGAAGGTCACAGGTTCAGAAGGTCACGGGTTAGATTCCCGGTCAGGGCACATGACCAGGTTGCGGGTTCCCATCACATCCCCTGTGTGGGGCATGCAGGAGGCAGCTGATCAATAATTCTCTCTCACCACTGATGTTTCTTTCTCTCTCTCCCTCTCCCTTCCTCGCTGAAATCAATACAAATATATATATATATCTTTTTTTTTTAAATGAATCCCTGAAACTACAGACCACTCAGCTGATGAGAAGATGCTAGGGAGAAAAAGGGCCACTTGCCTCTGTTAATTTCAGGGGCCTTCCTTTCTTTGCACAGCCTCACAAGGTGCTGGAGGTAAGGGTCATCCCAGTAGCCAATGCTCACTGCAAACCTGAGAGGAATGAAAGAGAAGGCATGTGGATAGAGATCTGTGAATATTCTTACCAAGGTTCATGGCCACATTCCCAGGAACCAGGTCAAGGATCCAAAAGAAAATCATCGGCCTCAAAGGCCACTAAGTGCCCATGCAGTGTTCCATTACACACTTGAACAGACTCACCACCGCCCTTTATATTCACACACACTTCCCATCACATTTCCTTACAGTGGCCATTTCTCACCTCTGTCTTTCCCCTTATGACTAATTCCTTTCCCAGAGCCCTAAACAGCAAATAACCTCACCCCTTCGTCGCAACAATTTATTCACGCCGCAAACTCACTATCCAAAGCTTTTATCAGATAACTAAAAAGTCCTATGTCGAGAGAAAGGAAATTCAGAAATATTTGGCAAACATCACTAATACCGGCCTACGTTTTCTCCTGACTTTGCATTTTGTGCACATCCCTTAAGGTGGTCACAGTGGGGAGACCAGGAAGAAACAAGACAACTACACTTTGCACAATGCTATGGTGTCCTAACTTCTCTCTACCCCAGTCTACACCTACACGGGAAAATTCTAGTGTTCTGAGTCTGGGAGGGGAAGCCGGATTACACTGGAAGTCTTCTGGCGACCACGAGTGGCACCAGCCTAGGACCACTGATGAGTCATGGAAGGAATCTGGGTCCCTAAGGCCATGCCACACCACTGTGGGCCTGGATCCTGCTCTACCTCCCCAAGGACATTGGTGAGATAATTCTTCACCATTTGAGCCAACCTGAGCCAGGCTTGTGTGACTTTCAGCCTAAAGCATCCTACCTACTACCCTAGGAATGCACTCAATTCCATGTTGCTTGATAAGGAAGCTGAACTTTAAGGGGTGTGGATGTGTGTGTCTCCCAGGTAGGTTCTGAGCTCACAAAAGTAGATACTGTCACTTTTCTTTATATCTACCGACAAGGTTTACTGCAGCCCTGACTGCAACAGGTGCTGATTCTGAAAAAAGATTCCCCCATAGTACCTCACATTTATGTTTATACAACCACAGACACTTACAAGAAAGTACCTGTGTTCAGCTACTCAATACAGCCGCTCAACACAGAAACAAAGTCCTCGCTAAGAACACCACTTGCTACAAGCCTGGACTATCTGAGGAAAACACAGTACAGGCAAGCCTCGGGTTCCATTGGACTCAACGTACGTCATTTCTTGGTTACGTTGCCATCTCCCATTTATTATAAAAAAAAAGTTCCATCATTTCAACATATGTACATATGAGCTTTATATTTTTTTTTATTATTTACTTACCACAAGTAAAGGTCAGGAATTGTTATCTTTCTTTTAAATTTTTACTATTTCACTTCATTGCTGCTGTGTATGGGCTCCATGTGAGTGACGTAGGTACTTATGTAGGTGGGTTCTGACTTACAGCGAAAATCGCATTACGTTGCGCCGTAGGAACGGATCTCCGACGTAACCAGAGGACCTACTGTATTACAAGAGTAAACTTGCTCAGTGATCCAAAAGAGTATTTCACAAAATATCATGAAATCAACTGAACAATCTGAAAACCTGCACTTAAAAAATGAAGTAGAACGCAGTAAAACAGAAAACACCCGTGTGCGTTACACACAGAAAGGGATGAGACTTCATGTCTCATATTTTGTTTCATGTCTGTGTTAGAGGAAGTTTTCTCACAGAGTTTGATGAACAGATTTCAAAGGATTCGTCTAGTGCCATCTAGTGGTCACTGCCTAGTGATGAGAACACAATTGAACAGTTAAAGCAAGCATGTCAAACTCTCAGCCGGTGGACCACACAAGGCCCACAAGGAATATTTTTGCAGCCCAGCCAATATAACGGTATATAAGAAACGTTTTAATAAAAATTTTGTAACTTAATTTTTACAATATTTTGTTATACATAATCTCTTATTTAAAAGGCCCATGGCCATCACACCATAACGCCGTCACGACCAAATGAGCAGTGGCTCTCGCAGCGGGCAGGGTGGGACACGAGCTACTAGCTGCGGAGAGCTAGAGCCCTGGAGAGCTACTAGTGGCAGAGGGCAGGGCGCGAGCTACTAGAGGTGGAGGGCGGGGCGGCCAGCTGAGGCAAGTGGAAGCAAGCGAGCTATGCTGGGCGTCTAGTTATTAATAACGAACTACAATATTTGCTAATGACTGATTACTAGAATCGTGTTGCATTCATTTCCCTTATGCGCCAGCACACCATTTCCCTCCACTAATACTAGCAGCAATTATTATAGAGCCGAATGCCACATCATTAGTCTTGGACTGACTTGTTTGGTATGCGCAACAGGAAATATTTCGCTTTCAGAGAACAAGAAAAATAGGTTTGTGTTACGCTCATTAATTTGTGCAGTTATTCAGTGTCTGGTACGTTAATGTTCAAGAAAAAACATTAATTTTTATTAAAATGTTCTATTATTTTGTTAACGATGACTCATTAATTTCAGTCCTTTGTATTCAGCATGTCTCTATCAAAATAAACCTACATTTCTATGAAAATTGAAGCTTTCGCTTTTTGCAACCCACATAAACGTAAACCTTGTTTATTTGGCCTGTGTTAGCCTTGGAGTTTGACATGCTTGAGTTAAAGAGTTGGAAGGGACCTTGGAAATGATCTGGTCAATCCCAACATCCAGTGTAAGAATCCTTTCATTGGTATCAAGCCACTCACTCCTCTGAGAAGCCTCTGCTGGACAGCTGATCAGCTGGCATCCCTCCAAGCACTCCTTGTTGGACTATTACTGCACTGGTGGATAACAAGGAGCAGTTTCTATTCCTCTCAACTCTGTACTATCAGTTGATATTGGAACATTAATTCAGTCAAGCAATATTTATTGTCTGCTCGATGCCAGGCAAGATGGAGAAGGGCCAGAAGCAAAGATAAATATGGGATTACTAGGGGCCCAGTGAATGAAGATTCGTGCATGGGGGATGGGTCCCTCAGCCCGACCTGCAACCTCTCCAATCAGGGAGCCCTCAGGGAAGCCCTCTCCAATCCGGGAGTTTCTGTCTGTCTTTGCAATCATGTGAGCGAATTGTCTGAGACCCCAACCCAGTTTGGTTTGTTGCTCACAGAATAATAGAGGCTTTTTTTTTTTTTCTTTGCTTCATTGGTGGAGATTTCCTGGAAGTTTTAGGATATCTTCCCTTTAATTTTTCCTAGACACTCTGATTTTACTTATGTCTCTCACTTTTGCTTTCCCTCCACCCCCTACCGCAACAGTAACTTGCTCCAGGCTCACTTTGCTCTAGTGCAGGGGTCCTCAAACTTTTTAAA
This sequence comes from Corynorhinus townsendii, assembly GCA_026230045.1. Classification (NCBI taxonomy): domain Eukaryota; kingdom Metazoa; phylum Chordata; class Mammalia; order Chiroptera; family Vespertilionidae; genus Corynorhinus; species Corynorhinus townsendii. The sequence continues at coordinate 59,144,053 of JAPDVU010000009.1, read as the reverse complement.
CAGGGGGCCAGTTCACTGTCCCTCAGACCATTGGAGGGCCGGACTATAGTTAAAAAAAAAAAAAACTATGAACAAATTCCTATGCACACTGCGGGCCCGGGACGAGTCGGCTGCTAAGCAGCACAGGCAGCGGCACCCGGTGGGCCGGATAAATGTCCTCAGCGGGCCGCATGTGGCCCACGGGCCATAGTTTGAGGACCCCTGCTCTAGTGTCTAGGAGATCCGTCTGCCACCAGAACTATGATTCCCAGCATTCCTGGTGCTCCCCATGCTCTGGGCTTCCGCTTCCAGTCCTGGGGCTGTCACCAGAACTACTATTTCCAGAATTCCTGGTGCTCCCTGCACCCTTGGTTTTCCCTTCCTGCTCTGTCTCCGTCCCACAGCCTCCTGCTCTGCCAAGTCCTCCAAGCCACCAGTTCTCCCTCTCTGCTCTCCGTCTGGTGGCTTGGGGAGCCAAGTTCCCCAAGTCGCTTCATTCTCCACCAGGTGCCTGTGTATGCCATCTTTGTCGGGTTAATTTGCATACTCACTCCTGATTGGCTGTTGAGTGTAGCAGAGGTATGGTCAATTTACATGTTTCTCTTTTATTCTACAGGATGAGCAGTGAAGGGCATGAGTAACAAGGAGAACAGAGGGATCTTACTGAGAGAAGGGTAAGGGAAAGTCTTCTGGAAGGGGGATGGCGAGTTGAGCCCTACAGAATGGAGAGTCACTGTGCAAAGGGCCCTGCAGACAGGAGGCATGGCTGACAGACGTGCTCTGGCGTGGGAATGGACTTGGAGTGTCCCAGTAGCAGAAGGTGGGAGGGGGGGACTGGAGAGCGGTAGGGAAACAGGAGAAACCGGGGAAGAGTTGGAGAAAGAAGCAAGCTCAGGCCACACAGAGCCTGGCAGGAGCATGGGACTGACCTCGACAGTACCCAGCACATCTGACCACCATCCCATGAGTCCTACTTCCCAGTGTTTCTAACAAGTGTTTCTCCAGTCTTCACAATGGTAAACCTGCACATAGGTGTTTTCTGTTTAACCATATTCTACTTCATTTTTAAATGCAGGTTTTCAGATTATCCTGTTGATTTCATGATATCGATGGGTCACAACTTACTGTTTGTGAAACACTCTTTTGGACCACTGAGCATGTATATGTGTTTTGGACCCTGTATATGTATGTGTATTGTGTATGTATGTGTGGGTATTATGTAGATACTAGAGGCCCGGTGCACGAAATTCATGCACCGAGGAGGGGTGTCCCTCAGCCCAGCCTGCACCCTCTCCAATCTGGGATCCCTCTCACAAACCAGGACTGCTGGATCCCAACTGCTCGCCTGCCTGCCTTCCTCATTGCCGCTAACCACTTCTGCCTGCCAGCCTGATCACCCCCTAACCACTCCCCTGCCAGCCTGATTGCCCCTAACTGCCCTCCCCTGCCAGCCTGGTCTCCCCCAACTGCCCTTCCATGCAGGCCTGGTCCCCCCCAACTGCCCTCCCCTGCAGGCCTGGACCCCCCCCCCCAACTGCCCTTCCCTGCAGGCCCGTTTGCCTCCAACTTCCCTTCTCTGCTGGCCTGGTCACCCCTAACTGCCCTCCCATGCAGGCTTGATCACCCCCAACTGCCCTCCCCTGCTGGCCTGATAGCCCACAACTGCCCTCCCTTGCAGGCCTGGTCCCTCCCAACTGCCCTCCCCTGCTGGCCATCTTGTGGTGGCCATCCTGTGTCCACATGGGGGCATCCATCTTTGACAACATGGAGGCAGCCATCTTGTGTTGAAGTGATGGTCAATTTGCATATTACTCTTTTATTAGATAGGCTAGAGGCCTGGTGCATGGGTGGGGTCCAACTGGTTCGCCCTGAAGGGTGTCCCGGATTAGGGTGGGGGTTCCCTTGGGGTATGGGGCGGCCTGGGTGAGGGGCCTGTGGTGGTTTGCAGGCCAGCCACGCCCTCCAGCGACCCAAGTGGAGGCCCTGGTATCTGGGATTTATTTATCTTCTATAATTAAAACTTTGTAGCCTTGAGCAGAGGTCAGGGCCAGCCAGGGCAGGAAGCTTGGCTTCCTTCATTGCCAGGGAAACCCAAGCCTCCTGCTTGTTCCATGGCTGCAGCCAATCTTGGTTGGGTTAATTTGCATACTCACTCCTGATTGGCTGGTGGGTGTGGCTTGTGGGTGTAGCAGAGGTACGGTCAATTTGCATGTTTCTCTTTTATTAGTGTAGATGTGTGTATGTGTGCTTGTATTGTGTACATGTATATGTGCAAATACATATGTGTATAAATGCATGTGTGCATATGTGTATTTATGTGTGTGTATATATATGTACATCCATATATGTGCAACTGCAAAAATCAACTGAGCATTCTTAGCATTTGTTTTCAAGTTTGGGATTTTAACTAAATACTGCTTATGGTCTTTAAGATATTGCTCCACCTTGCCCTATCCAGTTTGGCTCAATGGATAGAGCATCAGCCTGCGGACTGAAGGGTCCTGGGTTCGATTCTGGTCAAGGGCACATGCCCAGGTTGTGGGCTCAATCCCCAGTAGGGGTTGTTCAGGAGACAGCCAATCAATGATTCTCTGTCATCATTGATGTTTCAATCTCTCTCTCCCTCTCCCTTCCTCTCTGAAGTCAATAAAAATACATTTTTTTAAAAGATATTGCTCTACCTCTCATTTTAAATTTTATTGTTGTTCTTTTACATCTTTAGTTTCATTTTTTAGTTCCTATTTTCCTGTACGTTTTATGCTTGGTTCAGAAATGAAAGCCAGGAAGCAAAGTCTTCAGGGCAAGAGACACTTTACCTAAACAGAGTCTGGATTTGTTTCCCCTCTGTGAGCTCTTGAAAGCTTCTTGTCACTTAAGTAGATCTATAAGTCCTACCAGAGGAATCCCCTAAAAAACTGGGCCTCAGAACCAAGAAGTCCCACAGGCTGGTGTCCTCCCAGAGGAGAGTATCCTGGCTCCACCCTCTGGCTCCACCCCACACCTAAACGCTTGACGAGGACTGACCTGATCTAAAATCTACAGTGTCTGTTGTAAGCAGTCATTGTATGGTGGGCAAAGCGTCAGCAGAACAGGAACCACTCACAAGAAGGTAAAATAGAAGAATCCAGTCAGTCCTCTGTACAATACCCCTTATCCAACATTAACAAAAAGTAGTCAATACAGGACATAACAAGATCATGGATCTGAACAATGCGAACATACTTTTGGGGGAAACGAAACATTTACAAACATGTATTCTGAATGTTGCCGCCCAGCCTGTGGTGTGCCTCTTCATTTCCTTAGTGTATCTATTTTTCCTTAGTGGTTAGTGTGCATGCTAAGATACTCTCCTATGTTCTCACATAGAAGCTTGATGGCCCTAGCTTTCCATTTAGGTTTATGAACCATCCTAATGTTTGTGTTTGGAATGAGGTTAGGGTCAAGGTGTTGCCACTTGAAATTCCAGTTGACCCACAGTCATTGGTTAAAAAGACTTCCCTTTCCCCACTGAACTGATTTGGCATCTGGGCAAAAGTCAACTGGCAGTATGTGTGTAGGCCTATTTCTGAACTCTCTGTCTCTCACTGACCTACCTTTATGCTAAGACCACAGTTTTGATTAACATAGCTTTACAGTAAGTCTTTAAGTAGTACTAAGCAGTCTAAGTTCTCCCACTCTGTTCTTTAGAAAATTTTTTTGGGTATTCTAGATCCTTTGCGTTTCTATGTACATTTTAGAATCAACTTATCCTATCTAATAAAAGAGTAATATGCAAATTGACCATCACTCCAACACACAAGATGTCTGCCCCCATGTGGACACAAGATGGCCACCACAAGATGGCCAGCAGGGGAGGGCAGTTGGGAGGGACCATGCCTGTAAGGGAGGGCAGTTGGGGGCGATCAAGCCTGCAGGGGAGGGCAGTTAGGGGTGACCAGGCTGGCAGAGGAGGGAAGTTGGGGGCAACTGGGCCTACAGGGAAGGGCAGTTGCGGGGGACACAGGCCTGCAGGGGAGAGCAGTTGGGGGGAACCATGCCTGCAGGGGAGGGCAGTTAGGGGTGACCAGGCCTGCAGGGGAGGGCAGTTAGGGGCAATCAGGCTGGCAGGGGAGTGGTTAGGGTGTGATCAGGCTGGCAGGCAGAAGCAGTTAGGGGCAATGAGGAAGGCAGGCAGGCGAGCAGTTGGGATCCAGCAGTCCTGGATTGTGAGAGGGATGTCCGACTGCCCGTTTAGGATCGGTAGGATCGGGCCTAAACGGGCAGTCGGACATCCCTCGAGGGGTCCCAGATTGGAGAGGGTGCAGGCTGGGCTGAGGGACACCCCCCCCCCGTGCACAAATTTCGTGCACCAGGCCTCTAGTTCATTTATGAAAAAGATGGCTAGGATTTTGATTGGGACTACACTGAATCTATGGATCAGTTAGGGGTGAACAGAAATCTCACCAACACCAAGTCTTCTAATGCATGAACAAAGTATACCTCCCATTTACGTAAGTCTCCTTTAATTTCTCTCAGAAGTCTTCTATAGTTTTCTGTGTAAAGGTATTTCATACCTTTCATTAGATTTATTCTTAGACAGTTTACATTTTTGATGTTATTATAAATAATATTTTTAAATTTCAGTTTTTGCCCTTCCCAGTGTTGCTAGGTGGTTAGAATGTCCACCCACAAAAGGGTCTTAGGTTCCATTCCAGTTAAGGGCACATACCAGGGTTCCAGGTTTGATCCCCAACCATGGTCGGGCGCATGCAGGAGGCAACCAATTGATATGTCTCTTTCACATAGATATTTCTCCTCTCTTCTCTTCTCTCTCTTTCTCTCTTTTCCCCCTATCCTCTGCCCCCCGCTTACTCTCTCCCTTCCACTGTCTCAAAAAACCGATGGAAAAAATATCCTCAGGTGAGTATTAACAACAAAAAAATTCACTTTTCTATACATGAATGTATATTTACAATACATCTGACAAAAGACTCCTACCCAGCTATGTAATGAACTACAATATAAGTCAAAACCAACAGTGACATCATCAAAAAAAATGGGCAGAAAAACTTGGACAGTTCACAAAAGATGTAGGAATGGCCAATGGGCACATAAAAAAGGTGATTAAGCCCTAGCTAGTTTGGCTCAGTGGATAGCGCATTGGCCTATGGACTGAAGGGTCCCAAGTTTGATTCTGGTCAAGAGCACATGCCTAGGTTGTGGGCTCAATCCCCAGTAGGGGGCGTGCAGGAGGCAGCCGACCAATGATTCTCTCTCATCATTGATGTTTCTATCCCTCTTCCTTCTCTCTGAAATCAATAAAAATATATTTATATTTTTTAAAAAGGTGCTTGACCCTGGAGAGGGTCAATGGGGGGAAAAGGGAACATCTGTAATACTTTCAACAATAAACATAAATTAGTCACCAGGGAAATGCAATGTAAAACCATAGTGAGATGCTATTTCACAGCCACTGACGATACAGAGTGTTAACAAGGATGTGGAGTTTTCATCCTTTGCTGGTGGGAAGTGTAAACTGATAAACCACTTTGGGAATTAATCTGGCAATTAAATATAGACCCAGCCTATGACTACGCAATTCTACTCCTAGATATCTACCCAAGAGAAATGAAGGACATGTAAGAATGTTCATGGCAGCCCATTCACAATGGCCCAAAACTGGGCACAACTCAAATGACCCTCATCCGGTGAAAGGACAAACAAGTCAGAGTTGGTCACACAGCATAAAAAGGACCAAACCACTTTACACGGACAGGGGTTCTCTCCTCACCAAACATGAGCCAGGTTCCTTTGAGCCGTCTTCTCAAATAGGCTGGAACCTTGGCCTATAATATAGAGACTTAGACAAACACCAACAGTTTCTAAGAGCTCAAGGCCACAATCCCAGGGTGACGCCAGTCCCACTTAAAGTGCCTGAGAGAATGCAAGGCTGCCAGGAGCACAAACTGTGCAGCCAACATTAAAGATACTCCCTTTCTCCCAGGTACCAAACCCAGATGGCTTCCTGTGGACCAACCCCTTCCTCCCTCCCTCCTTTTGTAATTTTTCACTTCTCTGACTCTACTGCCTGCTCACCCGACTCCTGATGCCCCCACCTCCCTAAAAAGACCCTCTGTAGAGCTGCAGGCGAGTTATTCACACAGGACTCTTTCGCTGTTGCAATAGCTATTGCTGGCTAAAGCCTGACCTTACCACTTTAACCAGTATCTGGCTTTATCTCTGACAACATGAATGAATCTCAACAAACATGCTGAATGAAAGAAATTACAAAAAGAATGCCTCCCTTGCCAGCCTGATTTTACTTATGTCTCTCACTTCTGATTTCAGCTATCCATGGTAGCTGAAATCAGAAAATGCTAGTGAGGTGGGGGCAAGGAGAACAACCAAAAGAGATAAAAGCGGCCTTTCTGGAGTTTCAGAAATATTTTGCATCTTGTTGAGTGATTCACAGATATATACAACTGTCAACACTCATCAAACTGAAAACTGAAGACTTGAACACTTAATTTGTAGGGTGTCCCCCCAAAAATGTATATATACTTTGAATAATTATAAAGGCAGTGTTTATTAAAATACATTTCATTTTCAAAATTAAGCTAACAGCTGTTAAAATGTGCATATATTTTTGGGACACCCTGTATATAAATTATGCCCCCCTCCCTCCTCTATTTTCTTCTCTTCCCCTCCCCTATCCCCTACTCCCTTCTCTCCCCCTCCACCTTTTCCTCTACCTCTTTCCCTTCTTCCCTCTCTCCCACTCCCCCCCCCCCCCCGCTCTCTCTCTCTTCTCTTCCCCTCCCCCCAGGGAATTTCTAGGGGGGAAAAAGATGAGAAACATAGAGGGACCTTCAAGTTCCCTTTCTAATATCCATTCACCCCTTCTTCCTTGCTAAAAGAACCCCAGTTTTGTTTGAGGCATCAATCTGCCCAATGAGAAATTCCTACCTCCCCACACTTTCTTGCAGCTGGGGGTGGGACCATATGTCCTAGTACAAAGAAGTCTACAGGGCTTCCCAAAAATCCACAGCTTTCCTGATGAAGAGACACACACTCAGACACACGTCTTTTGCTGGTACCCCTTCCTTCCTCGTTCTTTCCCTGCCAAGCAAGCAATGGGAGCTCTAAATCAATTCACAACTAAGTAACTTTGTGATTAATAGTTAGCTTTAAGGCATCAAAATGAAAAAAAAACAAAGGCATTTCAACTGGAAGTCAAGAATGCCATCACTGTGTTAAAGTATATATAAGAATTTAGTATATTATACATGACTTCTCAAATCAATTGGGAAATAGAGACCATTTAATAGATGGTATAGGGATAGCTAGCTAACGCTTTCAGACAAAATTAAGTTAAAACTGCTACATTCTTACATAAAAGATGAATGATTTAAGCATAAAAGACAAAACCATATAAGTACTCAAAGTAAATGTTGTAATGATTGAGAATGGCCTTTCAAACCACTGCTCAAAAAACACAAGCCATAAAGTTAGGTTGTCAGATTTTGCACCATGAAGATTCACAATTTCTGTATTATGAAATGCACTGACAAGCTACAGTGAAAACCAAGCATCCATCTGAGAGGAAATACTGCAACAAACACAGGCCAAGGGGTACCATCCCTCATATAAAAAGTTCTTATAAAGCAGAAATAGAAGTACAAATAACCAAACAAGAAGACAACAACCCAGTTGGAAAATGGCTGGAGAAAGGATTCACATAAAAATATCAATGATAGTGAGCAAAATGCTCAGTCTCTTCAGTGATTGTAGAAACACAAATTAGAGAGGGATTATTCTCCACCCGCCAGGTAATGAGCCATTGGTCACCAAGAAAATTCTATGATTAGCATCTCATTCGCCACAGGCGGGAATGAAAACTGATACAACCTGTCCTGGGGGGTAGGGGAGGTCGGGGGGAGATCAAAGGGGAAAAAAAAAAGGAGACATATGTACTACTATTTGTAATACTTAAAACAATAAAAATTTTAAAAAATAAATAAATAAATAAATAAACAAAAAACTGATACAACCTCTTCTGTTAACCATTTTGCAGAAGCTTCTCACTTTGTCATTTAAAAAATTAAGTTTGTAAGAGAAAAAAATGATGTGAATATTACTATTCTAGATAAAAAACCATTACCTTTCATGGGTATTTTCCAATATTTATTTCATTCCTTTTTAAAAAAACGGGAGGGCTAAATATCCAGAATTTATTTGACTTTCTTGATAAGCAAGTTTGGCAGCTAATTTCTCCTCAACACGAAGTCCTAGCTCTAAAGTGGCACATCTTCTCTGGAGGTGCAGAGGCCATCCTTGGTCAAAGTCTCAGCACGCTCTCCCAGGCAGCTGTGGTAGGTGGCGACAGTGTGCTGGAAAGGTCCAGGCTTGCAGGAAGACACCTCGGTTCCTGTGAGGTGACCCTGAGACCACCTGCATCTCCAGGGGGACAGTTTTCAGAAATCAGATTCACTTCTATAATTTTCACACTGGTATTTCAGCCTTACAGCTCCTGGTCTGGTTTCTGAACTGTACAGAACACTCAAAACCAGTAAAGAAAAGCAGCTGTTAAGGCCTCACAGGGTGATGCAATCTTGAGGGAGCCCATATGAGCTAAGGCGTCATCTATGACTCCCCAGCCTCCCCGTTGCCAATCTGCCAGCACCTTCTATGGGCTCCACCTGACAGACTCTCAGCACCTCCACGTCTCCCACCCTGGCAGGCCACCAGCCTCTCGGGTCTGGGATATCCCAAAGCCTAACTGGTCTCCTGGCTCCCATCCTTGCCCTGCAGTTTGGTCCCCACAGAGAAGCAGATGTGATCCTGTTAAAACCCGTCAAGTGAACTCATTCTTCATTCAGTTCAAAATCCCCAACGGCTCCCCTCTCCAAGGAAGAGTTAGTCCTACAAGAACCCCAGGCAGCGGTCAGGCCAGCTCTGGCCTCAGGGCTGGCCTACTCTGTTGGCCCCATCTGGGGCCTAGGATGTGGATTCCCACTTACACACAGGGCTCCTCCTTCCTGCCCCCAGTCTCTCCCCAGCACTACCTTCCCAGCAGAATCCTCCCTGGCCATCCCATCCCAGAGGACAATGCCTTCCAACACCCCCACAGCGCTGATCACCAGCTGGCACGCCAGATGTCGTTTCCCAGACTACGCCGCACTGGAACGAATGCCCTGTAAGAGCTCCGTGTTATCTGGGTTGCTCGCTTCTGTTCCACAGTAGAACAACGCCTCCACAAAGGAAGCACTCAGTCAAGAAAGCTGAATGAATGCATTAACCCGAGATGATGTGGAACTAAACAGGCAAGGGAGGGAGGGAGGGAGGGAGGAGGGAGGTGAGGCTGGAGAAGCAGGTGAGAGCAGGTAGGGCCATGGAGGCCCCTAAGGAGCTGTGTCTGCTAACAGCAACAAGAAGCACACTGGGGAGTGGCCTGACCAGGCAGGCCTTTTATAAAACTCTCACTTCAGAGAGACATGGATCTGGGGGAGGTAGGAGGGGGAGCTCAGTTAGTGGATTGGTGTCATAAATCAGACCACAGGTGACCTCAGCTTGGACAGAGGTGGCAGAAGCGGAGGAGAAGAAATGGAAGCAGATTCCAGGCATATTTAGCAGATAAGAATCAAAGGTCTGATTATAGAGGGAAGTGAAAGGGCAGCTTCAAGATCACCTTACCTTTGGGGCCTGTGAGCTGAATGGGCAGCACCACTCACTGGGGTGAGGGAGGGGTGGCAAGGAGACCTTGGGAAGGTGAACTTGAGCAGTCTTGGAAATAATGAATTTGAGATCACTGAGAGATCTGCAGTGGGCAGTGAGACACCCAGGGCAACAGGAGCAGATCCTGAAAAGTTCGGTGTGTCCTGCGAGGTTGTATAGATTTTTACCTGGTGTCTGACAGTTAATCAAGTGACAGGATAAGATGTGTGGTTCTGAAAAGTCACCCTGGCCACAGTGTAAACACGTGGATAGGGGAGGGGCTAGTCTAGAAGCAGGGAGAAAAGTGAGGCTGCTGCAATAAGCCAGGTGGGCCAGCAGACCTGAGCAAGGCTGCAGCGTTGGGGCAGGAAATGTGACCAGATCTCGCGCAGCTGCTGGGGATTTTTCTAAAACACAAAACCAGATCATGTCAGGTCCCCACTTAAAATGGCTCAGGATCTCCCACATTTCGTTCTCTCGCAACCTCTCCACAATTCTCTCTTGCCACCCATGCCCCCACCCAATGTCAAGTTCTCCTAACGCACACTGTGCTTCCATGGCCATGTTACTCAGCTCAGGCTCTTTCCTTCTGCCTGGCAGACTCCCGTTTGCCTTCCTAAGACCCTCAGGCCCCTCTGAAACAAGGAAAGCAGGCTGACATCTAGGCCCTGGCGGGCGCCCACCAAAATCATCTCAAAGACACAAGGTCCATACTGCGCCGGTGATAAAGGGAGACAAAGACCACTTCATAACTCAGTCTCAACGACAAAATAAAGTCGTGGTGCCATCCACAAACACCAGACCCTCCCGGCTGCCAGGAGTGACTGTGGCTCCTTGATGAATGGCAGGGATTCTCATTCAGTCACACCTCCTTCTAGAAAAGGCTGAGTCAGCACCCAACCCACAGCAAGTCTTCGCTTCCTTGAACTCTCCCCAAAAGTATCCAACCACAGCCCAAGTCCTGAAGTTCTCTCTAACACACACCCCCACCCAGGCCCGTAAGTTCCCCTGGTGTGAGTGCTCCCTCCCTACGATGAGTTACTAAACCCAACTGCTTAACTACAAGTGGTTTCTAGTGGTCTCTGCCGGAAGACATGGACAGCTGTAACAAGAAAGGATGGCTACTTTCTGGGTGGGAAGTGGGTGAATTCCAACCCGAAGGCTTCCATTTTCTGTCAGCAATACCCACAACTTCACTCCGTTACCTTGAGAGGGAGGGGAAGGGAAAGGGAGGAGAGGAAAGAGGGAGGGAGGGGAGAGGGAGGGGGAAGGGAAGGGGAGAGGATAAAGAGGGGAAGGGAGGGGAGAGGGAAGGGAGGGGAGGGGAAGTTTGAGGAAAGCAGGCAATGGCTGAATTAAGTATTCTGGAGAGCAGGAAAGTGAGTTGACCAGGGAATCATACTAGAATGGTCATGTTCTGTTCAGGGCACAGGTGAGGCTGGCTGACATGAATTCACAGCAGTCCCAAGCCTCCCCGCCGGGTGATTTTCACCATAGTATTCGAGGTGAAAAAAGGAGTTTGGTTCAACCAGGGTTTGAGGTTTACTAGCACTGGAGGGCAGGGAAGATCAAGTCACTGCCAAGAGAAGGGCAAAATGACTGACCATGAACTCTAAGCTCATTGAGAGGTAACAGCCTAGAGCAGCAGTCGCCAACTGGTGGTCCGCGGGCTGCTGGTGGTCCTTGAGATCCGAAAGGTTGGCGCCTACTGGCCTAGTGGACGTGTCTACAGGGTAGAGAAAACGAGGGAGGTCCTGAGGGAACATCGGCTGGGGGCGTAACAGGAATAACTGACTAAGCGAGCTGAAAAGAAGAGTGCGAAAAAGCTTCGAGGAACCGCATCTGCGTGGCCAGCACATCAGGTCTTCACAGCGTGGACCTAGCCAGAGCGTCTGTGCAGTGGGGCCAGAGCAGGCCCCAGCCCACAGACTATACTGCCCTGCAGGTCGGGCTGGAAACTACTGCCTGGAATTATCTGCAGTTCAAACCCGAACTTCCCCTACAATGTTCAGGTGTCTGTAGACACCGAGTGCCCTGGAAACCAAGGCAGAGAAGAGCTAAATGATGAAAACTATCTGAGAGTCAAGGACAGTCATGCTCTAGTCCTGCTATTTCTCTGCACTTTTCTTTGCATCTGAACTATTTTATAGCTAATTTCCTTTTTTTAAGTATGCAAAATACATTTCCAATAAATATTAAGTAAACCAATATTATCAATAAATATTAAATAAACCTAACCCTAATGTGCTACAGAAAACCTTTTTTGTGTGTGTGTGTTTTTTTGTTGTTGTTTGTTGATTAATCCTCACTCGAGGATATTTTTCCCATTGATTTTTAGGAAAAGCAGAAAGGAGGGAGGGAGGGAGGGAGTGGGGAGAGAGAGAGAGAGGGAAACACCAATTCGAGAGAGACACATCAATTGATTGTTTCCCACATGCGCCCTGAGGAGAATCAAACCTGCAACCCAGGCATGCCCTTGACTCCTTGACCAGGAATCAAACAACACCATTTGGTACTCAGGCAGACACTCTAACCACTGAGCACATGGGCCAGGGCTAGGAAAGTATGTTATTTCCCTCTCATAATTTAGATGACACTGTAGATTCTCTTACTAAAGAGCAGAAAATGAGAACAATTATTTCTAATTCAACAGTGCTATACATGTGGTCAATAGCAACTGAAAGCAGAAGAAATAAAGCTGTGTGTCTTTAAATTCACAAATTTCACCAAGGACTGCCTCCAAGCATTTAATACGTATGCATGCATTTATCTATTTACTAGTATTTAATATACTGCCACTCACACATACCACATGCCAGACACTGCTCTAAGTGCTTTCCTAATATTAAGTATCATTTAATCTTTATGATCACCCCCACTTTACAGACCAGAAACCTGAGAACACAGACTAGTTTAGTAACTTGCCCAAGGTTTTACACAACTTGTAAATGGCAGGGCTCGGATCAGTGTGGCATTCTGGCTCCAGAGTCCAGAGTCTGCTTCACTAAGCTTGGTCTCCAAGAACCCACAAAAAGTGCAATCCTTAACCCCGACTTTTGTTCTCCCCACCCTACAATCCCTGCATGGCCCCAGCAGCCAGGGCATTGGTTCCATTCCTCCAAAAGTCCACACTTTACTTGCTCTGCCTGAACAGTCTCCTACACTGTTTTTTTAAGCCTTTTGTTCTCAGTTTAAACATCACTGCCTAAATTACAAAAGCTAATCTCAGCACTCGATGCAAAATTATCATTATGTATTTTATGGGTAATTATTTGTCTCCTGTCTCTTTTCCAACTAGGCTGTATGTCAGGCGCTGTGTCAGTCTCGTTCATTATGTGATCCCAATCACTGAACCCCCACCACCGTGCACAAATGAAGGGCCTGGAGCAAAGTAAACTCTCAATAATTTTTGTTGAATGAATAAATGGAGTACATTCAAGTCTCATGCTTTCTTTTTCATACTTCCAGGTGTGTGATGTATACCTTTGCTCCCAAGCCCCCCCCCCCCCCACCACACACACACACACACTACACCCCTAATAGTGTGGACTCCTTGTAGCATACAGGCTAGAACTCTGGAAAGTACTGGCTCTGCACACCAATATGATGTGGTCTTGGATACATCATTTCTCCCCTTTATTGGCGTGAGTTTCAGGTGCACAGTGGGGTTCATGACAACGCCCAGCGGAATGTAACCTATGAAAGAGGGAGAACCTGCACTTCTCCTAACCGTAGAAACTGTACTTAGTATGTGCTTCACGTTTGTCTTTCTAGCAAGGCTTTAGCTCCAGGTAGGCCAAGACCACGTGTGCCTCGTGCAACGCTGAACTCTAGGCCCGATCCCGGCCTTGCACCTGGCCTGGCACACAGCAGAAGGTAGATCATTGTGAGTTTCATAAATGGACCCCTGCCCTGTGAAATTCACAGGTGAGAAGCCAGGGTCTTGGGAGCTGGCGGGCGCCTGGTGGCGTGCAAGCGCGTTCCACAGACACAGGCCGGCCTCCCACCTGGGCCCCAGCACCCCGGAGCTGCTGGCCCCTAACCCGCGCCCCGCAGGCACCTCTTGCAGATAGAAGCATCTTCGCAGGTGCCTTGCACGCCTTCGTCGTCAGTTTCGGTCGAGGAAGGACAGGAGTTGAAAGTGGTCGTCCTCAGGTTAGTGGCCATGGGCGTGGAGGTTCCGGGGTGCTGTGCCCACCTGGGACATGAAAGCTGGGTCGACAGCCGCCGGGGGAATTACCGAACCTCCAAGAAGGCAGAAGAGCGGGGCTGGGCTCCGCCCGCTCAGCTGGCGCGGCTCAGTGAGGCGGCCCACGACCTCTGTCCCAGCAACCTTCACGCTTATTGGAGCCTCTGACGGGACGCTCATTGAGTAATTTCCCAGCCTCTCAGCCTACGGAGGTACTCATTGGACAACTCCTTTAACCCCGCCCACAAAACCCGGAAGTTTACCAGGGAGGGGGATGTAAAGTGAACTTGACACACTATGGCACCGCAATACTTTCTGGGAATTGTAGTCTTCGGTGAGTTGGGAGGCCACTGAAATTCTTATTGCTGGTCACAAAATTTTATAACTGTAATTAACGCAGGTCAGGAATCCTAGCACTGGAGACAAGGGCAGAGAAACCAGCCGAAGGAAACAAGTGTCATTGTGACAGGCGGTCAAGGCTCCGTCTGATTTAACAATTGAACCAATATTTATTGTGTTACCTCTGAGCCAGGAGCTGGGCTCAGCACACATAATGGTCTTTGAGATGTCATGAAGGAAACAATGTGTGGCCCAGCCGGCATGGCTCAGTGGTTGAGCATCGACGTATGAATCAGGAGGTCACGGTTCCATTCCCGGTCAGGGCACAATGCCAGGGTTGTGGGCTCAATTGCCAGTTTGGGGCGTGCAGGAGGCAGCCAATCAATGATTCTCTCTCATCATTGATGTTTCCACCTCTCTCTCCCTCTTCCTTCCTCTCTAAAATCAATAAAAATATCTTACAAAAAACAAAGGAAGGATCTGTGGAAAACTATGTAGCCATGAAAATGAGTGAATTGGAGCTGCCAGTTGTAAGCATCGACTGAATTTCAGAAACATAATATTCACTGAAAGGAGGAAATATAACATCTTTGTAAAGTTCAAAGCAAGCAAAATTAATGTTGTTTAGAGAAGCATACCTATATGGTAAAAAATACTATACAGGAAAGTAAAGAAATGGTTGGGGGGCAGGAATCAGGGTGTTTTGTTTGTTTTGTGTCATAAAATTCTAACCCCTGGACCAGGAGCTTAAATGGAATGAGCTGGCTCTGCCTGCGGGAAGCCTTTGGTGGTGGCCTTCAGTGAAATACTGACCAAAGCCTTCTAAATCACCATCTTTTTCTAAATTGAAGGCTCAGCAAAGAACAAAAAATATCACCCAAGGATATTTTTTCACTGATGTTTAGAGAGAGTGAAAGGGAGGGGGAGAGACTGAAAGAAACATTGAGGTGAGAGAGATACATTGATTGGTTGCCTCCTGCATGCTCCTAGGCAGGGCCAGGGAACCTGCAACCCAGATTTGTGCCCTTGACCGGAATCAAATCCAAGACCCTTTGGTCCGCTTATGCTCTATTCACTGAGCCAAACTGGCTAGGGCTACAACTTTTTCTGATCCTCTGCCAAGAGGGTAATGCAAACTACCGAACAAACACAGCCTCCTAGGTCAGCAGTGTACACATTTCATGGATGTAGTAAGTGTCAACAACAAGTAGAATAAGCTATGGATACCACAGGTGTGGAAGTTGAGAATTAGGGTGACAAGAAGAAGGTGGCAGATACTCTGATACACTTCCGTTCTTTGCTGAGCCTTCGATTTAGGAAAAGATGGTGATTTAGAAGACTTTGGTCAATGTTTCACTGAGGGCCACCACCAAAGGCTTCCCGCAGGCAGAGCCAGCTCATTCCATTTAAGCTCCTGGTCAAGGGGTTAGAACTTTATGACACAGGAGTGGAGTCTGGAAATAGCAAGCTTAGCGATCTCAAGCTGATAAGTGATCTTAGTCTCCAAATATGAGACTACTGTGTAGTTGTAAAAAATGTCCCAGCTGGAGAAAGGTCACTAATCAGCAAAATCAAGAAAAGGGAAAGTGGCATTTAAAACCTATATAAAAATTAATATCAAGAGCAAAAGGTTGGGCATTAACCATAAAACTTCTCCCCCAAAGGTTCGAGTGGATATTGTTGCTCTGGCTCTCCTGTGTTGTTTTCTTCTATAACAGCTGGAGTTCATTATGGAAAACTGCACTCTCCTTTTAGCCCACATGGATCAGGTGAGGCTCCCTGCCTAAGGAGTGGAACTTACCAAGATCTGGCCAATCACACACAAAATCACCCTAGGGTGTGTGGGGGGGGGGGGGGGTAGGGGTGGGGATGGGGGTAGTGGTGGTAACCAAGTTGATTCAATAGGCATGAATCCCAGGAGTTAAATGTGAGTAGCTAAGAGAGAAACCAAGATGGCGGCATAGGTAAACACCTAAACTGCTGCCTCGCACAACAATTTCAAAACTTCAACTAAAGGACAAAATGGACATCATCCAGAACCACAGGAAGGCTGGCTGAGTGGAAATTCTACAACTAGAAGGAAAGAGAAAAGCACACTGACTCACAGAAGCTGCAGAAGGCAGAGGTACAGAGGCGCATGCTCCCTGAGAGGGCTGGCAACTGGGTACACGGCTGGCTTTCTCAATCAGGAGGGAGACAAAAGCTCCCAACTGCTCTGAACTCCAGTTCCGGGTGAGACTCTGGGGACCCAGACTCATACAGGGAGAAACTGGACTGTCTAGCAGCAGGCGGAACTCCAGGGCGGCTTTCTCTCAGAGGTGCTTGCAGCCATTACCAAGGGACAATGAGACCCGGGGGCCTCTTAGGGAAGGGCTGAGGGGAAGCCATTGCTGTATGCTCCACCCTGAGATTCCACCCCATCCATGCTGAGCACAGAGGCTTTTGCATATGAATGACCTGGTCCTTTAAATTCTAAACTTACCTAACAAACTGCAGCTGAGTCAGTGAGACCCAGAACATCCAAAAGAAGGCCCAAGGCCCCCAGCAGTTTGCATTGCTTCACAGCTGGGTCTCATCTGGGCACCTCCAAACCCCAAACAAAGAAGAGGAATCTGCAGATCTCTCCATAGCTCCTGCTGGGTGGCCTCAGGCAGAGGCTAAATTAGCACCTCCTTGGAGATCCAAGAGCCAGTGTATCCAGGGGTCATAGTGGGATCATCCAGATTACACCTCTTCAGATCCATAAGGGACACACTCAGGGGGCAGACTCAGTGAGCACCAAAGCCCCACTGAAGCAAGTCT
The DNA here is from genome assembly GCA_026230045.1 of Corynorhinus townsendii. Lineage (NCBI taxonomy): Eukaryota > Metazoa > Chordata > Mammalia > Chiroptera > Vespertilionidae > Corynorhinus > Corynorhinus townsendii. Next base: position 59,127,051 of record JAPDVU010000009.1, on the reverse strand, counting down.
TGTCTCATAAGGGTGTCTCAAGCACAGAAATTCGCCCAGTGTAGATAACAATGGATTCTCACAGCAAATTGGCCTGGAGGTCAATTCCTCCCAGTGATACCAACAACAATCAAGGCTTTACTACAGCAAGACCGTGCACACAGCCCACAAATGGGTGCACCAAGTGTGTCCACTCAGGTAACTGGGTAGGCTGAGCCACTGGGCCCTATAGGACACCTCTCACACAAAGCCACTCTATCAACTCAGGGAAGCAGCCAAAATGCAGAGACAAAGAAACAGATCACAAATGAAAGAAATGGAGGAAAGCAAACGACTGGATATAGAGTTTAAAACCACGTTATAAGATTTTTCAAGAATTTTCTAGAAAAGACCGATAAATTTAGTGAGACCCTCGATGATATGGAAAAGGAACAACTAGAAATTAAGCATACACTGACTGAAATAAAAAATAATATACAAAGATTCAACAGCAGACTAGAGGACTGCAAGAATCAAGTCAAAGATTTGAAACACACAGAAGCAAAAAACACTCAACCGGAAAAGCAAAAAGAAAAAAGAATCCAAAAAGTTGAAGATAGTGTAAGGAGCCTTTGGGACAACTTCAAGCGTATCAACATCAGAATTATGGGGGTGCCAGAAGAAGAGAGAGAACAAGATACTGAAAACCTATTTGAAGAAATAATGACTGAAAACTTCCCCCACCTGGTGAAAGAAATAGACTTACAAGTCCAGGAAGTGCACAGAACCCCAAACAAAAGGAATCCAAAGAGGACCACACCAAGATACATCACAATTAAAATGCCAAGAGCAAAAGACAAAGAGAGAATATTAAAAGCAGCAAGAGAAAAATAGTTAGTTACCTACAAGGGAGCACCCATACGATTGTCAGCTGATTTCTCAACAGAACTATGCAGGCCAGATAGGAGTGGCAAGAAATATTCAAAGTGATGAATAGCAAGAACCTACAACCAAGATTATTCTACCCAGCAAAACTATCACTCAGAATTGAAGGTCAGATAAAGAGCTTCACAGACAAGAAAAAGCTAAAGGAGTTCATCACCACCAAATCAGTATTATATGAAATGCTGAAAGGTATTCTTTAAGAAGAGGAAGAAGAAAAGGGTAAAGGTAAAAAGTATGAACAACAAATACATATCTATCAACAAGTGAATCTAAAAATCAAGTGAATAAAAAAATCTGATGAACAGAATAAACTGGTGAATGTAATAGAATCAGGGGCATAGAAAGGGAGTGGACTGATAATTCTCAGGGGGAAAGGTGTGTGGGAGGTGCGGGAAGAGACTGGACAAAAATCGTACACTTATGGATGAGGACAGTGGGGGGGGGGGGTAAGGGCAGAGGGTGGGGTGGGAACCAGGTGGAGGGGAGATATGGGGGGAAAAAAGAGGAACAATTGTAATAATCTGAACAATAAAGATTTATTAAAAATGAAAAAAAATAAAAGTAAAAAATAAATAAACAAATGTGAGTAGCTAAATCTGGAAGAGCGTTCTTTTCTACCAGCCTTGAACCTGGGAAGATGTATCTTCGAAGCTATTGAAAACCATCTTGCTACCTCATACAGCTTGAGAATGATGCTAATGGTAAAGCTAATGGAGTCTGTGGCACTTAGGGGTGACCTGAGTTTGGAGTGTGGAAGCCTATGGAAAAATTGCCAGAGCCTATGGAGCTGGACAATTAGAAACAGCTGAATTCAGAAAGATGGAAGAAACTGTCATCTGGAGCTCACATTTTCATCCTGAGCTGAGCTCAAACTAATCCCATCTCTCATCACCACCTAGTAGTACCTCAATCAAATCATTACCTTCCTTCTTGGCTGGTCCCTTTTCCCAAGTTTGCAGCCTGTGACTTCCTCACAAGCTTTAAGTAACTGTAGGCTGTTGGAAAGGCTATCTTTCCTCCATTGAGTTGCCTTTGTCAAAAACCAGGTGTGCATATTTGTTAGGGCTATTTCCCATGTCTTTGTTCTATTCCATTGATCTATGTATCTATCCCTCTGCAAATACTACACAGTCTTGGTTTCCCTTGTTCTATAAAACTTGAAACTGGGTAGACTGATTGCTGCCACTATTATTGTTTAAAAAAAATTTAGCTGTTGTAATTTCTTCATCTTTCCATACAAATTTTAGAACAACCTGTGTATATCTACAAGAATATCTTACTGGATTTTGATGGGAATTGTATTAAATCCCCATATCAATTCGGGGAGAATTGACATCTTTATTATGTTGAGTGTTCCAATCCATGACTATAGTATACCTCTCTATTTATATCATTTATTTCCTTTATTGGTGTTGGGTAGTTTTCAGTATACAAGTCCTGGGCGTGTTTGTTATATTTACACAAAGATTTTCTTTTCATTAGTGGTTGTAAATGTATTTTTAATTTTGGTGTTCACATGTTCACTGCTAATATATAGAAATGCAACTGACTTTAATGTTTATTTTACAGCTCGTGACATTGTGTAATTCAGTTACTAGTTCTAGGAATAATTTCTTTTTAATAACTTCCTGTGGTATAAAGCCTGAAATTAAGAATCACTAGTAAGAACTGTCTTGACGTCTGGAAAAATCAAAGGTGCCTCAAAGGGCCTAACAGCAAGTTCCCCGCTCCCTCTTCTTTTGGAGGTAAGGTCTCTTAAGCAAACAACTCTTCTTATTACAGGGACCAGACACAGTGCCTGCTGATTCCCAAGTACCGGGCTTCAATTTCCTATTGGCTCACCCTGTGGATTTTTTACTACAAAGTCTGCCCCCTACACCCCTGCTGTTCACTCTGTTCCCAAGTACAACCCCAAGTGGCCCTGCTTGGTGTGTGGTGTTCTCCCCTGAGCTGGACATGACTAATAAACTGCTGTCAATCCTATCTGTCAGGGTGTCCCATGTTCTGCCACCTGCATACGTCTAGGGTGGAATCTCTTTCTCACCAATGGAGAGATGAGGAGGTGGCATCACAAACAAGAATGGCTTAACCTCAACTGTAGACCCCTAGTCAGCTTTAACTAACTGCTCCTTTGAAATTAACTAGTTTTATAAGGCAGCAGTTATTCTCTGGGATGTAACTGCCAATTGCTGGCCAGCCTAGGCTTTAGCTCATGTTTTGTTATCTCAAATGGATGTTGCCATCAATTCCCACCTCAGGTTCTCATTCTTACCAACAAGACAAGATCTGTCATTAATTTATAGATTATCCTGAAGTGAGGTTGTTATGCAAAGAAAAACTCGGTATATTGTTCTTGGATTCCCAATGAAGTAACCGAGAGGCCTGGCTGTGAAAGATGTGGGTTTATTAGGACTTACACACACACAGGTGGCAGCCAATAGGTGGTTTATTGCCACTGGTAAAGTTAAACCGCTAAGTCCCATCTGGCCTGCAGAAGGGCCTCACAGGAGTGGCTGGCAGGTGCTATTGTTTCCCCAGTACAAGGTTTATAGAGGACAGAAAACAGAAAAACGGGGCCTACAAGGGAAGAGAGAGGTGTTTTTGCTCAAGCTGTGTGAGATAAAACTGCTGTTTCTTTATTGAGGAGCTGGCTAGGCTCCCAAGGTCTCCCAGTCTGCTTACTGATGGCCTTCATGTCTTCCCACAGGGTGGGAGAAGGAGTTGTGAGATGGGCCAGTAAGCCAGGACAAGTGGAATAGGAAACAGAGACAGCAGAAGAAATTGGCGGAGCAATTTAAAACAGATACAGATGGTCACCTCCCTAGAGATAACATGTAGGCCTCATTTGTATTTCAGCCCCAGCCCCAGAAAAGGGGCAGAACTGGGTGGACAACACAGGAATGGCTGTGATAACTGAAGACCCCCTGCCCTGACCCTGACCAATTGGTGGAGACCACAGCCCTGGAGAAGCACACCTAGAAAACTAATGAGTATTCTGCTGAAACCCTCCCTGAGACCTCCAAGATTCCCGCCTTTAGAAAAAGATGACGCCTTAAAACAGAGGACCCAGCTTGTGCTCTCCCCCTGGGGAGCAGCTTTCATCATCCCCATTTCTCCCTTCTTCCCCCCACAGGCATGCATCTCCTAAACTCTAAGGGACCCCACTAGACTTGCAACCAGGGGAGTAATGGGCAGCAGCAGCTCATCCTAGGCTAACCCCTGAACCTGATCCCAAGACCCCTTTTCTCTGACTTCCCAGCCTAGGCTCTCCTGTTGATTCTTCTATGCTAATCTCTTTGTTGTTTTACTGTCACCAGCTTTAATATATGTTCCCTCTCAGTCGCCTGGACCTGTGTTGTGAAATTTTTCCTGCACAAAGTCAAGAACCCACATACTACCAGCCAAGCTCTAGGCAGACCTGCCAAGGGCCAGGTCCCCTTTCCAGTAACAGTTGGTGCAAGGGAAGGGGTCCACAGTCCCATTTACCATACAGAGATGCCATCGGTGTGACCAACGTCTGACAGGTGGTCTCCCAGGCTCCCACCTAAGGGCAGTGACAGCACAACATCTTAATTGATGGGTGCTTGAGTTCCATTCAGTGGGTGTGGGGCTAGTACTTTGGTCACTGTGTCTAGCTGATGACCATCATGAGCTATTTGGGACAGCAATACAGATAGTGTTTAGGAAAGTGCACTTTCAGTACAGTCCTGGGGATGACCCCTTGGGTTGTTTGTGGAAAGAAAGGATGCCAGGACCCCAGGAAGATTTAAGAATGGCTCCATGGGCCGAAACCGGTTTGGCTCAGTGAATAGAGCATCAGCCTGCGGACTGAAAGGTCCCAGGTTCGATTCCGGTCAAGGGCATGTACCTGGGTTGCCCCAGTAGGGGGCGTGCAGGAAGCAGCTGATCAATGTTTCTCTCTCATCGATGTTTCTAACTCTCTATGTCTCTCCCTTCCTCTCTGTAAAAAATCAATAAAATATATAAAAATAAAATAAAATAAAATGTAACAAAAATAAATTAAAAAAAAAAGAATGGCTCCATGGTTGCCTCCTGAATCACCTGTTGTTCAGGAAAAGATAGTGAGTGACCTTGCCTGTCTCCTGTGCTGATGCTCCCCTTGCTGCTCTCATGTGCTCTCTTAACCCCTAAGGCAGCCCATGGCCCAGGCACTGATGAAAAAATAAAAGTGGGGGAGGGGCATTTGCTATTTAACTTCTCTCCGAATGCAAAACCCCTCACCACCACACTTGGGCTTTGCTTAGTCTTGTTGCTTACCAGCAGGCAAAGACTTACCTTGTGATTAAGGGGCTTGGGCTTCCCACCCTGCCCTGGACAAAATAGTCCCACTGGATGTGGACTCCAACACTGGGAGATGACTGACATTTCCCAGAAGAAGAGGATGGGGCCCACCACCCAGCTCCTTTTCCCCATTACCACGCCGAAGGTCTCACCAAATGTGATTGGATGGAGACAGAAACAAAAACTGTGACTTTCCACCTAGAAATCAAAAATATCCTGTGGGGCCTTGTGCAGAAAAAAGGTGGGGAGGAAGCAGTCCACACATGGAAAAGGTGGGGCTGCAGCACAAGACAGTGTGATCCATCAGCTCCTGTGGTGTGGGCCTGTGCTCTCCCACCACGCCCCTCGGTGGCACAACACCCTGATCTTAAAGGGTATGGGGAATGCTATGGCAGCCCCGTGGCACAGTGACAATGATCATTCAAATCCGATTTAAGCCCAGTGTCTTCAAACCATTGCCACAAGAGGGCCCTAACACTGAAGATACTGACCTGATACTCTCTGTGGGGAAAGTGACAAATATGAATAGGGTAAAGAGACATTCCCCCACCCCCACTATATCCAGTGATAAACAAACCAAAAAAGGACACAGAGCGAAGAAACCTGGATACAGGCGGAGGACACACAAAAATTTTATTAAACCAAGGTTCACAATTTGACCCGATTGGAAGTCCAAAACTTACTAAAATAATGTATACGGCAAAAAAGATGAAGTTCCTGATTGACTTTTGTGCCTCTATTACATAGGTTTTGAATTAAACTTTAACATCTGCTAAAATGCACCAGTTGGCATAGACTTTCATAGACTTAATATGAGGGTTCACCTTTTGGTTCTATCTACTGTAACCACCATGTTTTCTAGTTTTTGTATTTAATGCTTTGATATCTGAGGCCTTGCTACCTTGGAGGGACTGCCCCTGCCAGGGTTAGTTAAATTCCTAGAGATAGTCAATGGCTCACCTATGAGTATTGCTTCCAGGTGTGAGCTTACCAGTCCAGGCCTCCACTCTAGGCCACTGTTCCCTGGTGCCCACTGAAAAAAACTCAAACTAGCCAATCCTAAGGCTGCTCACCCTGCCTCACCTGTTCTATCTCATGGAAACCACAACAAGACTCATACCCACGTTTCCCCTAGCCCCCTCTGCCTCCTGACAGACCATGGTGCCTCCCCATGTGGCCCTCCATGGGGTGTCTCCTGCTTCTTGGGATCTGTGTATAATAAGCTTCTTTCCTCATGACGGTTGTGTCTGTAGCTTTGTATCTTATGTACCTGTTTAAAACAAATCCCAGGGGCCCTTAACACACCTGGGAACTCACTAAATTTAAATATGGTAACTATTTTGCTATGATAGGTTTGGCTTATATGTTCTGTTCAGGGCATATTTCAACATCAAATTTTACTTAAGCCCATTTATGCTGCACCTTATAAATTAGTCCACTTGTATGGAGAGTCCTCTTTCAGGAACCAGGGCTCACCCACCCTCTTGTTACTACACCCCTGCTTGTTCACTCTGTTCCCAAGTGCAACTGCCATGTGGCCTTGTGTGGTATGTGCTGTCCTCCCCTGGGCTGGACATGAGTATACATGACTAATGCACTGCTGTCGAGCTCATCTATTCAGCATGTGACCGACCCCATAACTTGAGGGTGGAAATTCCTCCCCACCAACGGTGAAGAGGGCGTGGTGGGAGAGCACAGGCCCACACCGCAGGAGCTGATGGATCAAACTGTCTTGTGCTGCAGCCCCACCTTTTCCATGTGTGGACTGCTCCCTCCCCACCTTTTTTCTTACCCTGCTATGATTACTCTCATGAGATTAAAATTATTTGGGTTTGCAAGAAGTCACATGTGGCTGGAGAGTGGCCAATGAGTGTGTGACAAGTAGGAAGTAAATTTGTGAAAACAAGACTTGGGGCTCTGTGAAACTTTGGACTTCTGGTGATGGGACCCCTAAAATAATTTAAATCAGGGAAGTACTTTCAGATCTTCTTCTAGGCGAGTTCACCCTCACAGCAGTGTGGGAAATAGATTCAAAAGAGTGAAACCAGCAAGGGCAGCAAAGAGCCTATGGTACTGATCCATGCAAGGGACAGGAAGGGAGGGACCAGAGCAGTGGAAACAGACAAGAAGGGAAGGAATTAAGAAATATGTAGTAGTTGATTGGATATGGGAATCATTCACATTTGGAAAGCTCTCTAAAGGTGTAGTGATCTTTTTTTTTCTCGTAGTGATCTTTTTTTTTTTTTTTAAAGAAGCAAGTCAGAGAATAAAATATTTCCATTTATACAAATGTACATATACTTCTAAAAGACCTGAAAGAATTCAGGTTACCAAGGAGTTTCCTAAGCAATAGAAAAGAGGCATGCGACTTAGCCAGGAAAAAATAACTTTCACTTCTTAAATTTTATGCATCTTGTACTTTTGATTGTTCACCATTCTTTCTTGTACAAGGAGTGCATACCTCTGTATTTGATATAATTTTTGAACATTAATAGATGAACCCAAAATTTGATGTTTTAATGACACAAAGTATACATAAACACCTAGAGCATTACAAACAATATGTGAACTAGTCGTTGATCGCAGCCTCCAATCCCACCAATACCCACTCTCACAAAAAGTAACCACTGTTTTAAGTTTGGTGAATTCTTTATATAAATATATATTTTATTGATTTTTACAGAGAGGAAGGGAGAAGGAGAGAGAGTTAGAAACATCGATGAGAGAGAAACATCAATCAGTTGCCTCCTGCACACCCCCTACCAGGCATGTGCCCACAACCAAGGTACATGCTTTTGACCGGAATTGAACCTGGGACCCTTGAGTCCACAGGCTGATGCTCTATCCACTGAGCCAAACCGGTTAGGGCGGTGAATTCTTTTTTAAAAAATATATATTTTTATTGATTTCAGAGAGGAAGGAAAAGGGAGAGAGAGATAGAAACATTAATGATGAGAGAGAATCATTTATCAGGTACCTCCTGCACGCCCCCTAGTGGGGATTGAGCCCTCAACCCGGGCATGTGCCCTTGTCCGGAATTGAACCCAGGACTCTTCAGTCCGCAGGCTGACACTCCATCTGCTGAGCAAAACCAGCTAGGGCTAAATTTGGTGAATTCTTTTGCATTTTAAAAAAGATGACACTTTTAAGTATTAATTATGTTTTTATTAAACAGTAGGAGCCCAGCACGTGATTTGAAATCATGGCACCGCCCACCCTTTAGTCGCAGGTCCGTCTTTGCCTTGTTCCCCAGGCTCTGCAGCACCCACAGCTACTGACAGTCCGGCCCTGCCTCCCTCTCCAGCCCTTGAAGCAGCTGCAGCCACTGCTGATCAGGCCCTCCCCCAGCGCAGGTGCGTGGAGGCCCCTGCCGCCCGGTCCCTCATGGTGCGTACAACCTCCCCCTGTCCGGTTGACCCGTTACCGTGTCCTGGTTAATTAGCATATTTCTCTATTTTTTTATGTGACTTTTATCCAAAAGGCCCCTGCTTTAAAGTGCTGTGTCATCTCTGGCTTGAGAAACACCTAATGCTTTTGAAGGTCTTTCAGCCCCACTCAAGCATTATTGTCAGGTGACAGTAGCAAACGTGTGTATGTGGGCAAATCATTAGTAATAGCATTTAAAAGAAGATGCCTGAACCCAACAGTTCTATGTCTGGGTAGGTTAAGAAGAGACACACTTGCCCAAACCGGTTTGGCTCAGTGGATAGGGCATCGGCCTGTGGATACAAGGGTCCCAGGTTCAATTACAGTTAAGGGCATGTACCCTGGTTGCGGGCACATACCCAGTAGGGGGCATGCAGGAGGCAGCTGATGGATGTTTCTCTCTCATCGATGTTTCTAACTTTCTATCCCTCTCCTTTCCTCTCTGTAAAAAATCAATAAAATACATATATAAAAAAATAAAAATAAAAAAAGAAGAGACACATTTGATAATATTCATGTTTTGGTGTTTGAAAGTATCCTCTAAAAAGGTTTCTCATGAGAACTCTGTCCACTTTTCCTTCTGTGCTACTTAGTAAGTTCATCGATTTCTTTCCTACATCATCCGGTACTTCCTCTTGGACTTCATTTTGTTTTTTAAATTCTTCAGTTAGTTCTTCCTTTGGATCTGAAGATCCAAACCAGCATTTGTTTTCTGCAGACATCCTTGTAGCAAATCAGTTTTCCTTCTAGACCGTCTGCCTTCTCTATCCTTCAGCTAGTATCAACTTCAGCTTAGCTAGTGTGTGAGCATGCTGCTTTCCCTGCTTCTGAGAGGCAGGAAGCTGCAATGCAGGTTCAGGTTTCTCCTGCAGTGACTGCCTGCAACTGGGCTTGATGGCTTGCATGTTCATTGCACCAGAAGGTGAATGTAGCTTTTCCTCTAATACCACAACTTTCATTCTTGGCTTAACTGCTCTACCTTCTGCAGCTCAAGTTTCGTGGACACGAACCTTTCTGATTCTAAAGCATGGTTAAGCCATCTCTCCAGCTCCTGGTTTAATTCTTTGTCAAGTAAATGTTGAGACTCATTCTGTAAGGCACAATCCTCCATTTGTGTCTGTTTCAGTGCCAGCATGACTTTCTCTCTCTCCTGTCGAAACATGGATGTAACTGCATTTAAAAGCCAATTTAATTCCCTGGTCTTGCCCTGTTCTTTTTCTTTCAATAGTTGCTCCAAAGCAAGAGCCATTTTCTTCAGTGCAACATATTTCAAATCCTTTTATTTCCTCATCATAGAAAGTTGCATATTTGTCTCTTATAATGCTTGATTTTCTGTTCCTTTTCCTTAGGTATTTCTACATTTTTTCATTTTCCTGTTTTACACATATCCATTTCAAAATTAAATAGACTCTCCTTCAAGTATGTGACTGGCTGCCTCAAAATTTCATTTTCACCACTTCATTAGTGAAATTCACATTTAAAGAAAGCAATTCATCACTTTTTGCTTTGAGTAGAGCTCCTTTTCCTTAAGTAAGTTTTGGAAAACATCTTGTTTCTCTTTTCCTGCTTAATTTCTGAATAAGTTGGCTCACGTTGTTTTCTTTCTAGTTCAGAGATGGTAGCAATGGAATCAGACAATCTTCTGTTACCTTTCTGGAGGGTTTTAATCACTGCATCTTTTTCCTACGTTGGTTTTCTGAGCTCTCCTATCTCTTCTTGGGGTAATTTCGAAGACTCACTCAGTTTATCAGACTCAATTGCCTTAAGAGAGTCTGCCGGCTCTGAAGTAAATGACCTGGTGAAGGTTCTGGTGAAATAAAGTCAAGATCACCTAAAAGAACACTGTTGGCATTGCAAACCTGCCCTATGTTGAGCTGAATCTATGCTGACTCCCTCTCTAAGTTTTTGAGCTTGGTTTCATTCCATTTAAAATTTTGAATGTGTCAGTGGAGTTCATCTGTAGTTTAGAATTGTTATCACTGTCAGTGAAAACCCTGGCCTGCAGTTGTTTCTGAAGTTGGGTTGCCTTGCTCTGTGTATTGGCTACTGTTGTTTCCACCCTTCCAAAATCTTAACTTGTTTAAATTTATTGCGCTCCTGCAGAAGTTCCTCAAACTGATTCATATTAACACCTCTAACCTCCTTACTAGTGCTGGATGCTTGCAAAATTGTCAGTCAAGTCTGACAGTCTGCCCTAATGTGTTGATCTTAATGTTTGTTTTTCTCAAATTATGTGTGATAAATGATGGTTTCTCTAAACATAACCTGACCAGTACTTTCAAATCCAGGAGACAGTTTTTATTTTTATCTTGCAGCTTCGTGGGTCTGCATCTTTGGCATCAATGACATCCATCAGTTTAGTACTCTTTTTAGATTGCTATTTTCCACAGTCTTCTCATTTGCTGCTGGATACAGGAAGCTGAAGATATTCTAGTGTGAAGACCTTATAGCTCTAATTCCTTTTGCTGGGAACTCTGAATTAGTTTACCAATCTCCTCTTTGGACAGCTAATCGATCTGTTCAGTCAAAGGGCTATTCTTTTCCATTAGAAGTCTAATCTCCAATTCTTGTTCTTTTCTTTCTTTCAGTAATCTCTCAGTTTTGGCTTAAGATAAATCATATTTTTCACTTCTGTTTCCTATATTAGGACTCCAAACTTTTATTACTTGAAAACTATCAGATTGTTCTGCTTGAATGTGCTGTGTGTGTGTATTGTTGTTTTTTTCTTCAGGCAACTGAGTTTTGATTTGTTCTATTGTGGTTTGCCACCCTGCTATATTAATTTTTCCAGTTCTTCAATCCTTTCTTTCAAAAAAATGTTTTTATTGATTTAAGAGAGGAAGGAAGAGGGAGGGAGATAGAAACATCAATGATGAGAGACACATTGATTGGTTGCTTCCTGCATGCACCCTGACCAGGGCTGGGGATTGAGCCTGCAACCTAGGTACATGCCCTTGACTGGAATCGAACCTGGTACCCTTCGGTACACAGGCCGATGCTCTATCCACTGGCTAGGGCTTCAATCATTTCTTTATAGTCTTAGAACTTCATTGAACAACCTGTTTTTTTCTTGTGGTGATGAATCAGGTCAGCAAGGCCATGTCATCTCCCCTGCAAGCTGAAGCAAGATGGTTGATATCATAAGCCAATGAAGGTGATATAAAGCCAGCTCCACATTTACTGAGTGGCTGACTGCAGCTTCAACAACTAATCCTTTTAGCATGATGTCTCTTCCTTTCAGAATTTGGTTTCTATGTCTGTCATTGTTGATGTCAGTAAGCAGCAGTTTGTTGCTTTAGTTGAAGCTCTGATGTTTTATACTTCTGATCTAAATTACTACAAAGAATTTCAAGTCTCTGATTCTCTGATCTTAAGGTCGCTTTTATGGCTTCAGCGTCCTTTCTCTTAGTCAGGTGACTCTTCCTCTTTTTCAATTTCCTTCATGAGCACCTCATTTGTGAAGTTAGAGATGTGGCCAGTGAAATAAGCCACACTGCCACCCAACCCTGGGGAGTGGCCTAAACCACAGCCAAAGCCACCATACCAGGAGGTCCTCACTGTGGGTCATAGGACTTACCTGGTCCTCTTGCCAAAAGCATCCAGCCCATTCATGGAACACCACCCCCTCTCATGGAACTTCTTCCCAAGAGACTAAATCACAGTGAAGTAAATCACAATGATGTTTTGCTAGGCAATGGCCCAGGGGTGCAGGGAGGTGGTGGGGAGCCTGGGAACCCTGAGGCCTAGCCTGGGCCTGACATAGGGCCCTTGTCTGGTGATGCAGCCCATGAGCCTCTGCTGGCCCCTCTGCCTCTATGACTGTTCTCATGCTGCCCTGCCCCTGCCACCTCCACACCACCACAGTGACAGCTTCCCAGGAGGCACCACCTCCAACACTGTTCCTGGGCTAACAGAAAACACACATTGCCTTCGACTTTGTCACACAGCTTGTGATACCCATGTCACCATTTTTTTTAAACAAAAATTTGAGGTAAAATTCCCTGAGTTACACACATTCATCTTAAGAGCAATAGTGAGTGCCATTGGACAAGTGTCTGCCTGCTCGGCAGTAACCTGGGAGGACGGGCAACAGCTCCTCACCCACAGTCCTGCCTGGAGGGGGTCAGCCATCAAGAATCACCCGAGTTTTAGAGAAGGGGTGGGGAGCCATGGCAGCTCTGGTGTTGCCTTTGGCCAGCATGTGTTTCGTATCCACGCAGGGAATAAGTGGGTGAGAGCGTCCAATATAAGGTGACAGAAGGAACGTGGATTTAGGTGGTGAAATAGATGCCAAGTTACACCGTCCACCTGAAACCTATATGATATTAACTAGTGTTGCTGGCAGTACATTTAATGGAAACCACCAATGGGCCACAGCTAGGAAGAAGGTGAGCCCTGACCGGGATGTTCACTCCTAAGCACTGGGAGAAGTGGATGTGCTGGGCCCTGCTGTTGGGGAGAAAGCCGTAGATGCTGGCACTGCCACTGAGTCATCAGCAACTGGACTGTGCCTTGGACTTAATGGGGTGCTTACTTCCACAGCAAATCCAGAAAAACCTCAGCAACCTGATGTACCTGGTCCTCCTGTCTTCTGTTGACCAGCCTTTTGTGTGACTACAACAGAGATAGGGACTTTTGTAAGCTACCAAGGAGTAACAAGCATGGCCTTCCTTTGGAGGACAAGGCCATGTTTTCTCTCCACCGAGAAAGCTGGAGGTAGAAACCAACAAGCCCTTTGACTACTATGGTGACCTATATTTTGAAGGTGGTATCTCATCTGTCTACCTCTGGGATCTGCATCGTGGTTTTGCTGGACTGATCCTCATAAAGAAGGCGGGGGTGGGATCAAAGATCAAAGGCTTCTGGGATTCCATCTAGGTGGTGAAAGTAAAGGAGAAATCACCCATTACAAGTTGACTTCCTCAGTGATGCTGCAGCTGCAAACCAACAAATCAGGCTCTGGCACCGGAACCTCTGAGACAGAGGGAGAAAGATAGAACTGCGAGTGAATGCTCCCCATACATGGCCAATATTGGGCGCCTCATAGAGGACATGAAAAACAAAATCAGAAGTATGAATGAGATCTACTTTGGAAAAACAAAGCATATCATAAACCAGATGAGGTCTGTGCAGTTTTGCAGACTAATCAAAGCAAGAAACTCTTAAGAACTGTTGTAGGCATCGGGAATGGTACCAGGTGTTAGCCCTGTGGGGTCAGACTAGACTTGGGTTCAGCAGCCTCTGTACTTGAGCTCTAGATAGGAAAGAATTCAGAGCCAAGTTATAAGACAACAGTTATTTGGGAAATCACAGAGGTAGAAGACGTAATTTGTAGAAGAAATGGGCTTAGGAAACATGTTATAGAGGTAAAGGAAGGGTCCTTGGAGCTGGAAGTGAGGAAGGTAAAGCTGATGTGTGGAGGTGGGGTTAGGGGGAAGGAAGGGAAAGGCACAGGCTTGTTCTTGGGATGAGAGCACTTCCGTCCTAAGCGTTTTAAAGGTGGAGATTTTAGGGATGTTTCCAGGGGAAGATCTTAACAGAATATTCAGCCGCTTTCCAGGTGTGTCCTTTCAGGTCTAGGTCTCCACTGATTGGTTGGTGCCAGAGCAGGGGGTCATTGTCCAATTCAGCGGGTCCTGAGGTCAGCTGTGGGGTCACTGGTCTGGTTTTGCAGCTTTTCTGGGCCTGGAGCTGAAATACAACTGAGGCCTAGATGTTATCAAAAGGTCAAGGGTTCCAAACCACAGGACCTTGGGGGCGAGGTCCCACCCTACAATTGTCCTTTGCTAGGCACTGGTGCTTTCCACCCTGGTGACTTTCTGTACCTGGCCCATCGTCCTTGCTCTGCTCATGTTTGTCTAAATGCCTACCACAGAATGACCTCCTGGAGGCTTTGAAGAGAAAGAAGCAATGTTAAATGTCTGCTTCATGCTAAACCAGACATGTCATACACTCATTAGATTCCTTTCTTAGAAAACTTGTTTTCTGCTCTCTTCCTTCTGGGAAAGGTTACACAATACACTGACCTGCACAGCACCATGCCTCCTGAGAATAAAGCCGCTAAACAACCTAACGACCTTCTAGACTCCAAGGCCTACTTCCCACCACGTTTTGGTATCAAAACTCTTTCCTTAAAGAGCGAGTTGTTTTATTTGCCGCAGCTTCCGTCCCCACCCAACTTATAGGCATAAAATACACTGCCTCCCCTTTCCTCCCACCATTTTGTTATATTGGTATAAAAATGTAAAACAAAAAATTTTTATAATTGTGGTGTGAATGATAGAAGAAAAACTGGAGGGAAAAAAACCATCAGTGGGGGCTGCACGAGCGACAGAAGGCGGCGTGAGGGGCGCTTGAAGTGCCCCGCGCGCGGTGGCCTTCCGGCAGATTGGACTTCCGGCGGGCGGGCTTCCGGCGGGGCGGGCGGAAGCAGCTCGTGCGCAGGCCTGGCTGCCCGGACTCCCGGCGCTGTCCTGGGCCGGCGGGCGGCGCCGCTGGAAGTGACGCGCGGGGGCGGGCCCAGGCTGGGGAGTCGCCGCCGCCGGCCGGGAAGCGATGTAGTAGCCGCAGCCTGTCTGGCCCCCCGTCCCGCCGGCTGAGCCCGGGCCCCACCGCCACCATGAAGAAGCAGTTCAACCGCATGAAGCAGCTGGCCAACCAGACCGTGGGCAGGCGAGTGCGCGGCGGGGCGGCGGGGCGGCGGGGCGAGTGCGCGGGGCGAGGGGCGGCTGCGGCTGGAGGGCCGCGCCTCCCCTCGGGCGCTACGGGCTCTCAGCCCCGGGGTGTGCCCGGAGGCCTGGCTAGGGGGCGCCCTGCCTGGGACGCGTTCCCAGCCTTCCGGGGGGCCCGCCGGGACAGCCTATCCCTGCTAGTGCGCGATGGCACTCCGCGGGGACAGGGTCACTGCCGCCCGCCCCCTCGCTGAGCCAGCTTCTCTACGCCCTTCGGGGACTCAGGGTGCTGTGTCTCTAAACCCGGGCGAACGGGCACCAGAGGCTGGCACCACCGTTTGACTTTCACACGTTGGGAACTGGGAGGAAACGCCGTGGCTCAATGAAAAACAAAACAAAAACACCTTTTATAAAACCTCTTTCTCACTTTGGATTTGGAAGCAGATACTTAACAATGTGTCTTGGGTTCTATACCAGACAAGCATTGATCCTTTAAAACTCTAAACTTTTGGTGTAAAAGCAGTATTACTGACACTTAAGCATTTATATTTCCTTTTACAATTACAGCTGACATACAATGTTATTAGTTCCAGGTATAAAGCACAGTGATTAGACATCTATAAACCTAACGAGGTGATACCCCTCCCGACACCATCCATAGTGATTACAGTTATTCTGAAGTGACCAAATACACCAGCCTTTGCAGATGATCAGGTGTTGGGACAGGAATGGTTTGTGGTTTGTGGAGCTTCTCCAGGTGATTGACGTGCGTGGCATTTTCTGGGGCAGCTATTTCAAGGTTTCCAGGGCGGTTGCTGTACTGTCCCAATTTCCTGTTCATTCTGTAATGATATATGAAAGTGTGATTTTTCACAGCTTTCGCTTTTTTCTCCCAACAGTTGAGTAAAAGGGGGTGGGGGACTCAGTTTGGCCAAAGCACGTGGGGACACTTCTTTCTTTTTGTGTGTATGAAAATACTTTTACTTCCTCTTGAATTTTCCAAATTTGCTTTTCACTGTTTCATTTCCCTCAACTTTTTGCTTAGGTTTGTTGCTCATTTTTTTTTTTTTTTTGGTACCCCACCCTGTTACCGTGGTGTGCATTTTTATCCTATTTCCAAAGCGACTCCCTGTCCTCTTGATTGCCTTCTTTTCTGTTGTTTGTAGGAAAATGATAGACTTGTGGGGGAGGTAGACATAGTAGTAGTGAGGGCTAATTGTAAAATCAATACTCGGGGAGGGTCAAGATACATTTATCAGATTGTCGTCTTGGCCTGCTGGTACACTCTCAGGCAAAGGATATTTGCTCTTCAATGAAGTTCCGAGGCTTTTTAAAGCTGCAGAGCCATTCAAGGTCTCTGGCCCCTGCTTCCTTTGCGGCAGCTTCTCTCTTCACACTTGTAGATTCCAGCCACACTTGTCTACTTTCATTTTCCAGAGGAGGCCATGCTTTCTCACCAACTCTCTGTGGAAGCCTTTTCAGCACACCTGCCCTACAGCCACCGCCTCCTATTTGTTCTTTGGGTCTCCTGGTAAAGGTCCCTGCCCCTAACAGGCCTTGCCTGATGCTCCAACACAGACTGTCTGTCCCTCCTGGGTGCTTTCCTAACTCCATGTAGCTCCTGTTTTTCTGTAATGTAATTGCCTCTTTACTTGTCTGAGTTCTCCATTAGACTGCACACCTTGAGAGGCCTTGCTATGACTTACTCTTTTGATTCCAGGGTCTGCTGTGCTTCCTGTCAATAGTAGATACTCAGCAAATAGTTAATCTATTGTCGATCTAGTTCTTACTAGATTGCTCTGGTGGTGTGGGCCCAAGTATGGGAAAATGAGAACTGGATAGAGGCAATGGTGATTCATACGAGGACTGCAATTCTGGCCCTGACCTTTGACTATTTGAAAATCTTAATTGCTAGATGCCAGTGGAAGCTGCAGCTATTACAGAGCAATTAAGGGTGTGGCAATTATGCACCCAAAGTCAAAACGTTTTATGGGGAAACCTGTTGCTTTACAGCTGTTGATTTCCTAGATATATTTTCCCCCCACTTATGTAATTATAAAGGACTAGGGAGGAAAAAATGAAGGCAGGAGAGAGCCTGGAATTGTTATTTTGTGGAAGCAGATGGTGGGTGGCTATCAGAATCAGGATTCTGGGTATATTTGGGTCAAGATGAAGTCTAGACAGCAAAGGAGGATCCCCCTGCCCCCATGAATGAAGTTATATGTGTGACTGCCATGCCCACTGTGTGGGTTACCAATTCATAGAGTTCTAGGTGTTGTCTTGCAGTGAAGTATTCTCTTCCCAGACTTAGGACCTTGTGTGTAACGCTGCAGTGAGATTCCATGGGATGGACATGTGGGAGGATTAGTAATGGCTGGAAGGAGTGTGTTTTCATGATGCAACTTGTTTACAATGGTGAGTGAGTCTGTTTCAGAAGGTGGTTTGTGCATCACAGGGGCAAGGCTTCTGAGGTGGTCTTATGACAGGGACCGCCCCAGGAAGAGAATTACGATGGTTTCTGTTGCCTTTTGTTGATCCACCCATTCAACAGACATTTGTTAAGCCCAAACTGTGCACCATTGTGCAAAATATTAAAGAATCAAAAGTGAAAACTACAGTTTCTGCCCTGAAGGAGCTCAATAGAGTGAAATAATTGAAGCAAAAAATAATTATACTGTATACTGTGAGATAAAGCTTATCTCATGGTATATAGTGAGTTAGGCTAGAGGGATGGCTACTGCACAGAGTAGAACCCAGTTCTTATTGGATGGAGGGGAGGTAACAAAAAAATGGGGGGGGGATTTGAGCAGAGCCCCCCTCCTCCTTCATTTTCAAGCACTTTTTTTCTTTTTAAATATGCTTTATTGATTTTTTACAGAGAGGGAGGGAGAGGCATAGAGAGTTAGAAACATCAATGAGAGAGAAACATTGATCAGCTGCCTCCTGCACACCCCCCACTGGGAATGTGCCCGCAACCAAGGTACATGCCCTTGACCAGAATCGAACCTGGGACCCTTGAGTCCGCAGGCCAACGCTCTATCCACTGAGCCAAACCGGTCAGGGCTCAAGCACTTTTTTCAATTTCATCTTGTATTGATAAGTCTCTTTTGGTTGTAAGAAAACTCAATTTAAATGTCCTTAAAGTAAAGATGGAAATTAATTGGCTCCTATGTGATCAAAGAGTGCAAAAGTAATATGACTACAGACTGGGCAGGGTCCAGGGGCTCCACTCTGACAGGCTGTGTCCCCAAGGAGACCCCCATCTTCCATCATCCTCAGTTCAAGTCCCAGGGGGACAGAGAATACTTTCCTCCCAGTCACTGTGGCCGAAGTCCCAAGACTGACTCCCAGTGTTTCTGACTGGTCACGTGCCTTTTCCTGGAAATGGGAATGGAGTCAGCCCCACTCAAATCACATGGACTGAGTCGGGAAGCACCGATGCTATTGCCAGCAGAAGGGGAGGAGGTGTGCTGGTTTCACAAACAATAGACGTCATGTCATATCTTTTGTAGTCCTACTTAAAAGATAGGTATTTCGTTTTTGAAAATGCTTCGTGTAGGTAATCCAGTGGACAAGGCGGTGATTTGGGGGAGGCGATGCTCTGAATCCAGGAAGGTGTACACCAGGATAAGGAACTTGAGGAACATCTAGTGATGGGCTAGGAGTGTCAAAGGAGAAAAGGACTCAGGGACTGACTAGGAGGGTTTATGATCTGGTGAGCCACTGGAGGGAGTGTCTCAGGAGATCTGGAATGCTTTCCCAGATGAGTTTTCTTCAGATAAGCCAGTCACAAGCTCCAATGCCTAGAGGGGCCAGGCCAGTAAAATCAACAAGTGACTTAGGCTGGGTGAGGGCTGGCAGGAAAGGGGGGCGGGCTGAATGGTACTTGTCTCACCAAAGGGGCATGACAATTTTTGGAGTTTTGAGAAAAGCCTGAAATTAGGATTTTAATGAAAATCAGATGGCATTTGCAAATTAAACAACCAATATGACACTGTATGGGGCTAAGCAAAGTATCCAGGGCCAGATTTGGCCTGTG
The DNA here is from genome assembly GCA_026230045.1 of Corynorhinus townsendii. Lineage (NCBI taxonomy): Eukaryota > Metazoa > Chordata > Mammalia > Chiroptera > Vespertilionidae > Corynorhinus > Corynorhinus townsendii. The sequence goes on along the minus strand of JAPDVU010000009.1, from coordinate 59,107,710 downwards.
GGTCACCAGTTGGCAATTGCTTGTCTAGAAGGACCTGGAACTTAATGATCCCTGTTGTTATTGTTTTGTGTTCTGTACTTATTGCTACATTCTAAGTTCTTTGAATTTGTTAAAGAACTGTTCTTTCCTTTTCAGAAATCTTTAAAAGATCTGATAAGAATAACCATCACCATTTTTACTAAATCTGATAAGAATAATCATCACCATTTTACTAAGTGCTGTGCAAACCACCTGGCTTGGCCCTCACCTACAGAGATGATCATTTCTGTTTTATAAAGAAGGAAGAATGCCTTGTTAAGTCCACACAGCTCCTAGGTGACCAAGGCACACCATGGAGGGGGGCGGGAGTGTCCAGAGCTTCTGACTGGATTCCATGTGCTTCCAACCACAGACACTGGGCTGCCTCTTCCCCAGGGAAGGATTAATAATCACTAAATGTCTTTGGTGCTTATTAAACTGCTGAGTTAGGTGCTTTGAATAAATTATCTCCTTGTATTCTTTTAATTTTTTAATTTTTAGCTTTTATTTATTTAGAAAAGAAAGCAAGAATTGTTGACCACAGCAAAAATATATTTAGGACAGTGAAACAAGGAAGGGCATAGAAGCAACAGGAGAGCCTAGGCTGGGCTGCTTTGGCTCACTGGGAAGTCAAAAGGGGTCTTAGAGCCAGGTTCAGGGATTAGCCCGGTACGAGCTCTGCTGCCCATTGCTCCCCTGGTTGCAAGTCCCATGGGGTCCCTTAGAAGTTAGGGGATATATGCCTGTGGGGGAAGAAGGAGAAGAGAATGGCATGGGTTTTTTTTAGAAAGCATGTTTTTGTTGATTTCAGAGAGAGAAAGGGAAAGGGAGAGAGAGATAGAAACATCAGTGATGAGAGATAATAATCTATTGGCTCCCTCCTGCACACCCCCTACTGGGGAGCAAGCCCGTAACCTGGTCATATGCCCTGACTTGGAATCAAACTGTGACCTTCTGGCTCATGGGTCAACACTCAACCATTGAGCAACACTGGCTGGGCATCTCTCTATTTTTGTTGTTGTTGTTAATCCTTATCCAAGGATATTTTTCTTTTCTTTTCTTTAATATATTTTATTGATTTTTTTACAGAGAGTAAGGGAGAGGGATAGAGTTAGAAACATCAATGAGAGAGAAACATCTATCAGCTGCCTCCTGTACACCTCCTACTGGAAGGTACATGCCCTTGACCGGAATCGAACCCGGGACCCTTCAGTCCGCAGGCTGACGCTCTATCCACTGAGCCAAAACGGTCAGGGCCCAAGGATATTTTTCCATTGATTTTTAGAGAGAGTGGAAGGGAAGGGGAGAGACAGAGAGAGAGAAACATCAATGTGAGAGAGACACATGATTGGTTGCTTTCTGCACGTGTCCCGACTGGGGTCGGGGATTGAGCCTGCAACCAAGGTATGGCTCTTGACCCGGAATCAAACCCGTGATCCTTCATTCCGTGGGACGACACTGTCCACTGAGATAAACTGACTAGGGCATTCCTGTATTCTTAAAGCAATTCTTAAGGGGTGATGTTATTTAATTCTGGCTTGAGAATGACAGATCTGGGGGGTGGGGGGGTGGTTCAAACCCAGGTCTCTGATTCTGAGGCAGCTAAAAATCCATACTTCATATGGGCAGCTCTTACATGAGAAACCACTTGTTTGAGTTATGAGTGACACTTTTATAAAATCCTGGAGGCCAGGATTTGATGTTTCTACAGTGGCTCTTATCAGGTATGGTTCCCCGCACCCCTCGCCAAGGCAAGGTCTGGAGACGGTTTTGATTGTCATGACTTGTGTTGGTTTTTTTTGGGGGGGGGGGGAGTGGCGTGGGGTTGCTACTGCCATCCAGTCGGTGGAGGCCAGGGATGCTGCTGAATATCTTTCTATGCATAGGTCTGCCCTCCACACACAGAATGACATGGTCCCAAATGCCAAGAGTGCTGAGATTGAGAAGCCCTGGTCTAGTCCTTTCAGGTTCCAGATATGCAAATTTTCAACCAAAGGTTCACACTGCTTGCTTGCTGGGCATAACTCTGTTCTTTTTGACCTATTCAGTATGCATGTGTGTATTTTTTTTTTAAATATGTTTTATTGATGTTTTACAGAGAGGAAGGAAGAGGGATAGAGAGCTAGAAACATCGATGAGAGAGAAACATCTATCAGCTGCCTCCTGCACACCCCCTACTGGGGATGTGCCTGCAACCAAGGTACATGCCCTTGACCAGAATCAAACCCGGGACCCTTCAGTCCGCAGGCCGACGCTCTTTCCACTGAGCCAAACCGGTTTCGGCGCATGTGTGTATTTTTTATAGTCATTGGCTTATATTTAAAAATGCTGAGTTTTCACACAAAAAGCTGGATTTTTGGCTTCTAAAATCCTGAAAGACATAGAAATATCCGGCATTCTCCAGCAGCTGACCAGCAGCTGGCCCTTCTGGCTGGAGTACCAGCCATCCAGCTTGCCCCAGTCCCTGTCTTGCTTGTTTTAACCCAATTACATTCCTTGCCAACCCCTCCCTGATCACAGAAATCAGATGACCTTCTCTAGGAGAAGACGCAGTCCCTCCTGATGTAGCCTGTTCCATAGGGGCAGCAGGAATTCTCAGATGCTGAGTCAAAATGCATTTCTCCCTGCGCATCCCAGAGCACTCCGATGGGGCCAGGATGAACCAGTCTCCTCTCTTCCATGACAGTCCTTCCGGTGTCTAACATCACAAGTCATTTCCTGACTTCAGTAACATTCTTCATTCGTCACCTACATCACTATTTCATTTTGCTCCCAAGGATTTCCTCAGCTATTTCTATTTTTATTTTGTTAATCCTCACCCAAGGGTATTTTTCCATTGATTTTTAGAGAGTGGGAAGAAAGAGGGAGAGACAGAGAGAAACATCGATGTGAGAGAGACATATCAATTGGTTACCTCCTGCATACACCCTGACCAGGGCCAGGGAACCTACAACCAAGATACGTGCCCTTGAATGGAATCCAACCAGGGACCCTTCAGTCCAAGGGCCGACACTCTATCCACTGTGCCAAACCAGCTAGGACTGATATATATTTTTTAGTGTAAAATATCCTGTATAATAAAAGCCTAATATGCTAAGTGTCCAGTGGACTGGTCGGCCATTCAACCAATCAAAGCGCAATATGCTAATGATATGATAAGGCCATTCATCCACTCGCTATGACCTGCACTGACCACCAGGGGGCAGACACTCCAACCTGTAGGTTAGCTTGCTGCTGGGGTCCAGCCAATTGATACTGAGCGAGATAGGCCGGACATGCCCTGGAGCCCTCCTGCAGTGCCTCTCCAGCTGGCCAACCTCCTGCATCCCTCCCTGGCCCCGATCGAGCACCCGTGGGGTCCCTCGGCCTGGCCTGCACCCTCTCACAATCCGGGACCCCTTGGGGGATGTCAGAGAGCTACTTTTGGCCCAGTCCCGCAGGCCAGACCAAGGGACCCCACTGGTGCATGAATTCATGCACCAGGCCTCTAGTTTCATAATAAAAATAGACCATAGCCTGGCCAGTGTGGCTCAGTGGTTGAGTGTCAACCTATGAACCAGGAGGTCACAGTTTGATTCCCCATCAGGGCACATGACCAGGTTGGGGGCTTGATCCCCAGAAGGGGGTGTGCAGGATTCTCTCTCATCATTGATGTTTCTGCTCTCTCTCTCCCTCATATTCTCTGAAATCAATAAAAATATATTTTAAAAAATAGACCATAGAAGAGTTAATACTTTAGAATTGCTTTATTTTCTAGCTTATTAGTATTTTATTTTATTTTATTTTTTTAGTTTTGTAAAACAAGTGGGAAGTTTTCTTTTTTCAATCTATGAATTTGAAACTTTAAATTATTTATTTTGGAAAAGGGAATGAAAGCTCCAAGTTAAAATAGGAACCTTTTTTTAAAAAGTTTAATCTCAGCGTGAAGGCGGAGGTGGGAGGTGGGTGGGAAGAGATCAGGCAAATAACTTGTGTGCATATATGAATAACCCATGGACACAGACAATAGGGCGGTGGAGGACTGAGGGGATGTGGGGTGGTGGGAGTGGGGCAGGTCGGGCTAGAAGGGGTCAATGGGAGAAAAAAAGGGACGTATGTAATACTTTCAACAACAAAGCTTTTTTTTTTTTTTAAATTAAAAAAAAGAGAAGTTTGAGTTAGGGAGGTTAGATTATAGTAGCGGTCACCAACCTTTCGGACCATGGACCACTGGTAGTTTGCTGACCACCGGTTGGCGACTGCTGAATTATAACATTCCTACCCTTTCAGGGCCATAGTGATTCCAGGTGACGTGTGTCTGCTCTGGATTCAGGCGGGGAGTGTCCTGCATCTCCTCCCTTCTCAGATCATTCCCCAGGGTGGTCTCAACCCCTCAATGCCATCCCTAGCGGATGACTCTCTTTATGCCTCTAGCCCTGGCATCTCTTCATTGTTAGATCTTTATCTTGAAGGTGTCCACTTTGTATGTCCTGCTGAAGTTCAGCTCATGAACTACATCCTTGAGTTGGCCCTTCTTTCCTAGCCTATGGCCTTCAGGCCCAATCCCGCCCACTGCCTGTTTTGTGGACAAGGATATGGGCACACAGCCATGCACTGCAGTGGCGGAGTTGAGTATTTGTAACAGTGACTGTATGGCTTGCAGAGTCATGCCATTACTGTCTGGCCCTTTCCAGAAAGAGTTTGCTGGCACTGACCCTGTTGCGTCGAATGCCACCACCCCTGCCCACTCCCCTGCCAGTGCCCAGGTTTTCACCAGGATCTGGCAAGCCTGCCTCCTGAGTGATGCAGTCTCTGCTTCTTGGTAGCCAGTTTTCCTGTTATTTTAGTGTGAATTTTCTTTCTTTTTCCCCACTGGACTCACAGTTGTCTTCCTAAGTGGCGTTGTGGCTTGAACTGGTTTGTCTCCTTTTTTGAAGGACATCTACCTAGTAGACCTCCCCTTTTGACATGGCCAGTCATTTTAATGAGTATAGCCATTGCCTTCTAAATCAGCGATTATCAACCTTTTTTAAATCTCATGGTACATAAACTAATTACTAAAATTCTGCAGCACACCAAAGAATCCTATATAATAAAAATGTAATATGCAAATCGACCAAACTGCAGAATGACCAGTTGGCGGGGGGCAGGGCCGGCGAGCAGGCAGCGCCAGGCCAGCCAAGGCGCATGACAGCGGGCAGAGGGAGGGAACGGCGATGCAGGGTTGTGGGAGGATGACCCCGGCACCATCCCCTGATAGGCCTGTCCAGTCACCTTTTGCAGAGGGAGGCCAGGTGGCAATGGTGGGGTGATGGGGGCCGTACCATCCCCTAATCCCCTGTCCTCGCCTCTTGCAGAGGGAGGCTGGGCGGCTGCAGTGGCAGGGTGATGGGGACATTCCCTGAGGACTCCTGGACTGTGAAAGGGCTCAGGCCGGGTTGAGGGACACCCCCCCACCCCCCCGCAATGCACGAATTTTCGTGTACCAGGCCTCTAGTATATATTTTGCCAGTCTGACAAAAGGTAGATATAATTTTGATTCATTCATACCGGATGGCTGTTGTTGTGTTGGCTGTTGTAATTTTTTTTATTTCACAACCTAAGGGAAAAGAGTTCAGTGCCCCTGACTAAATAGATACTGTATTGCCCGACTAGATAGGTATTGACTAGTAAAAATGCTTGCGGCACACCCATTGATAATTGCTGCTCTAAATGATTTTCTTCTTCTTGTGAAATCTCTGGAGTTTAGAATTGCTACATTTGTAGGAAGTTGATATTTATGTATCAGAGTTTTGTGAAATTGCCCCTGCTATGGGGCGGGGGTTGCTATCATCCCATGTACAGTAAAGTGGGTGATGCCCCACTGCTACGCACAGTATGCATGGTGGCATGAGTGTCCTGTTTCAGCAAGGTTGAAATGAAGCGTGCCCCTTTACTTGTATTTCCTTATGTGAGATTTTGATATGTATGATTTGTTTATTGATAATGTTCACTTGTCACTTTCATTGATCAATTACCAATTCAGTTCAACAAGTGTCTTTTGGAACCTAATTCTAGGGGCTTGGGTTAAAAATATAACCAATTTCTGGGAACTTGAATGGGAGGCAGACATACAAACATAATTTGAATAGGGCCAGTTATACCTATTTTAGCAAACCTTAGGTATTAATACAAACCTTAGGTATTAATAATGAAATGTTAAATCCATGTCTTAAATATTTTTGTTCTCAGATACATCACTTAATGAATGTAGTAATGGAATCTTGAGGGAGTACGTTTATGACCCGGTGCAGGTTTGATACAAGTTTCCACAGGTAGAGCAGATTCTGTTGACAATCTGACCCTGTGATTTATAAAAGAAACTACTCTTGATTAGGTACAGCCTACTGCAGCAAGTGATATGAAAACACTCTTCAGTTCATCTAAGTCCTCTAGGTTGTAAGACTTGTTTCCTGTGTCTTAATTACAGCTTATTGATTACTTGCATTGGCTACTTATTTTTGATTAATCAATCCTAAGATGTTTCTCCCTTCTTCCCCTTTCCCACAGTTCTTCTTAGGTGTCTTCCTTATCAGAGTTACCTTTGGGTCTAGTAGTCAACTTGATCTCTCCTTTAATGTTTTATTAGCATTTCTTCTCTAGTTTCTCAATGTTCTTCCACATAGGTTAGTCAGATTTATTCCTCCTAGAGAGTTTAAATCATAAATGGTAGACCTAGCAGGTGCTCAAATGAATACAGATACGTATTGAGTAAATACATATTTAGAATGGCACAGAATTTTTTCTAAACCACTACCAGCTACCTGCCACCTGTCATGTGTGAATATCTATAAATCTACCAGGTTGGATTTCACCTGGTCATTGGATCCTTTCAGAGGCATGGACTAGAGTGGCCACTTGAACCCATGCCCAGCTGTACCTTGGGGAAAGACACCATAGTATTTCTGCTTCCCTAGACAAGGTGAGTGCTCACATGAGGGAGCATGGGCCCAGGACTGGGATATCAGAGATGTGATTGGGGTGCAGGGAAGGCTTCCTGTCATGTGCCACTGGAGCAATCTTGATAACAGGCAAGTAGAGGTGTGGGTGATGGAGAATTCAAGAGGGAAGGAAAATAGGGGAAACCTAACACACTAAAAATTTCATCTTTTAACCTAATATTTTTGTTCAAAAAATTGGAAAAAGACAATTGTATCTGATTCTTTACAGCAGAAAAACTATCAAACACTTATTTTCAAATTCATTAAGTAGTGAGTGTATAGATCCTTGTGTCCTCAAGTTCAGACACTGTGATATTTAAATACACAATTTCCTGGGTGCATTTCCATCCAATAGAAGGAGTAAGTTCTTCAAAGGTTCAAAAAGTTTTGCCCTGCCCTAGCTGGTTTGGCTCAGTGGATAGATCATCGGCCTGTGGACTGAAGGGTCCTGAGTTTGAGTCCAGTCAAGGGCAGGCTCAATCCCTGTCCCTGGTCGGGACGGGTACAGGAGGCAACCAATTGATGTCTCTCTCACAATAATGTTTCTTTCTCTCTGTCTCTCACCCTCCTTTCCACTCTCTCTTAAAATCAATGGAAAAATATCCTCATGTGAGGATTAACAACAACCACAAAAGTTTTGCCCTGACCTGTGTGGCTCAGTTGGTTGGGCACCATCCTCTGCACCAAAAGGTTGCCTGACTGATTCCCGGTTGGGCCATAAGCCTGGGTTGTGGGCTCAATGCCCGGCAGGAAGCGATTGATGTTATGATGTCACATCGATGTTTCTCTCTCTCCCCCTTTCCTTTCTCTTTCTAAAATTCAATAAAACTATTTTTAAAAAGTTTTAAAGCTACCAATACTCAGTTTTCTTTGCTCAGAATAAACTGATGGCCTTTTCTGAAAACACAGTTTTGTTGTACATTGAAAATTTACTGAGTCATCAGCATTTCTCACAGTGTGGCTTTTAATTTTCATTATACTTGTTCATCTCCTCTTACAGCCTTTCAGTATTCTCACTGCTTTTGCATTCTTTGGATGTGCTAGGATTATTAATATTCCCCATACAACCCCAAGATGGCAGGACTCAATATATGACCACCCATGACTGTGAACAACTTTTGGAAATGGGCAGTATTGATTGGCTTTTGTTGTCATCTGTGGAAGACCATTTTTAAAAAAGCTTAGGTTCTAGTTCTGAGGGGCATCATGGTTTGAAGACCACTGCAATAGAATTTGGGGGGTTCTTATATACAGAAGGTTGAGAATTAAGTTGGTGCTTTAGGAAGACAACTCTGGTGGCAGGTGGAGTTGGGATTGTGGAGGAAGGGAGAAAAGAGAAGGTGACAGGAGCCTCATTAGGAAGCTATTGCAGGGGCGGAGGAAGAGGTGCTGACAGCCTGACAGTGGCATTGCAGATTAGATTGAGAAGAATTCAATACTATAGAGATGGGGAGAAGAAGAGAGGAAAGAGCTGAGGAGATTCTGGTTATGGTTGGTGTTAGAAATAGGTAACAATAGTTCTTCACTCTTCTGTTATTTTGTAATGCTTCTCTTTATCTTTTATTTTTTTTAATTATGTTTTTATTAATTTTTACAGAGAGAGAGGGAGGAAGAGGGATAGACAGATAGAAACATCTATGAGAGAGGAATATTGATCAGCTGCCTCCTGCATGCCCCCTACTGGGGATCGAGCTCGCAACCCCAGCCTATGCCCTGACCAGGAATCCAGACAATGACCTTTTGGTTTCTGGGTTGATGCTGAATGGCTGAGCCACACCAGCGAGGCAGTGCTTCTCTTTTTTAAACATGTAATTTCTTGTATCTACTTTTTTTTGTCAGGCTTTTTCTCCCACGGATGTATGACTTTGGGTGTGTGTGCATTTGTGCACCAATACCACACTGTTGATCTGTAACATGTTTTAAATGTGGTAGAACTGGTCTCCTTCAACTTTTCTTTTTCAGTTATTCTCTCTTATTTTGTATAAAAATGAATTTTGGTACCACTTCTTTTCTAGTTCCTGAAAAATACATATAGGAATTTGGTTTGGAGCTCATTTATTCACATATTTATTGGGTGCTGTTATGGCTCAGGACAGAGGATATAAAAATAACTAAAACCCAGGAATTATGGTCTGGTAAATTTGTGAACTAATCTGTGGGGAGAATTGATGATACTTTTGCAACAAAGCAGGCACGTCTCCGCACATCTCCTTAAATGTGCTTTTGTGTGCGTCCAAAGTGTTTTGTTGTTGTTGTTGAGAATTGGGCCTAATTAGTTTAGCTGGTAAACATGGGCGATATTAATGTTTGTATACATACTTGTTTACTTTATACTTTACCTTATTAGCTACAGTTGGTAATTTTGTTACTTCTTTGGCTTTTCTGTGTATATATTACCTTTGTTATGCTTCATTTCCTTCTTTCTGTTCTTCAGAGATTTCTTTTGCAACCCTATTTACTTGCTTAGACTCCACGACATGTGGTGTGGCTGTTGAATTTTTTATAGCATCATTGTATAAAGGCCATACAACTGCACCCCCATTGAACATTCCAGAAGCACGGTGAGGAAGGCTTGTCCTGCTAAAATGCAAATGTCCTAATCTGAATTGTTCCCGGTGGAAATCTACAAATATTTTTCCTCACTTTTTTTGAACTACACACCTTTTGGTATGTCTGATATTTGAGCCTTTATTGTGTCTTAGTCATAAAATTGGCAGGTGATCTTAAAGGCAGAGTGCTGAATTTGTAGTAGTCCACCTGTACCGGTATGGAGAAAACAATGGCATTGCCCTTGAATGAGGAAGGAATTGGAAGAGAATGTTGAGAAATGGTGAGAGGAATGGCAGTACTAGTATGTTAACACAAGCTCTAAAGAAGTGGTTGCAGTCCCGGGCAGTGGACTTAATTACATACAGTCCATGAGTCTTAGAGCAGTCTTCAGGAATGGAAACCTTGCTGTGGATTTAGAGGGAGGTTCTAACAGCCCTCTCCCTAGAAAAATCATCCACACCCACGTTTGCACATAATCTCACCGATTTCACAGACATCCCCAGGTCTATGCACAAGCACAGGATGAAAGGAAACCCAGTATGGTTCCACTCAGAAGCCTGCTGGTTAGTGGGCAGAAGCTTAGCTATGGCTCCCAGGCTGTGAAATGCTCTCTATATGTGCACTCACATATCTGCTTGTGTGTGTTCTGCTTGTCTCCAAAACACACTTGCCTTCCTCCAAAAGCAGAAATCTGCTTTCGATGAGATTTTGTGATCACATCAAATTACTTTCCCTTAACAATCAGCTTGGGGGTGATTAGTTAGTTCAGTTGTATTTTTAAAACTTTCAGATGTGGGCTTAAAAAAAACAAACTGCTTTAGGGCAGTGGAGTGCAGTAAAGGGTATGCTGGGCTGGGTCTGAGGAGTTGAGCTCTCTGTGCTATTGGCTAGCTTGCTCTCTGAACTTGGCTGAATCTCCCTGCTGTGCTTCCACACTGGCAAGTCAGCTCCTGGTACCGCACGGAACAAGCCTGGTGTGTGAGAGAAGCTGGTGTGTGATAAGGAGGCATCATAAGAGTTGGGAAAATTGTCAGGTTAGATATCCCCTCACCACTACAGGCCAAAAGAAATTGCAAACAGATGAAGAGTTTCCTGAAAAACAAACAAACAAAACAAAAAACAACCGTAAAATAAATAGAGGAAAATATGGCAAGTATTTCATGCTCTGGTGTAAAAGTTCAGAGAATGAGCAATAAAAGATAACCTATAGCCTGGCTGGTGTGACTCAGTGGTTGAGCATCAACCTGTGAACCAGGAGGTCACAGGTTTGATTCCCAGTCAGGGCACATGCCTGGGTTGCAGGCTTGATCCCCCTTGTGGGGCATGCAGGAGGCAGCCGGTCAATGATTCTCTCTCATCATTGATGTTTCTATTTCTCTTTCCATCTCTCTTCCTCTCTAAAATCAATAAAAATATATTTTTAAAAAGATAGCCTATAGGTTTAGCCAACTAATAATCTCATTATTAAAATTATGATGGATGATTAACTGGAAACAGTTGAGAATGGCCACACAGAGGATTAGTATTCTTAAAGTAGAAAGCTCTCTTTGTTTAAAGAACTCCACTCAAATGTCATGAGCAGAAGGACCACAGATGAAAGAACGGTAACTAGTAAATATATGAGAGTCTTCAAAATTACAAGCAATTGAAGAAGCACAAAGCTTGAGACTGTTTTTCACTTACCAAATTGGCAAAGTTCAGTGATATGTTACTGCCTTGGGAGAGGTGAGAAACGCTGTGTGGTATACTGCCGGGGGAATGGCATCTTTTCCAGAGAGAAATTCACTGTTGTGTCTTAAGACACTTCTAAAATCTGAACCCTAACTCTCGTCCACCATCTCTTACCCTTTCAGATTCCTCTTTCCCAAACAGTTTCTCCTGCCCTTTGTCCAGCCAGTCCCCTTCCATGGGGCCTCAGGCAGGCAGTCTCTGCTGGACATCACTTCCAGAACTCTCTCCGGCGGGCCTTCTTCTTTCACCCGTTTTCACCACAGCCTGACTTGTGTATCGTTTGGGCTTCTTCACTCCTATACCTGGGGTGCAGGGTGTGGCCCAGAGAGACCGTTCAGTTTTGAAGCTTAGCACCACCAGAATTTTGCAGCCTCCAAGCTCAGCTGGGCTTTTACTATGCCTGCCAGTCCTTGGCTGGTTTCCCCTTCCATTTTCCTAAGTGCTTTTGCCAGACTTTTACTTTTCTCAGACTTACTCCACCCTATCCAGACACACCCACTCTCCTCATTTCCTGAGAAAACTGGATGCTGCCCCATTTGTCACCCCTCCCCCCCATGCCAATGCCCCGGCTCTCCTTCATTGTCAGCCACTGGCTCTTTCTGCTTCAATGCCCAGCACACTCCAGTTTTTTCTTAGCTTTCTTCTCTCTTCATGTGACCTTGCTTCTCCCTCTCCATCCATGCCCTACATCTTGATTCCAACAGCCATTCTCCTCACATTTTCCTGTCCTGTCAGTTGCTGGTTCTTGTTGCTTCACTGACACCACACTCCACTTCTGCCCTCCCTGCCCTCCCTGGGACTCCTCCTTTGTTCCCAGAAGAGCTTTGGCTCTTCATCGGATGTGTTCCCAGCACTTCTGTATTTAGTCTTCACCTTCTCTGCAGAACCTGCTTTCTGATGAATTTCCCGACTCCATGTCTGCTGCAGCTGCTGCTGCCCACAGCATGCTCCGCATTTCCCGTCCAGTGCCTTTCTGATGCTGCAGAGGCACACAGCCACACCCACCAGGGCATCTCTGCCTGAGTGAGTGGTCAGCAGACCCTTTCAGCTCAGCATTTCTGGAGCTGGCCTCTTTGCCTCATCCTCAAATCCTTCTGATTTTCTCTCCAGGTGAAGAGCCTATTGTCTAGTCCAGTGGTCGGCAAACTCATTAGTCAACAGCGCGGCAAACCGCGGCTCGCGAGTTGCGGTTTGCCGACCACTGGTCTAGTCAGTTACTCAAGTTGGAAACTTGGTGACCCTTCCGGGCTCTTTGATCTCACTCCCACCCATACCATGTCACATGCTCCTGTTCATTGTACCTTAGTAATAGCTCTCTGTCCCCCCTCCACTTACTCACTGCTTTCTCACTTGGTGGGTGGTACCTCCTCTGTTCCTACTTGGGTCTCGTGCTTAGGGGTCTCTTAATGTTCTCCTCAGCGTCCCTGACCTCCATACATCTTCCTCACTGTTGCCAGAAAGACCCTGCCCCCAAAACAATTGTCATAATGACAGCTTACATTTATTTGGGCACTCTTCCAGGTACCAGCAAAATCGGTCCTGTCCCCTTTTTCCAGGTGAGAAAACAGAGGCACATCTGCAGTCACAGAGCTAGTAAGTCTGTCTCCAGAGTCTATACTCTTACCTACCATGTCGCAACAACAGAAACCATGTTCTGAGCTTTCTAGCAATTAGCACATTGCATATATTCTTTCTTTTAGTCCTTCCGACTCTGTAAATTAGAAACTCCTAATATCACCATTTTTACAGGTGGGAAAATAGAGGCATAGAAATGTTAAGTAACCTGCTCATAGTTAAACAGCTTTTAGGTGGACTGGGCTTTGAGCCCCAGCAATATTGTTCCAGGCTCTCCCTCTTAGCCATTTCACCCACCTATAAGGGTTACCTCAGATGTGCCTACAAATTCTGAACTCAAAGTTTTATGGGTATTCTCCTTTTCTGCTTTCAGGATTGTAGATGGCAAAGGAGATAAGCATGCATGAGATGTTCTTGCTAATAAAGAGAATTTGTGATGATAAGAAGAGACCAGCATCCTGTTTGACCCACATCTAGATATGATGAAGTACTAGGTTGCCCAGTAATGCAATAGAAAATCCTATGCCTGTTTATGCTCCATTCTGACCACTCTCCTCCTGCCACTGTATTGATGGATCTCATAGTTTGAAATTTTTGATAAGTTCTTAGGAGCACAGCTAGCATAACAACCTGTTACAGCACAGGATTGCACTGTTGTCTGCCATCAGTTCCTGAGATTGTTCATGGCAGGACAGTTCTCTGATGAGGAAGGAACTGGGGACATTATGGGAGGCATTCTAGTTTAAGAAGGTGGTCTGGATGCCTGTGCTTATTTCTTCTCCCCCATTACAATTCATTTAAATGTTAGAAAAGGTATGCTTAAAAATTCTTGGAAATTAAGAAATGTGGTGCAGAAAGACGTTCAGAAAAAGTCTTATTGAGGAGTAGCTCTGTGAATGAGTAAAGCAAATGCCATTTTCCTTGTTAATTTATTGTTGAAGGCAGGACAGCAGGATGTAAGGAAAATCTTCAGGAAGGCTCTTGCATCAAAATTAAAAAGCAGGCTACCAAGGAAAGATACAGAGTTCTTGGAAATTCAAAAATATGTAATACTCTCACCAGTTAATAAAACATTTCAGGGGGGACTGGGAAGGGAGTAAAGTGAGTTTTTGTGTCCTTTCATTTTCCAGGAGATAGGACTCCCCCAAATTTACATAATCGGAAATCCTATATAATAAACCCTAATATGCAAATTGACCGAACAGCTGAATGACTGGCGGAACAACCAGTCACTATGATGCGGGCGACTGGAGGTGGTGATGGGTGGGGTGTGTGTGGGGAGAGATGGGGCTGGCCAGCAGGCGGTGCCAGGCTGCCAGCCAAGGCGGGTGCCAGTGGAGGCCGCCCAATCGCCCTGCCTGTTGGTCGCCCCACAGATTGGCCCGAATTGCCAGCCAGGCCTATGGACCCTACCATATATTTTGGGAACAGTGTCTTAGATTTAAAAATTAAAACCTGGCAAGGTTACTCTTAACACTGAAAAAACATGATGATGCAGCGATGACAGGCATGGACTCTGGCTTGCACATTTTGTGGTCATCCCTGATTCTGACACAACTGTGTGACAAAGCCAATTACTTTACTTCTCGCTGCTTTAGTTTTCCACCATAAGATGAGGAAAATGGTACTACTGCCTCAAAAGGATCATGTTATGTACTACTTTTTATAATCAGGGCAAAAAAATGTAGCTGCCCATACAAGCAAGATGCCTTTCACCAGTATGAAAAGTATGGTCACTGGTGCATGCAGCGTCCCGGATTGCGAGAGGGATGTCCGACGTGGGGATCGGACCTAAACCGCAGTCGGACATCTCCTGAGGGCGCAGGCCAGGCTAAGGGACACCCTTCCTCCCCCTGCCCCTCTCCCCCGCATGAATTTCGTGCACCGGGCCTCTAGTAACACTAATAAAACAAAGAAGAGTTGTTTATGCCCTAACTGGTTTGGCTCAGTGGATAGAGCATCTGCCTGTGCACTGAAAGGTCCCAGGTTCTATTCCGGTCAAGGGCATATACCTTGGTTGCGGACATATCCCCAGTAGGAGGTGTGCAGGAGGTGGCTGATCAATGTTTCTCTCACATTGATGTTTCTGACTCTCTGTCTCTCTTCCTTCTATAAAAATCAATAACATACATTTCTTTTAAAAAAGAATTGTTTACTAGGTCATTACAGAATCAGAGGAGGAGCCTTTCTCTTGCTCTAAATCTCCCATCCCATGAACACAAATACATTACGTCAGCGATCTTCAACCGGTATGTCACACAACTTTTTAGAACCTGCAATACCAGACTACTTAGTCAGGGGCACTGACCTCTTTTCCCTTAGGTTTAAAAAAAAAAAAAAAATGACAACAACCTATACAACATAGCTGTCCAGTATGAATAAATAAAAATTATACCTATTTTTTTGGTCAGATTGGCAAAACATATGTTTGGTGTGCCACAGCATTTTAGTAATTAGTTTATATGACATGAGATGAAAAAAGTTAAAAATCATTGTGTTAACGTTGATCTTCACCCAAAAAGGCTGCCACCTTTGTGCCTTTTTGGCAACCATAGGATTCTTTCCATTAACCAAATGGTTCTTAGTAACGAGGGGAATTTTGAAGTCCCGTCCCCCCCCCAACACACACACACTTGATTTGGCAATATTTCTAGACATTTTTGGTGGTCATTACTCGGGTGACCAAAATGTCAATACGTAGTGCCAAGGTTGAGAAATAGTTAACTGTCAATTGTACAGCAGGCTTGCAACTCAAACTTTTCCTTTATTTCCCCGAGTATCCTAATACTTGACTAGAAAGCAGATAAAATCTCAAACTCTTTATTGTGCCAAATCTGCCTGCATAGTGAAATTTAAGAATGACATTTAGTGGGGCAAAAAATGTCTACAGTTAGAATGACTGGGACATCTTTCTGCTGCTCTCTGCCATTGTCCGTCTGTGTGGCTCTCTTTCCCAGGGACTTGGGTGCAGTCTCAAGCCTTCTCTGACCAGTGCTGCAGCAGTCATGACTAATCAGAGTTGGTGTGGAAAGTAAAGCTATTTGCCACTCTTCCCTAAGAGGTCTCCCCACCCCAAACTGGTTCTGCATAGATGTCCTATGCCTCGGGTTTTTCCATTTCCCTCCTGCTCCCCACCACAATATTGTAGTGAGATCTTTAGGGGGCGAAATTCTTTTCAACTTTGTCTCTCCAAAAATGTCTTTCTTTCGCCTTCATCTTTTTTTAAAATATTTTTAAAAATAGATTTTAGAGAGGAAGGGAGAGGGAGAGGAGATAGAAACATCAATGACGAGAGAGAACCATTGATCGGCTGCCTCTCATACACCCCCTACTGGGGATTGAGCCTGCAACCCAGGCATGCGCCCTTGGGCAGAATCGAACCTGGGACCCTTCAGTCTGCAGGCTGACGCTCTATCCACTGAGCCAAGCTGGCTAGGGCAATATATATATTTTTTATGTTTGTTTTTTAGCAGTTTGACCATGATCTTAGGTGTGTTTTTGTGTGTGTGTTTATCTTGCTTAGAGTTCTCTGAGCTTGGGTCAGTGAGTTGATATGGTTCATTCATTTTGGGAACTTCTCAGCCATCGAGTCTTCAATATTTCTTCTGTCTACATTCTCTCTCTCTTCCCTCTGGCTCTCTAATTCACATACAATATGCAGTCACGCTCGGTTTGTGAACATTTCCCATCTTGAACAGTTCACTTCTCAACCCTACAAGCCTCTTCATGCTGATGCCTGTAAGATCTCATGCCTCTCTCAGGTGACAACCAAAGGAGAGACTGCGAGAACATGAGTCTGTTTACTGCTGTTAACATTTCAGGAAATTGTGCTGTGAATATTTTCATGTGTTTTTGCTTTTGTTACCGCTTATTACTATTACTAAATTTTCATTTTTTACTGTATATTTTATTGCCTTTTAAATTTTCATTTCCATTTCATATTGTTTTTGTTTTTGAAGTACTTGTTTTTTAGATTAAACAGTACATTAGACAGGTACTGTATATAAGGTTAAAACTGGGAATCATTTGGGTATCTGGAATGGATTAATTAAATTTACATTTTTTTCTAACGGGAAAAAGTGCTCAGTTTCGAACAGTCTTTTGGAACCAATTAAGTTCCAGAGCAGAGGTTCCACTGTGACCCTTTGATAATGTCCCACAAATCCTGAATACTTTGTTCCAGTTTTTTTCTTTTTGTATTTTAGTCTGGATAATTTGTTTCAATTTCCAATGCTGGTGATGCAACCCCACTCCTCCTAGAGGGCCCTGACGATCCTGTCCGAGCTCGCACTGCAGCAAGTGTGAGCCCTTATTTTCCTCGACAGCCCTCGAGCTCTGTCTGCACAGGGCCACATCTCTTACTTTTGATGGCTCATGGAAGGGAACCCACACATGCTTCTTTAATGACTAACCAAGTAAAAGTTAGCGATGAAGCACGCCTGAGAGCAGCCTGAGGTTGAGCCCAGTAATGGGCTGCGCGGCTGCACTGTTATTTTATTTCTCTCAATGTCCTTTTGAGTCAAAGCCTTGTTTAAAAAAGTTTAATTTTCTATTTTGAGTCATCTGCAGCGTCCTCAGCCACCAAGCTGTGGTGTTGGAACACTCTTTTCTTTGACCTTTAAAAAAGGGCAAGTGAAGATTTATGGTGTTCTCCACCCAGAGTCCACCCAGCATCCCTTAAAGCAGCCTCACCCCAGTTTTCCCTTAATTTGGTGCATCACCCTAATCATAGAACTTTCTGGGCTACGTCTCTGACGTGTATTCCTTGTAGAAAACAAGGGTCCACACTTACCCAATTTCTCAGCATTACATGCTTTTTAAGAATAGGTAATGCTCCTCAGTGGTTGAGTGTCGACCTATGAACCAGGAGGTTAAGGTTTGATTTCTGGTCAAGAGCACATTCCCTGGGTTGCAGACTTGATCCCC
Organism: Corynorhinus townsendii; assembly: GCA_026230045.1. Lineage (NCBI taxonomy): Eukaryota > Metazoa > Chordata > Mammalia > Chiroptera > Vespertilionidae > Corynorhinus > Corynorhinus townsendii. Next base: position 59,089,951 of record JAPDVU010000009.1, on the reverse strand, counting down.
AGTAGGCTTGCAGGAGGCAACCCATTGAAGATTCTCATTATTGATGTTTCTGTCTCTTCTTCTCCCTTCCTCTCTGAAATAAATAAAAATCCTATATAATAAAGAGGTAATATGCAAATTGACCATCACTCCAAAACACAAGATGGCTGCCCCCATGTGGACACAAGATGGCTGCCACAAGATGGCCAGCAGGGGAGGGCAGTTGTGGGCGATCAAGCCAGCAGGTGAGGGCAGTTGGGAGGGACCAGGCCTGCAGGGGAGGGCAATTGGGGGCAACCAGGCCTGCAGGAGAGGGCAGTTGGGGGTGACCAGGCCTGCAGGGGAGGGCAGTTTGGGGTGACCAGGCTGGCAGGGGAGGGCAGTTAGGGGTGACCAGGCCGGCAGGGGAGGGCAGTTAGGGGCAATTGGGCCGGCAGGGGAGCAGTTAGGCATCGATCAGGCTGGCGGGGGATTAGTTAGGGGGTGATCAGCCTGGCAGGCAGAAGCAGTTAGGGGTAATCAGGCAGGCAGGCAGGCAGGCAGGCGAGCAGTTGGGAGCTAGCAGTCCTGATTGGGAGAGGGATCCCAGATTGGAGAGGGTGCAGGTTGGGCTGATGGACACCCACCCCCCTCGTGCACGAATTTTGTGCACCTATATTTAAAAAAAAGAATAGGTAATGTTTATTGTTCTTTACAGAGATACAATCCTAATTTGCAAAGCACAGTTTTAAAGGTTTTAAAATATTATTTTGTTTGCTGTGTTATTGTGGTCTTTTAAAAGTTGTGTGAGATTGTTAATGCAAATATAAAAGTGAGGTGCTGAAAGGCCCAGCTATATTTATTTTTAGATCAGAAGATTAGTTTGTAGGGGAGCTAGGACCAGCATCTAGCATGAAAATTAATTAAGAAAGACTCAGGCTTGGTCATTGATCTTGAAATTGTTCTCATTCTGAGGGCCCAAAGACTGTGTGTGTGTGTGTTTGTGTTTGTTAAATCTTCACTAGAGGATGTTTTTTCCATTGCTTTTCAGAGAGAGTAGAAGGGAGAGAGAGAGAAAGAGAGAAACCTCAATGTGAGAGAGACACATCGACTGGTTGTCTCTTGCACATACCCTGACTAGGGGTAGGGAGGAAACCCGCAACCCAGGTATGTGCCCTTGACTGGGAATCAAACCCTTGAGCCTTCAGTGCTTGGCCTGACATGCTAACCACTGAGCAACAGCAACCAGGGCTGTATGTATTTTATTTAATGGGTGCCTGCCTCAATTTCCACTCCCATGAAATAGGGGTAATAACAGTTGCCCCATAAGAGTACAAAATATGTGAAAGCACTTTAATAAAAGAAGAATGTACAAATGCAAAGTACTACTTAAATTTCTTTTTATGATTTATCCTTTTACCAGAGAGAGCTCCTTATTTTATGAATTTTTTGAACTTTCAAAAATGTTTTTTAAGTTGATAGTTTATAGCCAGTGATTCTGCCACAATATTTCTGTTACAATAGTGGTAAGTCCTTATTGGCCAGGACCAGGTTGTGAGTTTGTTCTTACCTGTCCCATGGATAGCTGCAGAGCACCCCCTACTCTCCTGCCCCTACATATTCTTGCTGCCTCCATTCTGACTCTGCTACCAGAACTGCCATTCTGAAGTTCAGATCTGAGTTTTAGATTTGCTACTCCATTGTGGAGAAACCATCAATGGCTCCCCATTGCCTCCTAGTCAATGCCTTTCAGTCAGTCCCACACCCCCTATTATGTTCCCCAGTGCAGGACCCCCTCCAAATCCCCTGCCCTGTGTTTTTTGGGTGTGTCTGTCTTATCTGAGATCTGCTCGGACTGCTTCCCTGTGAAGCTGTTCCTGGCCACACAGTGTATGGCTCTTGTCTCTACTCCCGGCACTCTGAAGAAGTTGGTTGTTTACATCCCTACGTTTCCCATCAGCTCCCCAAGGATGGGACTGTGGCTCATTTCTCTCCTTTTCTTCTTCTCCAGTTCTTGACATTCAGTGAGAGTTCTCCGAGTACTGGCTGAGTGGAGATCTAAGTATGTTGTAGCAGGTCTATCCTGAGATGGTTTCTGTCTCGAGTTCTTGAGGCCCTCCCTCTCTGAGCGCACCTGAGCACCCCCAGCACTGGCATTTTTACAGCCTCCTCACCGGCAGTGTGAACACAGCGGCGGGACACATTGATCCTTTGATGCAGCGTTTTGTCAGCTCCCCACATATTCGTTCTCTGAGTTTCTGTGTATTGTGTGCCTGTGTCTTTGGTGGCCTCCAGCCCACGCAGCGTTATCACAACCAGCCCTTTGTTTTAAGTGAGCTGCCTGCCTTGCTCCTGCTCTAAGTTTGACATGCCTCTTACCATAATATTTTGCAGAAGAAGCTAGAACTGCTTGAATACCTGCGGAAAGGTCATTCTGAGATAAGACTTGCTGCTGGGGATTTATCTGATGCTGATTATTTGTTGTCATTCTCAGAATAGCTAATGTCCATGAATGCTCACTGAGTACCAGGGACCAATTTAATAAGATAAATGGGGTAAATGAGATAACTGTTGGTTCTAAATAGCTACTTTGTGGTGGCATGATCATCACTTCTGGTTTACAGTAGAATCATTCCATTTTACAGTGGAGGAGTCAGACTCCCCTTTATAGTTCACCAAGCAACAACACTGGACGCAAGCCTGGTCTAACTCCAGAGCCCTAACCCTAGCTCCCACTGCAGAGTCTCCTCAGTCTTTGCTAAAGATGAAACTTAGAATCTGAAATCTATCAGCTTCTTATCACTCAGCTTCCTCTGCCTATGAAGGCAAGACAACTGTGAATCATGCACATGAGACACATTCCAGGCGGTCTTGAGTAGAAAAGGGTGTTGATGGCCTGTTCTACAGGAACTCGGCAGACCGTCTGCGGCTGCTCACCACTTACTGCTGGGCCTGCTTTCTACCCTGTCCTGGTAGTTACTCTGCCACTTGGCAGCTCTCAGTATTCTGACCTTCCAGTGTGGGGTTCTCAGTGGGGACTGCACTTTGGAGTGGAATAGGGAGCTTTTAAAAAGCCAGGCCCTGCACCCAGAGGTTTCTATTCAGTCATTCTGGGTGGGAGTCCAGGTAGTAGTGATTTTTTTTTAACACGTTAAGCGCCCAGTCAGTCACCGGTGGCTGACACTATACTTTCCGTCTGGAAGACAAAACAGGCTGGGCGCTTAATGTGGTAAACAACTTTTTTTTTAAAATCTTTATTGTTCAGATCATTACAGATGTTCCTCTTCCCCCCCTCCCCATAGCTCCCCTCCACCCGGTTCCCACCCCCCGCCCCATGTCCTCGTCCATAGGTGTAAGATTTTTGTCCAGTCTCTTCCCGCACCCCCACACCCTCTTCCCCCTGAGAATTGTCAGTCCGCTCCCTTTCCATGCCCCTGATTCTATTACATTCACTAGTTTATTCTGTTGATCAGATTTTTTATTCATTTGATTTTTAGATTCACTTGTTGATAGATATGTAGTTGTTGTCACTTTGTTCATAATTTTTATCTTTACCTTTTTCTTCTTCTTCCTCTTCTTAAAGAATATTCTTCAGCATTTCATATAATACTGGTTTGGCGGTGATGAACTCCTTTAGCGTTTTCTTGTCTGTGAAGCTCTTTATCTGACCTTCAGCTCTGAATGATAGCTTTGCTGGGTAGAGTAATCTTGATTGTAGGTTCTTGCTATTCATCACTTTGAATATTTCTTGCCACTCCCTTCTGGCCTGCATAGTTTCTGTTGAGAAATCAGCTGACAGTCATATGGGTACTCCCTTGTAGGTAACTAACTGTTTTTCTCTTGGTGCTTTTAATATTCTCTCTTTGTCTTTTGCCCTTGGCATTTTAATTATGATGTGTCTTGGTGTGGTCCTCTTTGGATTTCTTTTGTTTGGGGTTCTGTGTACTTCCTGGACTTGTAAGTCTATTTTTTTCACCAGGTGGGGGAAGTTTTCTGTCATTATTTCTTCAAATAGGTTTTCAGTATCTTGCTCTCTCTCTTCTTCTGGCACCTCCATAATTCGGATGTTGGTATGCTTGAAGTTGTCCCAGAGGGTCCTTGCACTATCATCATATTTTTGGATTCTTTTTGCTTTTTGCTTTTCCAGTTGGGTGTTTTTTGCTTCCTCATATTTCAAATCTTTGATTTGGTTCTTGGAATCCTCTAGCCTACTGTTGAATTTCTGTATATTCTTTAATTCCTGACTGGTCCTTTCCATTTTTTGGCATTCTCACTAAGGTCCTTGAAGGTCTCTAAGTTCCTCGGGGGTTTTTAGAAGATTCTTGAGTAACCTTATAACTGTGGTTTTGAACCCTGTATCCAGTAGTTTGCTTTCCTCCATTTCTTTCATTCATGACATGTTTCTTTGGCTGCTTCCCTTTGTTGATAGAGTGGCCTTGTGTGGTAGGTGTCCTATAGGGCCCAGCAGCTCAGCCTCCCCAATCACATGAGGTGGACACTCTTGGTGCAACCCTTTGTGGGCTGTGTGCACAGTCTTGTTGTAGTTAAGCCTTGATTGCTGTTGGTATCACTGGGAGGAATTAACCTCCAGGCCAATTGGCTGTGAGGACCAGCTGTGTCTACAATGGAAGGACTGCTGTGCAGGAGACATCCTTATGGGGCAGGGCTTGCTTTAGTGGGGCTTTGGTGCTCACTGAGTCTGCCCCTTGAGTGTGTGGCTTATGGATGTGAAGAGTTGTAATCCAGTATTGTCTCACAATGACCACTGGATACACTGGTTCTTGGATCTCCAAGGAGGTGCCAGAGGCCACCCAGCAGGGGCTACAGAGAGATCTGCAGATTCCTCCTCTTTGTATGGGGTTTGGAAGTGGCCAGAGGAGGCCCAGCTCTGAAGCAAGACAGGCTGCTGCTGCTGGGCCTTTTGCCTTCTTTTGGAAGCTTTGGGGCTCTCTGACCCAGCTGCAGTTTGACAGGTTTTAAGTTGAGAAAGGACAGGTCATTCATATGCAAAAGCCTCTGCACACAGCTTGGGTGGGGTTGTAAATTGGGTGGGACAGGGTCTCTGGGAATCACCAGGGCGGAGCAAACAGCAATGGCTGCCAGTCAGCTCTGCACCGGAGAGGTCCCCTTGTCTCTGCATTCGGTGCCCCCGCGTAGGAACAATGATCGCTGCGAGTACCTCTGAGAGAAAGCCGCCCTGGCATTCCGGCCCGATGCCAGACAGTCCATTTTCTCCTTGTATGAGTTTGGGTCCCCAGAGTCTCGCCTGGAACTGGAGTTCAGAGCAATTGGGAGCTTGTATCTTCCTCCCGATTGAATAAACAACAGCAGTGCACCTGGTTGCCAGGCCGTTCTGTGAGTGCCTCTGCACCTCTGCACCTCCTACCCGTTTCAATGCGCTTTTTTCTTTCCTTCTAGTAGAACTTCCACTCAGCCAGCTTTCCCGCAGTTCTGGATGAAAGTTGTTTTGTCTTTTAGTTGTAGTTTTGATGTGGTTGTGAGAGGCAGCAAGTACAGGTGTTCACCTATGCTGCCATCTTGGTTCTCTAAACTTTTTTGAAATATAAAGTCCATGTGTGCTGACTAAGGAAGAAGCGTTCGAAGAGAGCCTGCACAACCTGTCTGAAGATGCAGAGCGCCTCCCTGCACGGCCAGAGCTGAGCCCCTGGTGCCCAGTAGCCTTGCCTTTGGCACTTTCGCTTTATATTTTCTTTTGGGGCTTTTCAGCTCCTCCGGGCCTCTTGCACTGTCATGGCAGCAAATGGCCCTCCTCCATGTGCTCCCAGATCTTAGCTCCATGTCTACTGTCCTCACTGTGATACTTTGCAAAATATTTCTTACATATTTTTGCTTGCTTAAATAAATTTTGAGATCTCAAACTCAGATGCCTCCAGATCCAAGCAGGTAGTAAACATGACTAGAGCAGGTTCGGTGGAAAGGGACTTGGAAGTTTCTTGAGAGACCATTGAGGGGAGTCCCACAGAGTGCTGGGGGCCTCAAAGTTTCCTTCTGACTTGCCATAAGCAGGAATTGTTTATTGGCAGAACTTTGAGACAACACGTGGTTACAGCAGGGCTAGCAAATAGGTTCCATTTCATGTGCTGGGGGAAAACCAACTGACCAAAAAGAAAGCTTCAGGGATACGCTTACACTTGTAGGAAAACCATAACACTCAGTTCCATTTATTCTGACATACAGCAGGTCATCCTCGGCATTGATTGGAGTTCAAATAATACTATGGACAGTCAGGTAGGTTGATAAGAGTTTTGTTATTGTTGTTTAAAATAAAAAATAATTGTTACCTTAGAGAAGCTGTTAATATGTGGGCACAATTCCATCATTTAATGAAATAATTCAGAGTAGAACTATTAGATGTATTTTGCCCATGTAATCAAAATATTTTCTATTGACCATTTTCCCTTCTGATAAATACTCCCCCCTTCTTTTTCAGTGTTATGCATGGGGGTAATTTTTTTCTTTTCCCATATTATCTCATTAGAGTTCTTCAAACTCTTTTAAGACTTTTAAAACTACTTTGTGGAATATATAACAAATTGCTTCATTTATTGTCAGAGGATCCTTTATTTTTAAAATCCAATTCTGTGGATTTCAGGTTCCTTCCCAGAAATTTAAGACAGCTAATCTACTGAGATAAAACAGGAAAAAGTCACCCTGGCTCACTATGAAATGCAACGTGTGCCTTCCCACTGGGCGCCAAGGCTCAAGGGGGTTTTGTAAACACCTGTAACAGGAGATGACAATGCTACATAGTCTGGTTCCCAGCAGCATGAAATGCACTGGTTGGCTGTGGGTCTGGCCACGGTAATCTCACTGCGTGAGGTGATCATGTGCTGTTGACCTATGTCATATTGAGGTGCCTCAGTAGATTGGCTAGAATTTATGTTACTCATAAAAGATGCAGCTAGATATTTTCAGGTAGCCAGAATTTAAAATCAGTTTGTTAAACTTTCTCCCCATGTCTCATTTCTTTTTTAAAGTATTAATTGGTGTGTCAAAGTGAATGTGTAAGTAAAAAAGACAACAGAACTATGATCTGTGAATTTGTAACCCACAGCATACAGTGCTGTGATCTCAGGAGCGGTGATATTTGTTCTGTTGGCCCATGTTTGCCCTCCTGGGTGGAGAGTATGCTGGGTGGTAGGAAGACGAGCTGTCCTAAGGCCCCAGGGTGGCTGTGAGGATTAACAAGGAGCAATTTTGTGGAGTCTTGAAGAGCCAGTGCCTCTCAACTTCTGAAACAGGTTGGGACAGCGCAGAAATCCCCTTTCAATGTAAGAGTTGGGAAATGTTGAAAAGGAATGGCGTCCAGTGGGAACCATGCTCCACTTGTACCCAGATCAGAGGTTGGCACACTGTGGTCTTTGGCAAATCTGGCTGCAGTGGTTCAGAGTGGTGGTTCATTCTTAAATGGTTGGGGAAAATCAAAAGCAGAATAATTTTTAATGACTTATGATAATTGTGTGAATTAAAATTTCCATGCCCCTAAATAAAGTGTATTGGGACACCACCAGGTTCATTTATTTATTTGTGTGGCTGTCATACTACAACAGTGGAGCCGAGTACTTGTGGCAGAAGACCATGTGGCTGCAAGCCTGAAATGCTTATTGTTTGGTCTTGCTAATGCCTGGCATAGACAATGGTATTTATTCAGATCTTGTCCTGAAATCTGTTTATAAGTAGGGATCAGAGGGAAAACAATCATTGTAATATTTCAGCATTTAGGGGGACTTATGGGGGGACAAAAATGGGGAGGGTGGAGGACAGACATAATTTCTGATTTCTCTGTCACCACAGTCACCAGCACTGGGCTGTGCCTCCACATTTGGACTTATTGTCAGAGTCAGCCCCCCCCCCACTCATTTTGGCAGCTGCTTCTCAAACATGAGGCAGAATGTCTAGGAAGAGAAAATACACTTTCAGACCGGCCTCACATACCAGGCCTGCCTGCCAGCGACGTTAACATCAGGCTGCTTTCCTGCCTAGTGTTATTGAACTTTCTTCTTGCTACATGTTTTGAAATCTAGAATATTTTCAAACCTTATTATATCAGTGTGACAGTCGTCTACTTTTTTTTATTTACTCATTCGATGTATATTTATTAAGTATGTATTGTCTGTCAGGCAGTTGCTAAGCTAAGGTTCTGGGGGGCCACGCCCACCTTTGCCCTCACTCCGCTGCTAGTGGGGCGGAGGTCAGTGACGCTCTGCTCAGAAGATCACAGCGTGAGAAGGTGTGGTCTTGAGCATCTATTCCCTTGAAATGTGTGTGTTCTGAATGCATAGTGAGAAACAGTGATGGTTCATAATAGTGGCGTTTGGTATTTGAGCGTAGCGGTGGCAGAAACTCCTCTAGAAATTAGTCTATAGATTGATATTGAAATTGTCAGGCCCGTTGAGAATTTTCCTTTGACCCTGTCTTCTAGTTGAAGCATTTTCTGATGGACTGCTTCAGACTGGGAATGTTCTGTTTTCTCCCGGTCAGGTGAGTGGGCCGAGAGTCACATCCTGTTAAAGAAGACTGCAGGGGGGACGTTACCACAGCTAGTCCAGGGAAAGGCGAACATATTAATTCCAGCACAGCACTGCTTTTAGGCTTTGAGAATTATGAGGAGAAATCTTAGGCTTTACCGACAAGTGACAAATATATGAAAAATCCTGCCTGACCTAAGCCTCGACTGAATGATGAGTGAAATTGCCCAGTGACTTGCATAGGAAAAAACAAAACCCAGAGTAAAATGGTGAGCGGGATCTGCCTTCCTGCTTGTATTGTTTTTCTAGTTACAGACAGGAAACATTCAAGTGGAGTGTTTCCAAGTACAGAACATTGGACACAAAGAAGACTGACAAAGCAGAAAAACCCAATATAAAATGTTGAGGTCTGTGAGTAAAATGTCTGCTTTAAAACCTATGTAGCAAGCATTATTATTTTTAAAATATATTTTTATTGATTTCAGAGAGGAAGGTAGAGGGAAAGACCGGTAGAAACATCAATGAGACAGGAGAGAAAATCATTGATCGGCTGCCTCCTGCACACCCCACACTAGGGATCGAGCCCACAGGCCCACAAGCCGGCCATATACCCTGACCAGGAATCAAACCGCGACTTCCTGGTTCGTAGATCTTTACTCAACCTCTGAGCCATGCTGACCAGGCAAAAGCATTATTTTTTTAGTTGGGTAACTTTGACTACCACTTTACTGTTTTGTCTTTAGATGCCTTGACAAATTCAATATATTGTTCTCCCTTGCTTTACTAATGAATTAAAAAAAACATCAAAGGTAACACATCTCAGTAAAAACCAAATTCCTTTGGCTAATGTACATGCTGTTTGGTTGAGCACCTGGGCCAGTATTCTGAATAATCTGTGGACTTTCCTTAGGTAAGAGTTCCATGTCTCTGGTAAAGGTGAACGGACACCCGGTTTAGCACGAAAGGGTTGAGCCTCGGACCAGGACAGTAATGAGGAGTATCAGGTCTTTGGGCCATATATTGGGTGAGGTGGGGATGGTGGTGGTGTTCTAAAATGAAGGTGAAGTTGGACAGGCCAGTGGGGAAATCTTTGAGGGAGGGAACCACCCCGATTTGTATATTACATTCTGGAATCATAATTTGTTACTTAAAAGTAATCTTTCCTAGATGTCTCATATTCATGAATTGGAAGAATTAATATTGTTAAAATGTCTGTGCTGTTCAAAGTGATTTATGGGTCAATATATGTAGTCCATTTATATTGAATTCCAATGGCATATTTCACAGAAATAGAAAAATGATCTTAAAATTCGTAGGAAGCACAAAAGACACTGAAGAGCCAAAGCAATCCTGAGCAAGAAGGACAAGGCATCGCACTTCCTGATTTCACACTATACTATGAAGCTGTAGTAATCAGTACAGTACTGGCATAAAGACAGACATATAGACCAATGGGACAGAATAGAACCACACATATATGGTCAACTATTGACAAGGGCACCATGAATATGCAATGGGGAAAAGGGTGGTCTCTTCAATAAAATGGTGCTGGAAAAACAGATACCTTCATGCAAAAGAATGAAACTGAACTCCTACCTTATACCACTCACAAAAATTAACTCAAAATGGATTAAAGAGTAAAATGTAAGACCTGAAACCCTAAAACTCCTAGAAGAAAACAGGGAAGCCTTTTGAAATTGATCTTGGCAATGATAGAATGGATGTGACACTGTTAGGCCAGCATGGCTCAGTGGCTAAGCATTGACCTATGAACCAGGAGATCACGATTTGATTCCCAGTCAGAGCACATGCCTAGTCTCCATTCCTCAGTAGGGGGTGTGCAGGAGGCAGTCAATCAATGATTTTCTATTATCATTGATGTTTCTATCTCTCTCTCCTTCTCCCTTCCTCTCTGAAATCAAAAATATATATATAAAAAACAAAAACAAAAAAAACCCGAAGACACAAACACACACATTAGCTTAGGCCTACACAGGGCCAGGATCACTTCTTCCATCTCCACTTCTTGCCCACTGGAAGTCTTCAGTGTGGTAATGCACGGAGCCGTCATCTTCTATAATAACGATGCCTTTCTTCTGGAATACCTTCCAAAGCACCTGCCTCTGGCTCTTTGCCAGGCAGAGTCACTTTCCAGAAGTAGGTCCACGGCGCTTTGACGGCACTTTGCTTGGTTTGTTTCTTTGTTTTTTCATCATAGGTTTGCTTGTTAGACGATAATGTACCAGGAACATTCCCTCTCTATTAATGAAAACCTTTCAGTGTTGGGATCCATGTTTTTAAAACATTTTAAAGAGCTTGTTGAGGTCTGCAAAAACATCTGCTGAACCGAACCCTTCCCTATGAATTTTCTTGGGGTTCTTTTTCTTCTGCAGTTTCCTTTTCTCTTGCCTCCTCTTCAGCTGTATTCCTGTTCAGTTCCAACAACTCATTAGTCAGTTCCTCAGGAACCACCTCTCCCAGCTCTTCTGTGTCACCCTCTTCCACACCCAGGTTTAAGTTATTGCCATCTCAACCACAGCCTTGTTTATTTTTGCAACCTTTATGCAAGTATGTTGCATTGGCTACAGCATCATGATGGTACAGCATCAGAAGGCAATGGGAATTTTCAGCTTCATTATAATCTTACTAGAGGTCCGGTGCACGAAATTTGTGCACGTGTGTGTGTGTGTGTGTGTGTGTGTGTGTGTGTCCCCGTCCGTGTCCCTCCCTCAGCCCAGCCTGCACCCTCTCCAATCTGGGACATCGCTCTCACAATCCAAGACTGCTGGCTCCCAACCACTTGCCTGCCTGCCTGATTGCCCCTAACTGCTTCTGCCTGCCAGCTTGATCATGCCCTAACCACTCCCCTGCCAGCCTGATCAATGCCTAACTGCACCCCTGCCAGCCTGATTGCCCCTAACTGCCCTCCCCTACCGGCCTGGTTGCCCCTAACTGCCCTCCACTGCTGGCCTGGTTGCCCCTAACTGCCCTCCCCTGATGGCCCGGTCACACCTAACTGATCTTCCCTTTTGGCCTGGTTGCCCCCAGCTGCCCTCCCCTGCAGGCCTGGTTCCCCCCAACTGCCCTCCTCTGCAGTCATGTCCCCTCCAACTGCCTTCCCCTGCAGGCCTGGTTGCCCCTAACTGCCCTCCCCTGCAGGCCTGATCTCCCCCAACTGTCCTTCCTTGCAGGCCTGGTCCTTTCCAACTGCCCTCCCCTGCTGGCCGATTGCCCACAACTGCCCTCCCTTGCAGGCCTGGTCCTTTCCAACTGCCCTCCCTGCTGGCCTGATCGCCCACAACTGCCCTCCCCTGCTGGCCATCTTGTGGCAGCCATCTTTGACCACATGGGGGCGACCATCTTGTGTGTTGGAGTGATGGTCAATTTGCATATCACCTCTTTATTATATAGGATTAAATAGGATGGGACTACTGGTGTGTGTGTGCCATCTGTTGACCAAAACGCCATTATGCGGAGCATGATTGTAGATATTTTTCCAATGGGGGCATGATTGCAGACATTTTTTCAAAAAAAGATATATAAATGGCTAACAGGTATATGAAAAACCACAGTGAGATACCACCTCACACCTGTTAGGATGTCTGTTATCAAAAAGACAAGAAATAACAAATGTTAGAATATGGAGAAATTAGAACACTTTTACACTGTTGGTGTCAATTGATACAACCACCATGGAAAACAGTTTAGAGGCTCCTCAAAAAATTAAAAATAGAACTACCTTATTTATGGTCCAGCAATCTCAGTTCTGGGTATATATCTGAAGGAAACAAAATCAGTATCTCAGATATATGCACTTTTATGTTCAATGCAGCATTATTCACAGTAGCCAAGATGTGAAAACGACCTACCATTGTGTGAAAGGACAAAGATGCAACACGCACACATTACTCAGCCATGAGAAAGAAGGAATCCTGTCATTTGCAACAACATGGTGAACCTGGAGGACATTATACAAGTGAAATAAGCCAGACACAGACAAAAACTGTATGATCTCACTTATATGTGGAATAAAAATAAAAATGAATTCATTGAAACAGAGAGTATAGTCATAGTTGCCAGGAGCTAGGGAGTGGGGGAAATGGGGAGAATGTTGGTCAAAGGATACAAACCTTCAGTTGTAAGATGAATAAGTTCTGGGATCTAATGTACAGCATGGTGACAGCAGCTAATAATAGTGTATTATATACTGGAAGTTTACTAAGCATTCTTACTACTATAACAAAAAGGGTAACTATAAGAGGTGATAGATGAGTTTGTGATCATTTCACAGTGTAAATCAAATCATGACATTGTATACTTTAAATAGATATAGTTTTGTTTGTCAATTAAAGCTGGGAGAAAAAGTAATCTCTCCTGGTTATAGGTAATTTTAAATAATTTCAGTAAACCCTAAAATCTGGTTAAGAAGTTGCATTGGAAATCTTTCTAAAATTAATTTTATCAATGCAATATACAATGCAAATTTATTTTTGAACAGCGTGTACACATTTTCATATATTTTTCAGCCTCCAGATACCTTTTCAGGTAAAAGGCCTCTAAATTTAAAGCAAAGGGTCCAGTTGTTAATTTGTAAGTGGGAAAATAATGCTGATTTGCCTTGTATTTTGGATACTCTGAGGTATGTGTTCTGTTATACTTTTGTAGGTTGGTGGTTGGACCCAGTGCTTTCAAGTAGAGTTATGTTTCACTTAAAGTCAGATCAAGCATGTTACTTGAAAATGTAACTAACATTATTTTTAAAAATATGAAACTATGTATCTATGTAGTTTAGAAAGTCGAATAACCATAAAAGGCTTACCACAAAGTAGAGTGGGTTCTCCCCCACCCATCCCACTCTCCGTGTTGAGATTCCCCAACCAAAGAGGCAACTCCTTTCACATTTTAGCTGTTTATTCCGGCATTTACTCATTCATGTTTATAAATATATGTAAACTGCTAAACTTGAGTTACCAAGTTTAGGTATAATTTATTGACCTCTAATGATAAAAGATGGTTTAGGGTTCTTGTGTAACCTTCCTCTCTGCTTCTCCCTTATCTTGCCAATACAGTTACATTACAATTTTTGGATATATTACTATTCGTTATCATAGCAAATCAATTATTTGAAGGTGAGCATAGTAGTGTACTATGATTATCTTCCTGATGGACTTTCTGGTTGTTTTTTTTTTTCCTGGAGTTAATACTTGCTTTTTTGTGTGTGTGGCTATTGCAGTGCTGTGCTCATAAATGTTTTAACATGTGAATCCCCTCCTACCCCACAAAAGTCCTGATTTGTCTTGTTTGCGCTTATTTGTATTGTTTTTTATTCTTCTTTTCAAAGTGTGAGGCCCCTCAATAAGCTGCTAGGAAAAGTTGCACGCAGTGGTTCTCCTATGGGAATCCCAGCACACCCCTGCTGACATCCCACACTGGGATTGTAACACACGCTTCCCTCCTCTTGTTACAGTTTTGAAATAAGTTCATTTCAGCCTAGCTGGCCTGTCTCAGTGGTTGAGCATCGACCTATGAATCAGGAAGTCACGGTTCGATTCCCGGTCAGGGCACATGCCTGGGTTGCAGGCTCCATTCCCAGTGTCTGCAGGCTGCAGCCAATCAGTGATTCTCTCTTATCATTAATGTTTCCATCTCTCTCTCCCTCTCCCTTCCTCACTCTGAAATCAATAAAAAATATATTAAAAAATAAATATATAAAATAAGTTCATTTCACAAGAGGACATATTTGCTCTGAATCTCTTCTTTTGAACTTATGAATACAGCTGCCCCTGAAACAACAGGGGTTTGAACTGCACAGGCCCATTTATTTAAAAATTTCTTTTTAATACTAGTAAATACTAAAAATGTATTTTCTTTCTCTGTCTTTATTGTAAGAACACAGTATACAATACATATTACATACAAAGTATGTGTTAACTGTTACCAGTAAGGTTTCCCGTTGAGTAGGCTGTTAGTATAGTAGTGAGCTTTGGGAGAGTGAAAAGTTATCTGTGCATTTTTGGCTGTGGGGATATTTGCTGCTCCTAACCCTTCTTGTTCAGGGGTCCTTTGTGTGCTGATAGGAGTTGGGAGTTTCCTTGTGTGTACACTTACCCTCGCAGAGGGCAGAGGTTTCAGAGGTTCTGCCGAGGTGTGCAGGGCCCGGCTCAGGCCCCTGGGTGTTGGCCAGAGAACAGACTATCAAAGTCCCACAGTCCCTGGTGGTGGTGTTTTGTTAGAGACAGGGAGAGGCTATGGGGTGCAGGCGCATGGCGGGAAGCTGCTGTTGGTCTCATGCCAGGCCTGTCCTTGTTAGTTGACTGCTGGAGTTCTTTTTGAGGCTGGTTCCTTGAGCTCATAGGCCAGCTGGAGCCCTGGCCTCCACTTTCCTAACTGGCGTGACTCCTGGCCCCCTGCATCCCAAGCGAGTTCTAGACTGGCATATTTTTGCCTGCTGCTTGCAGGACCTGTTCAGAGAGCTGAGAGTTGGCCTCCTCGGGAACCAGGGCCTTGCCCTGCTGCAGGCCCTGCTCCTCTAGACCTGGGAGATGTTGGAGTCAGATCAGAGTTCGGTTTCCTGCAGAAACTAGTGAGGGAGCCACTCTCGTGGCCATCCAAGTCCATGGGCACTGCTGTGGCAGCGAGTATTAGAGACCTCTGTGGCAATCTCGGTTTTACGGGTAGGCGGGAGGTGTGCATTACCATACTGGTGGCAGCTGGCGCTCTTCTGGGTCCAGCAATGTTTTGAGGTCATTTTAGTAGGTTCCATTCACTTTCTGGCCTCAATGGCTTTTCCTTTTCTTGCAATAGTTCCTGGGCAAGATAAGCACTTCCATTCTGCAATGTATCTTATACAAAGGCTCAGAATTCCTGGTTCATTGCCTTCCCTTTCTCTGCCACTCCCCAGTGTTGAGGACTGCAACAGACTTTCTCCTTTCTCTTAGAAATGTCCTTGTTTATTTCCAAGAGAATTTGGTGACTATTGCAGTGCTATGCTCATAAATGTTTTAACATCTGAATCCCCTCCTACCCCACAAAAGTCCTGATTTGCCTTGTTTGTGCTTATTTGTATTTTTTATTCTTTTGGATACTCTGAGGTATGTGTTCTGTTGATGCCTATTGCAGTGCTGTGCTCATAAATGTAACCTCTCCTGGTTATAGGTAATTTTAAATAATTTAGAATTTTGATGTTTGTTAAATAGCTTGGCTTAAATCACTATTGGAGTCAGGAGTCCAAAAGGCACTTAGATTGTAGTAAAAAAAAACAATAACTTAGGTTTTGCTTAAGTTGTCCTCTGATGTAAAGATTGGTAGAATTTCTTCACTTGTTACATTCATTTCTGCCTGCTTTGTTTTAAATTCTGGGGTAATAATTATTAATTGTCCTGAGTTGCTTTTCATTTCTGGATCTCTAACTCTGAACTTTAATTTTCCCTACAGAGCTGAGAAAACAGAAGTCCTCAGTGAAGATCTGCTACAGGTAACTAAATTAAGTATTTTTAAAATGTTCCGTTTAAAGGCATGTTAAAAAAAATCCATAGGTGAGAGCTGAAGCTTACGGGTTTTTTTAAGCCTAAAGCAGAATGACAGTACGGCCGTTGAGTTGTATGGTGATAAAGGGGATGTGAAACTGGTCATGCTGTGTTGTTCACATGAGGCTGGCCCTGCTTTCTAGCGCCAGGTGTTGGAGTGGGGGTGGGGGCCTGGTCACAGGTCCTGAGCAGGTCTAGGGGCTGGAGTTTGCTGCTGTGAAGGTGCCTTTGATGGGAGAGGCCCTGCCAGCTGCAGCAGAGGCCCCACTAGCTTCAACCTAGAGTTGTGTGGGGTTTTTTACTTGTTTGTTTTTGGTTAATCCTCACCCAAAGATATTTTTTCCCATTGATTTTTTAGAGAGAGTGGAAGGGAGGGAGGGGGGAGAGACAGAGAAACAGCGATGTAAGAGAGATACATCAATTGGTTGCCTCCCACATATACTCCACCTGAGGATGGAGATTGAATCTGCATCCTAGGTGTGTGCCGTTGACCTTTGGTGTGCGGGCAGACACTCTAACCACTGAACTACACATGTGCCCAGGGCTCATCCTAGAGTTGTTTTTTTAATTTTTATTGATTTCAGAGAGGAAGGGAGAAGGGGAGAGAGATAGAAACATCAATGATGAGAGAGAATCATTGACCGGCTGCCTCCTGCATGCCCCCCACTGGGGACTGAGCCCGCAACCCAGTCATGTGCCCTTGACCAGCATTGAAACTAGGACCTATCAGTCTGCAAGCTGACGCTCTATCCACTGAGCCAAACCAGCTAGAGCCTAGAGTTTTGACTCCTTGCGCCCTCTTACAATCTGGTTCCCCGACTGAGTTGAGTTGGGCCCAGCGGGACTTAGGGTCTCAGTGACTGTTGACTGGATGTATCAGAACCACCATGAGGCAATAGAGTGGCCTCAAGTCATTAGCTTAAACTTTCTTTCCTCTTTGTAGGGAGAGGCTTTGCTGCCCCCCAGGCCTGAGCTAGGTCCACTCCCTTCCATCTCTCAACAGGTTTCCCTAACTTTAGGGCTGGATTGAAGGCCCTGGACCCTTGATACACATCACTTCACCCTAACCTACTCCATCCCCACCCACACCAGACACTTCAGGAAGGACAGAGCCCTCCTCACCTGCCTCCTTGCTTCTCATTTCTGTAATCTGCCCATCTGCTCCAGGGCGTCCCCAAGGACTGAAGGCCTGCTCCCTGGTGACTCCCTGTGCAGGAAAGGCAGCATAATTTTAAAAAATGCTGCTTCTACCACATCACGCCCCAACGTCCTAATTGTGACAGCCATCTGTAGTAGAATATTTTAAGAGCACAATTTCTTTCTGTCTCTCTTTTTTTTTTTTGGAGGACTGGAAGTTTTCATTAAGGATTAGAAAGCCCCCCCCCCCCCAAGATTTATTAAAGAATTGTAGTCTTAATATTTTCTCATTGTTTTATTTATCATATATTTAACTCATTTTCAGACATTCAGAAATATTGTTTGGTCCAGTTAAGCTTCAACCACACTCATTTTCATAAATGTCAGTATTCTCTCGCCCACCCCCACCTTAGTGGCATACATCACCTCACTTAATCCTTGAAGCCCTGAGATGAGGCCAGTGGCCCCATTCCCTGGAACGCAGGCAGCAGCCATCTGTTCTTTCCCCTTGCCCAAACATCTGCTGGCCTGAAGAGGTTGCCAGTTTCTAGGAACTCCTTATTTTGTGACACAGATAACCTTGTCTGCCATAATTGCTGCAGATGTTTTCCTGATTTCTGTTGTTTTTAAGTGTAAAGAAGGAGAATAGTGTTTGAAGGTGTGGAGTCTGGTGCCCAGCTACCTGGATTCGAACTCTAGGTTTGCCCCTGCCTAGCTCTGTGGCCTCGGGGATTTACTTAACCACCCCATGCCTCAGTTTCCAGTTCTCTGAAAGGCTGGTCTATCTAATAGTTAACACTGAAGAGCATGGGGTGGAGCCTGGAGCCCGGCACATGGTCCTGCTGAAGGGCGATGTGTTGTTTTGTTCCCACTGTGCAAGCCAGAGATGATTTTGTGTGAAATTTCCCTTAACTTGCTCTGTCCCACATCAGTGATTTTTCAGCCTTTTTCATGTCATGTCACACATAAACTAATTACAATCATGCGATGCGGCACACCAAAAAAAACCAAAAAAAACATTTTTTGCCCGTCTGATAAAAAATAGGTATAATTTTGATTCATTCACACTGAATGGCTGTTGTCATTTTTTTCATTGACGATCTAAGGGAAAAGAGGTCAGGGCTCTTGGTATTGCATATTTTAAAAATTCTTGCCATGGCACACCGGTTGAAAATTGCTGTCCTGCATCCTTTCTTGGATCTCCGTGAGAGCTGTTTAAGAGGCTGCCTTTTTATTTAGCTTGCCTGTTGTTTCCTGTAGCAACTGTGATTTCCAGGAGGCAGGAACCACCATGCATGTACTGTTCTTTTTCTAATGCCTTGCACAGGGACTCAATAGATACGTGTCCTTTCAACAGATAGTAAGTGAGCACCTTCCATTTGTGTGCCAGACAGCGCTCCAGGTACTTGGGATATGGAGTGAGCAGAACAGACCACAGCCTTGTCCCTGCTGACTGTACATTCTAGTGCAAATGGGAGTCAAAATGAATGGAGTGTTTTGGGGGGTTTACCCCATGCTTTTGTGGCAAGTGAAGAGTGTGTATTAATTTTCTAATGTTTTAAAATCTGACCATTGTAAGCTTTTTGGGGAAGCTGATGTGGCATCTGCTGCTAAATATAAACGTGCCTGCCAGACTGGGGCCCTGGTGACCCACCAGGCTTGCCTCGGGACGAAAGCTGCTCCGTGAGTGAGGGCCTTGGGGAAAGAGGCACTGAACCTCCTCATTGGGTAAAATGTTTAGGGTAAAAGTGCATTCTGCTTTGAATTTGTTGATTTTTCTTTAAAATAGAAAGCATCCCTAAGGGCCTGTTCATTCTTAGTGAGTCATCAGAATACACATTTTTGGCATTCCTTCCTGTAAAAAGCAGCTCCTTTGCCATAAATGGCCATATCCCAGCAGTAATATTTTGGGAAGCGAATCATGATGTGGGGGTCCCCTAAGTCAGTGTTTCTTACTACTGGCTGCCATTCTGTTTAGAGGCCTATTTAAAAAACTAAGACAAAAATCCACCCCAAGCCCAATAAGGAATAGTTTTGAAAACACGGACCCTGAGGTTAAATTGTAGACATTTGCTGTGTCTCTTCTGCTTGCTGTCTGTGTGTGGACGGTCACATTGCCATGTGCAGGAGAGCTGCTGAGGGCTCTGTGGCTTCTCCCTCCCCACGGTGGGCCTGGTTTGCGCTGGAGGTTGGACCTGACATGTTCCTGGTGCTATGGTGTGTGACGTCACTGCCACTGTTCTTTCTGTGGCAGGTTTAGATTCAGCCTCTCAGGGATCTACGCAATGAGAGAGGTCAGTGGGTCTCACCCAGAGGTGATTTTGCTCTCTGAGGGGTTATTGAACATTTTCTGGAGACAGTTTTGTTGTCACAACCACTGACATCCAGTGCCTAGAGGCCAGAGATGATGCCACACATCTGGTCATTCACAGGACAGTTCCCCACATCCCACAGTTACCTGGTGTCAGTGGACAGGAACCATTCGCATTTTTACCAGGAGCCAACAAATCTGACTGCAGGGTGCTTCACTGCCTAATGCAGGTGCCACATAAGGAAGAGGCTGAGTTTGTTCTTCAGCCCTGCACATGGCTCATGGGTCTCTGTTTTGCCAGATCGAACGGCGCCTGGATGCGGTGCGGTCAATGTGCCACCACTCTCACAAGCGCCTGACGGCATGCTTCCAGGGCCAGCATGGCACGGACACCGACAAGAGACACGTGAGTAGCAGATGCAACTCTGCTGTCTGTTCTTGTCTCTTTGAGGGGCTTTCTCCTTTGACCGGCTGGATTTCCCAAGTAACATCAGCAGCTTTGCCTGCAGATTTGTACCTTATCTCATGTCCATGCTCACAACACCTGTCCGGCCACAACATTCTTTTGAGCTTAAGATATCATTGAGCTGAAAGTCCTGCCCACTCCAGTGCTTTTGACTTGAACCATTTGTCATTGATTAGAGAATGGACATGTCAGTTAGGAATCCTTTAATGGCAAAAGCTGAAGGCTTGTCTGAAATTCACTGAGAAAGTAGAGTTTATTGGCTTCCTAGCTAGCATTTCAGTGATGAAGCCACAAACCCAGTGTCTTTCCTTCTCTCATTTCTCCCTTCAGTGTCCACTTGACCCCTAATGGACACCCCTCCTAGTTGCTGGTTGGCTGTCTGCAGCTTCCCTGGGCTCTCTCTCCTGTGTGTGTCTACCTGGAGTGGAAAGCATCTCTTTCCAGTGTTTGTCTTTGTTTTTTTTTAAATTGATTTGAGAGAGAGAAACATCAGTTGGCTGCCTTCTGCACACCCTCTAGTGGGAATCGAGCTCACAACCCAGGCAGGTGCCCTGACTGGGAATCAAACCGACAGCCTCTCAGTGCACCAGGCAATGTACAACCCACTGAGCCATGTTGGCCAGGGCTTCCAGTGGTTGTCTTACTGGGGTGAAAAACCTTCTTTTGCTAGGTTGTTTTGTTTGTCACCTGGTGTCTCAAAAGGAAGAGCTGGTACACAGATGACCTGTGTCACTTTCTTTTACATTCCCTACAGACATTTATGGGGCATTTTGACAACTAGGTCATTCCTCTCTTGCATAGCACCAAGCATTCTGCAGTGTGTATGTCAAGGAGTGGAAGTTTGCAAGCACCTATAATCCCAGGAGTGCCTGCCGCAGGTCTCGTTCTTCAGAATCAGCCCAATGCACTGGGGCTGCCCCTGCCCCTCCTTCTCTTGCCACGACTTCTGCTCTGTTTGCCCTTTTAATATTGTTTCCTGAGGTCTGTCCTTCTCAGTCTCACAGTCATGTGCTTTGGGCTACTTCCTCTAGTCTCATGGTTTCTAACTGATGTCTGTATACAGGGACTTCTAAACCATTTTCAACCAAGTAGAAAGCTCCCTTTCCTCGCTGTCTGTTCTGGCAGGCATAACCAGTTCTTCTGTGCTGGCTCAAATTCTATCCCCCAGTTCCGCAAGCTGGAAACTGCGGGGTTGTCTTACGTCCCTTTCAGTTTGCCCTCAGTGTCCTGGAGCAGCTCAGTGAGCATATCTTGTGATTCTCTGTGAGTGTTGTTTGACTTCCTCGCCTCCCCTTCCACTCTGCCAACCTGGTTCCAAAGCGAGACCGTGACTGCCACAGGCACCTCCTGATCACCCTCTTTTCCAGACTGTTTTCAATCTGATCACCAGAGTTGGTTTCCTGAAATACAAATTGATCCTGTCATCCTCCTGGCTTAAAACAAAGAGTCCAAAAACAAACAAACAAACAAAACCCACAAAAAAACTTCATTTAGTTGTTCTCGACAGGGACTAGACTACACTCCTGGGATATTTGGAAATGTGTAGAAACATTTTTGGTTGCCATAGGGACTGAGGTACACTACTGGCATTTGGAGGGTAGGGAACCAAAACACCCAACGTGTGCAGTGTCTGAAGGGATAGTTCTACACTTAAAGGTGCCCCAGTGCCAGCAGCGCCTGTCAGGGACATGCTGCTGCCTTTGCGGGTTAATGTCTAAGCTGTTAGCATGACTCAGGGCCTTTGTTAATCTGATTAAATTCCCCTTATCAGTCCCATTGTCTCTGTGTCCTTTCCTTCATGCTGTATGCATTGTCCACACAGTTTGGTGTTTGATGTATGTTTGTTTGTGTCTAATGAGCATATGTGACAGCAGGGCTGTGCCTCAAAGCAGACACAGAAGGAATAAGACATACCACATGCAAATGCTGAATGAATAACAGGTCGTCTCCACCCTGAAGGTGCCCACAGCCTAGTGGGGGGGAGATACACACAAATGGATGACTATAAAGCAATATGCTAAATAAAATATGCATAGGGTATTATGGGAGGACCAAGAATGGGCACCAGAGGAGGAGAGGGGTAGTCAGGTGGGCTTCCTAGAGGAGGTGGTATCCTAGCTTTACAGAAGGGAAATAATGGCAGGTGTTGGGCATATTTCAGGGAGCAGGGGCAAGGGTGCCTGGCCCTCATTTTTAAAACCTAATGCTTTAAGCTTCCTTTCCCAATCTCAAACAAAAGTGCCTGAGACTGGCCTCTGAGGAAGTCTGCACTCTGTATGTGGGAAGAGGAGTCACCATGGAAATGATAGAAGAGGGGTGATCAGAAGAGGTCATATACTATGGAGAAAGTCATAGCAGTCTCTAGGGCTCTAGGAGAGACAGAAGGAAATCCCACAAGCCCCACCAGTAGCTCCAACATGTGAAGAGGAAAGAATTGTGGGGAGACAGGGCAGTGGCCTCAGCCCGAGCCATTGACACGGCAGAGCTCATATTGTGGGTTGTATCAATCTGGAATTGCTTCTCTGTGTGCAGTTGGCATGCCTTTTATAGATCACAACTTTAGGCTTTTTCACTGAAGCCCTAGGCCTCACCTCTCCATGGAGGAGTTGGATGTTGGTGGACCGCATCTTCATCAATGAGCTCACATGTCAAATAAGCAGAATGTCCTAATGTTGGCACATCAGGAGACAGGGTGGTTGTGGCTTTGGGGTCAGCAGGGGAGCCACAGGCTGTTGGCACTGAGAGCTGGGGTGATGCTCAATAAACAGACTCCTCTTTATGAACTCCCCCAAAGGCCCAAGAGCTCCGGGGCTGCACCAAGTGTATTTCTCTTGATTGTCACGGTTACCTGTGTGAAATGCCCTTGAAAGACAGCAGGACTGAAATATGCAACTTTTCCTCTGTTGAGATCAAGCAGGCTCCCCGTTTTCAGGGGTCTTCCTAGTCTAGAAGTGTGGAGATGGCAGTAGGGCAGGTGAAGCCTACTACTTGTTTGAAAATAACTTGGGAGGAAGGCAGAGAGGTAAACATATTTGTGGTTACTTTACATTTCAGCAAGCTAACCATTTACATGGTCAAAATCTACAATATACCAAAGAAGATAAAGTGATACCTTCGCAGCCTGTTTCCCTGGTACCGTTCTCCCAGAGAGACTCTGTACAAGACAAGCAGATATGGTGTGAGTGTGTCGGGTGGAGTCCTGTGAAAGCAGGAAAGAGAGGGACATGCTGAGGTCAAGGCACAGCACCCTAGTGAGGGGGAGCCTGTTCTGCTGTGAGTGCCCTTTCTAGTGGGAAGGCAGAGTTACGTAGGCACTGCAGCATGGGAGGTACCTTCTGTGAGCAGATTGCAGTGGTGTAGCCACCCCACTGGTTACTTCCCCTCCTCTTTTACTTGGATTCTGAGATAAGCTATCAGCCAGTAGTGGAAAACCCATACCCGGGGCTCAGGCCACTGGCACTGGGGTCTGGCTCTGCCATCCCTCACCTGGGTGCCTGGCTATTCGATCTCTCCTCCCGCCTCTAGCTTCCTTGGCTGTGCAACTAGAACATTAATCAGATGATTCTTATGGCCATTTTCAGCTGAAAAACAAATCTGATAGGAAAAGAGGTGGCTTTGTGCTTAAAACACTAAAAAAGATTATTTGGAAATTTGGCTAGATAGTTTTAGACGTGTAGCTAAAGCTAAATCATTATTATTACAGCCAAATTAACAGCCAGTTTAAGAATGATTGTTCTAGCAAAAGTTTTTGAAATAGAGCACTTTACTGCATTTATTTGTTGTGATAATCAAAGTAACTCTGTGTCTAGTGCCTGGGACATAGTGTGCACTTGATCAATTAATAATAATAATAATAGTTCAGCAACAGCAACATGACTGCTGCCATTTACTGAGGACTGAACGTGTGCTGAGTACTTGGTGTTGAATCCCTCCTAAGGGCAGCCACAGCCCTGGGACCTCGCCCCATTCTCATCCCTATAGTCCAGGCACAGGAAATTGACACAGAGCTTAAGTTACACCACTCATACCTTTGGGACTAGAGCCAGGCTGTCTCTTAACCTATGTAGTTTGTCTGGAGGAGAAACAAGTGAATGATGATCTGAAGCAGGTAACCTAGAATGGGTTTCAATGCTAACGAAAAGATGCACTGTCTTTTGCCTTCTAGAAAAAGCTCCCTCTGACAGCTCTCGCTCAGAACATGCAAGAGGCATCGACACAGCTAGAGGACTCTCTCCTGGGGTAAGAGGCACTGCTTTGAGAAAGAGAGCCAGGGGCCCGGTGGGTCAGTAAAAGTGGATGGGTGGGGGGTGTCCATGGCAGCTATCATGTGTTCCTGTCACATAGAGGGCAGAGCTGGCTGTGCTAACTAGGTGCCTGATTCAG
Source organism: Corynorhinus townsendii (assembly GCA_026230045.1). Lineage (NCBI taxonomy): Eukaryota > Metazoa > Chordata > Mammalia > Chiroptera > Vespertilionidae > Corynorhinus > Corynorhinus townsendii. The sequence goes on along the minus strand of JAPDVU010000009.1, from coordinate 59,065,681 downwards.
TGAACACAGTTTGTTCTTGGGTGTCTTGTTTTTTAGGAGGATGCTGGAGACATGTGGAGATGCCGAGAATCAGCTGGCTCTCGAACTCTCTCAGCATGAGGTCTTTGTTGAGAAGGAGATTGTGGACCCCCTGTGTGGCATAGCAGAGGTGGGTGCTTTGGTGCGGGCTGGGCAGCAAGTAGTTCTCTTGTGTCTGCAACTTTAACAATAATCAGTGCCTTTGACATACACTTCTTTTTGGAAATTCAGGGAGTGAATTGATGGTTCATAATCCTTTGCCTAAGAGAAAAGAAATTTATATATATAAAAGGCTAATATGCAAAGTGTCCCCATGGGAGTTCGATTGGGAGACCGGGAGTTCTATTGCTCACTATGACATGCACTGACCACCGGGGGGCAGCACGGAACAAATGAGGGCCCCGGCCGGCACCTGGCAGCCAGGGAAGGGAGGCCCTAGCCAGCCCTGATCACCGGCCAGGCCTAGGGACCCTACCCTTGCATGAATTTCCTGCACCAGACCTCTAGTTTGTAAATAAATACTGCACTTTTAAATGTTAAACCAGAAACCCAAAGCTCATCCCAATTGGTGTAAGGTATGTTTTTTTCTAGGTGGAGATTCCCAACATTCAGAAACAGAGGAAACAGCTTGCCAAGTTGGTGTTAGACTGGGACTCAGTCAGAGCCAGGTAAGGAAAGCTAGAAGAGTAACCAATAAGGTGGTATCATGTCACCTCTCAGCCACCATCTCCAGCGTGGGTGAGAGAATGCTGTATGGACAGTTGGAAGTTGTTGCAAGTTCATCCACCTGATATGCTTATACCAGCTTTTAGGCCTAATTCTCCCAAGCGTGGCAGGAGGGATGGTGTTAGACCAGCCTGGTCTTAGTGTACCAGTAACGAAAAGGGACAGGAAAAAAAAAAGAAACGAGTGTCCTAAAGTGGCAGGCAGTTCTAGAGCATTGCTCTTGGCAAAGTAGAGTGTGGGAATAATTAGATCTGTGATTTTAGCAGTTCCTGAGGGGCCCAGCATGTCAGAGCCCCTGTGTGGTTATGATCACCTTCACAGACAAATGCCATGCTCCGAAGGGAGGCACTGGTGTAAAACTAAGTAACCCCCATGGGCTGCTCGTTTGTGGACTAATGTCGTACGACCGGCCTCATGCTTCATGGCCTGGCCACAGCCTCAGTGCCAGTTGGTATCAGTGACTTCTCTGGGCTTCTCTTTGGGCCTGAGTGTTGGGAATAGGGAGGCAGCCACCACACCAGGCCTTTTCTCACAAGGGTTGACAAACCTCTGTAAAGGACCAGGTAGTAAATGCTTTTGTCTCTGCAAATCATATGGGTCCTATTGCAACTGCTCAGCTCTGATGGTGTAGCACAGAGGCAGCCCTGGACAATCTGTACATGAATAAGCATGGCTGTGTTCCAATAAAACTTTATTTACAAAGCCATGTGGCTTTGCTACACCTGCTTGTTAGCTCTTAACTCTCATCTGCAGGCCTATGAAGTAGATACGATTATTCTGTCTGGCAGACATGGCAACATAGCTGTTCTTTCCTGAGTTTCTTCATATCAGATGCTTTCACCGCAGCTTAGCAAAGCTATAACAGTGCTCTCTTCCTTGGTCCTGTGCTGCCGTAGACACATGCACCACCTATTGCTGTTCGCTTGGGAGGCGGGGAGAAGCACCGCTCTATCACATGTACTAAGTTATTACTCCACTCCGTGAACCTCCATATTGCTGTAGCACAATGCTGTTTTTGTTGGTCATTTTTACTTACTATAAAAGGAACATAAATATTCCACGTTATGTTTGAGATTTGCTGTAGATTTGTCTTTAAAGTATTCCTTCTTATAAGTGTTTTCAATTCTTAAACTGCTTCCATAGCTATGGCTTGCTAGGTACAGGACTGCATGACTGAGGTTCTGGCTTTTACTTGCTGCAAGTAATCACAGCCCAAGATGGTAGTAAGAAGAGGTCGCAAGAAATGCACTGACGCCCAGTGGTACAGGGAACATTCCAGATCAAGGCAAGAGGACAGGGGTGTGTTGTGGCAAGAATTCCATGACTAGACACTAGCAAGGGGTTTCGCTGAGGTTCAGCGGTGGGGCTTGTGAGAGACAAGATGTGGTCCGTCCTGCCAGGAGCAGACAGCTACTCCTAGCACTACAGATCCTGCGTGGTGGGAAGCTCTTTTGCTTTCTTCCATTCTTAGAGGGTAAACTTAAGAGAAGCTGGCGTCCTAGGTACTGGTGCCTCTCCCAGGTAGAATCAGTTTTAGGGAAGGAGTCTGTCTCCCTGAGGTCCCTAAGATTGAGTGTGTAAGCTGGTTCTCAGATACTGACTACCCTCGTGCTTTGCAGGTGGAACCAGGCTCACAAATCTTCAGGAACCAACTTTCAGGGGCTTCCGTCAAAAATAGATACCCTGAAGGAAGAGATGGATGAAGCTGGGAATAAAGTAGAACAGTGCAAGGTCTGAGAACGTGTTTGCATCAATCTTTTGGGTTTTGCAAATGATGGATGAAAGGTCGTATGTTGCAAATTATTTAGTATTTTACATAATTTGTATCAAAATACTTTAAATGATATTAAAGGTGGTTTTATTTCTTTTATTTTTATTTTTCAATAAATCTTTATTGTTCAGATTATTATAATTGTTTCTCCTTTTTCTCCCCATAGCTCCCCTCCACCCGGTTCCCACCCCACCCTCTGCCCTTACCCACCCCCCACACTGTCCTTATCCATAGGTATACAATTTTTGTCCAGTCTCTTTGCGTTCCCCCCACCCCCCTTTCCCCCCAAGAATTGTCAGTCCACTCCCTTCTATGCCCATGATTCTATTACATTTACCAGTTTATTCTGTTCATCAGATTTTTTAGTCACTTGATTTTTATTTTATTTTTTAATTTAATAAATCTTTATTGTTCAGATTATTACAATTGTTCCTCTTTTTTCCCCCCATAGCTCCCCTCCACCCGGTTCCCACCCCACCCTCTGCCCTTACCACCCCCCCCCCCCGCCACTTGTCCTCATCCACAGGTGTAAGATTTTTGTCCAGTCTCTTCCCACACCCCCCACACCCCTTTCCCCCTGAGAATTGTCAGTCTACTCCCTTTCTATGCCCCTGATTCTATTATATTCACCAGTTTATTCTGTTCATCAGATTTTTAATTCACTTGATTTTTAGATTCACTTGTTGATAAACATGTATTTGTTGTTCATAATTTTTATTTTTACCTTTTTCTTCTTCTTCCTCTTAAAGAATACCTTTCAGCATTTCATATAATACTGGTTTGGTGGTGATGAACTCCTTTAGCTTTTTCTTATCTATGTAGCTCTTTATCTGACCTTCGATTCTGAATGATAGTTTTGCTGGGTAGAGTAATCTTGGTTGTAGATTCTTGCTATTCATCACTTTGAATATTTCTTGCCACTCCCATCTGGCCTGCATAGTTTCTGTTGAGAAAACAGCTGACAATCGTATGGGTGCTCCCTTGTAGGTAACTAACTGTTTTTCTCTTGCTGCTTTTAATATTCTCTCTTTGTCTTTTGCTCTTGGCATTTTAATTATGATGTGTCTTGGTGTGGTCCTCTTTGGATTCCTTTTGTTTGGGGTTCTCTACGCTTCCTAGACTTGTAAGTCTATTTCTTTCACCAGGTGGGGGAAGTTTTCTATCATTATTTCTTCAAATAGGTTTTCAGTATCTTGCTCTCTCTCTTCTGGCACCTCCATAATTCTGACGTTGGTACGCTTGAGGTTGTCCCAGAGGCTCCTTACACTATATTCAACGTTTTGGATTCTTTTTTCTTTTCCGGTTGAGTGTTTTTTGCTTCTTTGTATTTCAAATCTTTGACTTGATTCTTGCGATCTTCTAGTCTGCTGTTGGATCTCTGTATATTATTTTTAATTTCAGTCAATGTATGCTTAATTTCTAGTTGGTCCTTTTTCATATCCTCGAGGTCTCACTAAATTTATCAGCCTTTTCTAGAAAATTCTTGAAAAACCTTATAATGTGGTTTTGAACTCTATATCCAGTCGTTTGCTTTCCTCCATTTCTTTCATTTGTGACCTGTTTCTTTGTCTCCGCATTTTGGCTGCTTCCCTGAGTTGATAGAGTGGCTTTGTGTGCGAGGTGTCCTATAGGGCCCAGTGTCTCAGCCTCCCCAGTTACCTGAGGTGGACACTCTTGGTGCACCGCTTTGTGGGCTGTGTGTACAATCTTGTAGTTAAGCCTTGATTGTTGTTGGTATCACTGGGAGGAATTGACCTCCAGGCCAATTGGCTGTGAGGATCAACTGTGTCTACGATGGGCAAACTTGTGTGCTGGAGACACCCTTATGAGGCAAAACTTGCTTCAGTGGGGCTTTGGTGCTCACTGAGTCTGCCCCCTGAGTGTGTCCCTTATGGATCTGAAGAGTTGTGATCTGGATGGTCCTACTCTGACCTGTGGGCACACTGGCTCTTGGATCTCCAAGGGGGTGCTAATTTAGTCTCTGCCTGAGGCCACCCAGCAGGAGCTATAGAGAGATCTGCAGATTCCTCTTCTTTGTTTGGGGTTTGGAGGTGCCTAGATGAGGCCCAGCTGTGAAGCAATGCAAGCTGCTGTGGGGCCTTGTGCTGTCTTTTGGATGTTCTGGGTCTCTCTGACTCAGCTGCCATTTGTTAGGTAAGTTTAGATTTCAAAGGAACAGGCCATTCATATGCAAAAGTTTCTGTGCACAGCTTGGATGAGGTAGAGTCTCAGGGTGGAGAAAACAGCTATGGCTTCCCGTCAGCCCTGCCCTAAGAGGCACCTGGGTCTCAGTGTCCCTTGGTAATCGCTGCAAGCACCTCTGAGAGAAAGCCGCCGTGGAGTTCCGCCCGCTGCCAGACAGTCTAGTTTCTCCCCCTATGAGTTTGGGTCCCCAGAGTCTCGCCCGGAACTGGAGTTCAGAGCAGTCGGGAGCTTGTGTTTCCCTCCGGATTGAAAAAGCCAGCCAGCCGCATACTCAGTTGACAGCCCTCTATGCGCGCGCCTCCTTACCTTTGCACTTTACTTCTGTAGCTCCTCTGAATCTCAGTGTGCTTTTCTCTTCCCTTCTAGTTGTAGAATTTCCTCTTAGCCAGCCTTCCTGTGGTTCTGGATGATGTCCATTTTGTCTTTTAGTTGTAGTTTTGAAGTTCTTGTGCGAGGCAGCAAGTTCAGGTGTGTACTGATGCTACCATCTTGGTTTCTCTCCGATATTAAAGGTGATTTTAATTTTTTCTTTATTTTCTAAGACTACATTCTTTTATAATTAGAATAAAATATTACTTTAAAAAAGTTAAGTAGTATGTTTTTTAAAACTTGACAAAAATGCCTAAGCTTATTTTAAATAAAGAATAGGTGCCCAACTGGTGTGGTTTGGTGGTGAGCATCGACCTATGAATGAGGTGGTCACTATTCGATTCCGGGTCAGGGCACATGGCTGGGTTGCGGGCTCAATCCCCAGTGGAGGGCGTGCAGGAGACAGCTGATTAGTGATTCTCATCATTGATGTTTCTATCTCTATCTCCTCTTCTTCTCTGAAATCAATAAAAATATATTTTTTTAAATAAGGAATATGTGAAGAAAAAGGAGAGCAAAACAAAATTATAGCAATTAAGACAATGCACAGTAGATCCGATTTTCTGGAACAAATGTGATTATTTTTAAAGATTGAATTTCTAGTAAAGGCATCATTGTATGTCTGTTGGGAAGGGAAGCATTATTTTTAAAGTGTTGCTATAACAGCAAGTTTATATTTAGGGAGAAGCAGAACTTTGTATCTCATAAATTTCAGATTAGATGGTTAAGTGATCTCATTCTCTGTGCATTTATCCATGAAAATAGATGTTTATTCCACATGTTATTTGAGATGGTAAAGAAATAGGTCTTTAGGATAACTTGTAGGATGATCAACTTGGACTTTTCCTCCTCCTATTATTCAACATTTTCCAAAAATGGCCTCTTTATTCTACTGGATAACGTTAAGTCGGTTATATTTCAGTTTATTTGGGTCCAGCAGTAACATAGCAAACCTTGTTCAGTTTACTGTAGTAAATGACTTGTTTAAAATAGTATAGTGGGTAAGAATTAAACTCACACAGTCACGGCATGCCTTGCATTTAAAGAGTTGATATTCAGAGCAATCCTTTGATAGAGTAGCCTCACAGTGCCTGACTCCTGTTCAGAATGCCAGTGTCATTCGCCCAGCAGTTTCACTCTATCAGATCTAATCTAACCTAGGTCTTGGCTATTGGCTACTTCTTGCACAGAATTTGGTTAGAGGTTTGGGGAGTCTGAACTGGTACATTATGGTTGATGTCTCTTCTCTAAACTTCCACACCGTGGCTTGTCATTTCAGGGGTGACAATCTATGAAACTATTCTCTTCCTCTCTTTATGCTAACTTCTGGGTAACTCCCTGAGATCTTTTCTGTGTCCCTGACTTGTTAGTTGTGTTTGATCTGCTGTTTAATGAATTCACATTAAATTTTAAATTTCATTGAGTATATTTTTCATTTCTAAAGTTCTAATTATTCAAAACTGCCTTTTTTATACTACAGTCTTCTTTCGTACTTATTTTATGTGTGCTTATTTTAACAGTCTTTGGCAATTCTGTTTTCGGAAGTTCTCTGGGAGAGGGGTGGAGCGTGTGCTCTGTGGTAGATTTACTCCTGTGTTTTGCAATTTTGTATTGTAAGCTCGTTTTCAGAGGCACTTACTTTATCCGTGGGGCTCCCAGGGATTTCCAGAGAGCATTTATTATTAGTATGGGCCATTTTTAACTCAACTTTCTTAGTTGGAAGATTCCTGGACCACCCATATAGATAGAGTCAAACTTATAATCCTCATGAAAGCAAGTGTATGTTTCTGAGATCTCAGGGAGATGTTTTACTGTCCCAGACCCAGAGCCCAATCATAAACAGGTGTATTCTATGATGTCTATGCCTGCTTAGTGACTTTTTTCCTAATCCACTCTTCCTTGAGAGTATCGTTTCAAAATTTTATCTTTATGGGTGACATGCATGCACCTGTCTCAGTTACACTTCCTCACCTCACCAGGCCCAAAGATTCATTTTTTTGTCCTCTGGTCCCACGTGACTGCTCGACTCAAACTCCTTGGCTACCAAAATTAGCACAGACTCTCACCAAATCATTCCCACTCAGCTTCTGTGCATGTCAGGGTTTTCATCCCTCTATCCATCCACCTTCCCTTCCTCCTTTCTTTCTTTCTCTCCCTCCCTCTCCTTACTTTTTATTTTTCTCTCTTTTTTTTGGTGGGGGGAGGTCTGGTGGGGGCCCATGAATTTACTTTGTTGCATTCCTAGTTGTCTATTACTACTATCATTTTCAGATTTTTTTAATAAGGGGCCTTCATGTGAATTTTATGCACCTAGATGCTAAAAGCAGAAAGCAGTACATTAAATATATATGAAATTCTGATGTGCATATATATATGAAAATTATATACATATATGTATATGCAGTATGTGTGTGTGTGTGTGTATACAATTGCCTAATCTATCACTTTTTTTAAAACTGTTTAACTTTTACTTATTTTTTTAAAATGTTTTCATTGATTTTAGACAGAGAGGAAGGGAAAGGGAGAGAGGTAGAAATATCAGTGAGAGAGAATCATTTATCAGCAACCTCCTGTATACTCCCCACTGGGGACCAAGCCTGCAATCCAGGCATGTGCCCTGACCGAGAATTGAACCCATGACCTCCTGGTTCATAGGTTGATGCTCAACCACTGAGCCACACCAGACGGGCCTGTTTAATTTTTATGTAAATCATTTACATTAATTAAAAAATACCAAAAGTATAAAATAATGTATAATAAAGTTTTTCTTCCACCCTTGGCCTCCTCCTGCCTAATTTCCACCATCTCCAACAGGTAACCACTGTTACTAATATTTGTTTTTCTTCTAGAGATATCCTATATAATAAAAGGCTAATATGCAAATTGTCCCCTTGACTGGGAGTTCAACCAGGGGGTAGGGGCCCGCCAGCTGGCCAACCTCCCTCGTCCCCTGTCCCCAGCTGGCCTGGCCTGATCGGCCCAATCAGTTGAGCCAGCCTGCCCCACCCGTGCATGAATTCGTGCACCAGGCCTCTAGTTTTTATATAATTACTAGTGACCCAGTGCAAAGGGGATTAATTAGAGGAAATAATTGAATATTGCTATTTTCCCTTTCTCTATAATAGAAGTGTCAGAGATGAAAGAAAATTAGTAAAATGTATATGAAAACCTTCCTGTCAGAGTTTGGGGCTCACCATGGGACCCAGAGTCAAGTCTCCGCCCACCCACATGCACCTCAAAATCGAGTGAGACCCAGACCCGGCCATCCCTCCCCTACCCCCCATTGGGCTAGATCCAGACCCAGCCAGTCCCACTCTTGTCAAGCCCTGCTAGGCGGGGGGTGTAGCCTCAGGTCCCCTGGCCTGGTGCCAGGACGGGGGGCTGGGGGGGGGCGGCGCGTGCCTTGAGGTCCTCCATCAAGCCCTGCCAGGTGGGGGACACGGCCTGAGATCCCCTGTCAAGCCCCGCTGGGTGGTGGGCATGGCCTGAGGTTCACCGTCAAGCCATGCCAGGTGCGGGGAGCACAGCCTCAGTTCCCCGTCAAGCCCCACCTGCAGGGGGGCGCAGCCTCAGGTCCCATGTCAAGCCCTGCCGGGTGGGGGACATGGCCTGAGGTCCCCTGTCAAGCCCCATGGGGGCGGGGGAGGGCGTAGCCTCAGGTCCCTGCTGATTGCTTGTTAAGGCTCCTTATGGGAACTTGGCCTCAGCTGTGGGTGCAGCCATCTTTGTGATGGAGTGATGGTCAATTTGCATATTCCCTCTTTATTAGATAGGATGGCAAAAAATATATAACATTTTTTTCTCTTTTTACCAAAGTAATAACATACCATAAGTAGGGTTCTATTCTTCACTTCTTAACGGTGTATTAACTACATACCGTGGAGGTCTTTCCATGTGCATCTCTCATAAGCTTCCTTGTTTGCTTTTGTTGTCCCCACACCTGGTTGTCCATCAGCTGATGGATGCTCCTTCTGCACTGTTTCCATCCTGTTTTGTGAGAGGAGCTCCCAGAGGTTAATTCTAGGTGCCATTTCCTTTGGCTGTTTCTCAGTGACGTGTCTTCTCTCACCAGGACCAGCTGGCAGCAGATATGTACAGCTTCATGGCCAAAGAGGGGGAGTATAGCAAGTTCTTTGTCACGGTAAGCCCTTGGCCCTGACAGAATGGTAGTGTTGTAAAAATTGAGTCATTTTAGTTTTTTTTGCAAAAGATTTTATTTTTAGTTTTGCTCAGCCATTGTGTGTGTGTCCATCCATTGCTAACATTACTTTTGTTTTTGAATGTGGGTCTGTTCTCAGTTATTAGAAGCCCAAGCAGATTACCATAGAAAAGCATTAGCAGTCTTAGAAAAGGCCCTTCCCGAAATGCAAGCCCATCAAGGTAACGTAACCTGCGTGCTGCTGCCGCCTCTCCTCTGCGCCTCTCCTTTGCCCTGCCCCAGCCCTCTGCATGCCTTCCCTGCGGGTGCAGCCTGGCCTGGAGTCCCAGTGCCCAACACAGTTTCGTCTTTCCTTGCTGCATTTTCTAATTTCTCCTAACCCCAATTAACATACTAATGGGATATTTAAAGGTCTTCTGGGATCTTCAGTTGAAGAGAGAATTGGACTCTTTCGGGGAAGGGGAGTTCCTGGTGTTTTTTCTCTTCTATATAGGCTTGACACATTCTAGCCTCTGACGATCTTTTCCCAATTCAGTGATTAGTCCCACGGGCTTGATTCTGACCCTGTGACTACATGAGCACACATCCTAGGGAAATAGGTTTGGAATTTGCAGAAGGAATTTTAGAATCCAGTCCGTGGTGCTCTATCATCAGGCACTTTTTTGGTGATTGACGGTTAAGACCGTGGCCACGCCATTCAGACCTCCTCCATGTCTGGACACGGGCTCTTGTGCTTATCAGCACTGGTATTCTGGCCACCCTTTTCAAGCACATGGCAAATTCTACCCGCTGGGATGAGTGGATGTTTAGTTTGATGGTTTTACTGAACATTAAGTTTTTGGTTCTAATTCTCTCTGACTTGCCATCAGCACTTGCCAGCAGAGATGAGTGGACATGGGTGAGGCAGAAGGTGCAGTGTCTCTCCTGTTTGACCTGACATTTGGAGCTTAGGTTCTCCCTGCAAAACCAGTGGTCTGGAGCTGAGATGATGCAGCCAGGTGCTGGGCGTGGTCACTGTGATTGTGAAAGAGTGAGCAAGTGTGTGGGTAGGGGTGTGTGCTGCAGGTGTGCACACACTCAGCACCCTCAAGAGTGCCACTTCACTAACTCTTAGGAGGGCTCAGCAGGTTGGGCTTTGTGGCTGCAAGTTTCTAGACTGGAATTGGGCAGTTCTGTACCCTGATGACCACCAAGTCCGACCTTTAGCCATCTCGGTATGTTACTGCTTGGCCGGCCAGTTCTCCACAAGATGAGCTGCCCCTGCTCTTCTGGGGTCCCGTTTCCTAGTTCCTGCCTGACAGGTGGCAGCCACAGTACAGAGCAAAGAAGCTGCGGCAAGCATTCAGCCTCGCACAGCACGGGCAGAGCACAGAGAGCATGTGTTCATGGGACACCTACTGTGAGCAGGGCCCTGCAGAGGACCAAGTAGTAAACATCTTGTTGGAAGAGTTGATTAACAAGCACAAAAAAGAAGAGATTTATTTAGCAGTCCTTTTTTTTTTTTTTTTTACTTTCATTCTATTTTTCTCCCAAGCCTATTTTCCCTAGAGAAGTATGTCAGAAAGTCACGGGGAGGAGGAGCGGTCAGGGACGGGATTGAGGTGTAATAAGGAACGCTGGTGGGGGCACAGCTGGGGACGGCAATGTGATCTTTTTTCTCCCTGAGGCTGCTGCCTCCACCTCAGCCTGATTCAGCCCCTTCCACCTCTGCCTGTCCTCGTATCTGCCTCTCATCTTAGCCTGTCTCCCTCTTCCTTTTTCTTCTCTGTTTTCAGAAAGACTTAGAGTATCCTTAGGTAGGGAGAAACTCGACTCCACTGCCCCATGCCCCTGCGTGCCCCGATCTCACACTCATGGTCAGCTGGCCTTTGGTTAGTGTCCCCTTAACCTTCTCCTTCATCTACTGGTGGGATCTTGGAGTGCGTGACTCATCTCCGCCTGCCACTGCATCTTCTTACCTCCTTCTCACTCCCAAACACTGCATCTGGTTTCTGTTCCCAATCACTCTGCTAGTTAAAAAACAGCAGCCCTAGCTGGTTTGGCTCAGTGTCTAGAGTGTTGGCCTGTGGACTGAAATGTCCTGGGTTCAATTCTGGTCAAGGGTTGTAGGCTCGATCCCCAGTAGGCAGCATTCAGGAGGCAGCTAGTCAATGATTCTCTCTCATCATTGATGTTTCTATTTCCCTTTCTCTTCTGAAATCAATAAAAATATATTTTAAAAAACACACAGAAAACACTAATTTCCGAAGGAGCAGTGATCTATTAATTGTCATGTCCTGGCGCTTGATGTGACTTGGGCCATTTCTTCCTGGTTAAAGTTTTCCCTCATTTCACTCGATTGCTTTCTTTCACTCTTAGGTCTGTATTTTCTCCATTTCTGCCCCACCCCCTTTTCCAGGGCCGGGTCCTTGCTCTGAGTTCTTCACTCCCTGCCTCCAGCCCTCCCTCATCCTTCTGGCCACCTCCGCTCTCACCTGCAGCTCAGTCCTTGCAGCTGCTGCGTGGCAGTCCCTGACCACTGGCTGTCCTAATGGCGCCCTCAAACCAGCTGTCTGTCGTTTTCTCCAGGCAGTCCTCCCTTCTCGTCCTGCGGTCGGTTCTGCTCATTCCCCTCTGCAGCACCTGCTGTGGGGTGACATGTAAATTCCCAAGCTCCTGGTCTTTCCTCAGTCCGTCTTCCTGGTCTGTTTACTTCTAGTCTGTCTTCTAAGCCCCAGGCTCTTCCTCCCACAGCAGACGCCAGCAGCAAGCCTGTCTCGGAATTGCTCTCACGTGTGGTCTACACCAGAAGTTGCCAACTGCCATATCTCATTAAACATTGTTATACTACTCCATCATTTAAAAACCAGACTCTTTCCTGTACCAATCCTAATCCTGGCTTCCCTTGGAAGTTCAGAAGGTCTGGTGATCCAGAGTCTGCTTGTTGCGTGCAGCATGGTGTGGCTCCCAGGGTAGCTGCGGCCTTTCGGGAGACCCTGTGCTCCCTCCCTGATTGAGTACCAATGGGGCGGGGCCCTCCCGGCCCCATGGAGACCACTCTTGTGCCCCTTGTCTATGCCGTCTTTCTGCCCGGATGCAGCAAACGTGTCTTGTCTTGTTCGTTGCTGGTGTGTGTTCACATGTGTGTCCTGTACTTTCTTCACAATTAGCTCTCACACTGAGGGGGGCTCTGAGCTTATGTCTTGTGCAGCGCTGGGCACATAGTAGGTGTGTTGTTTGAGAGGCCAGCGACCTTGGTGGAGTTTGCCCCAGGAGCTGTTTCTAGATCAGTGGTTCTCACATTTCAGCAGGCTGGGGGTTAGGACACGATGTTTACTAGAAAGTTCCAGCAGGGCTCGGGTGACAGGTGCCTTGGCCCAGACTCCCTGGGTGGTTCTGCTGTTTCCCCCCAGAAGGGTCAGTGGCCGTGTTCTGCCCACATCAAGAATCATTGCTTTAGATAAAAAGGACAAAGCATTCACAGTAAGATTTGGCCTCTGAGGGGCCATCACAGAGCTCTGTGCCTGAGAAGGGCCAGGCCCCTGTCTGCTTTTTTTGTTAGTAATTCCACTCGCCGGGACTGGACCAGAGACAAGGGGCTCCTGACACTTCTGAGAGTGGCCTGCTCTCTGATTTTGTCCCCTGCCCCCTCCATCACCTCGTTCCTCAGCCTCTGCCCACCTTTCTCCATGGACTTGTGGAGTTTCGCACTTCTTCCTCGACAGGTGGCTCAGGCAGGGCTCTGCACCTGCTCTTACATGTGGGTGAGCGCCAGGGACATGGCACTGCTCCATCCAAGATGCGAACAGCAAAGTGGCTGAAAGGCCAATGGCCACTGACAGTGGGAGGAGGACAGGAGCACTTCCTATCGCTGGGAAGAGCTAAGTGCTCCTCATGGGAGCGTTTCTGCCAGCTGGTTCCCTCTGCACCTCAGACAGTTCTAGGTCCCACAGGCCAGGCCAGGCCTCTTGCTGCCTGCCTGGCTCACTGCAGCCCTTCCTGGAGTGTTGTTTCTGTTCTCCTGCTCTATTGGATGTGTTTCTGCCACACTGCCTCAACTCTTTGTGGTCCAAGCAGAATCTGTGACCTGGAAATAAACAGTTGCCTGTGTGCTGTCAGCACGGCTTCCAGCCTGGGTTCTGCGTCCGAGGTCACACTGGCCATCTTCAGTCCTGTGGTAGCCTGGGGGGCAGCATGTTGATGCCGCAGGGTTGTCAGGTCTTACTGATGGTTTGCTGCTCTAGATAAGTGGGCGGAGAAGCCAGCCTTCGGGACTCCATTGGAGGAACACCTGAAGCGGAGTGGCCGAGAGATCGCACTGCCCATCGAAGCCTGTGTGATGCTGCTGCTGGAGACAGGCATGAAGGAGGAGGTGAGGGCATGGCCAAGCTCTGAGCTGCATCGCCCTTGCCACGCAGCCCTGTCGGGATGTGCAGCACGGCGGGCCCCCTTTTCTCCCTGTGACCCCCTCACAGCACCTGAATGCACTGCGGTTTCCCAGCACAACCGGTGCTGCCCCTCCCTGCAGCTCACTCTGTTAGTTCCACGCAGCACTCTGACTGTGCTTTGTGGGCGTGAATGGCATGGTCACTGAAGGACCAGAGCTCCATGAGCTTCCCTTTGTATAGCTAGTCTTACCTTGGTGTGGTACTCTGTAATTGTCGGGGGCGGGGTGAGGGGCGTTGGCTCTGTCTTCAGAGAGTAGAGACCAGGGCGTTGCTAGTCATCCTACAATGCACAGGACGGCCTACAGCACAGAATCCTCTGGCCCAAATGTCAATACTACTGCGGTTGAGAAACCTGGACTAGGTTCCTGGCCCAATGTCTTCATAGTTCACTTGTTGACCCTTCGTGGGTTTTCCTCTCAAGTGTATGTAGGGCAGTGAAAGAGGCTAGCAGTTCAGTCTTAAAATTTTTTCTGGAGGCGTCCATTTTTAAAAATACTCCTAAGTTTAAAAAATTTATAGCATCACTCTTGTGGAAGTATAATATATTGTTTTTAAATAGATTTCTAATGGGCACCGGTATTTTAGCAATGGGGCGGGGCAGGGACTACTAGGTTGGCAGTGTGACCCCACCTACAGACCACATGTGCTGGCTGTGGGGCTGGGGATCCTTCATCAGGGTCTTACTGCTACTCAGTGCCGGGCTTCCAACATGAACTTGATGCTAATGGTTTTGCATTATCTTTAGGGCCTTTTCCGAATTGCGGCTGGGGCCTCCAGATTAAAGAAACTGAAAGCTGCCTTAGACTGTTCTACTTCTCACCTGGATGAGTTTTATTCCGACCCCCATGCTGTAGCAGGTGAGCTCCAAGGAGTGCCCTCCAGTGGTGGGTTATGGCTGTCTCAGACAGATCACTCAGGTACCAGTGTTGATTTTAGTTTTAGGTGAAATGGTCTCCTTCTAGGCATAAGCTACAAAAGGGAAAAAGTAGATACACACACCTGCCTTTTGTATTCCTGTTTGTTTTTTTCCTGGTTATCATGTAAAGGTGAAGGTGGCTTATAATCCAAGTCTTTGGAGATGTGCTTGTATTTTTTTCCCCTTCTCTCCCCTCCACATGGTACTCAGCCTGGGGAAGTGCTCTCTGTTAAGAAGATGACTCGAATCTGAGTTGATTTTCATTGATCTCTCAGTATACAGGGTGGGCAAAAGGAGGTTAACAGGTGTGAGTATGCGAAACAGCGAAGTTTATTGTATAATATTTCTTAATTATTGTATTTTCCATACAAACAACTGTATACCTACTTTGCCCCACCCTGTGTGTTGCAAGGGACAGAAATCGTTTTAGGGGCTTTTTATTCTTTAACCGTTCCCACCAAGTCATGATTTGTTCTATATAGTTGGAAAGTTATAATTGAGGTAATTTCATTTTGCAAAATAATATGTCCTGAAAGTCTAGCTCCCTTTGTATCCTCAAAGAGAGTGTTCCTGCTTCCAGGTGCTTTGAAATCCTACCTACGGGAGCTGCCCGAACCGCTGATGACCTTTCATCTGTATGAAGAATGGACGCAAGTTGCCAGGTAAGTTCAGAGAGCACTGAGTTTTAAAAGTGAAAGGAAATGAAGCACTATTGTGTCCCATTGTAAATTGTCTTACTCTCCTGGGTGAGAAAAGAACATTGCCCTAGCACATTGGTTAAATAGTCTATGTCTCCGTTCTGAAGGTTCAGGTGAAAATACTGTGTTTTGTGATTCTTGTGTGGGAAGGTCACCACTTAGGCGCTGACGTAAATGTGTCATTTAGTGGGTGAAGACACACAGCGGTTCCCACATATGGATTATCTGGTCACAGCCCCTTTCATATTGAAGAAAGTCCTGTCACTGCGGATATGTGTTGTACCGGCCAATGCCTGTTGAGCTGCGTGGGAACTCAGCTGTGCAATAATGTCATGTTGACATAATTGGTCATAAAAGTTCATGCTTACTGGGCATATGCTACGTTCTGAGTACTGTACTGATCTAATACCTGTTGCCTCGTATAATCTGTAGCGAATAACTTAAACAGCAGATGTTGCTATGATCGTTTTACAGATGAGGAAACTGAAGCTTGGGAAGTCTCAAACAGTAGCAAGTAGTTGGCAGAGCTGGAATTCAGATCCAGACCTGTGTGACCCAGAGACTGTGCTCCCATCTTGGTCCCGTCCCTCCATCCCCAGCATCACCTGTCGAGGAGTAGTTGGTTTTAAGCAGAGCAGAATTGTTTGAAAAGTCCTAGAGACTTTTCACTGCTGGCCAGCCTGCCTCCTAGTCTCTCGTCCCTCCTCTTTTTTTTTTTTATTTCTAATATATTTTATTGATTTTTTTACAAAAAGGAAGGGAGAGAGATAGAGAGTTCGAAACATCAATGAGAGAGAAACATCTATCAGCTGCCTCCTGAACACTCCCTACTGGGGATGTACCGGCAACCAAGGTACATGCCTTTGACCAGAATTGAACCTAGGACTCTTCAGTCCGCAGGCTGACGCACTGTCCACTGAGCAAAACCGGTCAGGCCTCGTCCCTCCTCTTAAAGGTGCCTAATTCCTCATTCCTGAGGGAAGGAGAACAGACTTCCCCTCTATCTCCTTCAGACACTGTCACCCGCTCCCTTAGAAATAAGCCATTTGCTCTGGTCAGTTACAGTTCAGGGGATGTGAGACCATCCCTGTCACTTTCACCAGGGGTTTGCAGTGGAACTTTTCCCTTCTGTCTCTGTGGAGTGAGACTTTGTGCTGTAGAAGGGGAGGATTTTAAAGTCAGAGCAAGTTCCTAGTCATGGTTGTCTCCCTGGAGCCCGCATGGGGCTCAGTCTGATGTGAGCATCATGTCTGTGGGACTGGGTAATGGAGCCTGACACTTTGCTAGGCGGGAGAGAGCTCCAGGCTTTCTTTTATGGAATCACCTGCCTGACCTCCTAAACCGTGACTGTTTTCTGCTCTGAGACTCTCACACTCGTCCCTGTGAGGAAATGTGCTTTTAAAGAAGGCATCTATCTTTGGTGTATTGATTCTGTGCCTGAGAATGATCAGTGCAGGCACTGGTCCACCCCAGGGACACATCACCTGGCCTCTGGAGTATAACTTCACTTAACTCTGCCCATAACTCTCCAGACTGGCTCGGCGGTGGAGGACATATTGATAACTTCTGACACTGTCTCCCACTGGTCGCCGGAGTGGACTCTGCCCTGTGGGCTGCGGGCTGGCCCTTTCTCTGTCTGTGAAAGTTTGCACATTGAACCTGCAGAGCAGAAGGCGGCTGGCTGCCTGGAGCTTTGGCGCAGGATTGGGAGGGCACGATGGGCTGGAGCCTGGGTGTGGCCACTCCCTCTGTGCTGCACCGCATTTAGGACGAGATCTGGGCTCCATGACGCCCTGTCTCCGGCATGCCAGGCATTGACTGGTCTAGGGGATGCACGTGGTTGTACCCTTGGAGCTCCCGTCACGTGGCACGAACAGCCTTACTCAGCTTTGCACATCAGGAGATTGGGTCTTGGTGAGGTCAGTGAACTGCTCAGTTTAGTCGTTTGTTGGTATTTGACTCCAAATCTGTTTGCTCTCCGTCAATGGAGGCATTACTGTTTGATGCAGGGTTACTGTATGAATTTTCATAAGTGATTATGGATAAAATTTTTTCTTAGTGTGCAGGATCAAGACAAAAAACTTCAAGATTTATGGCGAATATGTCAGAAGTTGCCACCACAAAATTTTGTTAACTTTAGGTATGTATGATTGACATTCTATAAATAAAGCCACCAAACTACAGTGACTCGACAGTGAAAATCTGTTAATACCCAGCAGAGAGGCTGTTTAATGCAAGCATGCTTGCCCACTCAGAGTGCTGGGGGTCCCTGGGGCACTGGGAGGAAGGGAACCTGATAGGATGGTACTGTGGCCATTCTGAAGCACATTGGCGTTCATGGGTAAGCTGCCCAGTCATTTCACCCCTCAAGTCACTGAGGACAAAAGTCTTGTGGAAGGTTCGGTTGACTATATGTAGGTTTTGGAGTCTAAATTGCCTAGTAGGTAAAAGGTAAAAATTAACCAATATTTGTACTTTCCATAATATCTTTCATATATGCTACATAGTTTTAAATAGGGCATAAATCATCCTACTAAATAAAATTTCAGGAAATGGACATTGTGTGTTATTTTATAGAATAACTATGTTTCTAAGAATAAAGTTCTGGAGTTTAACCTCTGTTTTCCATCTTACTTAAAATGTGGCTTTGAAGAAGGGGAGAGAGAAGGAAAAAGTGTGGTCGTTGGCAATGAAATTGTTTAAAATCAAAGAATATTTTGTAAGGGGTCTGGGTTCAAAATAGCACAGACTTTCCTGGTGAAATGCCTGGCGTGTTACCTAACATGTTACTCAGCCCTGGGGTCTATGGCTAAGCTGAGGAAACGCCTCTCCATACCTAAGCCTCAGCCTTGCCTCCGGAGAAGGTCAGTGCTTGTGACAGCCCTCGCGGGCTCACGGGCACATCTAGCGTGCCATTGCGGATACTCTTGACCTGTTCCGTGTCAGTCCTGGTTCTTGGTACTTTGGGATCTGGCCTTTTATTTTGTTTTACTCTTTATAATGTTTACTAGTTGTCTCTTGCATAGGGAGTACCTTTCCATGGCTCAGAATTCAGAAAGTGTAGAGTCTCTTTTCGCTCCTGTCCCTTAGCCACCTCGTTCCCCTCCTGAGGCACGAGCACTTGGAGCCTGTCACAGTTGGTGCCTGTGTAAGCAGACACGTGCATGCATACGTTTTCTTCTCTCACAGCCCCCACTGTTTTTTCAAAACCAAGTGGTAGCATATACTCTATACATCATTTTCTTCCTTGCCCTTTTTGCTTAATATACATCTTGGGGATTTTTCCACATCAGCACCTAGTAGTTTTTCATGGCTACACAGTATTCCACTATGTGAATCTATTGTTATTTATTTAATTAACCTTTTATGGTAAATAGTTGGGTTCTTCATTTTTTATAGTGCTAGAGAATACATTTGTATGATAAACTGGATATTTTTTACAATTACAACATGAAGCATTTTCACATACAGTTTTCTTTAAGCAATATACCTACATTTCTGTCTTACTGTGTTTGTATGTGCTCCTGTTTTTGTTTTACTGAGTTTGTTTTTACTATGTTCGTGTATATTGAGCCCACTCTGACTCACACTGCAATTTATTTAGGGGTAGAGTAGACAATGCATAAAGAAGTGGATTAAAAATACACAGCAAGTAGAGGTTGAATCATTGAGGTTGACCTCTGAGCTGTTTTCCACTTCCAAGCCCTAAATTTGTCCTCTGAAATGTGGAACACAGGAAATCTGTAAAATGTTTAACCTGAGCTGGATTCTGAGTTAGCTGCACCTGAGCACTCTGGGCCTGGGCACGTGGGCAGGAAGATGCTATTTCTGCAACCTATTCAGAGTTGGTGCTTTCTCCTTATCTTTCGTACCATAGGTATTTAATCAAGTTCCTTGCAAAGCTTGCTCAGACCAGTGACATTAATAAAATGACTCCCAGCAACATTGCCATTGTCTTAGGCCCTAACTTGTTATGGGCCAGAAATGAAGGGTAAGTAACCTTTCCCCATATTGAATTATGTTCATGCCTTCTTTCTATCTGACAAAAGAGTAGACATATAACTCAAGACACACATTCCAGTGTAAGGAGCACTTGGGCATGTTCTGAAGTTGACCTTTCCTTGAGCTCACATTCTCAAAACCCTCCTGTGAGCTGGTCCTGTCCCAGATCTGGCCATGCGGGGTATGGGAGACGCCCAGTCCTCAAAGGGCCCCACCCTCAGGCAGTTGGGCAGATAAGTGGCTACAGTACAGGGATCAGCTCTGCCCGCACACCTGTGTGTGCAGATAGCACAGGCATTACAGAGTCTAATGGCACTGGTTCTTGTTGGAGGGACACGGGTCAGCCTGAGTTCAGAGAAAGCTCTGCTCAGGAAGTGGCCCTGGAGCTGAACCTTGATAAATGGCTCTTTACAGTGGTCCTGAATGAGCAAAGGTGTTGCAGGATGAAAGTGCTAGGTCTCTAATGTGGGGGATGTTGCATGTTCTTATTAATGAGCACAGGGGACATGAGGCTGTGACTGAGGTTAATGAAGCCAGAACCAGGTCCCAAAGGCCTCGCGTATCTTGCTGAGGTGTTTGAAACTTCTTTTATGGGTCATGTGATGAGGGTGGCCATCCACATTTCTAAGCAGAGGAATGACACGATCAGATTGCATTTAGAAGGTGGCTTTGTTGGCATTGAGAAGCATAAATGGAACAGGGGAGAGGTCAGGGAGATTGGTTAGAAAGCTCTGGGGAAACCACCAGCATTGGCGTTTACTCTGATGGTGGCATTATGATGGTCTCGCTTAATCCTCACAAATAACCTGTGAAGTGGGCACTGTTGTCCTCGTTCTTACAGATGAGTCTGAAGCTTAGAGAAGACAAGTACTTTGCTTAAGGTTGCACAACATGGAAATGGTAGAGCCGAGATGCTGGCTACATCTGTGTCCCTAAGCTTCACCTCCCTTCCTTGCCCCCCATCACTGCTACTCAGCTGCATAAAATCACAAGTGGTTCAAGTTTGCATTAAAAAGTGCCAGTGGCTTTCTGAATCAAAGTCTTTCTACCTCTCATTCATTTATTTACTCGTGTGTGCCCAATCTTGTTCCAGAAAGTACTTGTAACATTATTTACAAAGATCTGGTATACAGTGAAGTGCAAGACAAGTAGATATATAAAGTTAACTGCATACATCATATCTTACAGCAGATACATCCAGGTAGACCAAGGAGTTAAATATAAAAATTGATGCCCTAAAGGTAAATATTTTTTAGCTTTTGAGATAAGAGAAGAATTTTCTAAACATAAAAGCAGTGCAAGAAAGAAATTTAAAAATTGATAGATTTGGCTCAATAACAGCTAGAAACTTCTGTATGTCAGAAAGCTCCTAAATGAATGGTAATTCACAAAGAAGGAGTTCCTCCAGAAATAGCCACAATATCTGAAAGGTCCTGCGAATCAGTTGACAGCAGCTCCCCTCTAGGCGACAGGATCCTGAGGCCTGAGCAACCCGAATCCAGATGGGCGGGGGACCAGCAGAGGGAGCTCGCCTTTTAAGCTGGAGTTTGAAAGGAGCTAGAACTTTGGGTTGGTTGTAAATTGGGGTGAAAGTACTCTTCCTACGGGGAAGGGAGGTCAGAGAGGAGATAGGTTTGGGGTGGCCAGACCCAGGACCCAGCTTCTTGGGAATACCAGGTCTTTGATAAATAAACTAACATGATGTAATGCAACATGTTGAAAGATGGAGTTAAACGAGGTGAAGTGCTGCTGCATGGCAGGCACTCAACAGCCACTGGGTCTTTGCACCCTGTTTGTTTTCATGGCGATCTGACCCCAAACTAGAACATGCTGGGTAGCGGGGTAACTATCCTCACTTACGTTCTTCCTTCTGATCCCTTTCTAGACACTTTCAATTTGTAAACATGCATCTTGGGACCTGTTCATATATATGGCAACCTTCATAAATGGGGCTCACATTTTCTGACATGACAGAGGGACGCTGTCACAGTCCATGTCCTTGGTTCTGTCGTAGGTGAAATTGTTGTGTGTGTTGTTGGATCTCACCAGTCACTACCATGGGTAACACCATCCCTGTGGGAAGCACAGCCCTGTCCCCGCCAGTGTCAGCCCAGCATTGAGTACAGCCATCACAGGCTCCCTAGCAGTGGGGTTATCTCAGGGCAGACTGAGTCGGGGGGACCCACATGCACATAGGCCGGGCCTTGTGGATTTAATGTTTGCATTATTGTCAAATATCTCATCCTTTGAAAGTCATGGAATGGCTCTGAGCCAGACCAGGGAAATTATAGGCTGCCCAGGGAAGCGCGTGAACTCTGTGCACTTCCTTGCAGGACGCTGGCTGAGATGGCAGCTGCCACCTCCGTGCACGTGGTCGCAGTCATCGAACCCATCATTCAGCATGCCGACTGGTTCTTCCCTGGAGGTAATTAGCTTTGCAGCTTCACTGGCTGCTGGAACAACGCGATAATAGTGTAACTGTGTGAAAAGTCTTTCAAGGAGCAAATGCATCAATAATCCTTTGTGATTGCATAATTGGTCTCTCTTTTTCATGTCTCTTTCCAGACTGTTGTTTTGCATTTGTATTTTGACATCATGGTGACCACATTATTTTGTGTTTCACTTAACACCAACCACTCATTTTCACCGTATACTGAATACCCCAATAGGTGCCATATGTGTGCTGGTAAGACTTGCTGTCTTCCCTGAAGAACTCGGACCACTGCAAGAGGCCACGTAGACGGAGAAATTATAATACATGGCAAATTAGAAGGATAGGTGGTGAACAGTGATTTGACAAACTCAGAGGTTGGGAAAGGGAGTCAGATTGCGTGATAGAAGAGGCAGCACTGAACAGGCAGGGGTTTCCTTGTGGAGGCAGGCTTTTTGTTTCTCTAGGCAGATGGCTGGTTTTGTGCAGAATGCAGAGCAAGCAGGAAAGGTTGGCTGGGCCCATTCTGAGCTGTCAGGATTTGGATTTCATTCTCTAGGCCAGGGGTGGGGAACCTTTCTCTGCCAAGGGCCATTTGGATATTTATAATATCACTAGAGGCCTGGTGCACGAAATTCATGCATGGGTAGGGTCCCTAGGCCTGGCCGGCGATCAGGGACTTCCGGCTGCCGGCCAGGACCTTCCTTCGTTCCGCGCTGTCCCCTGGTGGTCAGCACACATCATAGAGAGCAATCGCACTCCCGGTCGAACTCCTGTGGGGACACTTTGCATATTAGCCTTTTATATATATAGAATATAGATTTGTGGGCCATACACAGTTATCAAGGTTAACTTAAAAATTAGCCTGCTATATTTGGTCTGATAATCACCCCTAGTGCCTTGGCAGGGCCAGACTAAATGATTTCTTGGGACTTATACCGTCATGGGCCAGATGTTCCCCACCCCTAGTAGGCAATCAGTTTGTAAACTACCTGCATTGCAGTCTTGGGTTCTTAGACTCCATGGCCCCTTTGAGGGTACTGGCTGGGCAAGTGTTGGAAGATTGGTCCAAGTCTGGACCTCCCATCCCTACTTTGCCCAGAGCAGCCCTGCTGTCAGGTCCCCTGGAGTGTAAGCTTCATGATGCCAGGGCCATGCTCATCTCTTCTTCACCAGCCTTCTTCAGGACCCACACCTCATTCTGGGAGGTTGCTCAGGAAATGTAGGATGGATGGATGAATGAATGAATGAATGAATGAATGCAGTCACACCTTGGTTCTCAATGTCTCCCATCTCAAACAGTCCACTTCTCAACCGACAACCTGTTCGTGCTGATGCCTGTATCATGAGTCACACATCTCTCAGGCAACAAACGGAGAGAATGTGCGAGCATGAGTCAGTACTGTTAACATCTCAGGAAATTTGTGCTGTGAATATTTTCATGTTTTTTTTTTTTGCTTTTGTTACTGCTTCTTATTACTGAATTTTCATTTTTTACTGTACATTTCATTTCCTTTTTGTTTTTAAAGTGTTTCTAGATTAAACAGTACATTAGACAGGCACTGTATGCAAGAAGGGTCAAAACAGGGAATCATTGGAATGGATTAATCAGTTCACATTATTTCTAAGGGAAAAATGCTTCCTTGTTCAAGCAGCCTCCTGGAATGAATTAAGTTCGAGAACTGAGGTTCCGCTTGGCATTCTGCTCAAGATCTCCTTTGAGAAAAAGAGGCATGTAAAAGCTGCTATAGGCAGTGTGGAGTTCACATTGCCTTTTATTTCTATTTTGTCAGACTGAATAATTCACACTTTACATTATTCAAATAACTTATCCGTGCTCCTTTTTCGTATTTGTGTGTTTATAAAAAAGACAGCAAAGTTGTGTACATGTTCTGAGTCATGCCCCTCTCTGGTCCCGTCTTGCCCTCCTGGTGTAATCAGCGTCCTGTAGCAGAGGAGAGTGTGGGCTTCTACTTAGGAAGTAGTGAGGCTCACGGATGAAGCTCCTGTTCCAGTGGTGTTTTACAGCACCACCCCCCCGCCCATCCCCCTGCCTCTGTGTCTCATGTTCACTGTGCCTTTCTCTTCCTGCAGAGGTGGAATTTAATGTATCAGAAGCATTCGTACCTGCTGCCCCCCCCAACTCCAACCACTCATCCCACACTGGAAATGAATTTGACTCGGGGACCCTGGAGCGGAAGCGACCTGCCAGCATGGCGGTGATGGAAGGGGACTTGGTGAAGAAGGAGAGGTGTGTGAGAGCGATTGCTTCAGACCGGTGTTGTTAAACCGTCGGCAGTGGTACTGCCTCGGAGGCCTGTGCAGCCCAGGCCTGCTAGAGCCCAGATAGTTTCGGCACTCAGCTCTAGTTCATTGCAAACCTTGCTCTGGCCAGAAAGTCGGTGCCCAGCTTCTCAGGCCACATGTGCTGTGGGCATTCACGTTTTACCTGCTGCTCGGTCGCCCCCACAGTGCATTGGCATCTTACACGTCACCTAAATGTACTTGACTAGGAGGTGGAGGGAATAAGAAAGAAGTTAAACATTATGGACTTACGTCCAAGAGTGGGCATGAGAACAGCCCACCACTCATGGTGAGTTGTGTGATTTAGTGTTTAAAAGAGGCATATTTTTGGCGTAACTTGACCCTTGGTGGAAGCCAGCCACTGAATCTGATGCTTAGCTCAGAAGCCTCAGTCTTGGCCGCTTCTGGAAGAGAAGGGTCTGTGTTGAATTTAGTAGGAGCTGCACATCTCCTTAGAGGCTCCTGGGTCAGGGGAGGGCTCTCAGGTTGCGGAGGGCTGTGAGGGAAGGCGCTGTGCCCACAGCAGGGCTGGGAGGCAGAGGCGCTGCTCAGGGCGTGCCTGTTTGTGTGCAGGTGGTACTTTTACTCGAAGTCATTATGTTAAAACACAAGCTCTTATTTTAGTTGCCCAGTCTTACAGTGAGGTTTGGTTTTTTGTTGTTTTTTTTAACCCATTGCAAAGGGAAATGCTTTCCTCTTCTGTCCCTGTGAAGCCACGTTTGCTGTGCAGAAGTTTTCTCTTCACACAGCCAGCAAATCTGCCTTCATATATTTAAGTTACAGAATGTTACTTAAACATTAGGGTTCCAGTTAGTACACAGTAAACAGTTCTCAGGCATCTGCCTGGGGAGGCTCCCACCAGAAACACATGCTCAGAGAGCCATAAATCTTATTTTTTGAACTAAAAACAAATCTTATTTTTTGAAGTTTATACACAGTGGGCTTACGTGAAAGTGAGCCTTCCTCTGCCCTGTGCTTTAGTCCCCATGTCCAGGCCCACAGTGGCTTCCCAGCCCGGCGCGTTCGGTTGCTCTTGCACACACCCCTGCTCTGCCCAGTGCTGAAGAGGCCCTGGTAGGACTCCCACACACAAATTTGAGTCCATGCACTTGTGCGTGGTAACATGGACTTAAACAGGCTCATGTGATGTCACGCACTCAAGCTGCCGTCTGCCTGCGTGCGTCAGCTGCTCCTGCCCAATTGAGAAGGACACTGGTCAGTATCAGGCCCATTGGTTCTCGCAGGGGTGAGGCCAAGTTGAGTTGCTTGTCTTGGTAATAGGGATGGCTATCCACCTGGTCCTTGTTGCTGCACTGCATGCTAGGCAACTTGGGTGGCTGTACCATGTGGGTTTTAACACGCGTGGACCAATGGGCTTCTGTGTCCGTTATTGGCTTGCATGGTGTGTTGACTGTTTCTTCTCTCTGTGTAGCTTTGGTGTGAAGCTTATGGACTTCCAGGCCTACCGGCGGGGTGGCACCCTAAATAGAAAGCACGTATCCCCTGCTTTCCAGCCGCCACTCCCGCCCACAGATGGCAGCACCTTGGCTCCTGCGGGCCCAGAGCCCCCTTCCCAGAGCTCTAGGGCTGAAAGCAGCGCAGGGGGTGGGCCTGTTCCCTCCTCTGCGGGCGCACTGGAGCAGGGGCCGAGTCCAGGCGACAGCAGGTAAGGGGGCTGGCTTTTGCTGGCAGTGGGTGCTGGGCGCCCTCGCTGGCCTGCAGGCACAGCATCCACGCCCCGAGAGTCACCTGGCATGCAGTAAAACATACTTGCCCTCACTCCTCTGGTGAGCCCTGGATGGAGAAAAAGACTGTAAATTGCTTGCTTCCTTTCTTTCCTGTTTTCAAAAGAATGCACATTTGTTTGCATTCTTTACCGTACTGCTTCAGTGCTGGGAGCTGGAAACCAGGAGATGTCTAGCAATATTATAAATCTCCTTTACCTGTTTGATGTGTACTTAGTGTTTGTGTACCATTTGCTTATTGTCATCTAATATGCTAAATAGTCAACGTTTCAATGTAGCAAGTAAGGTTATAATATTCCTGGTGTCCATTCATTCACCCGTGCATCCATCCATCCATGCGTCCATCCATCCACCCATCCACCTATCCAGTCAGATTTACTGGCTACCTGAGTACTGAGGAGTATGTGCCAGTGCTGTACCAGGCACACCGGGTGACTCCCTAGTTTTCTGTCTTATAGGGAGATGATACATGAGTATAAGGTATAAAATGTGATGATAGATTTTCTTAAGAGGCTTTTCTGTTGCTTTATCTTCTGCTCAGTCACCTGGAGTGGACTATAAATGTATAGCAACTTCAAGGAAAAATACCTTTGAACTTGAGGGTTTTATTTAACTTGCATGAATTTAGTTCTTCACACTGACCTGGGCAAATGACAACTTCAGGTGGCATCTCAGGTGGTTCAGGCCGGGCAGCAGCTATAAAAGATGAGCAGTGTGCTGACTCTCGTCGTTTGCTCTACTTTGGCTGCCTATAAAGCACCAAATGATCATATAAAAAGGAAAATAAATGGCATAAAACAAGGACGGCCTGTTTATCCACAGGGGAATTTTCCCCCACAGATGGATTTGTGTGGAAGAACTCTCACGTTATCTTCTTTGGAGGGAGTACCTGGTGATGCCTGATGCTGCTTAAGAGATAAGAAACTCTTAACTCCTCAGAGCTGGCCTCAAAGCTCTGAGCGTCCTGAATCCTTTCTGCTTGCATAACTCAGCGAAGTTTGCTTTTTGGTTAAAAATAAATATATTCAACTTCCTAGGGCTCCATGTTGGCTTGTCAGTCATTGCCACTCCTTACATGTATTTGTTTTGGTTTAGTTCTTTTTCTTTGAGAAAATAGTATTAGTGAACTCACACATTTTTACTTACCGTAGCATTCCATTGGTTTAATCAAGGCAAAATATGTTATTTAAGACAATAATAAGTCCTCACTACAGCAGGCCAGATGGAACGTCAGTCATCAGTTTGCTCTTTCACCCCTATATTTTAGAGATTTGTATACATTGCCCTCTTTGGTGATCTTAACAAAATATAGCTGTAATGTTTAGCGTAGAGAGTAGTTCTGAGCCAGGACATCAAGAGCCTGAGTTCTGATTTCCACCCACAGCCACCAGCTTTGAATTCCCCGTCACTTCGCTTCTCAGAGTTCCTCTTTCCTGAGGCCACACTAGTGATGGCCGCTGAGCACCTTATATTTCAGAGCTTTGGTGCTTGGCCATAGCTTTTGCTTAGTTTTGTATAACGTGTGTCAAAATCGCATTATTTTGAAGTCCGAAAGCCTTCCACATTTTTAAATATTGCCCAATTTAAGTACTTGAAATGTCCTGGTTGCTGTGAAATGGTCTCTGTCATGATGTTTGAGTGGCACAGCGGTCACAGTCTGATGCGGTGAGTCCTGTGTGGCACCCAGTGAATGTTAGCTCTCTTGGACAGTGTGAACTATTTAAACTTCATCGTGTTTCAGTGTGCTTAGCTTTTCTGGCTTGGCCTGGCTGCCTGCCATCTAATCGGACTTCTACTCCTCTCAGTCCTCCCAAACCCAAGGACTCTGCAGCTACAGCCTTGCCCACGCTGGCCCCAGGAAGAAACAGCAGTCAGGTGGCCAGTGGCCAAAGCCAGGGGCAGGGGCAGACCTCTGCCGGCTCCCATCAGCTCTCTGTCAGCCCAGCGCACAGCTCCACTGGCTCCAGTCCTCATACTTTACGGCGAGGTAAGTGGCCTCCTTTGCTCTGTGCCTTGCAGGGATGCGCACAGCGCCTCGGGCGTGCTAGCCAGGGAGGTGCCAGACTTCCCAACAGACCGGGCTGTGCCTGTCCCCAGAAACGGCAGGCAGAAAGGTCAGTCATTAACAAAAGTCACTAAAGGAAATGAAAATGGAGAGCAGAAAAGCAGTCATTTAAGAAAATGTTTAAGCAAGGGAGCCTAACAAATAAAAGTCATCTCCCACAGGCGCACCCAGTTTTCTCGGAGTCTGGCATTTCAGCCCTTGTTCTAGTGTGGAGCTGCCACAGCCTCTGCAGGCCTGGGAGCCACTGGCCTCTGGGTGGGTTGGGTTTCTGGGCCCTAATTCACATGAAGTCGGACTGTTCCCATCGGCATCCTCGGTGGCCCTCCTCCCAACAGCCAGGAATTGCTGTAAAGCACCAAGCAGGCCGCAAGGCGTGTCAGCTCTGGGCTGGAACTCCAGTGGCTCCCTGTAGCCCTCCCCAAGCCAGCCCTTCCTACTCCCCTCACACACATCTGCCCGCCAGCCACACAGGTCAGACACCGAGCTCATTCCCTCTTCAGAGCTCTGCACTCCTTTTCCAGAATTTTCTGACCCACACCTTCACGTGTTTTTTTAGTTTAATTTTGTGATAAGAATACCTAACATGAGATCTGCTGTCTCACAGCTTTAAGGTGCAGGACGTGTGATAGGACAGTAACTACAGCAAGTCTCTAGGACTTGTTTTCTTGCATAATTGAAATTTTATTCCTGTTGCCCTAACTGGTTTGGCTCAGTGGGTAGAGCATCAGCCTGCGGACTGAAGGGTCCCAGGTTCGATTCCGGTCAAGGGCATGTACCTTGTTGTGGGCACATCCCCGGTAGGAGGTGTGCAGGAGGAAGCTGATCGATGTTTCTCTCTCATCGATATTTCTAACTCTCTATCCCTCTCCCTTCCTCTCTGTAAAAACTCAATAAAATAAAAAATTTTATTCCTATTTCTAGTCACTCCCCAGTACTCCGGCCCCAGAGGCCCTGGCAGCCACCATTCCACTCTCTAATTCTGTGAATTTGACTTATTTTAGACTTCTCTTAAACAAAATCATGTACTATTTGTCCTTTTGTGACTGGCTTATTTCACTCAGCATAGGGTCCTTAAGTTTCATCCAAGTTGTCGTTTATGGAAGAATTTCCTTCTTTTTAAAGCTGAATATTCCATTGCACGTATAGACAACTTTCTCTGTCCAGCCATCCACTGATGGACACTGAGGCCACTGTGACTAGTGCCGCAGTGGACAAGGGAGTGTATGTCTTTGAGGTGATGATTTCAGTTCTTTTGGGTAAACATCCAGATATTTTGGATAATCACCTCTCACTGAACTGAGATGAGCTGCACACAGGGAGGTCGTATCTCTGGCTAGAGCCAGGTCTTGGACCAGTGCCTGACAGAAATCATGCGCAGGACCTCGAACCTCCTGAGGGTCCTGGTGGCAGGCTCAGGGAAACCAGCGTGTCTAGGCTTCTGCCTAATACAGCTGTTTCAGTTGTTGACTTGAGTTTAGGGGAGGGCTATTTAAAAAAAGTGTGTTCAGCGAGAACCAAAAATGATGTCAGCATGAGGGATGCCCACACTGAGATGTGTGGGTGGCGACAGCCCATCTCCCATGCACTCATTGACTTGAGTCTCTTCTGTCTCCCCCCCACACACACACGTCCACCCCCCGTCTCTCTTTGGCTGCACTCCTGTTATTGAGGCTCATGTGTAAATGCATGTCACTGGTAACTGCACTCCCATGAGGCAGAGCAGAGACACTGTTCCTGCTGCCCAGGGTCTAGTGCAAAGCAGAGGAGGGCAGGCCAGGCAGGCAGCAGTGGGGATCCTTAGTGCCAGGGTGAAGGAAGGACCGCCAAGCAGCGGGTTCATCTGAGTAGTGGAGTAGGCACAGCAGCAGCATTTTTAGAAGGTTGACCTGGCCATAGTGGAGGCACATTATTGAAGTGATGCCCACAGAGTGATGAGGCCGCACCTCAAGGGATTGCTGTGGCCACAGGAAGGGACAGATAGATTCATGAGAATTGGACAATTTCCCACGGATTGGCTGATGCTGCTCATCAGAGGCCCTTGTGATCAGTGGGAAAAGGCCTTAGACTTAAAATTTGAGTTCTAGCTTTTGCCTAATTTCACATGGCTGGTTGAAGTCTGCCAATTTGACCTTTCCTAACTCAATTCTTACAAATTGTAAAGTAGAAATAAAATGCCTTCTTAAGGGGAACTTTGTGGGGGTTAAATGTAATGTGTCTACCTTATGAAAGCATTGTCTTTTTAAAGCACTACACGGATGTTAGGTGGAATTTTTATAGGTTGCAGATAGGAGAGACAAATTTAGGTACGCGGCTTGGTCACAGACCCCACTTTCTCCTCCTTAAAGCTGTCTACCTCTCTTCTGAGTCCCATCGTCTTCATCTGTGTCCCACTGATGTTTGAGGAAAGTTATCTTTTCTACCTGGATTCCAGGGGTAACGCTGCTTGCAGATTGAGACTTTACTTCTGAGCCACATTAGGTGTATTACCTCGCCTACTCCCTGCAGTCGCAGATCGCAGGCTTCCTCGCAGGAAGTTTGATCCTTTCTGCCCTCCCCCAGCCCCGTCCCCAGCCTGCCAGCATCTTCTAGGTGGTCTTAGACAAGGCCTGCCTTTCTCCCAGTCTGGTCTCCACATGGGACTTGGGGCCTGTTGCCCTGTCTGCTACTCTCATGCTTCTGCTCTGATTCCTTCGGCATCCTTGAATGTCAGGAATGATCCTGCTCAGTCTGAACTTGCAGGTATATTGCTTAGAACAGAAAACTAGACATTTTTTTTCCTCAGTTGCTTATGGCAAGCAAAGTACAGCTAATATTCCAGATTCCTTTCTTTGTCAGCTGGTTGGTTGTTTCTGTGGGAAAAGGTCTTCCGAGTCTCTGGGTCAAAAGTTCCAGGACAGCAGAGCAGTGCAAACTCTGTCCCTTTTCCTTCCTGAATTGGGCCCTGTGGGCAGGGAGCCAGGCACTATAGGAATGAGGAAGAGGAAAAGAGTCCAAGGACATGGTGGTGGGCTTCTGCCCTGCCACTGAACAGCTGTGTGACCTCTTGCAAACACTTGGCCTCCATTTTCTCCACCGTGAAATGGGTACAGCAGTGCCTGCCTTGCAGGGAGCTTGTGACACTTGGTGAGACAGTTCATGCAAAGGGCCTGTCTTGGTACTGGTGATGTGTTAGGTCCGTGGTCGGCAAACTGCGGCTCACGAGCCACATGCAGCTCTTTGGTCCCTTGAGTGTGGCTCTTCCACAAAATACCACGGCCTGGGCGAGTCTATTTTGAAGAAGTGGCATTAGAAGAAGTTTAAGTTTAAAAAATTTGGCTCTCAAGAGAAATTTCAATCGTTGTACTGTTGATATTTGGCTCTGTTGACTAATGAGTTTGCCAACCACTGTGTTAGGTGAA
Source organism: Corynorhinus townsendii (assembly GCA_026230045.1). Classification (NCBI taxonomy): domain Eukaryota; kingdom Metazoa; phylum Chordata; class Mammalia; order Chiroptera; family Vespertilionidae; genus Corynorhinus; species Corynorhinus townsendii. Next base: position 59,034,447 of record JAPDVU010000009.1, on the reverse strand, counting down.
CAATGCAAGGTCATTTTCTTCTCCCATGGGGAAGGATTGGTGGAATCTCAGCAGAATTTGAAAAATGCTTAAGTCTCTTCTTTCCACCATCCCTCCCAGCCCCAAACCAGGACTCTACAGCCATCGTTTTCCATCCCACCTTCCTCAGTACCAAGTTCCCACCCCTTAGTGCCGCTGACCTCAGCTGGTTTCAGGAGGGAGGGTGTGATTCAGCTCTCCCTAGAGAAGTAATTCCGAGGCCATCTGCCAGATGCGTTTTACTTTATCTAGAATTATCGTATAGCTCAAATGATTCTGGAATTGGTAGAATTTCTGTTATTAAAAAAAAAAAGCAAGCCCTCTAGGAGAAGAGAACTTAGAGCAGGTGTCTGTGGTATGTGCAGCAGACAGTCATGCTTGGGGTCGCCCTTAGCTCGCTTCTCTCCTCTCCCTGCTCTCCTTCATGTGCAGGCACCGACAGGGCACTGAGTGGCTAGAGCAGCGCCTCCTGTGGGCAGGGCGGCTGAAGAGTCTTATTGAACTTGTAAAGTGACAGGTCTTGAAAGGCCTATAAATGTATCATGTACTTCTTAAAAATAGCCTTTTTATTCTGGAATAATTTTAGATTTATAAAAGAGTTGCAAACATAGTGCTAGGTGTGCCGTTCCAGTCTTACCTCGTTGGTCACGGTTGGAAACCAACTAAAGTCCCTGTTTTGTTCAGATGCCCCCAGTTTTTCACTCATGGCTATTTCGTGTTCCAGGCTTGCTTCCACCCAGGGCACATGGCACTCAGTTATCCTGTCTGTGTAGTGGCCTCTGCTCTCTTTCTCGGTCTCATGGCCGAGGCAATTTGGGAGGGCGCTAGGCAGGCATTTTGAAGTCCCTTAATTTGCATTTGTCACATGTTTTTCTCTTGGTGAGATGGGGTCTATGGGCTTCAGGAAGACCACAGAGGTAAAGTGCCACCTGATACATCCTAGGAACAGTGACATCAGCGTGGCTTAAACAGTGGGACCACCCTTGGTCCCTGGGTCAGCGGGTGTTGGCTGTCAAAGTGCTGTTCTTACTGAAAGATGTTTCCCTCTGTGTGCAGCTGTTAAGAAACCTGCTCCAGCACCCCCGAAACCAGGAAACCCACCTCCTGGCCAGCCCGGGGGCCAGAGTGCCCCAGGAACAGCACAGCAGACATCCAGCTTGTCACTGAAGCCAGCCACTGGAAATCCGTCTCCTCCTGTCCCGCACGCAGGCCCAGCCCCCGGGCAGCCGTGCGCCACCTCACAGCTGAGTGGGCCCCGGAGAGCTTCAGGCAGCCTGGCTCCTATGCAGGCACCCAGTCACCCTCCACCGCAGCCCCCCACACAGGCGCCGCAGTCACAGGCCAGGCCAGGGGAGCAGGGACTGGAGCAGCCCACACACACCCCACCCAGGACGCCCACCCCCCCCAGCACTCCGCCCTTAGCTAAGCAGAGCCCGGGCCTGCTGGCCACCCAGCACCCTGTGGCGGGCCACCCTGAGACTGCACAGCCACATGCCGGGACCTTACCGAGACCGAGACCAGTACCAAAGCCCAGGAACCGACCCAGCGTGCCCCCACCTCCGCACCCTCCTGGGGCCCACCCAGCGGCCGATGGCAGCCTCTCCAGCGCAGTGCCTACCGCCTCCAAAATAGTGACGGGTGAGTATGAACTTGCACCAGGCTTCTGTACCCTCTCCCGCAGGCTGGTCTACAGCAGGTTAACCGCAAACCCAGCCTAGCCTGTGTGGGGGCCACGCCTGTGTGCCTGTGTGGTCTCCGCTGCTTGTGCTGGAGCAGCCGAGCCTTTGGAGAGGCGCACGGTGCAGAGCCCGGAAGTCTGCTGAGCCTGATGGGTAGTTTCAGTGCGTGTTCAGGACCTGCCTCAATGTACGTCTGTCTGAGGATAGTGACCTAATCCAGGTGGCAGGCACTGGACTGCATGAGCATGAGCTTCATTTTTCAGTGAATGCCTCATGTTCTTGGTGAAGCATCTCAGGAATAACTTGAAAACACATGGTTTGTGCCCAATTTGATGCTCAGGGAAGGGAGTTCTTGATCACCAGAGAGTGGGAGAGGCAAGATGTCCTCATGGTCCCCTGGGACCCTGGTGGGCTTGGTGCTGATGCACTGATTCAGTGGGCTGCCCAAGGACATTCTTCACAGGCCGTCCACAGCATGACTTCTTATTTAATTGTGGTTTCAAATAAAACCACCCAAAGTGCTTTGATTTACTATTTGATTTAAGGGTAGGATAACTGGATTTTTCTTTAAATATGTTTTTAGGAATGGTAATTAGTAGCTTTGAATCATTTTTTATAACAACTGAGTTTTAAATTTTTCTCAATGGAGCTATTTTTTAAAATTAATTAATTAATTTATTTTTTTGTTGTTGTTTTAGTGGAGCTATTTTTAGAGAGGAAGCTGAACATATCTCTGGCTCCCCAGCCATACTGAGGAACTTCTCAGCTGAAAATGAACCATGGGCATCCCAAACTAGTACCCCATATAATGAGGGTTAACCAACTAGTCTATCTTTTGGTAACATTTTTTTTCAGGACTAGAATGTATAACTTGCATTGTTAATAACTTTTTTCTGATGACAGCTCTGCTGTTTTAGGAAAATAAAGCCACATCTGGTTTGTTGTTTCCCAATAGATGCCCTCCCTAGCGCCCTCACAGGTGGGGAAGGCTACCAGGACTAAGGTTTGTAGCACCCAAGCAGCTTGCCCCGCTGCCCTGCCTAGCCGTGTTGTGTGTGTGTGCTTTTGAGCTGGTGCCCAGGAGCAGCCCTGGCCCGCGTCGCTCACTCTGCAGCAGGAGGACAGGACTTGTTTTATCAGAGGCTCTGTGAGCCGCAGAGCTCCAGATTCAAGGGGTAGAGGTCAGTAGGCAGAGAGCCCGAGTTCAAGCTGCTCAGATAAGATGCTGAGACTATCTTTTGGGTAAGCCTTTCGGAAGCATCTGCTCCTCCTGGCATGATTTGCCTGTCAGTGATTGGCTCGTCACACCCAGTCAGGGAGGGCTTGGGTGCAGTCAGCATGGGAAACGTGTCCCTTGCGTCATGAGCTTTAATATTTAATTTTATAAAATTTAATTTTAAGTGCAAGTTAACTGCATGGAGCTTCTTAATTTAATGTTTTAAATTTTCAGGACCCCAAAAAATATATTACCTTCCAAAAATCCCACACTAAATCCCTTTGCATTCTAGCATGCTTCCATTTGCTTTCTTAAACCACATGAGCTTTTAAAAGGCACTGTGAGGTCTTCTGTATCTTGCCTTTGGGTCCACACATAGATGGCGTAGGCTCTAGTGTACAGTGGCTCTCCTCAGCAGATCCCAGCCTTAGCCTGCAGTGGCTGCTTAGCCAGACTATTCACAGTTTGAGTCTGAGGAAGATTTTCTGAGAAACCAGATGGGAAAAACAGGAGCCCACCCTGTAAGACATGGAGGAGGGAACAGGCGTGGTTCTGCCCTCCCTACTCCTTGGAGACGAGCCCAAAAGGCTTGGGCTGCCCAGTGTGGAAGTCCCAGAGTGGAGTGACTAAGCCCTAATTAAGGCTGTGCCTGTAACACTGAAGCATTTGTGACTCACCTGCATGTGTTTCCCAGGGGCGGGCTTTACTTACTTAGCTCAGCAGTTCCTTCGAGCCCAGCCTTCACTTGCCAGCCAGTCTTGCTCGCAGGATGGTTGAGACCAGCGGGTTCCCTCCAGTCCTTTAAAAAGTATTTTTTTATTATTTCCCAGATTTTTCCTTTTATTTAGATGCAAGACTATGAACCAGAATTAGGTCTGTTCTTTAATACCTTTTTGTTACTTGGGTTGTGTTTATTCCAGAAGGTTTTTTTATTTTTGATCTGCTTCAACACTGTAATGCTCTGTACTTTACAGTAATCTGATAAGTGGAAATTTGTAGTAAAAGTAATTTTCTTTTTATTAGCTACATGTTTAAAAATCAATCTATGCTATGAATTCTCTTAATTCAAGAAATGCCAGGTCACCACAGTTATCTTTGTATTACAGAACCAACTTCTAATGTATTAAAACCCCTGGGCTGCGGTTAGAAGCCACACAAGACCAGTGTTTAGGTTATGAGTCACGGGTATTGATCGTGCTGCTGTGAACCAGCGTTGGATATTCCAAGAAAAAATGGAGCTTCCTCTGACAGGCAGTCCTTTATCACGATGTTGTGTTTGCACCTGGGAAGCGTTACAGACACATTTCTGAAAACAAGCTGTTGGTTTAGAGCAGTGGGCGACAAACTCATTAGTCAACAGAGCCAAATGTCAACAGTACAACGATTGAAATTTCTTTTGAGAGCCAAATTTTTTAAACTTAAACTTCTTCTAACGCCACTTCTTCAAAATAGACTTGCCCAGGCTGTGGTATTTTATGGAAGAGCCACACTCAAGGGGCCAAAGGGCTGCATGTGGCTCGCGAGTTGCAGTTTGCCGACCACGGTTTTAGAGCATCTAATCTTAAACCGCTGAATGGAGGCTGGGGTTCAGATAGCTCTTGGGGAGATTGTTGGGTGTGGGCCAGCCTCTGGCCACTCGGGGCAGCACCTGGGTGGGCCATCTGCACCATTTGAGTCTCCTCTTCATTGTTACTGTAAACAGCAGTGGGATGTTAGCTTCACAAGTACAGGAGTTCACATCTTGCTGTTGTTAAAGTAGTGGATTTTAGCAGAGTGTTCTAACTTAAACATTTTATTAAACAATTTAGATGTATGACCTGCCATAATCAGTCAGAACTGAAATTGGAATATTTAATGGTAAGGAAAAGGCACCTGATTGGCCAAAGCATTTTTGCTACTTTATGATCATATTTGTGCACTAATGCCTGTTACTAACCAGTCACCTCTAACCCTGCCTGCTTGTGTCCCCATTAACAGTGCATGCACCAAAGGAAGCTGGCTTTGTTTGTTCATGCTTGCTGTTAATTCTCTGAGTGCAGTGTGTTCATAGTGTGTGGCAGGGTCACAGGCTGGCCTCGGGACTGTGGCAGGGTCTGTCCACTCTTCTCTGTCCCGGGAAGGCTGAAGTGCAGGAAGTGCATGCGGAGTCGGACATGCGGGTCTGCACGCCCCTGTGATGTAATAGCAGGCAGAAACAGCCTGGGTCGTCTGTAAAGCGGTAGCATTTGTGAGAATTACCGGTGAAGGGATTGCATTTGATGAAATGAGAAAAACAACTTGCAGTTCTTAATACACAGTGGGTCCAAAAAAATGGAAGCTTTATCATTTTTATTTAGAAAAAAGTGAGTTATGTCATGTCAGCATTTTAAAACTTCTCTGCCTGGCCCAGCCTCCTAGGACCCGGATGCAGGGGGTTGGAGCCAGGTGTCCACAGTTTGATTCGGGTGCTCCATGTGCAGTGGGTTAAAAAGACAGGCCCGGGAGTGGAAGACACTCCTTAACCTCATGAGCCTGAGGGTCGTGTGAGCCCCTTGTCTGCTGGGTGGTGGTGGGACAGGTCGCTCTCACAGTGGTCATTAAAAATTGGACACTTTACTGGTTCTTGGTGACCTCTTATTCAAATAAAGTTATTTTATATCATGAAAATAATGCATTAAAAAATAAGCATAGGTATTAAAGCAGATTGGGGGCCTAGAAATAATAAGAAATCTGCTCCCTTCTACAATTGAAGAAGTCCAGTATTCATATTCTGTTGTTTTTCCTTCTCGTTATTAAACAATTTAGATGTATGACCTGCCATACATCATTTTTTTCCCCGCTAAAAGGTAAGAAAGTACATGATCATAATTATTTGGCATATACAGGTCTTGTATTTTTATTGTACTTTACGTCAAATGCTTTTTCCTATGTTATAATGTAGTTTTTATAACCATCTTTTCGGTGACTGCATAATATTTTGTTAAGCAGATGTATTATTGCTTATAGTTGGACATTTAAGTGGTTTGTTTGCAGTTTATTGTTCATAAGTAGATATCAGAATCATGTTGCAGTGAACAGCCAGTGAGACTGGTACTGAGTCTCCTTTGGCTAAACAGATGAGAGGTTGCCTGAGAGCTGTTGCAGACAGAAAAGCCTCCCTGGCCTCAAAGCTGAAGAGGAGTAGGAAGGAGTTATCCCTCAGACTCCAGTTTTACAGAGAGGGATGAGCAGTGGGGAGGGATGATGGACCTGCAGTTGTTTAATTCAAGAATGTGTTTGGGTTTGATACCTGTCGAAGTGGCTGTCAGAATAACCTAGAGATTTGAAGGGTGGGTTTACAACCTCAGCACATAATGAACAGTGTTGATGTGACAGAGAAGTCTTCTGGGACCATACCCTAAAGTGCAGAGTGCCAGTCCTGGCCCTAGAGGGCCACTTCCTGATTTCGATAGTCAGGAAAGGAAGGAACTTGGTTGTGTGTTGCCTGAGCCATGATCAGTGATGCACGCCTCACGTGCTGCCTGAGCCCCGATCAATGGTGCACGCCTCACGTGCTATCTGAACCACATCAGTGGTGCATGCTTCACGTGCTGTCTAAGTGGAGGCTCCTCCTTTTGTGTTTTTTTTTTTAATAAATCTTTATTGTTCAGATTATTACAGGTGTTCCTCTTTTATTTTTCCCCATAGCTCCCCTCCACCTGATTCCCCACTCCACCCCATGCCCTTACCCCCCACCACTGTCTTCATCCATAGGAGTAAGATTTTTGTCCAATCTCTTCCCGCACCCCTCATACCTGCTTCCCCTGAGAATCGTCAGTCCACTCCCTTTCTATGTCCCTGATTCTATTATATTCACCAGTCCATTCTGTTCCTCAGATTTTTCATTCACTTGATTTTTAGATTCACTTGTTGGTAGGTATGTATTTGATGTCATTTTGTTGTTCATAATTTTTATCTTTACCTTTTTCTTCTTCTTCCTCTTCTTAAAGGATACCCTTCAGCATTTCGTGTAATCCTGGTTTGGTGGTGATGAACTCCTTTAGCTTTTTCTTGTCTGTGAAGCTCTTTATCTGACCTTCAACTCTGAATGATAGCTTTGCTGGGTAGAGTAATCTTGGTTGTAGGTTCTTGCTGTTCATCACTTTGAATATTTCTTGCCACTCCCTTCTGGCCTGCATAGTTTCTGTTGAGAAATCAGCTGACAGTCGTATGGGTACTCCCTTGTAGGTAATTAACTGTTTTTCTCTTGCTGCTTTTAATATTCTCTCTTTGTCTTTTGCCCTTGGCATTTTAATTATGATGTGTCTTGGTGTGGTCCTCTTTGGATTCCTCTTGTATGGGGTTCTGTGCGCTTCCTGAACTTGTAAGTCTATTTCTTTCACCAGGTAGGGAAAGTTTTCTGTCATTATTTCTTCTAATAGGTTTTCAATATTTTGCTCTCTCCCTTCTTCTGGCACCCCAAAAATTTGGATGTTGGTTTGCTTGAAGTTGTCCCAGAGGCTCCTTACACTATCTTCATATTTTTGGATTCTTTTTTCTTTTTGTTTTTTTGGTTGGATGTTTTTTGTTTCCACGTATTTCAGATCTTTGGTTTGATTCTTGGGGTACGTTGATCTACAATTGAGTTTCTGTATATTCTTTATTTTAGACAGTGTATGCTTCATTTCTGACTGGTCCTTTTCCATTTTTTGGGCATTCTCATTAAGGTCCTTTAAGGTCTCACTAAGCTCCTCAGAAGTGTCATCAAGTTTCTCAGCGGTTTATAGAAGATTCTTGAGTAGCCTTATACATGTGGTTCTGAACTCTGTCATCCAGTAGTTTGCTTTCCTCCGTTTCTTTCATTCGTGACATGTTTCTTTGTTTCTGCATTTTGGCTGCTTCCCTGTGTTGATGGAGTGGCTTTGTGTGGTAGGTGACCTATAGGGGGCAGTAGCTCAGCCTCCCCAATCACCTGATGTGGACGCTCTTGGTACACCCCTTTGTGGGCTGAGTGCAAAGTCTTGGTGTAGTTAAGCCTTAATTGCTATTGGTACGCTGGGAGGAATTGACCTCCAGGCCAATTAGCTGTGAGCACTCCCTGTGTCTATAATGGAAGAACTGCTGCGCTGAAGACACGCTTATGGGACAGGACTTGTTTCAGTGGGGCTTTGGTGCTCACTGAGTCTGCCTCTTGAATGTGTCACTTATGGATGTGAGGAGTTGAAATCTGGTGTCTCACACTGACCACTAGGTACACTGGCTTCTGGATCTCCAATGGGGTGCAGGTCAGCTACTGTCTGAGGCTACTCAGCAGGAGCTACAGTGAGAGCTGCAGTTTTCTCCTCTTTGCTTGGGGTTTGGAGGTTTTGGAGCTGTCTGACCCAGGCTGCAAGTTTGCTAGGTTAAGCTGCGATAGGGCACGCCTTTCTTATGCTAACTCCGCTGCTTGGAGCTTGGGTGGGTTTGTAGGTTGTGCAGGGCGGGGCCTCAGGGTGTCACTAGGTTAGGGCGTGGCAAACAGCAATGGCTGCTAGTTAGCCGGCTCTGTGTCCCCGAGGGCATCCGCAAGTCCCGTGCCCCAGTGCAGTAAACAGTTATTCCTGCGTGCAGCTCTGCAAGCAAGCCACCCTCACTGGCAGACAGTCCAGCTTCTCCCCGTAGGAGTTTGGGTCCCCTGCGTCTCCCCAGAGACTGGATTTCAGAGTAATCGGGGGCTTGTCTCCGTTCAGGTTGAAAAAAGCAACGCACCCAGTCGCCCGCAGCCAGCCCGGATCACGCGCCTCCATACCTCAGCTTTTCAGCGCTCGTGCACGTCTCAATGCTCTTTTCTCTTTCCTTCTAGTTGTAGAACTTCCACTCAGCCAGCTTTCCCGTGGTTCTGGGTGATAGACGTTTTGTCTTTTAGTTGCAGTTTAAATTGTTGTGGGAGGCAGCAGTTTAGGTGTTTACCTATGCCGCCATCTTGGATTCTTCCTCCTCCTTTTGTTTTTGTTTGGTTAATGTAACATCTGCCATATGAACTTGGCTCCAAGCAACCTGTGCTCAATGCATATAATGAAAAATGGTGCCTTGATGTAAATTTAGAGCCAGAAAGTTTTAGAAGTATGTTAAGATTTTCTAAAATAACCTTTTTACTAAAATGAACCAGACTGCTTAAGACTCCACCTCTCTCAAGAGCCTCACCACAGAACATACAAACTCCTTTTTTTATGGGGAGGAGGGAATGCATTATGCTAATATAATGGACTTCAGAGTCTAAGCAGTCTGGCTCCGAAGCCCTGGCCAGTGCTGGCCTTGCCACCTCAGATTGAGACTCTGAGTGTCCCTCCCTTATGTGGACGGTGATCCAGAGCTCCCCAGGGCTCAGTGGGAGCTGTGGTGTGTGCTTAGCGCCTTGGCTGGGGATGGCACTGACAGCTGTCAGCCGTTGTGACAGAGATCGCCTCTTCCTGAAGCTGGCGCTGCACACATGTTGTGGCCTTTTGTGGGTAAATAAGATGTGTTGCTTTCTTTGAAGAAATGATGGATGTGAGAGAGACGGGCTGGGTAAAGAGACATAGCTGCCAACCTCAGGTAAGCAGACAGTGCAGGCTAGAGGAGAGGAAAGGAACTTCTGAGAACACAGTAACGTGTGTTCATCAATGAATAGCGAGAAACATTCAGAAAAGTTCAAATCCCGAATTTATATGTGACAAAAAAGCACATTTGTCCTCTGAAGACACCTGTGGCTGGTAGGTGTTGAGTTTGCATTCAAATACAGATGTTAACCGGCCGGAATCTAATTAGTGTGTACACACCCTTGCATTGTGCATCCCCAGGCATGCTCTTTCCATAGTTCCTGTCTTGTTGGGCTCGGGAAAGGGGATTGAATTTGTAATGGATTTCTTGTACCAGCGTTGTCTGTGAGGCATGGTTGCTTCTTTACCTGAGGCTATGGAAAGAGAGGATTGGAAAGATGGTTGGGCTAGATGAGTCTTCATCCATTCATTTGTTCTTTCTCCATCCGTTCGTTCATCCAGCTGGCCAGCCACAAAATTTATTGAGCATCTGCTATTACCCAGTCACTGTTGGAGGCACAGTGGACGAGGTAGACACAGCCCCTGCCCTACTGACTTCTCTTCTGCTGAGGACAATTCTGCACCCCCTCCTCTGTGCACTAGACCATCCTCAACTGTACGATTGGGGATGCAGTTCTGACAATCCAGTTGGTTTTGCAGTAGCCATCAGACCATATTGAAATGGCATTCAGCACCTGAACTCTGGGACACCTTGCCGTGCTCATAAATCTAGAAATTGCTCTTGAGTTGTGGTGCATAGGAAACCTTGAGGGACAGGTCTGCCCACCCAGGATTCCATGATTCCATGTGAGGAAAGGGACACCCCAGGAGGTAAACTGATCTCACAACCCAGGGCGATAGGGACATGTTGGGGGTGGGGGGAGAACCAGTCTCAAAACAGGGAGCCTCCCAGAAGTGCACCTGCACTGCCAGCCCTGCCTGTGGGTGAGGAGCAGGTGGAAGAAGTACACCCAGGGCAGCTCCCAACAGGGTCGGAGCTGGTGAAGCCACCACAGCAAGGACAGCCAGCAGCTGAGCGCACGGGGGAGTTCCCAGCACACCACCTCCCTCTCCTGCTCTCTCCCTGCTCCCGACACGATGAGCTCTCACCAGCAAAGTGAAACTCTAGCAGACCTGAGCACTCCCTTTCTTGTCCCAGCCCTGAAATCTCTAGTGGAGCTCTGTCCTTTGCTAGAACCCATCCTGGGAAAACAATTCTGCTTGGTCAGGGCCCCTGCTCGAGCAGGGCTTCCTTAGGGCTGTGTCTCACTGTTGTGTTCCCACAGGTAGGGAGGTGCCTGGCCATGGCAGGTGCTCAGGAAGTATTTGTGCGTGAGTGAATGGAGACGCATCGCCTTGCTAGGAAGAGGGCTGTGATTGGTTGAGGTGTCTTGTGAGCATGGGAGTGAGGGGCAGTGGCTTGAGCAGGGCCATGTATATGCCATGTTGATAAAGGAGTTCCCGACAACATAATAAGACATGAAAAAAGTGGAAATGTAAATTTTAGAAACAGAAAATTAATACTTGCAGGAGATTTGTGATCTACCTTAGTAATTGTCAACCAGGGGTAATTGTGCCCCAGGCGACACTTGGCAGTACCTAGAGCCATCTCTGGTTGTCACAGTTGGGGAGGGCCGGGTGCCACCTGCATCCAGTGGGTAGAAGGCAGGGATGCTGCTGAACATCCTGCAGGGCACAGCACAGCCCCACAACCCACAGTGACCAGCCCAAGTGCCACCTGTGCTGAGGTTGAGGGCATAGCATTACCAGTAGGAAACTCGGCCTCTGGGGTGCCTCTCTTCCCGCAACCCCGCAGCCCAGGTGTGCTCAGGAGGCTTTTGGTAGTGTCAGAGGCGCTGGTGAGAGAAGTTTCCTCCCTCAGAAAGCGAATTTGCATGGTGGCACTGCAGGACTGCCACGGGCTCCCAGAGGGCCGGCAGGCGGGAGTGGGCTCTGCCACGCGGCTGCCCCTGGGTCTCAGAGGCTTGACTCAACTTCTCGGGGCTCATGGTGCCTCTAGTAAGGGAATGTGTGTGCATGGGCTGGCTCAGCTTCTCCTTGGAGCTCCCTGAGTGGCCTCTTAGATGTGACCATGCACTGATAACCACGTCTCGTGTTTTTGTCCAGACGCCAATTCGAGGGTGTCAGAACCACTTCGCAGCGTCTTTCCTGACCTGCACTCAGACTCAGACAGCAAAGACCTGCCCGGCCGCCTTTTGTTGGACATGGACAATGACACAGAAAGCACCGCCCTGTGAAGAAAGCCCACCGCAGCCCTTCCACCCTGAGAGGGAACAGGGCAGGTGGACAGATCTCTGCAGACCAAACAGTGAGCAGCTTTCGTGGCAGAGAGAGCCTGACCACGCAGGACGTCGCCTGTCATAGCCAGCGGCAGTGCTGCCACAGAAGCTGAATGACCTGTCTCTCGAGGAGCTTGGCTTTCTTTACGTGGGAAAGAAATCATGCCAGACAAGACCAAGCAAGCTAGAATGGAGGCAGCGCTCTTGCCGCGCTCCTCACGGCATCAGTGTGGCCCCGGCGGCCACTCAGGGTGGATCAGAAGCAGCGCGTTACTGTCCCTTTAATAACACGTTCACTATGCTACTGGCCTCCTCCCGCTCCTTGGACCTTCATTCTTGCTGCAGAGTTGTTGGCATGAGGTGCAATCTGTCCCAACCCTCACACCATGAGCGTCGGTGGTGGCTGCTGGATCCGCCACCTCGGCCAACTGGATGTACTGTGCCTTGTTGGATTGCCAGGATGTAGAAAGAAATGTACTGTTCTTTAAAAACAATGTAATTGCTACTTGATAAGGACCGACATTGTTCTAGTTTCATGTTTAATTTGAATTAAATATATTCTTTGGTTTATATGAAAACTTGATTGTTCTTGGAGGGAAACCTGGTTGTGTGTGTGTGTGTGTGTGTGTGTGTGTGTGTGTTCACTTAACCAAAGAACTGTGGCTGGGCCACCTGAGTCTCACTGGCTGGGCTACCTGGGTCTCACTGGCTTGAGATGTTGAAGGAATAACCAGGTCACAGCAGTGACACCGGCCACCAGGTGCCCCAGAGACTTCCTGCCTGGCTGTTCCCTCAGTGAATGTTCCATGGGTGAGGCCCTTCCTTTGCTCTTACCAGTCCTGACACCCTTTCTTATCCATTTAGAGACACGTGGGCCCTGGTGGCCGACCCACTGCCCTGCAGCTTCGTGCAGAGAAGTCAGAGCCACTGCTCTCTGGGTTTCTGTTCCCAGGGGCTGGAAGGCACTTTCCCAGGATGGAATACTAGGGAAGAGCTGATAGGGAAGTGGATAAAGGGAGGTCACCAGACTGGATGCTGTTCGGTGAGAGCCCCTCCCGTGGCCCAGGTTTTGCCATTTCCTCTTGGAATAATGAGCACGCTGCCAGCCCAGGGTGCCCAGAGCCATCCCATTGATGGGATTGCTTGCTGGGACACGTCACAGCACCTATTGGCCTCCTTCCACTATGAATTCATTCCGCGAGTTTAACTTGAAAGGGCAATCCCATGTTTCCTCTAACAGTGTTGCCTGTGCCCAACTACTCCCTACATTAATTACATGGAGAATATCTTGAATTTATATTTGCTGAAGTCTCACTCTCCCCCTCATAAACCACCCATGCCTGACTTTCCCCGGGCCCCTTTAGTGAGGGGCAAGTCCTGTGAGGAAGAGGACGTCTGCCCTCACTGCCCACCGTGTTGAGCTCCTTTTCCAGGTGCCCGCTGCCCACAGTCCAGCCCCTGCAGCTCCTTGGAGACCCGCCTCTGTGGTGCCTGGAGACTGGGAAGGTCCATGGTGAACATCCTCCCAGAATGTAGCTCATGTTCTGTTATCACTGATTCTGAAATGCAAGCCATACCCTCGTTACCTTAAGAACGTTGTTCAGCCCGGCCGGTGTGGCTCAGTGGTTGAGCGTTGGCCTATGAATGAGGGGGTCACGGTTTGATTCCCGGTCAGGGCACATGCCTGGTTTGTGGGCTTAATCCCCAGTGGAGTGTGTGCAGGAGGCAACCCATCAATACTCTCTCTCATCATTGATGTTTCTTATCTCTCCCTCTCCCTTTCTCTCTGAAATCAATAAAAATATGTACATTTTTAAAAACCATCATCACAAATGGCATATGAAGGTATGTTTGAGCCAAATGTGTTTTTGGAAATACAAAAAGTGCATCAGGGTTCTGTTTTTGCTCTCCTGTATGTGAATTCAGCATTTATGCACATCAGTAAATTATATTTTAAGTGACCCAAAAGCATTGGTATGCCATTTCCTGGTGGAAGCTCAGCAGTTTTGTTTTCGCACAAGGACCTGGAGTTGAAGCCAGGTCTCACCAGCAATTGCTAGGTGTCCTCCAGGCGATTACTGTAGGCTTATTCTTACATAGGCGGGCTGACCTGGAGAACCAACCACTGCCAGACACGCGTGGCCTCCACGCCCAGGGAGCTTGCCGACGAGCACCAGGAGGCAGGTGTGCAGAGGGAGGAGCAGTGGGACAACACGGAGGGGAGGTGGCACATCCGCTCCGAGAGAAGGGACAGCTGGTACAGCTGCTGTGGGGCCAGAGGCGGCGAGGAAGCAGAGGGAGGTGGGCAGTGGGAGCAGCTGGAGCCTTCTACCTGACTTGGAAGTTACCAAGGGCAGGGGGGCTGTGAGGGACGGGCGTGCCAGTCCGATGTGTGTTTTCTGTCCCCGTGGCTGCGGTGCAGGGCATGGCCTGGGCAGGCCAGGCTGGAAGCGGGAGAGCGCAAGGAGAGAGCTGAGGCTGGCCATGTTATGGTGAACACTTTGCTTAGGCTGGCACACACTGTAGTCTGGTGACTGACCGTGGCCCTTCCCAAAGGGGAGAGCTGGTGACAGGGCAGCAAAGTCCACAGTTCCCAAGCCAGAGGCCGGGTGGCTGGTCAACCCTTCGGCCACCTGCTCAAGCTTAGACCTCAAGGAACTAACTGCAGAAATAGTAGGTGTTCCTCGGGCACTGGTACCTGGGCAGGGGTGGGCAGCCACGCTGGAGGGGTGCGGGCTGTGGACATGAGAGAAGGAGCCGGAAGACATTCGTACGTATTTTAGGGTCATCCATCCGTGCACCACGCACTGTGCTGGCCATCAGTACGAGAGCAGACGTGCTGCTCTGAGGGACTTAAGGCCCCGGAGGGAAGACAAGTAATCAACGAAGTGTGATACTGGCCTTGACGGCACGTGGTGGGCGCCGGGGAGCAGGGCTTCCTGGAGGAAGTGGTGTTTGCGCAGAGGCTAGGAGTTAGCCCGAAGATGGAGGGGGTGGTTTAGGCGGAGGGGAGAGGATATTTGTAATCATGCTTAGGACCACTCTGTGCAGCCCCTGTGCTGCCCGAGGTGGGGGTGTTTGTGAATCTGATGAGCCCACAAAGGGAGCGAGTCCGAGTGGAAGCTGGAGGGCCTGGCCCGGCGTCGAAGGGGAGGTGGGGGTGGGTTGGGCGTGCCTGGTGACAACTCCCTCTGAAATGCATGTCTGACCCCAACCGGTGGCCGGCCGCAGAGCTTAGTGCGACTGACCATCCAGGGCAGTGCCCAGATCCCACCCTGCGGCCAGGAGAGGGGCCCTCAGCCTCCATGGCGTCACATGCTGACACCAGCTCAGGCTCTCGCTGATCGGAGGTGGGGTCTGCATAGTGGCCTCATTTGTGCATGGGCCCTTTCCCAGGAGGCGGGTGCCCTTTTCCAGGCCACGCCACAGCTGCCACTTGCATTAGTGTGGAAAAGCGAGGTGTGGACAGGCCAAGGCCTGAGCAAGCCCACTGCCCTTTGGTGCAGGCTGTTCCCGGTGTTGAGGGCATCAAGGTGTTACCGAGCAACCGGCTTTTCCAGAGCCCCGGGGTTTCCTGTCCGTGTTCCTTTGAAGTCTGGAAACCAGGGTTCCTTGAGAGTCTACCCCACTCGTCACTATCAGGCCAGTAAATGCACCGCTCCAGCCCCTTATCCCAGGACAAGGATGAGAGCTCATGGCTCTGGGCTCCCAGGGCGGTTGGGCTCGCCGCTGCCTGCCCTTGCTCTCGGCTGTGCGTGGGGCAAACTGCCCCTCCAGGTCGTGCCCTCAGGCCCCTTCGTGACCCAGAGTAGAGGAATCAGGAGGGCTCCGCACCGATCAGGGGGGCTCCTCAGGTCGAAAGCCCTCACTGTAGAGGTTCATGGTGGAGTCGTCCATCCTCCTGGCTAAAGGTTTAGGGATGCATCCTTGTGGGGAATCAAGCAGAGAAACACAGGCAGAGCAGCATCTGGGGAGGCACACAATTCCCCGATTCTTTACTAGCGCAAGATTCCAGCACCGACCCAGGCGCGTGCTCAAGACCATATCAAGAAGCAAGTATCACCATGAGAAAGCCTGCAGCGGGGCAGCGAGAGTGGAGGGGAGAGGCAGGGTGCAGTCCACTCCGGACACCTTGCACATTGGCGGGGAGCAGGGGGGAGGTCGAGGGCTAGCACCGGCCCAGGCGTGGCTGCTGCCGGCTGGAGGTCTCACGGCCAGGCTCCGGCGACCCTGCGGATTTGGCCGTTGCTGTCGCACATGGCCAGGAAGAGGGAACTACCAACTTTTGGAGACAAGGAAGCTTTTATGCTGCTCTCCGGTTCCCAGCTCCCAACCTTCATGCCTTTTTCGAAGAAAGGAGCTAAATGTCATGTGAAAAATGGCCCATTAACACCCTTGAAGCCTCGAGGTAAACAAAGCTTTATTTCCCCTCATTAAAAAGGGGCATTGAAAACCAATTGAGAGCAGGGCCCTGCTCCGCCCACACTAAGCAAAGTAGCCCCAGAGGAAGACGCCACAGCCAATGCAGAGGACGAGGTTGATGTCCAGAAGGGCCTTCACCAAGGGGCGTTCTTCCAGGGACGCGATGGCGGGCTCCGCGCTGCTCCTGGGCTCCGCCGGGCCCTTGTCATCCATGCCACACAGCCACAGCAGGACCCTCACCGCACGGGACTGCTTTTGCTTCTGCGTCCTGGTGCCTAGAAAGAACCCAAATCCAGGCTGTCAGGAAGGGCTGTGTCTCCCGGAGAAGAGGAGAGAAGAGAGGGCCTCGCCAAGCGTTCCCACGCACTGTGATCAAGACTGGCTGACCTTTCCTGGCAGGTGTGCTTAGTACCTTATTTCTGGGAGGCTGCTCTACGCCAGGAAACTGGGATGTTTAGACTTTTCATCATTTTCAGGTCTCAGCTGCCCCTGGAGCCAGGCAGTGGAGTGCAAGAGTTGGGGGCTCCTTGGCATAGTCAACGTGTCTGAAGATTCCTCACTTCTACCAGGAACTACTCTGTCGTTTTCCTTGAAAAACGTGGCCTTGTGCCCACTTTAGGTTGGCATGGGTTCATAGCCATAAAGAGGTTGTAATGGCCATGTGGGACGATAAATGACAGCCCCGCCCCAGGGTCGTGGAGACAGTAGGGGCTGGTGGGACCTTGGCTAATTGGAGGGCAATCCGGACCTCAGGAGCGCCTGCTCACAGCTCTAGACACGGTTCCTGGGCACACGTGTGGGCAGTGTTGCCAAGTCTTCCTATTTCTCAAGAGAAGATGGAAATCGGGGATTTTATGGGAAACCTCAGCCAGTGCGTGTTAAGTCGCCTACCCGAGGCAGCTGTTGAAAGTCACTAAAGAACCCACTTCAGAAGGAAACCCCCTGACACGTGCTCATGGAGGCACCCGCCGCTGAGGGAGCCACTCACAGCGGTGCAGTTTGGCCTCGCTCTCCTGAAGGGCCTCTAGCGGCAGGTCGCGGCTGCTGGCCTCCACCGGCCCCTTCGGAGGGAGGGTGGTGGGTGGTGGAGTGGCTGGTGGCACCTGTTCCTTCTGGACCATGGGGTCATGGCGTGTGAACCAGGTCAAGCGACTGACCTAGGGAGCAGAGATGGCCGTAAGACGGGTGGTCATCCCTCTCTCCGTGCCCTGCCGGCCCCAAGCTCAGCCTGCCCTCTGAATCCTCTCCCAGCCCCTCCTCACTCCATGCCCCTCCAAGTTCAGCTCCCCAGGACTCAGAGCCACGGAATCCGCACGCACTCCCCCAGCTTCTTAACAAGCCCCGCCCTGGGGGGTGGGACCCAGCGGTCAGCCCCTCAGCTCCACCATTTCTGTGCCACGGGGACCCATGGGTTCGCAAGCGAGCGATGAGAATTGGGAGCTTTGCTGGAAATGCTGGACAAATGTTTGTGCTCTTGCTCAGTGACCTTAGAGAGGATAAATCCCCAGAAGCTGCCAGCCCCTCACGGGCCTGAGAAGAGAAGCAGCGGAAAAGGTGGGTTCTGACCGGTGGTCTGAGCCTGCAGCCAAGTGCCGTCTAACGCCCCAGTGCGGGTCCCTTAATGTCGCATGCAGCGAAGGGTCTCAATGGGTCCAGCAGCAAACCCAAATGTACCCTCTCCGTGGAGGGTGGCTCTGTGAGCCAGCTCACAGCGGACGTGGTGACGAGGGTGACCGCAGACAGGATAGTGGAGAGGTAGAGGTAGTGCACACTCTTCACCACAGCGGGGCGCTCATCGGGCTGGTGACACTGTGGCTGTGTGTAAACAAAGTCCAGGACCAGCCGGACCAAGCCCAGGAGAAGGCCCACAGTCAGACCGGTGAAGGCGCCCTGCAAATCAGATCAAGGCCGTCTTAGTGCCGCCAGGGCTGCAGGGGGCTGGCTCCGGCCTCCAGAAACCTCAGCGAGCCGTCTCTAACACGCCTCTCTAGTGAAGCTACCTCTCTGCCTTCCACATGCAGTTCATCAGCTTCCCTGTTCATGGGAAAGTCCATCAGAATAGAACCCATTGTTTTTTGATGGACAGGTAACACCCTCCCTGTATCTTCCTCCACAGAACCCATCCTCCCCAGCAACACCCCAGTCCAGACACCCTCAGGTCCCCTCTCCAGTCCCCATCTCCCCTCCTTGTGTGGCCTGGAGTCTCGCACAGCGAGTGGCCACCCACCTTCTCAGTACTCCGCTTCCAGAAACACCCCATGATAAAGACCACAGCCACCGGCGGCTGCAGGTAGGAGCTGATGGACTGGATGTAGATGAAGAGTTGGCCACCCTGGCTGGCCTGGATCACGGGGATCCAGAGGATGGAGACCAACACCAGAAGCAACACGAACACCCTGGAGCGGGCGGAGAGACGCCGTCAGTGCCGTCTCCCCTGAACATTTCTCGCATTTTCATAGCTTTATGGAGGCAGTTACAATCCAGTCACTTCTACAACCACCACCACAATCAAGTTTCAGGACATCCACCGTGCAGAAAGCGCCCCCATGTACAGGTCATGCTTGTGGAAGAGAGAGAGGGAAAAGGAGAGAGAGAGAGGGAGGGAGAGGAACATCCCACCCTAAGCATGCACCTCCTGCTCTGTCTGCAGGTTGCCCCTTTGGACATTTCACGGAAATGGCCATACAGCCTGCGTCTGGGCAGTGGGCTTCCTTCACATAGCATGCCTTTGAAGTTTACCCCTGCATTGTGCATCCATTTCATTCCTTTTTATTGTGACGCGTGTCCCATAGGAACCCTTGTGTGTCCTCCCTGCGCACACGGACATTGGTGATTCTGCGACCCGGCTGTTGTAAGGACACTGTGGACAGGTCTCCGTGCGGACTTCTGTTTCCATCTCTAGGACAGCAGTCGCTGGGGTGTATGTAAGTGTATGTTCAGCTCTTTAAGAAACTGCCTAACTGTTGTGAATGGCTGAGCCCTTGGCCTTGTGACCTGCACGCACGAGTTCCCGTGTCCCCGCCTTCAGCCTGTCTTTTCCATATAGCGTGTGGTGGTATGACGCTGTAGTTTCCTAGGTTACAGCCTTGTCTGGTAGGTTATTCCACATTACAAGTCCTTATCAGATGTATGGTGTGCAAATATTTCCTCCCGGTCTGTGCTTGTCTTACATTCTTTAATGCCGGCAAAGTCACCATTTTTTCTCTTATAGCCATACTTTTGGTGTCAGACCAAGGAACTCTTTCCCTAACCCAAGGCTGAGACAGCTCTCAGGATGCACCTCCCCACACAGAGCCCCAAGGTGCTTATTTACATGTATTTTACATAAAATTTACATGCCACTCATTCGTGTCACTTCTGTTCCTGTTAGACTTCAGGATTTGTGGAAGGCTTGGTAGAGAAACCTTTCCCTCTCCCCCATAAAAAAACCCAGGACACCCTCCTCCCTTTACCTGGCTCACTGCTTTCCCCGCCTCAGGTCCCAGTCCAGGTTGGGGACCCCCCTCTGAACCCTAGGTCTCCTGGCTCCCAGTCATAGCACTGTTGGAGCTGCGTTGCCTGCTATTTAGCCTTCACTAGCTCTGTGAATAGAGTCGAGCTGCTTCTTTTCGTTGCTTTATGTCCGGCATCTGGCACATAGTAGGTGCTCATTGAACACCTCTTATTTTTGTTAATCCTCACTTGAGGATATTTTTTTTCCATAGAGAGTGGAAGGGAGGGAGGGAGGGAGGGAGGGAGGAGGGGGGGAGGGAGAGAGAGAGAAAGAGAGAGAGAGAGAGAATCAGCATGCCCTGACTGGGGTGAGTATCAAACCTGCACCCAGATCGGTGCCCTTGAGTAGGAATTAAACCCGAGACCCTTCAGTCCGTGTGTGGATAGATGCTCTAGCCCCTGAGCCACTGCCAGGGCAAACATCTCCTGAGTGAGTGAGTGAGTGAATGAATGAATGAATGAATGGGGTCCTAATGTGCCTCATTTTCGCCATTAGCGGAGGCTGAGGCTGGGTGAGTTGCTGGCTGGACGTTGCCCCTGGTGGGCTCAGCTTGCTCCTCCCAGTACCGGGCAGCTCCCCTGGCCTGGCCCCACCCAAGAAGAGCTCACCTGCCCACAATCATGAGCTCCCTCTCAGACGCCCGAGGCCGCAGGCAGCTCCAGAGGTCCATGGTGAAGATGGTGCTGGCACTGTTAAAGATGGAGGTGAGGGAGGACATGAGCGCCGCCACCATCACAGCAATCATGAGCCCTCGGAGCCCTGGGGGCAGAAGGGAGGTCTGTGGGCCTCGGGCTTCTCCTACTCACAGCCCTGCCTTCACTCATGACCCCAACCCAGGCCCAAAGACGCCCGGCCCCAGGAGGCTCACCTCTGAGGAAGCATGCTCAGGTGGGTGCCGTGAGGAGGGGGGCGGACCTTGCTGGGCCAGGACCTGGGCTTCATCTGGGGCCCTGGCTCTGGGGCTCAATCCTTTGGCCCCGAGCCCATCGCCTCCCACCACCACCCTCGTGTCCCTCCCTCCGAGCAGAGCCAGCCAGTGCCCTCCTTCTCAGGTGCTCCGGAGGCTGGGGAGGGGCTCGTTACCTGTGGGCAGGAGTTCCAGCACGAGTTTGGGGTATGCAATGTCAGAGCAGCCCGAGGGGTTGCCGCAGACCTTCTGGCAGATCTCCGGATCGGCACAGGCCACTTGATCTGGGGAGGAGACAGGCCAGAGGCACCGGGAGGAGGATTAGGGTACGTAAGTTCATGGCTCCGTGACATGCAAAGGAGCCTGGGCTTTACAAGCATGACCCTCCTGCCTACCCTGCCTGAACCTCAGTTTCCTCATCTGTAAATTGGGACAGTAACGTGAGGCTCTGCTGAGGATGGACCGGGAGCACTGCATTCAGCGCAGGTCTGATTCAGGCAGTTGGCAGTGCGTCTGCCGCCACAGGAGCTCAGGTGCGGCTGGCACCTGGTGGCAATCCCAGCACAGTGACCTGCATCGGGCTCCACCCCCGCCTCCCACAAGGGAGCCCAGCAATGCCTGAGCTCCTCCCAGTGCAAAGGAGAGCACCATCGCTTGACACGTGGCAAATGTGTTTTAACTTTTCTTTCCGCATCTTCCCAGTAGCTCCGGTAGTTCAACAGCTGTTTCTCATTTAGACGTATGCAAACCCAGCTGTACTGGCTCTGAACTCTCAGCCCCTCTTCCTGCCCTTCTGTGCGGGTCATATGCTTCCCTGGGCAGTGTTCTCTCACATAAACCCCCCAAGCCTTCCCTGGCCCCCAGGTAGCCCCCCCCGCCTTCCCTGGCCCCCAGGTAGCCCCCCCCCCCCCGCCTTCCCTGGCCCCCAGGCCCTTCAGAACTCTCTGTGTTGTCTCAGTGATTTGGCACCTGTGTCTGAAGTCTAGCTTTCTTTTTCTTTGTTTACGTTTCTTTCCTTCCTTCCCTCTTTCTCTCTTTCTTTCTTTCTTTCTCTCTCTCTCTCTTCCTTCCTTCCTTCCTTCCTTCCTTCCTTCCTTCCTTCCTTCCTTCCTTCCTTCCTTCCTTCCTTCCTTCCTTTCTCCTAGTCTGAGGATCTTTTTCCATTGATTTTTAGAGAGAGTGGAAGGGAGGGGGAGAGAGACATACACCTTGACCAGAGCTGGGGATGAAGCCTGCAACTGAGGTCCTTGACCGGAATTGGACCCGGGACCCTTTTGTCTGCAGGCCCACGCTCTATCCACTGAGCAAATGGGCTGGGGAGAGGCTACCTTTCTTTTCACCTCTGTCTTCCCCAGCCCCTCACACCTGAGCTAACTGATGCCAGCCCCACCTGCTTAACCCCACGTCCACTGTGACTCCTCCCTTCGCCAGGTGGACTGACGCCTACAAATAGCTCCCAGACCCTCCCTCTGCGTCATCCAAAGCCTCCGTCCTTCCTCACTGACGGCACCATGGCCTGCCCAACCTGGAGTGGTTCCCGGTTGCCACAGGAGGTGGGCGGGAAGGCCATGGTGCCCACCTCCTGTGGCAACCGGGAACCACTCCAGGTCGGGCGGGCAGCCCCCCGTGATGCTCACACCAGCTCCCCCTGGTTCTCACGCAACACCTGCGTTATGGTGACCATTTAGGGCCTCAAGTTCAAGTGCACCCTCGCCTCGGATGCTGGGGTTCGACAGCATCTCCAGGCGAGGTTGTATATTAGCCTGTATGTTTCTATCTGCGTTGAAACTGCTCATTTAATCACCAGGCACATGTGAGCCCGCCACAATTTAAAAGTCCATAATGTGGCTTGATTTTCTTGTCTAATGGAGCATAGAGCTAAGAGGTGGCAATAGCCCCAGGCCCTTTCTTCCACTGGGAAGCCGAAGAGCTACCCCCACACCCCGATGGTCTGCCTAGAGGCCCCCGGCACCCTGGCTGGTCTTTTCAAGGATGGGACCTTCTCTCCACTAACACCTGTCAATGGCAGAGGAAATGGGTGCTGAGTCAGAGGGGGCCAATGGGGGGAAAAGGACATATGTAATACTTTAAACAATAAAGATTAAAAAAAAGAAATGGGTGCCGAGGCCCAATTTATCATATTGATAGCAATTGCTATGGAATGAAAGTGGATGCCCCCAAATCTCTGGTTCAACCTTAGACAAATTAATACTGAACCAGCCTGGCCGGCGTGGCTCAGTGGTTGAGCATCAACCTATGAACCAGGAGACCACCATTTAATTCCGGTCAAGGGCACATTACCTGGTTTTAGGCCGATCCTCAGTGTGGGGCATGCAGGAGGCAGCCGGTCGATAATTCTCTCTCATCATTGATGTTTCCATCTCTCTCTCTCTCCCACTCCCTCTCTGAAATCAACAAAAATGTTTTTTTTAAACTGTGGACCAAAAATGACATTTAATAAGTATTGAGAAGAAGCAATCTTGTTGAGCAATCTTCTTGTAAGAAGCCAAAGTTCTTGGCTTTTTATGACTCTTCTGAAGAAGTTTAGGAAAAAATCAGAAACACTCTCATGGCTGGTACATGGTGAGAAGCCTCCCAGGTGGAGCCAAGGTCAAGGTGACATTACAGTCCATGGGCCCTGCCTCTCATTCAGAAGTGCCTCTCTTCCAGCACACCGAGACGCAGGACCCCCTGCCACATTCCATTAGCTACAAAGCTTTTGTCGAGCTTCTAGGAATGCAACCTCCAACCATGCCGGTTACAAGGTTTACAAAGCACATTTGAGGCAGGAAATTGTGTTCCGTCTCAAGAATATGTTCACCATAGGATATCTGTGGGCGCGGCTAAGTTCTAAATGAGCCAATACCACCCTAGCGTCTGCTCGCCTCTCCGGGGTTAACCAACCGTTCAAATACGGGTGGGCTCCGTGTCGGGCCCTCTGAGGCTTGAAATGCAGGGTGCCCCCAGCAGAGTCAGGTGCAAACAGCACAAAACCTCCTTCCAGACGCCAGCATTCACGGAGGCTCACGAGGATGCAGGCTGCAGACAAGCACTGCGCACACATCTTTGCATGCAATCTTTGCGACTCCTCGGCGAAGATATTGTTACACAGCTTTTCAAGACAAACTGCCCAGCCAGCTGGGCTCAGTGGTTAGAGCGTCAGCCCGCGGACTGAAGGGTGGCGGGTTCGATTCTGGTCAAGAACATGTCCATGAGTTGTAGGCTCGATCCCCAGCCCGGGGCGTATGTGAGAGAGACACATGGGTTGGTTGCCTCCCACGTTGATGTTTCTCTCTCCTCCCCCACCCCACTCTTTCTGAAATCAATGAAAAATGTCCTCGGGTGAGGATTAACAACAAAAGACACGCAAAGCCAGGCACAGAGGTGTTAATGGCGCCTCCACATCCACAGCCAGTGAGTACCACGGCTAGGCCTCCGATCCTTAGCTGCTTCCAGAACTCAGTGGCTTTGCCCGAGGCTGGTACTACAGGCCAGGGCTTCGCAATCGCCCCGTGGGCTGTTAAAAACAGAAGCCCAGAGATTTGATGCAGAAGTGTTTTGGGGCTGAAAAGGTCTGAAGGTGTGACCGATGCTGCCGAGGACCGCGCTCCGGGAAGCACTGATCCAGGGCCTCCCACACACGGCGCCCTCATGCCCTCGCACTGCCCCAGCCCTCCTGCACGCACTGCTGTGTGTGCTGACCTGGAGCTAATGCTACTTCTTCACGAAACCAGGCTCATCGGCTACACTGCCGCGTCCTTGGAGGTGTAGGACACGGCCTTTTGTTTCATTTAATGAAACACTGTTGGTTGGCTGGCTGTTAAGAGAATAGGTCCAAAACTTAACACGCGACTTTCTGAGAGCGACACACATACCCCAACACACACACACACACCAACACACATACACACATACCCCAACACACACACACCAACACAAACACACATCAATGCACACACACACCAACACACACCAACATACATACCAACACACACACACACCAACACACACACTCACACCAACACACACACCAACACACACACACACATACCCCAACACACACACACCAACACAAACACACATACATCAATGCACACACACACCAACACAAACACACATACATCAATGCACACACACACCAACACACACCAACATACATACCAACACACACACACCAACACACACACTAACACACACTAACACACACACCAACACACACACACACATATCCCAACACACACACACACCAACACAAACACACATACACCAATGCACACACGCACCAACACACACCAACACACACACCAACACACACGCACACATACCCCAACACACACACACCAACACAAACACACATACACCAATGCACGCACACACCAACACACACCAACATACATACCAACACACACACACACCAGCACACACACCAACACACACACACCAAAACACACACACCAACACACGTGCACACATACCCCAACACACACGCACACACCAACACACACACACACCAACACACACACATCAACACAAACACATACACCAACACACATACCAACACACGCACACAGACACCAACACATGCACAGACACCAACACACACGCACACATACCCCAACACACACACACCAACACAAACACACATACACCAATGCACGCACACACCAACACACACCAACACACACATACCAACACACACACCCCAACACATGCGCACACACCAACACACACCAACACACACACCAACACATGCACACGCATACCCCAACACACACACACACACCAACACACACCAACACACACACACACACCCCAACACAGACACCAACACACACACACATACACCAACACACACATGCACCAACACACACCAACACACACACCAACACACACCAACACACACACCAACACACACTAACACACACCAACACACACACAACACAAACACACATACACCAACACACGCACACAGAGACCAACACACACACCAACACATGCACACACACACCAACACACACACTAACACACACACACCAACACACACACCCCAGCACAAACACACCCCAACACACGCACACACACAAACACACACATGCACACAACCCTAACACACACCCCAACACACACGCGCGCACACACACACACACACACCAACACACATACACACATGCTTTGCTAGCCCAGGTTTTTGTTAAGGAAAGTTCCCCAAAGGGTTCCATTGGGCCACAGTTCCGCCGGCTCGGACACTGAGGTGTGGAAAGAACTTTCAACATGAGGCCACAGGGACCACATCGAGACCACAGCTCTTAGCCCGGTTTGTGGCAAGGCCCCAGGTGGTCTCCCCCCACTCGCTGGGGCGCCCTCGGGATGTGCCCAGGGCTGGGAGGTGGTGGAGAGCCCATCAGTGCCGGCAGACACCCCCTGCATCACCAGGAGGGGCCTCCAGCCATGTGCTCTTAGCAGGTCTTAGCAGGTCGGTAGAACGTTCAAGACACTTCACAGGCTTGAGACGCAGCCCCGGGCCTCTCCTCCCGCGGCCTCTCACCTGGGAAGAGGACGCGGCTGATCATCCCGGGGAAGACCATAATGAAGAGGGGCAGCACCTTCAGGTACGCGGCCATCAAGGAGCCCGCTTTGGCGTGGGACAGGTTCTTGGCCGCCAGACTCCGCTGAACGATCACCTGGAAGACGGGGTGAAGGCGCTGGGCGGCCTTCGCACGCTGAGAGGCCCTGTCCTTGCAGCGCAGTGCACTCCGGCCTTGGCTCCCCGGCTTCTCCTTGAGGAGGTGTCTCTCCTCTCCTCAACCCCTGTGGTCAGTGGGGGGAACTACGACCCCACCCTGTCCCTCCCTGCTCCTTTTCCTGGGTTGGACCTGGCCCATTAGAGCTCTCCATAGAGTTCCTCACTTCCCTGGCGGGGGGAAGAAAAACGTACACACCCCATGCAGGTCAGTCACAGCTCCACGCGGACCTTTCCCTAAACGGGGCAAAGCCGAGGGGCCCCTCCCGCCTGCAGCCCCACTGGGAGACTCCCTGCCAGGGCTGCCGCTGCCACCACAGAGCAGGAAACCGGCCTGCAACCGGAGGAAGGAGCCTGAGGGGCTGAGGACGGAGGAGCCGTTGCCGATGGCACCGTTTGAGCCCTCAGTACAGCGGTGCCTGGCTGGCTTATGTGCCAATTGCAGACTGATAGCTGGGATTCAAGTCCCACTCCCCCACTTCTCTGCTTGTGGCAGTGGGCAAACACTTTCACCTCTCCTTGCCTCAGTTTCCTGATCTATAAAATGGGGAGAATATTAGAACTGTTTCGACAATTAAATGAAGTCGAACCATTTAGGATATTTAGAATAGGGTCTGACAAATAATAACTGCCCAGTAAATATTCATTGTTACTGTTGCTATTACCCATCTCTCAATCAGGCAAGGTAAAGGAAATAAAGACAAACTGTTTTCCCTGCAGACAACCATGATCCTCACCAAATCAGCCAAGAATCCTGAATGGGAAGTGTCGGGAGGCAGGATCTGCCCCCACCCACACCACACCCCGCCTGCTGCAGGCTCAGCAGTGCAGACATGCACTCTCTTTGGGGGGAAACTGTTTGACTCCAGGCCCGTGGACCCTGTCACGTAATTGCCAGAAAACGACAACATGATCGAGGCCAATGTCCAACTCCATAACAATGGCACCACCTGAGCCTGCGGGCCCCCCAGGGCAGGCACCTGTGCCCAATGGACACCACCGTCAGCCACAGTGGCCACCCAGACTGAGGAGCCTGCTTTTGTAACTTTCAGGCCCTACAAGGGACAGTTGTCAGGTGCACTGAGTAAGTAACCAACATCTGGCTGGGAAAAAGAAGGTGACCAGGAGGAATGAACGCACGGGAGCAGGGCCCTCCAGCTCCAGCTCATCCACCCCGGCACCTGGCACGCATCTGCCCCCTTCCTCCTCCCACAACAGCGGGCACAGACATCCCCTCTCTGGGTGGGAAGGTGGGAGGCCTGTCAGGAGAGGTCGTGATAGTGGGCTTGGCAACAGGCGGTGGGTATGCAGCTGGGGAGGTTCTCTCTTACACGAGGTTCTGGATAAACCCCAGAATGAAGACCATCCAGTTGGTGAGTCAGAGCAAATGAATAGAGAGGTTAGAAGCGCAGACAGACTCAAGTGTGGATCCCCGCCCCACCAGGTCTCTGTGAGCCCTCAGTCTTCCCATCTGCCGAATGGGGATCACAGCAGCTTGTTCTGAGGTGCTTAGCAGTTCTTACGCAGAGAGACCACTAGTGGTTATTGTCGTTGTCACTGCTGTTGTTGGATGAAACCAGAGAAAGTCGTTCAATCAGGTCCCAGGAGAGAAGGGAGCTAGAGCTTGGAAACCAGGTCAGACAGCCACACAACCACAGTTCAGACACGGGAAAGCAGCTAACACTGGCCATGGCCGAAGCAGGAAGGTGGTCGTGGGGGAATACCCGGCAGGCGCAACGGTGTGGCTGCTTTTTATGAATGATCTTTGTCCTGGTGGTGGAGGGGCCCTAAAAGGACGGAGGTGAGGAGGCAAGAGCAGGAAGGAGGATGGAGAGAAGCACAGCACGCGGGTCTGGTTGGAGTGAGTAGTTAAGAGAGGGACTGGCGAGGGCCGGGCGCATGGCTGCCAACAGGACTGGGATGTCTGGGCTTGTGGCTACGGCACACAGTGTGCCTACGTCTTGTCTGGTGCTTCCTCAAAAACTCTCTGTTGGGTGGAGAGTTGAAGGTAGGCCTTGCCAAGATCTACCCCCTCAAAGGGCATGGCTTTCCCCAGAGCATTTTCTGCCGAGGATACTGGTCCCCTCAGTCCTCTTCCAGCCTCCAGATGGAATCCCACGGGCTCAGAGCTTTCTCTCCTGCTTCCTTAGGCATTGGGTCCTGGGCATCTGGAGAAGGTAGAGTCCTTGGAGGGTACCAGGCCCTCTCTGCGCAGGTGCAGTGAACTGTGGACAAGCAGGAGTGAACTGTGCCGTTACCATAGTGACCAGATGGGAACCCCTTTGATTTTATAGTGGACATCAGTGTGGGAGTCTTCCTAGTGTCCCACCCCTTCCTTTAAAATCCATGCCCTCTTCACACAGCTGCCAATCATCCCGGGCACAGTCGCCTAGCCCAGGGGTCAGCACCCGACCCGCACTGGGCCAGTCAGAGCCAGCACTGCAGCGCTGGGTTTGGATTTAGGAACTGCCAGCCCCCTTCCTGTTGACCTGCGGTGGGAGACAATGAAGTCAGCGAGTGAGAGAGGAAGATGATGGTGCACTGGCTGGTGTGGCTCAGCCGTCAGAGTGTTGGGTCGTGGGTTTGATTCCTGGTCCAGGGCAGGTACCTCAGTTGCAGGCTTGATCCCTGGCCCCGTCGGGACACATGTGGGAGGCAACCAATCAATGTGTCTCTCTCCCATCGATGTTTCTCTCTCTCTACCCTTCTTTCGTTCCACTCTCTCTAAAAAAAAAATCAACAGAAAAAATATCCTTGGGTGAGGATTAGCAAAGAAAAGGAAGGAAGGCAATGGTGAGGGAACTGGACCAAGTCCGCGGTTCCTGGAGCCACTTCAGTGCCTGCAATCTGTGCTCCATGAGCTAACGGATGTCCACCTTTCCCGGAACTCATTCAGGTTTGATACCCTCTCCCCACCTCCCCCCCCCCCCCCCCCTCCGCTGCACTGCTCCTGTTTGGACGCTGCACGTGAAAGACTAAGGTGTGGGAGCTGTGTGTCCAAGGCAGACGGGCGCAGGGAGGCCTCCCTCTGGAGCGCGGGGCCACGGTTGTTTAGAAGTTGGTATCACTGTTTCTATAATTTCTCAGAACTCCAAACAGGCCCTGGTGAGCGCAGGCCCTGAGAACGCAGTGGTGAAACTTGAGGGTGTCGCGCCTGCAGGTGCTTCTTCCTGCTCCGTGATGTGGGAGCGGCCGCAGTCCTGGCCAGGCCACCTGGAGCTGTGGGAAGCATCTGCTTTGGAAACAGCCATTTCTAGGGAGGAGCTGGGACTGAGGAGAATCCTGGCTCTTATTCCTCGAAGTAGAGCCTCCAGCTATGAATTTAAGAGACAGCTGAGCAAGTTTCCAGGCAGCTGCGCTGCTCAGAAACCCACCCGCCGGGGGAGGGTGTCCCTGGGCAGCAGCCTCCAGGCTGGGCAGTGCTCGGAGAAGGGGGTACACTCATGCATAGGAGGTGGGGAGATGGCGACAGGCACTGCCGCAGCGTCAATAAGTGCTTGCGAGTCGAGCCGTTACTCCTAGCGATCGTTAGTTGCCTCCTCCATGTCTGCCAGGGCGATCTGGACCACGCTCGCAGTCCGTGAGCAATGGGTGGCGCTTTGCTTGTCCTCTGCTCTAACGTGAGCCTGATGCTGAGCTGGCCAAGGCGTCGCATGGCGACCACAGGCTTTGGGCTCTGCCGACCCCCCTCAACAGCAACCCTGTGCAGTCAACGCATCATCGGCATCATCGTGGGTGTGGGCGCTGGGCTCGGGTCTCTGCGCCCCCTCGCCCTGCCTGGCACTCTGAAGGAGGCCGAGCCCCCTTGGATAAGCCTCCAATTCTTGAACAAAGCAGGGCGGCCAGTGATGGCCTTGCGGGGTACACACTGGAGTGCAGCTCACACGGGCCTGAGGACTCTCAAGGAAGCGGATGTAGGTTGATGGATGTAAGCTGGCCAGCTGTGCCCAAGCAGCACCATAAACCGTGTAAAAACATCAGCGTTCTTCATGGTTTGTGTATTCACTGTCCCTGCAGCAAAAGCACTGTGACCCAGTTCCTCACGCTCCCCTCTTTCAAACTTTCAGTAACCCCACTTAATCGTGTCTCACAGTTAGCTGCCTGCACCGGATTCTGGGTCTGTTCACGGGAAGCCCATGCTGTTGGCCTAGACCAGGTCTGTCTCCCTGGGCTCTCCCACTTGAGATTTCTAAAGAGGGGGAGGGGTCTGCCGCTTAAGGGGGCCGCCTGTGGTATTGCACCGGGCTGCGATGGGCTCAGCTCTCACGTGGAGGTCAGCCCAGGCATGACCTCGCTGCACTCTCGGCAGTGCCTCCCTTCATTAAACTCGCACCAGCTCTAACTGTGCAATTTAGCCTCTAAATGGTACGCGGATCTGATGTTGATGTAACAGAAAACAAAACAAAACATTTCAACTGGTGACATAGTCACTGGGTTTGAAGCCTGAGAAAGTGGCTGCGCAGCGACGCCTCTGCCCACAGTATCTGCGCTTTTCTGGTTTAGGCGTGCCCACCCGGAGGGCCTTCATGCACATCTAAGTGGGTGCAGAGATTCAGCCTGTTCCCTTTCCTCTACAGATGGGTGTGTTACACACTGTGGTCTTCTGCACACCAGCTATGTGTGCCTGACAGCTGTGCCCAGCTCTGTCCTCTGCGGTGCCCTCTGCTGCCAACCTCCTCCCGCCTCAGCATGTGGAGCCCTGCTCTCCTCCCTGAGCCTGTGCTCAGGTCACCCAGGCACATCTCCCTCCCCACCCTAGTTAAAATTGCACCCCACACCCAGCCCCTCTGTTCCTGCTCTGCCTTTTAAAGAATGTATATTTTCATTGATTTCAGAGAAGAATGGAGAGAGAGAGAGAAATAGAAACATCAATGATGAAAGGGAATCATTGATCGGCTGCCCCTGCACGCCCCCTACTGGAGATTAACTCCACACCTGGGCATGTGCCCTAATCGGGAGTCGAAGCATGACCTCCTGAAGTGTGATGCTCAGCCCGTGGGCCCTGCTCTGCTTTTGTTAATGCCACTCACCACCTGTGATGTGCGCATCACTCACTTACCGTCTGCCTGTCCCTCCACGAGCTCCGAGGGCCCTGCGGTTTGTTTACTGGTGATGTCTAAGTGCCTGGTACTTAGATGACACCCAGTGAGTGTTGAGCAAACAATACCCGGCCCCAGTGTTATCCTCCCTTAGAAGGTTTTCTCTCCTTTGCTCACCGGATCTTCCCAGGCAGCCAGCAGGGTGTATTAAACTTTGCCATCATGTGAGCAGAGCAAGAAGATAACGTGTAGAACAGTAGCAAGGGAGGCGTGATCAAGGATGGAGGAGAAAAGCAGACGAAAGAACAGTGCGGGGAGGAGGCGGGGCACAGCCACCCCACAGCATGCTGAGGGCACGGCCCGTACCTGGTCCGTGCACCAGTACCAGAGGGATGGCATGGTCATTCCAAACAGGATCCCGGGCCACGGGAGGTCGGAGGTCACCGGGTCTCGGAAGATATGAAAGGCATCTTCTCGGGGCAGCCCGCAGGTGCTGTTCTCAGTCCGGTTGGTGGCCAGAGCCAGGAAATACTTCTCCACCAGGCCTTCCAGCCCTCCGACCGCAGCAAAACCTGGACATCAGAGGAAGCGCTTGCCAGGAGCTCAGAAGGATCCCAGCAGTAACAGGATTTTTGGGAACAGTGAAACCCCACTCAGAGGACAGCTACCAAGGGAAGTTAGCACCTTCAAGATCTCAGCCTCTTTTTTTTGTTTTTAATGCCTTTGGGAGCGAGTATGGATTGCTTTTCAGAATAATATTGCTAAATGCATAACACAAAATATGTAGGCTTGTAAAGGAAAACAAATGTAGGAAAGACAATCATTGAAACGTAAAAACTACTGTGAGCTAGTAATTTATTTATTTGCCCATGAAGTAGTAAAAACCTAGCAGGAGGGCTAATAACAATTTTGTTTCAAAGTAGCCCTGAGCACAAACAGGATTTCAATGCATCAGCATCAATTGTAAGAACATCTGGGGTATCAAAGGCATAGATATGGCTAATATTGCCATGGTTTATTGCCTACATTTATACTTGAAAAATGCAAAATATCAATGATAGATTCATAAAATAGAAGCGGGATTTTTTTTTCCCCATCCAAGGTTCACAGATGCCCTGAATTCTGCTCACAGGCCCCAGGCTAAGCAACCTTGCTTTAAGGAAGCATTCTTTCTCCTCTGAACTTCTCAGTGTCTCTCAGTTCAGGTACTGCAAGAGTGGTGCACAGATTTGTGACCTTGAACTAGTGACTCCCCTCTCTGAGGCCGTTTCCTCGTCTGTTAGTGGGGCCACGTGGCGCCAACCTCACAGGCTGGAGCTGGGCTCATCGAGACACTACCCACAAGGGCACAGTGTCTGCATAAGCATGAGCAGCTCTAAAAGAGAATAAAGTACTGTCATTTGGAATCTGCTTCTTTTCATTAACTGGAAGGATTCAGGGTTACCTCAAAATAATGTGATTCTCACCAGATTACATATTGGAAGGCTTTTTTTTTTGTATGGAAGACAGGAGGTTGGTGCTACCACTTGGGTAGGAATGACTACTAGGGAAGAATTACTGTGCTGATAAATTGTCAAGTTCCATTTCCCTGAAAAGTTATTTTGTGGTAGTGGTGGTGGTGGCTGTTGTCAATAATTGATAATAAGCAACATGTGTGCTTCAGTAGCTCCTGCCGGGTGGCCCCACACAGTGGCTGACTTTGCACCTCCCTGGAGGCCCTAGAGCCAGTGCGCCCAGTGGACAGCTTCAGAACAAGGCAGATAACAACTCCACACATCCACAGGGACACACTCAGGGGGCAGACTCAGTGGGCACCAAGCCCCACTGAAGCAAGTCCTGCCCCATAGGGGTGTCTCCTGCACAGCAGCTCTTCACTGTAGACACAGCCGGTCCTCACAGCCAACTGGCCTGGAGGTCAATTCCTCCCAGTGACACCAACAGCAATCAAGGCTCAACTACAAGACTGTGCACACAGCACACACAGGGGGCACACCTAGAGTGCCCAGCTCAGGTGACTACTGGGCCCTATAGGACACCTAGCACACAAGGCCACTCTACCAATTCTAGGAAACCTAGCAGCTCTACCTAATATGTAGAAACAAACACAGGGAAGCAGCCAAAATGCAGAGATAAAGAACCAGGTCACCAATGAAAGAAATGGAGCCAAGCGAACTAAATAATATCCTTGGGTGAGGATTAAAAAGAAGAAAAATGGAGCCGGAGGACAAATGGAACAAGTAAACAACTGGCAAGTAGTAGATTTTAATCCAGCCCTATCAATAATGACATGAATGGAATTAACACACAGGTGGAGATTGTCAGATTAGATTTAAAAAGCAACTACTGGTATATGATGTCTACAGGGAACCTGCTTTAAATATAAAGACATAGATAGGCTAAGAGTGAAATGATGAAAAAAATACCCCCATTTATTTAATCACTCATCCATATTAATATAGGCGAGCTATTAATTTTTACTTAAATAAAACCAGCAAGTGTTCATGATAAGCACAGTTCTCTTTCTGCTAAGTCACCTGCCTCAAGCAGAACTTCTGACAGCTGGGTGTGTTGATCCCAGTGGTGAGGGAAGATGTCCCTGCAGAGAGAGTGCTGGCCTCCACCCAAGTGGCCGGGAACCCCACTTACTGTAGCCCATCAGGGTGAGTGCTCCTACAAGCATGATCACAGTCTGCAGAGCATCCGTGTAGATCACAGCAGCCAGGCCACCTGGGGAGGGAAGGCAAGGACTGAGTTGAGGGCCGGGCACCCTGGCAGAGAGGAGTCACTGTCACAGAGGGAACCTGATGGGTCCCATTCCAGCAACGACGATCTCTCAGTGTTAACGTTTGCAAAGATGGCCGCACACCCCCTGCGCATTCCCGTTTTGCAGCTCTGCTTTGCTGCCCCATTCAGGTTGAGGTGGGGTTGATTTCTCTACCTCCCAAGCATGGCTTGCTCTGACCAATGACATCGTGCAGCTACAAGCTGAGGCCTCCGGGGACCTTGGGCTGCTGTGCTTGCTCTTCTGTTGCCCTGACAATATGCTTCCTTTTTTAAATCCTCACTAGAGAATATTTCCCCATTGATTTTTTTTTTTTTTTTGTAGAGTGGAAGGGAGGGAGGGGGAGAGAGTGAGAGAGAAAAATATTTATGTGAGAGAGACACATCGACGAGTTGCCTCCCAAATGCACCCTGACTGGACTGGGCCGAGAATTGAACTTGGGACCCACTGAGCCATGCTGGCCAGGGCCACCATGCTTCTTTAAGAAGCCCTGCCTAGCCCAGTGGAGGGTGGTCCACATGGAGGGAGCGCCCTGCTAACCGCCCGAGTAGACCTCCAGCCCTGGGAGTGAGGTCCTCTGGCTCCAGCCGGCTGTTCCAGGTGCCACCTAACTGCAGTTCAAGTGAGCAGGCAGGCCAGCAGAACCCCACCTGCAGACAATCCATGAAATGAATTGTGGGCAACAGTCACCATTGTTTAAACCCCTAAGTTTGCCAGTGTCCATACACAGTAATTTTCAAGTGACATGGGAAGTGGTGCTTGGGCCACAGTCCCACGCTCAGAATACCTTTGCTTTTAACATGAGAAAAAGAATGCGAGTTCTTCAGAGCCCTAACAGGCTTCCCGAACAGGGTCATGGTGGTTGG
The DNA here is from genome assembly GCA_026230045.1 of Corynorhinus townsendii. Taxonomy (NCBI): domain Eukaryota; kingdom Metazoa; phylum Chordata; class Mammalia; order Chiroptera; family Vespertilionidae; genus Corynorhinus; species Corynorhinus townsendii. The sequence continues at coordinate 58,999,470 of JAPDVU010000009.1, read as the reverse complement.
TCTCAGAGGATTCTTGGTTTTGCCACCAAAAAAATGCTTGTAATAACTCTGGGCAGGGCAATCTTTCCAGTCTCTTCCCTATCACTCCCTCCTCCCTCCTCCCCTTGTCTGGCATAAACATGTACTAGTGGGCAAGGTCACTGGGCAATAAAAATCCATGCCCGTGGGTGTGGTCTTCTCCTGTGACTCTCCTTCCTTGCTAACAGGCCCTGCCCTGAGTGGGAGAGACCTGCCTGGCTCCTGGCCCCAATGCCCTGCTGTCCTGCCATGTTGTTCACTGGCTAGAGCGTGGTGAGAGCCCAAAGGTTGGTACCACTGAAGCCTACCATCATTTCGATGCCAAGGTTTAGGGGCATTTATCATGTGCCAGGCATTTTATTCAATCATCGCTGACATCTTGTGAGTCCCCACCTAGTTCTACACAGCGGGATACAGAGGCAAACAAAACAGCAAGTTGCTGAGCCTCACCCAGCTGACGGTCTAATGGGGAGATAGACCCCCACACAAGGAGACAGGAAGATGAATTGCACCCATGGCGGCCCTGCCCTTCCCCTGGGCTCAGGCACACGCTCCTCTCTGCTGAACCCTCAGCTGAGCTCTTCTGGCAGCAGAGGCCTTTGCATTGTTCGAGTTGGTGGCTTCTCTGCTGAGGGTCCCCGGCCGTGTTCCACAACACACAGCCCTCATAGGCTCATTTTGTGTCCTTCCTGGCTCCGTTCCCAGCCCTCTGTGTCGCTGCCTTGCCTATGGGCGGGCACAACCTGGACCTCGCGCTTGCTCAGCCTCAGACACTTCTATCGCCCTTGCTGTCCCTCAAACAGACAAACTGCTCTCATGTCAGAACCCTGCGCATGTCCTTCCCTCCGCCTGGAGCGCTTCCCCTGCTCCTCATGGCTCCTTCCTTCCTCACTTAAGTCTGGTTCAACTGTCGCCTCAGCTCAACATTCCATGAAGAAACCCTCCCCCGATCCCAGCTCATCCGCTGGCTTTCCTGCTTGGCACTGGTTTGTTAGGACAATACACCTGACATTGTGTACTGGTTTCCTTGTTCACGTTTCCCATCCCCACTAGCACGTAAGTTCCTTTGGGGCAAAGATTTTGTCTATCTGTTCGCTGCTTCACCCTCCTCCCAGCATGATGTCTGGCCTACGGGAGGTGATGTATACTAGTATATACAACAGAATAAGTCGATTACACCAATAAGAGGCAGAGAAGGGGAGGGTTCAAAACCAGATAGTACTCTACTCCAAGCCAGTCAGAGTCCAATAGGTCTAGGAAGGAAGTCTGAGGGGCAAAGATGAGGCTGCCCCGCCTCAGGCTCCAGCATAAAGCTGTCTGTGGCCCAGCCTTGTTCAGTGCATGTGAAGACACAGGCTCAGCACCTGTAGGTCCTCAATAAACAGGTCTTGAGTGAATGGAAAATGCTTGATGCAGCTGTACCACATTTTACAATCCTATCTCTTATCGGGCAACCTCCTTCCTTAGGACAAGAGCCAAAAGAAATCATGTTATCTGAGGTGATGAAGTGGAGTTTAATGGATAAATGGTCTTAACACAGAAGAACACCAGAAGATGGGCTGGGAAAAGATGGAGTGGCACAGTCCCTGCCCACCACTCCTCCCAGCATCACCCCTTATTCTGTCATACCTGCAATCGTGTATAGAGCTGTGATGGCCAACAGCCCAACTATGGCCAGGTACAGATCCAGTTTCAAAGACTGCTGAATAAAGATGGCGCCTGCATACATGTCCACCTGTAGAAACATAAAGTAAATGGATGGATGGGTAGGTAGATGGGTGCTTGGGTGGGTGGATGGATGGGTGGATGGGTGGATGTGTAGATGTGTGGGTGGATGGATTGGTGGACAGATGTGAGGGTGGATGGTCGGGAGGATGGATGGAAGTGTGGGTGGATGGATGGATGGGAGGATGGATGGGTGGATGGATGTGTGGGTGAGTGGATGGATGAATGGACAGATGTGTGTAGCAGAGGTTCCCCCAGCCTAGATTCAGGCAAACACAGAGGAATCATACATTGTTGTTTCTTCACCCATCTCCTTCCAGATTTGGGGTCTCAGACTGGAGCCTTGTGGGCAATTACATTTGAGATCCCTTCCCTGGGCTAATACAACCTCCTCAGTGGTCCTGTTTCTGCCCTTGGTCTTTGTACACCCCGTCCTCACAGTGTGCCTAATCACATGCGGGCGTGGTCATCTCGTCCTTCCCTCCGTAAAGCCCTTCAGTGGCTCCAGGCCCACAAGAGTCTTGAATAAGTTAGGCCCATCAATTTGCCTGCTGCCTGGCTTCGTTTCCTTCACTTGCCTCCTATTCCCAGTCCTCCGGGTCCTCGGGAACAAGTCACGTTCATCCATGCCTCCCAGCTTTGGTGTGTTCTAATTTATCTTTTTGGAATGCCAATTCCCCTCTCTCCAAACTCCTCCTTCAACATAACTTCCCTTGTGGAGACTTCCCCGGCTTGGAGCCAGTTACTGTTCGAATGGAATGGAACTCCTCAGCCCCTCTCACCCTCACACAGGACAAGCTGTCCCCGGCTCCAGCTGGACCAGTCAGCGTGAGCCAGGCTGGCTGAGCGGCACATGTCCCTGCTCTTGGCCACTTTCCAGGAGCTCTGCCCATCCACGAGCGGGGTGGGCAGGCCCAAGGCCATCAGCACCGCTGATCACTGCTGATCACGGTCTATCTCAGGAGAAGATCGAAGTCCCAGTGCAGTCAGTGACCCTCCCCGCCCTGAGGCGCTGCCAAGGAAGCTTTGGCAGGAGCTGGGGAGGTCCTTCCTCTACCTTTTCTCCTGACACCCTTTGCCCATCCTCACCTACCCCGCCCAGTGTCCTCTAGGCGCCCTGAAGCTTGCCCAAGGAAAGGAGAAAGTTCATGGGTGGAGACACTCAGCAGGGGCCATCACCAATCTCCCCACCAGGTCCCCACCTTACCGAAATCTTGGTGAAGATGTAGATAAACAGGTAGAGCACGGCCAGAAGGGTGGGGATCCTGTTGCCACCGAAGCGTTTCCTGAGGTATTCTGGCATCGTGGTGACCTGAGGCCAGAGCCCAGCTTTCACCCCATCTGGCCATGGCCTCAGGGCACCAGCCCTTCTCCGCCGCCCCCCCCCGCCCCGCACCACCCCAACGCTGCACACACATGGTCTTGAGAGTCGCAGTGGGGGACTCAGAAGGGAGGAGAAAATGGGAGCAAAGAGGTGAATGGAGGAATTGGGGTTCTGTGCACGAGTATGTACCCAACTATCATATTTCCCAAATGTGAGGCATTTGTGTACCCCATCCAAATTTCTGCCATCTCCACTATTATTAATAATGTTTTTCCTTTCAATCAACTCATGTTTTTATTTAAATAAATTGATCAACAAAGGAAATTTCAAATCAGCATTGTAAATGGAAAATCAATCCAAAATGTACGGGGTCCAGCAAAAATAAACGCATGGATAATAAAACAATTTGTTTGGTTTCTCTTCTTTTCTGGCAACTTGCTGTTGCACAGCAAAGACTCTGGGCTCAGAGCCAGCTCATTCTTTCTTTAAGAAAAAAGAAAAGAGTGTCGGCGAAGCACTGGACAGGGGTTGAAGGCCTGCCAGCAACAGCGTGAGCTGTCCCCTGGGTTCACCCAACAGCTGACCGACCAGGAAAGAAAATCACTTGCCATGGGGTTCGGTGTCACTGGCCACGGGCACACCTCAGGTATGTTCATGACTCCCTGTGCCCATGTGCTGACCTTTGGGGAAGTTGCTCTACTGTAACCTTTAGCCAGATCCCCATGAACACCAGGGGGTTCTAACAGCAAACCATGGGACTCCAGAGAGGACAGGCATCAGAGGACCCCTTTGCCCAGAGGCACCGACCAAGGGAGGCTCCGCAAGCTTGGGTGGGAGGCCCGAGCCAGGTGTCCTTGCCACGTGGGACACCCTAGGGGCTGAGCCATGTTGCTGAGCACCATCTGGGGGAGCAGCACTGTTCTTGGGGTTTGGCACGCCTGTCCCATCTCCTCATTCCCTCTGTACCCCCCGACTTAGGGTTGAGAAAATGTCACATCTTGCCTCTGGGACCTCAAGCCGACAGCTGTTCTTCCAGAGGGACAAGGTCTTGGGTGGAAAAGGACGGAGTGATGATGGTGTCTGCAGCCTGTCCTCCAGCTGCAGCTCACCTAACCAGGGGGGTGACTAACGGGCACCGACTTCTCAACCTCCAGCCACAGAGCTCCTTCCTCACTCCCAGCAGATGGCACGATCGTCTACTTGCCACAGAACACGGCAACCATCAGCTGAGGACGCCTGGCCACCTACCTGTGAACTAACCTGCCTCTCTACCATCCTTGACGCCTTTCCATAGGAGGTGCTCAATAAATGCTTACTGATGCTTTGGCCCAGCGCCCCTCATGCTCCGCCCAGTGTGGCATACGCCAGACACCTTGGCTGTGCAGGAGTTAGTCACAGGGGGCCCACCTACCAAGGGCCTTTCTTATTCAGACTCGTATTGTCTCCAACTGGAACCATTTATGCCCACATCACCGCCCTTTCCACGGATCACACTACTTCTGGAACATTTTCAAACAATTTGTCTCATCATTAAGCAGCTCTTTCTACTTTGTGTATTTAAAAACTTTTCATAATAGAAGGTGAAAATCAATTATTGCTTTATGGACAACTCTATGATATTGTATGATCTTGCCATGTGTGTTAAACATCTAAAACAGAAACAGTGAAAGTGACAGAAAGGTGTCAATAAGATCAGAAATAATGTCCAAAACTTCTTTTTTCAAAATCCTAAAGCAGCATTATTTGGTAACAAAAATTATAATATTTCATATCAGTCAGGAATAACACAATTATTGTAGTTTTGTATGCAAAGGAAGAAAAGTCACTGGATTGGATTTTTCTTAAGTTTAAAGGAGTAACGTGCTATGCCGTAAACATTTCAGAGACTGCTCTGAGGACCAGGCTCCTAACTGTCTCACCTGTGCCTCATCCCTCTCCAAGCTGGGACCACTTAGGCACTGTCCAGTGGATGTCCATGTGCAGAGGGAGGGGCGCTGGGGAGGAAGGGCGCTGGGGAGGGGCGGGGTGCTGGGGGAGGGGCACTGAGGAGGGGCGGGGTGCTGGGGGAGGGAGGGAGTGCAGGCTGGTCTCTTCCCAAAGGGCTCCTCATTCTGTGCCCACGGTGCCCTCAGACTCACCTGGCCTGCAATGTAGATGGGGAGGAAGATCCAGGCCAGCGTCAGCACGGAAAATATGCCCTGTGGAGGACACAAAGTTGGCCCGGGGTTCCTGCGCCCCCTTCTGTAACCGGCTCTGCTTGGCCTCTGCGTCTGTCCCTCTCTTACTGGCTGAGTGGCGCACCCTCCCTGGACGCCATATTTCCATGTTTAAATGGGAGAGGGGATGATGTAGGGACAAATGGAGACAGCAACGTTTGCTAGCACAGTGTCCCCTAAATCTCACGTCATCCCCCTTCATCCAACTCCACCCCCCCTCCATGGAGAGGGGTCAGGAGGGGCTGTAGGTCGGGCAGGCGCTGAAGAGAAGGGGGTGGCGCTAGAAGAGCCCACTCTGTCTCTGAAACCCATTCCTCTCGCTGAGCAGCAGACCTCAGTGGTTGGTCGCAAGGAAAGCATCGCTGAGCTGATGCTTATGAGCCCTTACTATACACAGCCCCCCCCTCCCCGCACCTTTTACAAGCATTAACCCCTCATCCTCACAATGTCGCCATGTGGCAGGGACTGTGATTATCCCCGTTTTATACATGAGGCTCCGAGGCTCTGAGGCTCTGAGAGGTTAAGTCACTTGCCCGAGGTCACACAGCTGTCAAGCGATGCATCCAGGATGTCAACCCAGGCAGCCTGGCTCTATGTACTTGAATCCCACGGTATAATAAGTCAGTGCACAGAGTAAGCACTAAAAAGTTACTCATTATAAAGGTGAAGGTCACTTTAATGAGAGCACCCCCTCCACAAATCATGCTGAGCCCACTACACGAGAGAGCGCCTGTGCCTGAGTGTCTGTGGGGTGGCAACACAGCCAAGGCCACTGGATCACACAGGCTTTGTGATGGCCCGCGGGCATCCGGCCACCAGGGCAGACTCCGAGCGCTTCCTCGCACAGCTCTCCCCCTCAAGCACGCAGACCCCGGGCCCGAGGTCGAGCCTTGTAGTCAGACTGACTTGCTGGTCAGGGGTGCCTGATGCTTCCTGCTCATGTCTCAGAAGGCACCGCTCTAGTTTTAAAGGTGCAGGCATGCACACAACTGCCCTAGGATCCACCTGTTAGGCCAAGAGGTAGCTGCCCACTCCGTGGTAAGTACTCACACTAAACTCATAAGCAGCTACAGAAATGCCTGCCGCAGCGCCTGACCCTGCCAGGCCTACGAAATGTCCACTTCCTATGTTGCTGGCAAACAAGGACGCACCCACCTGTGGGGAGACGGACAGGTTATAAGTTGGAGACAAGGTCTGGGAACCTCTCCCCTCCCCCCCCCCCCCCCTACACACACACACGCTCTAGAGATGACAGAGGAGAAGGGCGAAGCAGGGCTCTCCTAGCGTATCTGGTACCTTTTCTTCAAATTAGAAAAGACTCCTTCCCCAAGACTCTTACTTCCACTTAAATTAGCCTAATAAAACATGCGAACCAATACTGCCTACAGTGTGAATTGTGCCTCCTAGGGCTGTGCAGCACACGCACGTGGCATCCCTGGGTGGAAGGATGCCAGGTGTTGCAGGAAGTGCTTCCCATGAGGATCAGGAGGCCTGGGCACCCAGGCTGGGCCGGTGACATTCTCTCTCCTGGGAATCTGGAACTGGTCTCTTAGACTGAGCGTGTGTAATCCGGGTGGGGATGGGGTGGGGGCATGTTCAGGTATGTGCTCATCACTGCCACTCTGCTGAGGGAAGGGGCATGGCAGAGACATGATCAGGTGAGCACTGAGCAAGAGCCAGAGGGATGGAGGTGAAGATGGAGATATAGTACAAATGGGGTGGGGGGGGGTGTGAGGGGTTAAGAGGGAGAGGAGACAGAACTATCTGAGAGGCTCATGGGCCTCCTGTTGATTTTCTGGTTTTCATCCAGTTCTATTCTATTAATCTAGCCCCTTGGTCGGCAAACTGGGGCTCGCGAACCACATGCGGCTCTTTGGCCCCTTGAGTGTGGCTCTTCCACAAAATACCAAGGCCTGGGCGAGTCTGTTTTGAAGAAGTGGTGCTAGAAGAAGTTTAAATTTAAAAAATTTGGCTCTCAAAAGAAATTTCAATCGTTGTACTGTTGATATTTGGCTCTGGTGACTAATGAGTTTGCCGACCACTGAGAGGCTTTAGTCCCTCTCATTTCTCATCATATATGCCTCAGTGGAGGTTCCACATGCCCCAGCTCAGATTCTAGCCTTACGCCACTACCACACTTTTTTCTGATTATTGTCGTTTTGTAGTAAGTATTGAAATCAGGAGATGTGAATCCTCTAACTTTGTTCTTTTTCCAGATTGTCTTGGCTATTCTGGGTCTTTACATTTTCACCCAAATTTTTGGAACTGCTTGTCAATTTCTGCAACAACAACAAAAGGAGCTGGAATGTTGAAACTCTCAAGCAGTTTGGGAAATACTACCAGCTTAACAATATTAAGTTTTCAAATCAGTGAACACAGGCTATGTTCCCAATTTTTCAGCCCTTCTTTGACTAAAGTAGAGTTTGTGAAGGATTAGTGTCTTCATTCATAAATCCAACATCTGGGCTTCTTCAGGGCAACTTTCTATTGACTGCTTTTCTTCCTGTACATAGATCATACTTTCTTAGTTTTTTGCATGACTCATAATTTTTTGTTAAAAGTGGACATTTAACATAACATCACGTGGCAACTCTAGAAATTTGATTGTTCCTCATTCCCCTGAGTTGATTGTTTTAGTAATTTTTTTGTTGTTGTTACTGTTTATTTGTTTATAGACTTTCTTGAATGAATTCTATAAAGTCTGTATTCTTTGTCATGTGTCCACTTAGTTTAGTGGTCAGTTAATAACTAGGCAGAGATTTTCTTACATATCTAAAACAAATAATTTTTTCAGTCTTTGCCAAAAAGCTTTGTGTGCATGTCAGGGTATGCTTTCAACACTTAACCTGAATATTTCTATCCTAGTTTTCACTTTCTGTTCATGCAGTGTCTCAAGGTGAGCCAGAGGTGAGCGCTTAGGACCTTTTGAGGTCTTTTCTGAGCATGTGCACAGCCCTGGCTATCACATGACCTTCTATATTCCCAGGACTATGTCAGAGCTTCTAAAAACACTCTAGGAATGTCTCATTCTCTGGATTTTCCTTTAAGTGCCTTGATTAGTCCATCATATGCCCCAATAGTTACTGCTGCCTCAGACAGTTGCAATGTTAAACAGTTGCCACTGATTGTTTTTGACAAATGTCTCTGGGAAAAAGGCTGCTCTTGCAAGTGGGGTCTCCCAGGGAACTTCAGAAAGAGAAAAATACCGAAAATTCTATGAGGAATTGGGTTTTCAAGGAGCTCCAAACCTATTCTGACCAGAGGCCCCGACACCTATTATCTCTCTGCATCTTAAACTCTGCATTTTTTTTTTTAACTTACTGCAAACGGGGGTAATTCTCCCTCTTCTAAGTTCAAAAAGTTAACCCTTATTTTAGGATTATACATAAAAGTATTATTCCTGATCACCTTCCCTGGGTCTACTAAGTAGAGGCTTGTCTATATATGTGATGTGTATGGGTGATGTGAGTGTGTGTGTGCATGTGTGTTTGGCAATGTCCTTAGAGCTACTTGAAAATAACATACCGTCCAAATCTCCGTAAGGCTTTGGTCCCTCTCATTTCTCATCATGCATGCCTCAGGGGAGGTTGCACATCCCCCAGCTCAGGCACTGAGTGTGTGACCCAGGCTGAGCCAGTTAGCACATCAAACTACCCTGGCCACAGTTATTGGCAGCGGATGGGCATGAGCCATAATCAGAAATGAGATATTTTCCAGGGATAGTTCCATGGAAGCAGATGTTCTTCCCATGCTGGGCTGGAACTTAGGCAGATGGAAGGTCTGGAGCAGCATTCACCATCTTGTTGACATGAAGTCAAGTCTGTTTGGGAATAGCACCCATCCAGAAGGAGAGATGATAGATAGATAGATAGATAGATAGATAGATAGATAGATAGATAGATAGATATAAATATAAAGAATAAACAGAGGGGGAAAGCAGGTCCTAATAATATCACTTGAGCCCCTGTACTCAGCCAAAACTGAAACCCTAGATTTTTTTCCTTAGGTGAGCTGATCAATTCTTTTTTGGTTAAATTTGGGTTGGAACTGGTTTATACTGAAACTACCACACAATGTGCAACTAAAGAGCCCTGAAAAAGCAAAGGCTAGACAGAAGATCAGCACTTAAAAATTCTTTGAGAAGTGACTTTAATTGAACCAAAGTTCACTTACAGGCCACCACATCATGTCCCCTCCAGCTAGGAAGTAGCCTTTCACTGTGTCTCGTTTGGTCTTCACTGTGGACTAAAACAAAGAAGAAGGGTGGGTGAGGGAAAATAAGGACAAACAGAAGCATCCTTAGACTGCAGATGATAAAGCAAGAGTCCAACGGGCCAGATTTTTTTTAAATTTAATAAATCTTTATTGTTCAGATTATTACAATTGTTCCTCTTTTTTTGCCCCCATAGCTCCTCTCCACCCAGTTCCCACCCCACCCTCTGCCCTTACCTTCCTCCCCCACTGTCCTCATCCATAGGTGTACGATTTTTGTCCAGTCTCTTCCTGCACCCCCACACACCTTTCCCCCTGAGAATTGTCAGTACACTCCCTTTCTATGCCCCTGATTCTATTATATTCACCAGTTCATTCTATTCATCAGATTTTTTTATTCACTTGATTCTTAGATTCACTTGTTGATAGATATGTATTTGTTGTTCATACTTTTTATCTTTACCTTTTCTTCTTCTTTCTCTTCTTAAAGAATACCTTTCAGCATTTCATATAATACTGGTTTGGTGGTGATGAACTCCTTTAGCTTTTTCTTGTCTGTGAAGCTCTTTATCTGACCTTCAATTCTGAATGATAGCTTTGCTGGGTAGAGTAGTCTTGGTTGTAGGTTCTTGCTGTTCATCACTTTGAATATTTCTTGCCACTCCCATCTGGCCTGCATAGTTTCTGTTGAGAAATCAGCTGACAATCGTATGGGTGCTCCCTTGTAGGTAACTAACTGTTTTTCTCTTGCTGCTTTTAATATTCTCTCTTTATCTTTTGCTCTTGGCATTTTAATTATGTGTCTTGGTGTGGTCCTCTTTGGATTCCTTTTGTTTGGGGTTCTGTGCACTTCCTGGACTTGTAAGTCTATTTCTTTCACCAGGTGGGGGAAGTTTTCTATCATTATTTCTTCAAATAGGTTTTCAGTATCTTGCTCTCTCTCTTTTTCTGGCACCCCCATAATTCTGATGTTGGTACTCTTGAAGTTGTCCCAGAGGTTCCTTACACTATCTTCATATTTTTGGATTCTTTTTTCTTTTTGCTTTTCCAGTTGAGTGTTTTTTGCTTCTTTGTATTTCAAATCTTTGACTTGATTCTTGCGATCCTCTAGTCTGCTGTTAGATCTCTGTATAATATTTTTTATTTCAGTCAGTGTATGCTTAATTTCTAGTTGGTCCTTTTCATATCCTCAAGGGTCTCATTAAATTTATCAGCCTTTTCTAGGAACTTCTTGAAAAAACCTTATAACCGTGATTTTGAACTCTATATCCAGCCGTTTGCTTTCCTCCATTTCTTTCATTTGTGATCTGTTTCTTTGTCTCCATATTTTGGCTGCTCCCCTGAGTTGATAGAGTGGCTTTGTGTGCTAGGTGTCCTATAGGGCCCAGTGGCTCAGCACCCCCAGTTACCTGAGGTGGACACTCTTGGTGCACCCCTTTGTGGGCTGTGTGCACAGTCTTATTGTAGTTAAGCCTTGATTGTTGTTGGTATCACTGGGAGGAATTGACCTCCAGGCCAATTGGCTGTGAGGATCAGCTGTGTATGCTGGGAGAACTTCTGTGCTGGAGACACCCTTATGAGACAGAACTTGCAAAAGCCTCTGTGCTCAGCTTGGATGGGGCGGAGTCTCAGGGCAGAGCAGACAACATTGGTTTCCCATCAGCCCTGCCCTATGAGGCCCCTGTGTCTCAGTGTCCTGTGGTAATCGCTGCAAGCACCTCTGAGAGAAAGCCGCCCTAGAGTTCCGCCCACTGCCAGACAGTCCAGTTTCTCCCCGAATGAGTCTGGGTCTCCAGAGTCTCACCTGGAACTGGAATTCAGTGCAGTTGGGAGCTTTTGTCTCCCTCCCACTTGAGAAAGCCAGCCGCATACTCAGTTGCCCGCCCTCTCTGTGCACGAGCCTCATACCTCTGCCTTCCACAGTTCCTCTGAGTCTCAGTGTGCTTTTCTCTTTCCTGACAGTTCAGTTTCACCCCGTATGAGTCTGGGTCTCCAGAGTCTCGCCTGGAACTGGAGTTCAGTGCAGTCGGGAGCTTTTGTCTTCTTCCCGCTTGAGAAAGCCAGCCACGCATTCAGATGCCAGCCCTCTCTGCGCACACGTCTCAGCACCTCTGCCTCCTTCAGCTCTTCTGAGTCTCAGTGTGCTTTTCTCTTCCCTTCTAGTTGTAGAAATTCCACTCAGCCAGCCTTTCTGTGGTTCTGGATGATGTCTGTTTTATCTTTTAGTTGTAGTTTTGAAATTGTTGTGTGAGGCAGCAGTTTAGGTGTTTACCTATACCGCCATTTGGTTTCTCCCCAACAGGCCAGATTTATACAACAAACAGATTTTGTTTGACCCATGGTTATAAAGAAGATTTTAATTTGAATACGTTTAGAGGACACAGACTCTTTATGTCAATACAGCCCCTACTAGTCCCTGCTTCACACATTTATAATAACCTACTTATCCCCAGGCATTTGAGTTTTACACCCATGGCTTATCTATAATAGCTCCTAATGTGTATCATTTATTCTTTGTTAGCACTTGTATAGTGTCTGACACTATCCTAAGCATTAAAAAGCATTATCTCATTTTAATTCTTATTAACTCCTGTGAGGTTGGGAGTTGGTAAGGAACTGATGCTCAGAATTGAAGTCACTTATCTAGTGACACATTTCCATAGAGCAGAAGGGACAGGAATTCAAGTCTAGCTCAGCTTGATTTTGGAGCCCATGTTTTTAGCTGGTCCACAAAACCATCTTTAGAAGTAAGTTTCCTAGCATTGAAGGTATTTTAATACAGACATTTTGACCACTGAGTAGTTTGTGTAATATTGAGTAAGTTGTTTAACTTCTCTGAGATTCTGGGTGTGAATGTTGGTGAGAGGATTCTTACTGAATGGAAGATGGCATGATATGGTGTCTTTTCATCCCTGAAAATAATCTTTCTATAGAAAATAGACTCTATGGAATTATGTCAGCATCATGGCAAAGTGAGACTCCCCCTTTGTGTCTATAATTAGTTGGACATCTATAATTCAACCAAGGTTCCTCTGCTCAACACACTAGCATGCCTGAGAGAGCCACACATAGAGCATCCGAAGAAGAGTGTGTTGGAATGCGTAAAGAGGCAGGATGGGAAGAAGGACAGGGATGGTGCCTGCTAATGCAGTTCCCCTGGCTGCTGCAGCTGAGCCCACAGTCCCAGCTGATGAGGTGGAGAAGAAAGGGTGCAGCCCCACAACACAGCCTGGGGAGGGAAAGAGGGGCAGAAGCAGTGTCAGCACCTGAAAATCTGGCTCCCTCCCCTGATTGTGGTGAAGCTGACACACCTATGGCTTCTTGGTTCAGCTCGGTGGTGCTGGTAGTCATAGGGATACACGTAACAGCACAGTGGGCTCATGAACCTAGCTCTTCCCACCCAGCCACATCCCACAGCATAGTGGTGGTGCACTGAGACCCAGGTGACCTGGGCACAGCAGGGGCACCCACCATCCTGCTCATCCAAGCAATGACTCCCATGACCACAGGGACACCCCTCCATCAGGACCCAAGAGGCACAAGTAACACAGGTAAGAAAGTTTTTCTGCTGGAAAACAAAACAAAACAAAACAAAACAAAACAAAACAAAACAAAACAAAAAAGGCCTCTAATTATCAGCCTACGGAATTGTTAAAAATAGAAATGGTTCCTAAATAGAAAAAGTGTTCACTTTTTCAAATGTGTCAGTAGAGGAACAATCCATCAAGACGCATGAACAACCAAGGTAACATAGTAGCACAGAAATAAATGACAATTGTCCATAAACCAAACTCAAAGTCATGGAAAATTAGCATCTAAATGATAGAGAATTTGAAATAGTCATGAAAAAACTCAGTAAGATACTAAGAAACTCAGAAAGGCAGCTCAATGAGCTCAGGGATAAAATTAATAAATAGAAGAGCACTTTACTAAAGAGATTGAAACTATAACAAAGAACCAAACAGAGAATCTAAGATGGCAGTGGAGTAGGTGGAAGCTACACTCACCTCCTCCCAACACCAAAGTGGAATTACAACTAAATTATAGAATAATCTGAAGACTAGCTGAAGAGGAGTCTTATAACCAAGGATTTACAGAAAAAGTCACATCCCGACGGGTAGGAAGGGCAGAGACAAAAAAAAAAAAAAAAAGGGCTGGCCTAACAACCAGAGATGGTGGCTGAGGCTATCAGCTTCAGGGGGTTCTCTCTGAGCAAAGAGCCAGGAAGAGGCGCCCATATAATATCTGACTGTGAAAGCAGCAGGGTTTCTGTCTGTCAGGGAGAGCCCAGAGTCCACTAGAGACATAGGAGCCCTCTTAAAGGGTCAATGCACAAAATTTCATCTGCAGTCACTCACCCTGGGCTCCAGCAAAGGGACGGCAGATTGGACTAGAGTCACATGAGGAGAGTCTAGGGTTTGTGGCTCTGGGGAGAGAGCTGAAGGGTCAGCTGGCAGAATCCCTGTGCTGCGTCCTCTCCCATACTGCAGAACACCATCTTTCCTGGGTGGAGCATTCCCTCCCATAGGGGGAATGCAAAAGCCCCACTCTCTAGTCTCCCTGTTACTGCACCCTGTGGAGTTTGGGCCCTGCTGAAGAGTCAGCTGCTTTGGCCAGAATGTAGAGGTCTGGGCAGACTTAGCAGGTGTCAGTGACCAAGTTGTGTGGTTATGGGGTGGATCCCACACCCCCCAACTTCCAAGGCCTGACCAGTACCTCCCCTTCATGGAGATTCACTAGCCCCATCCTCCCAGCTCCTGAAAGCCCCACCTTACTGAGCTCAGTCTCCTCCCAGCACAATCTGTGACAGACTGAGTTGTGTGGCTCTTGAACAGGGGCCATTTTTCCTCACATGCCCAACTTAGCAGAGCCCCGCTTCACACAACCAAATCTCGATCTGTTTGGGCCTGATTTCTGCTGGCCTCACCCTGATGACTCCCTGAGGCCCCCATCCCATCACAAAGGTATGCAAGCACCCATCAGGTGGCAACTAGACTTGGTATACCTGGGGACATTAGCTGAGTGGCCTCAGACTGGCACTGAGTGTGAACCTGTATCAGTCTGGTGACCACCACTTGCCCCTACCTGATAACTCACTGCAAACCTACCTCACGCAACTCCAGCACCACCGGAGGCTCCTTCAGACTGAGCCTATCAGGAGCCAGTAGGCAGAGGTGGATCTTGAGTGCCTTGGGCCTTTTGCTGACCTTGGGCCGGTGCTGGTAAAAGCCAGCCTTGGTGTGCAGCTTCATCTTTCCTGTTTACACCCAGGCCCAGTAGAGGCAGCCCACAAACTGTGGATCAGTTGTAGCTCCAAACAGGTTGGCCAGGGCCAGTCACAGGCAGCGTCTGACATTGGCCTGCAACAGAGTCCCTCCAAAGAGGCCCAGAACCAACACACCCAGGGGCCAGCTTAAGACAACATCAGAGCAGGCTCCAATAAGCCTTACAAACCTCATATCCAAAGGGAGACTCAGCAGGCACCAGACCCTGCAGAGGTGAATTCTGCTTCATGTGGTCAGCATCAGCACAGCAGCTCACCAGAGGTCAGAGTTGAGCCTCACAGTCAGCCAGCCACAGGGTGGATCCCATGCATGAAAGGGCCAATAGCAATCAAGACTCAATTACAACAGTAGGACCACATAACCTACACCAGGGACATTCCTGGAGCACCCAACTCAGGTGATCAAGGAGACTGCACCACTGGATCCCACAGGACATGCAGTACATAAGGCCACCCCACCAAGATGGGGAGTCATAGCAGATCTATCTACATAGAAACAAACAAAAGAAGCAGCCAAATGGGGAGACAAAGAAACATGCCCCAAATGAAAGAACAGGAGAAATCTTCAGAAAAAGAGCTAAATGAAATGGAGGCAAGCAATTTATTAGATACAGAGTTCAAACCAATGGTTATAAGAATGCTCAACAGCATGAAAAAGGACACAGAAACCATAAAAAAAGAATGAGTCAGAAATGAAGAATAGAATATCTAAAATAAAAAATACACTGGAAGGACCCTGGCCAGTGTGGCTTGGTGATAGAGCATCAGCCCATGTACCAAAGGGTCGCAGGTTCTAGTCCAAGTCAAGGGTGTGTGCCTGGGTTATAGGTTCAATCCCCAGCCCCTGTGGGGTGCATGTGGGAGGCAACCAGTTGATGTGTCTCTCTTGCACCAATGCTTCTCTCTCTCTTTTCCCCTCCATCCCTTCCACTGTCTCTAAAAATCAATGGGGTAGGGGGGATTTCATGTGAGGATTAATAATAATAGTAATAGTAATAGTAATAGTAATAGTAATAGTAATAGAATAGTAATAGTAATAATACACTGGAAGGAATAAACAGTTGGCTGAATGAAGCAGAGGATCAAATCAGTGATTAGGAAGACAAGGTAGGAAAAAAACACACCCCATCAGAGCAGCAAGAAGAAAAAAATAAGAATGGTTTAAGAGACCTTTGTGCCAACATGAAGCATAACAACATCTACATCATAGGGGTACCAGAAGAAGGGAGAGAACAAGGGATCAAAGACCTTTGTGAAGAAATAATGGCTGAAACCCTCCCTAACCTGGTGAAGGAAATAGACATACAAGTCCAGAAAACACAGAGTCCCAAACAAGATGAACCTAAAGAGGTCCATGTCCAGACACATCATAATTAAAATACCAAAAGAGAGAATCTTAAACGCAGCAAGAGAAAGACAGTTGGTTACCTATAAGGGAACTCCCATAAATGTCAGCTGCTTTCCCAACAGAAACTTTGCAGGCCAGAGGAGATTGGCACAAAATATTCAAAGTGATGAAAAGCAAGGACCTACAACCAAGATTACTCTACCAAACAAAGCTAACATTTAAAATTGAAGGAGAAATAAAGAGCTTCTAAGAAAAAAAGAATGAAGAACTCAATAAATGAGATAAACAGTTCATCAGAACAATTGAAAACAGAGCAGACCATATGGAAGAGAGAGTTGGCAAGCTTGAAGACAGAAATCTAGAAATGATTCAGGTGGAGAAAAAGTGATAACTATGCATTTTTAAAAAAATGAAAGAACCCTGTGAGAGCTATGTAATTTCATTAAGAAGGGCAATATAAGATAATGGGTCTCCTAGAAGGGAAGAGGGGGCGAAGGGAACAGAGAGCCTATTCAAACAAATAATTGATGAGACCTTCCCAAACCTGGAAAAGAAACTTTACATTCAAGTACAGGAAGCTAACAGAACACCTACTTATCTCAATTCAAAAAGACACATTATGTTAAAACTCAAAAATTACTGATAAAGAAAGAATTTGCAAGGCATCCAGGGAAAGAAATTCAGTAGCCTATCAAGGAAACTCCATCAGATTTGTCAGAAGAAACTATATAGGCCAAGAAAGAGTGGAATGATATATTCAAAATATTGAAAGATGGCAACCATCAGCCAAGAATAATATACCCTTGTTAAGAAAAGTTATCCTTTAGATTAAGGAGAAATAAAGGCTTCCTGGATAAATAAAAGTTGAGGGACCTGATTACAAGAAATGTTGGAAGGAGCTCTTTCACCTGAACCAAAATGACAAAACTGAGTAAGGTGACAGACAGACAGAAGTGGAAAACTGCAACTCTGTTTCAGAATAGGGTGTTAAACACTTAATTGTAACATAAAGGGTAAAGGGGAAAGCATTAAAAATAATGATAGCTACTGCAGTTTGGTAATGAATGCACAACGTAAAAAGGGATAACTTGTGATAGCAAAAACACAGAAAAGGGGGAGGAAAAGGACAGAACGTGTGTAGGTGAGTGAAGATAAGATGCCATCAGAAGAAAAAGGACTGAAGTCACCAATCAAAAGGCACAGAGTAGCTAAATGGATAAGAAAGCAAGACTCACTGTGTGCTGCCTTCAGGAGACCCAACTCAGCTCCAAAAACAGAGGCTTAATGAGAAGGGGTGGAAGATGATACTCCAAGCAAACGGTATTCAGAGAAAAGTGAGTGTGGCTGTATTTAGACAAAATAGATATCAAGACAAGAAAAGGTAACAAGAGACAAATATGTACCTTTTAAAAAAAAATCCTCACCTGCCCTAACCGGTTTGGCTCAGGGGATAGAGCATCGGCCTGCGGACTCAAGGGTCCCAGGTTCGATTCAAGTCAAGGGCATGTACCTTGGTTGTGGGCACATCCCCAGTAGGGGGTGTGCAGGAGGCAGCTGATCGATGTCTCTCTCTCATTGATGTTTCTAACTCTCTATCTCTCTCCCTTCCTCTCTGTAAAAAATCAATAAAATATATTAAAAATAAATAAATAAATAATAAAAAATCCTCACCTGAGGAGATTTTTCCATTGATTTTTAGAGAGAATGGATGAGAGAGGGAAAGACAGAGAGAAATATCGATGTGAGAGAAACACATCGATTGGTTGCCTCCTGCACCAGGGCCCAGGCCGGGAGAACCCTGCAATCAAGGTACTACCCTTGACTGGAATCAAAGCCCGGGCCCTTTGGAGCGCAGGCCAAGGCTCTATCCACTGAGCCAAACCAACTAGGGCTGCCTTCTATTTTTAAAGGAGGAAAATGTACACAAAATTTTTTTTGGATTTTGCATAAAGAAACTATGAGAGACTACACTAATTTACTACAGAATTAATGACAGTGGTTACCTGTGGAGGGAAGGGGAATCATGAGACTTTGCACTGTATCTCATTTTAAAGTTGTTTTTATTTTTGAATCATGTGACTAAAGAAAAACTTCCTTTAAAAAAAAGAGCATGGGCTTCACAGTGAAGATGTGGATTTTAACCCCTGTTCTTCTAACTTCCCAACAGAATAAGAAACTGAAATTCTCTGAGCCTCAGTTTTCATATCTATGAGATGGGCATAGTAACAGTATCTTCTTCATTAGGACCTGTGCATATTACGAGATTACATAATTGAAAGTGCCTAACTTCTCACCTGACCCACAGTCAACCTTCAGTGCATTTTTTAAAATGTAAAGTTTTGAGTGTAGTTTCTTCCCCTCTCTGCCGCCCCCTGGCTGGCTTACCCACAGTCCCACGGCCAGGACGAAGAGGAAGTACAGAGCCAGCACCGCGATGTCACCTGCCTCCAGGCTCCTCTGGGGAAAGGCCTCCAGGGGATCTGGCTGTGTGGGCCGAGGGCTGCCGGGGCCGCTCTCCATGGTGCTGAACACACTTTCCATCCTGTGGGAGGTGGGAGGTCACACGCGCGTCAGACGCCAGAGCCCAGCACCACTCTCACCTGCCTCCTTGGGACAGCCAAGCACAGCGACGCACGTGGAGGGATGTGTGAGGAGACAAAGCTGAGGGTAGATTCATCCATCCAGCCCTTCACTCATTCACTCAGCAAATGTTTACAGTGAACTTTTATCGAATCCATAGTTAATTTTTACCAATTTAATCACACACTCGGCAAAATATAAAGAAGGATAAACAATTTAAATAGTACAGATGGTTCCATCACCTCTGCCGCTTAACAAACACGACAGGAACGACAGAAAAACAAGATGCCTGAGTCAGATTCTGATTCCCAGGTACCTGAAGCCAGGTCAAGGCCTAGCCAAAAATTGTGTCAGAGGCTTGGCCAGACACTACAAAATTGTTCCAATAAAATTGTATATGTTTAACAAATGCCTATGTAACACCTACTGCATGCCAGGCTTTATTCTAAGTGTTTACGAATCTGCAAAGTGGGCACTGTTGTTCTACCATTTTCCAGATGGCAAAATTGAGGCACAGGGAAGTTAGGTAAGTTGCCCAAGGTAATAGAGCTCAGTGGTAGAGCTGGGAATTGCTCCAGAATCTGTCTTGAATCACTGTTCTAAGCTGTTTCACAGTGCACTGCTCTTTCATGGGTGATTTAAGGCATCTGTGGTAGGCAGAATTATGTCTCCTCAAAGGTCTTTATATCCCAATCCCCAGAACCTGTGAATATGTTAAGGTACATGGCAAAGGCCCTAGCTGGTTTTTCTCAATGGTTAGAGCATGGGCCTGAGGACTCAAGGGTCTCGGGTTTGATTCTGGTCAAGGACATGTATCTCAATGGCAGGCTCAATCCCTGGGCCCTGGGCCAGGCTCATGCAGGAGGCAACCAATCAATGTGTCTCTCCCACATCAATGTTTCTCTTTCTATGTCCCTCCTCTTCCCTTCCACTCTCTCTAAAAATCAACAGGAAAAATATCCTCTAGTGAAGATTAATTTTTAAAAAGTCACATGACAATGGGGAATGAAGTTTTCAGATGAAATTAAGGTTGCTAACCAGCTCTCCTTCCAATAGGGAGCGTGTTCTAATGCTCTGAGAGGGACTGTGCAATCACGGGTCCTTCCACGTGGGAGAGGGAAGTCAGAGAGGACAGTGTGAGGAAGATTTGGCCCAATGCTGCTGGCTTTAAAGGTGGAATAATAGAGCCAGGAGCCAAGGACAGCAGGTGGCTGCTAGAAGCTGAAAAAGCAAATTAATGGATTCTCCCCTAGAACACACAGGAGTCCAGCCTGCTGTTGCCTTGACTTTTAGCCCCTTAAGACCCATTGGAAACTCATGACTTACAGAACTATAAGGTAATAAACTTGTGCTGTTTTTATTTCTTTAAAAATAATTTATTCATTTCTGATCATAGGTACAGGGAGGGTGCGAAGGCGAGGCCTGTGACCCCGAGGCGACTGGATGCAGTGGGCTCACCCTGTCCCCAGCGTTCCCTCCTTCCTCCCGGCGGCACAGTCCAGTACTGCCCATGCAGGAAGTTAAACCTGAGTTTTCCCGCTTACCTGTAAATACTGAACCGAACCAGCTGCTCCAATGGTTGGCTTCCTAACGCTCTCGTGAATGAGTAGGTCACAGGCAAATTATGACTGCCTAGCTCTCAGAGCCGCTAAACTCTAATTCCCAAGTTGCTCTGAGCCTGTGCCGTGTGAACCCTGCGTTTGCTCAGCTGCGCTCAGCACCTTGTGGCGCTACTGTTGCTCCTCTCCACAAGGTGGAGGGGGGCGAGGACGCCTACTTTTCCCTGGAGATGCAGCTCCTGACCTGGGTTTTGATGGATGAGTAGGTGGTCCTGGGTGGGAGAGGGGGACCTTTTGGGGAGCTTTCGGGGCTGAGACCACAGCAGCTGCAGACAGTGAGGTGTGGTGAGCAGGACCCGTTTAAAGAACCATCAGACTCTTGCCTAAGTATTAAGGTGGGAGGGGAGGGGGCAGTGAGGCTGTTCAGACATGAAGGCGATTGCAGAGCCCTTTGGTGTCATTTATAGGACAATATAAAGTCAGTGGTCTCATCCTTTCATACCCGTTTTTATAACAAATATTTTGTATTAGCCCTTAAAAAAGGCTCTGAGACCCACAAGATTAAGGTTAAGGGTTCAGACCTACAAGACTGTCCCCACCCCCCATGCAGTCCAGGTCCTCACCTGTGCTTCTGACTGACTGGCTGTAGGTTGGAGGTCCCAGGACACTCACACTCTCCTTGGGTTCAAATCACTTGCCAGAAGGGGCCAGAGGACTCAGAGAAACTTGTCTGAGAAATAAAAGGACGGCATTTATGCTAGAATAATGCTGCTTCAACCTGAAACTGCTCTGATGCCCCTGGAAGACGCAAAGGGCGGTTGGATGCTTTCAACAGTGCAAAAGGGCCTCTGAAGAGAAATAGCAGACGCAGAAGCCATTGTCTTATAGAAGTACAGAATAAAGAGTGAGTCTACAAACATGACTAGAACTTGTATCCACCAAATGTTTAAATGTGTGAAAGTGCTTTGTGATTTTAAACATTATGGGGAAGTCCAAGCAAATGCCACGAGTACCATGCTCCTAACTGAAGGCAGAGCCCCCTGAAAGATATCTGAGATAGCGTGGGGAATAAACAGCGGGGACATTTCTACATGGAAAGTACCCCACATATGGTGCTGTGTAAGCTAGACGTCGGCTCCAGCTTCAGATAGTCCTAAGCAGGCTTTGCCCACCAAATGTCTGGTAGGACATCAGGAAGGTCCACCCAGGGCAGCTCTGTGCATTTCGGGGTGGCTGCCTTCTCTGGCCTCTGTGCACTGAATGCCAGCAGTGTCCCAAATCATCGTGACAACAAGAGGTGTCCCACAAATTTTCAAAACGCCTCTGTGTGGGGAGCAGCCACGGGCCCACTGCACACCTGTTGAGACAGGGGTGTCCATCGAAGGATTTTGAACCAGGAAGTGGCGTGGTCAGGGGAGGCCTGACTAGAAGCAAGAAGTGGGCAGGAAGGGTATTTGGTCGCTGCTGGTGACGCATGACAGAGAACGTGATGGGGAGAACCGGGAGCAGTTTCCTGCTCCTGATCAGAACTGCGAACAGAGTGGTTGGCTGTTGTGCAGGATTTTCCTGTCCTTGTCGCTGCTGGTCTTCACCACTATTGCCCGTGGGACCGGGTAGCTGTGTTCCGCGCTGGCACAGGATGCTCACAGCAGCCCTGGCCTCTGTTCCTCCCCCGCCCCCCCCTCCCCCCCCCCCCCCGCCGAGGCCATAGCGCTGACAGCCCACATCCCCTGGAGACCCAGTGCCAGGCCTGCACCTGGCTGGGTTCGCTTAGAGAAGCCGCCTCAGGGGGGCTCAGCGATCTTTTAGTTCCCTGCCCACCCAAAGGGTAGCTTTGAACTTCCCTTGCTGAGTCTGGGAGGAGGCTCACAGAGCTCAGCCTCAGTTCTGGACCTGTCTGACTTCAGAGCCTGCATTTTCAAACTGTCAACCTGCTGCTCCCAACGATGAGAACTGAGAACAAGGGGCTTAGGAAGCCGCTTAATTGGGGCCTGAGATAGATTGTTCTAGAAGCCAGCAGGTCTAAATGGGAGGGAGGGTGAGGAAGGGCAGCCCTCCCGGTCCCCATCCCCTCCCCCAGTTCCTCTGGAAGGCCTCTGCCTGCCAGGCACCAGGAGGGGTGGGGCAGATAAACAAATTACTCATTGCTAGGCAGGTTGGTGAGGTGTAGGCTCTTCCTGAGTCCCAGGAGGTGGGACCTGTCGGGGCCAGGAGGGACAGGCTGCCTCCTCATGTGGGAATAGGAGCACAGACCAGAGAAACCACAGAGCCTGGTGCTGCTGCCCTGGCCACAAGCTCCCAGGCAGAGCCTGCAAAGTGCCCACTCTCCAACAAATCCATGGCCCTGCCATCGAACACCAGGCATACATGTGCTCTCATCTCCTCCTCACCAGCAGTGAGCGAGCACATGACACGTCCACCCTGCAGGTGGGAAACGAGGCACCAAGAGGTGACAGTGAGCTGGGCCCTGGGCCTGTGGTGCCACTTGCTTCGAGGCCACAGTACGTGCCAGGTGTGGTTCTCCAGCTGAAGCTCGTTGCACCATCCAACACTGGCGGGTCTATCTCTTTTGTCCCTCTCCGGCCCTTCTCTCCTCTCCTCTCCTTCAGTTCTTGGCTCCCTTTCTCTGTGTCTTTTCCATAAGCACTCATTAGGCACTAGCTGTGTGCCAGGCTCTGTGCTAGTCATGGAGGACAACGTGGTGAGCAAGGCGGACCTGGACCCATGCAGCACGTGTGGCCAGACCCACTCGATGAAATGACACCAGGGCCTGTTGCCCCTCGCACGGCCCCAGGCGGGCACACTGGGGTGGGCTCCTGCTTCACGTTTTGTAAGGGGCGCTCCCTGGATGGGAGGGCAGAGTCGTGCAAAGCAGGCTCCATAACAATGGCTTTGTTTGCAAGAACCCCCTCCCTTATGGCCACCGATGGGCCAAAGAACAAAAGGGAGCCGCCGGGCCACTCACCCTCTTCCCTCGGCGGGTTACATAATCTACATTGCAGATGTGGGAATTTTCCACAGCTGGCTGCGTGGGCAGGGGGCGAGCCTTGGCAGCATTCACACTTATGTGGTGTCCACTGTGGGGGTTTATTATCCTTTATAACTTGTGCCTCTGAAACATTTCATAACGAAGGCAAAAGAAATGAACAAGATTTACAGCATAAAACCGCCTGTGTACTCAGTACATTCAGAGACACAAGCAGTGTGCAGTGTTTGGCTAGGACGTGGCACAGTTGCTGAGGATCACAAACTCACAGGCAGAGACAGAAACTGAGAAAGAGAGAGACGAGAGCCTCGGATGGCCTGCACTGAGCGGGGACAGTGGTCATCGAACCACAAAGTCCAACTGCAGGCCAGCACTCACCCGGAATGGCTGTCGTGACAGTGTGATGAGGTGTGAATGGCACTGCCCCTCCAGGTCCCACCTCTGCCTCTTACTAGTATTCTCTCCGAGATCATGGGCCAGCAACCTCTCAGGCTCTCTCCCCATCTATGAATGGGGCTAATAATCCTACATGTGTCACAGGTTTGTTGAAAGCTCATTATATAACACTAGAGGCCCAGTGCGTGAAAATTTATGCACTGGAGGGGGGTCCCTCAGCCCAGCCTGCCCCCCTCACAGTCTGGGAGCCCTCAGGGGAGGGAGGCCACCCGGCGACCAGGGGAAGGCGAAGCGCCCATCACATCTTTGCTGCTGCTACTGCCGGCAGCGCAAGCCTCAGCCAGCCCTGGTTACCTGAGCCTCAGGCAGCCCTGGGCTGCTGGGCAGCCACCATCTGAGGCTTGCCTGCGCCTCAAGCCAGCCCTGGGGGACTGGGGGGTGGAGGGGACTGGGGGACTCCGGAGGCAAGCGTGCAGAGCGGCCTGACCCGCCTGGGGGTGGGCTCGGCTGTGCCACATGCCTGCTGCCCCAGCGGGGCTTAGGGGACTGGGCGCCGCCATCTTGTGGCTGTGGGTGCTACCATCTTTGAGGGTGTGGCAGTCATTTAGCAAATTCCCTCTTAATTAGATAGGATGATTAGGTCCAGAGTACTTGATATGTCCCTGTTCTTCTTATAAAACCATTTAGAAAAAGAGCATGAGAGGTCAGGTCTGAGGGCCCCCAGGGAACAGATACAGGAAACACAGCCAGTCCTGGGCCAAGGCCACCTAAAGCACTGATGCAGGGCTCCAACCCGGCCTCCCCCTGAGCTGCTAGCCTGGCCTGCGTGTGGACCCTGGTGGAAGTACAGGGTGGAAACGGCGGAACTCCAGCCACAGCCACTCACCTTCCAGCATCCCCTGTGGTGCCCAGTGGAGGTGGCTGCCCTCTCTACAGCCCGGCTGGTGACCAGCTCTGGTCTGGGATGCCCAGCAAGGCTGTGGTGGAGGCAGCCCAGCCGGGGTGGGTCCATTCTAGGAGGTGGAGCAGCAGCTGGGCCTGGAACTGCAGAGGGAGGACCTGGAGGACCACTCTGCCAGCCTGAGCAGCGGGTGCTTGTCCTCAGACAAAGGAAGGGAGGACGATCCTGGGGACTTTCGGTTGGAGCGGAGGCCACACCATCCCGGCCCGTTGGGAAGGGCCACGTGCTGGCATTTAGGAGAGATGCCACGGGCAGGGCAGGGCGTAGCAGCTGTCCACAGCCAGCTAACAGGAGGTCACCCCATGTGAGCGCCCCTGCCACTCGGTATGACCTTGGGCCAACTTTCTGCTCCACCTCCTTGTTCCCCCAGAGATGATCTCATCTCACGAATCCCGGGAAGAACAACAGTCACCAGAGCACAAGGTGAGCTCCACTCCTGTCTATCCAAAGGCCAACGTGACATCTAAGTGGGGTGCAGCCGGCACTGCAGACTGAACTGTCCGAGCTGGAAACCACGCCTGTCGGCACTTCTCCTCCTGTCCCACTGAGCGCCACTTCTCCCACCCACTTCCTAGGCCCGCAACCTGCTTTCCTGTCCCAGTCCCACAGTCCATTGACTCTTCAGCCCATCCTATTCCACTCCCAAGGTACAGCCTGAATCCATCCACTCACCCCCACCTTGGCTTCTCTCACTTTCATTCAAGCCACTCGAGCAGGAACCTCCCGTCGTGCCCACCTGGTACCACTATTGCTCCGAGTCCACCCTCACATGGAACCTCCATCAGATCAGATCAGGTCACTTTCCTGCTTGAAGCACCCCTTTGCCAGCTCTGTGAGGCCCTACCCATCTCACACGGGCCTTCTTTTTATCCCTTGAGCAGAATTTCATACCTCAGGGTCTTTGCTATTCTGTTCCCTCTGCCTGACATGCTGTTTCCTACACTCTTGTCTTGATGAACTCCTACTCACCCTTCAGATGTCACCCCAAAGAGCCTTCTCTTGACCTCAACCTAAATTTGGCCCTTAAGTTATTTGTCCTGACAACAAGCATGACTCCTCATCACCATTGAGGCAAGCATGACATTTGCACGACTCTCATTACTGCCTGTCCCCACTGCACTGTAAGGGAAGACGCACATTGTGCCTCCAAAGCAGTGTGAGAAAGAGAAACAGGCCCAGTGGAGTCCCTGTGGCTCAGCCCCGTCTCCAGACCCAAGCAACGCCAGCCTGCATGCCGGCTCAGCCTCTCCCAGGAGTGCAACTTAGACCAAACCACCTGGAATTCCCTGGTCAGCACTACTGAGGTCATTCGCCTTGCCCAATGGGTCACTGTCCAGGCCTGAAACAATCCACATGTTAACTTCTTAGTCCCACTCTCTGTCTCCTAAATAAACCTCCCCCTTTGGACAGCCCTTCAAAGTGCCCTTCTAGTTGGGGGAGGGGCTGCTGCCCCATTCAGGAACCCCTGGATGAAGCTGCTTAGACCTGCAGGAGGACTCAGTTGAATTTGAATTTTGCTTTGTAACAGCAGTGCTCAGTAAAAGTTTGTGAGATGGCAGCATGGGGTTTTCAGAGCCTGGTCACATGCCCTGGCCCATTGTGACCCGCCCCCTCCCTCCCGGGACACATCCCCAGGACCCCCTTTGCGGGACACCTCTCCCAACCGCTGCCCCGAACCATCCAGCAGAAAGCTACTGGAAATCTGGTGTTGTGGTTAGCTCACAGTCACAGGGGTTGAGTCCCAGTGCTGCCACTCTGAGAAACCTTGGGCCCGTTTTTTAAAGGCGCTCAGCTCCCTCTGAGATTCGCGGGCTGTGCCCTCATAGGGTGACTTTGCCCGTTAGACCAGGCCAGGACCCGCAACCCATGCCCAGCAGGTGCTGGTGGAAACCCCTTTTGCTTGCAGTCAACAGCAGCTGCGCTGCAGGAACCACGGGCTTATTGTTACGTAGATCGTCCCCTGCCCCTTCCCTGGGTCCTCCATACCTGCGGCTCAGCGGCTGGCCAGTGACGCAGCCAGTGGAAAAAGTGGGGCCCACCGCTGGTGCCGCTGGCTGTGCCCACCTCCAAACACCATCTGCCTGCTGGTGAGGAGCCATCTCTGAGGGGAGGAGCTGCGAGCCCCGGGTGCCTCTCAGCGGCGGGGTTCCTGCCTCTCTGGGTCCTGTCCCCAGGCTGTTCCCAGTTTGCAAAATGAATCTTGGGGAGGTGGAGGTGTCTTACCTTCCTCTGGGTTCGGGCCCCCTGATCTGGGACCTGGCGGCTTCGGAGGCAGGAGGAGGCAGTGCCGGCAGTGAGGAGGGGACGCCGGCTCCTCTCCCTGCAGCCGGAGCTGGGGAGGGCAGTGGCAGCCTCCCTCCTGCCCCGCCTGCGGCTGGTGGACTTTCTTGCAGGTCAAACTCCAAATTCCAGTGCAGCTGAGATTAGTGAAAGTGAGAATGGTCTTTCCAGGGACAGGGAGAGCTGGGCCCAGCCCAACCTTGAACTGGAGCTGAGAACAGCCCCTGCGGGAAGGTGGCAGGCCTCGAGCTCTGCCCTCAGCCTCCTGGACCCTCACCTGAAGGGCACTCTTGGGTCTGATCAGATAATTGAATCGATACCCCCTCCCCTGGGAACTGACCTTCAGACCACTCACAACCAACATTCCCTTTCGCTTCGACCACATCCCGATGCTAAGACCACAATTATCTCTCCCCTCCGGGCATTCCCAGAATCCAGACCCACCCAGAGTCCCCCCACCTGAAAAAGCCCATCTAGAGTCCTTTAAAACCTCTGGCCCCCATCCCTGGGGGCTGGCGCCACTTGGGGGCTCAGCCCATTTGTCTCCAGATGCCCTAATAAATTTATAATTCTTTACCACTTTTGGCCTCGTGCGTTCCTCCTTCGGGGACCCTAACAGGCACCACCCAGCTTCACTCACCCTCTCCTACGGCCCGCCTCCTTTCCGGGGACAGGCGGGCTTGGGACAGCTGGGGGTGGGGCAGATGCTGGCGGGGAGGCAGGGGACAGAGGAGTCCCAGGAGAGCAGCTCAGTGCAGACCAGCCTCTGCAGCAGTGACAGTGACCTTCTTTGTTCAGCCCCCTGTCCTGTGCTCCCCAGACCAAGGCGGTGCAAAGACAGGCTTCTGGAGCCCACGACTCCAGGACAGGCAGGGACAGAGGAAGGCTTTTGCGGAGCACTCAGAGCATTCAAGACGGAAAAATACACTTGCAAAACACGGGACTTTCAATAGGCTCTGGATGTCCCACCAGGGGGGATCGTCTGAAGACGTGGCCATAGCAGGCCCACGTGGCACAGGCAGCCACGGCCAGAGCAGAGTCATGGCCACAGTGCTGAGCCCGGGCCTGGGCTGCAGTCCTGGCACAGAGGGGCTCAGGAGGCCGGTAGCACATGCGAGGTTCTGTCCAGTGCTCACCCATCTTCCCAGTCACCCTCGAAGACAGATCCTGTTATTATCCCCAGTTCACCGATGAGAAAGCTCGTCCACAGGCTCCAAGCCGGTAAGCGGCAGAGCCAGGATTTGAATCCAGATCTGTGTCCACCGGACAAGGGCAGCTGGTTGCACAAAGCCTGGCAATGAAACTGACACCAGCATAAGTGGGGGCCTGCAGGGGAGTGGCCTGCCCGGGTGGGGGAGGGAGAATGGGTCACACAGATGGACAGAAGCGGGACAGACAGACAGCCTGACACTGCGATCTGCCTCCAGAGGCACAATCTCAGGAAGGCCGAAGGATGTGTCAGCAGCCTGGCTCTGGTCCTGAGTCCTTGGGGCCTAAGGGACGATGGGTGTGTCCCAGGGTCCCGGTGCCCACACAGGAGGCCAGCAGGTGAGTGAGGTAGGCAGCTGAAAGGGACAGCCATTACTCAGCTCCAAATGGGGGAGCACGGGGCCAACAGGGACAGAGATTGTGCTCGTTCTAGAAAAATGGAAAGTCCAGCAATGTGTGCAATGCCTCATGATTGATAACCTGAGGACCAGATACGGCCACTGGCACTGGCTTGTTACCTCCAACGGCTTTTGGATCGTCTGGCCCTTGTTCCCTCTTGCTGCTGTAAAGAATAGGAGGAAACAATGGTGCGATCTCGGGGGGCCTTTTTGGAAGTTTCTCTTAAAGTTAACACATACCGACCCAGTGTCCCAGCAGTTCCACTCTCAGGTGTTTCTCAAGAGAAATGAAGCATGTTCCCAAAAATGGCGCTCAGGTGTCCCCGCAGCTTTCGCTCCCGGTCCCTACCTCAGCAGAGGGCAGGGAGACGCCCAAGAAGAAACCACCGCTCCGGCCTGGCGAATAGAAGGGTTTTTAAGGAAAACTTACGGGCCCTCCCCACAGTCTACCCCCACACCACCTCACAGGTGCCAAACGATTCTGTAGGGGCAGGTGGGCAGGGGTCCTGGGACGCTGGCGAGTCCGGGTTCAGGAAGACTCGGGAATGCTTGACGGGGTCCGGACAAGGGCCTGTTTCAGGAGCCGCACACGGGGGCCAGAGGAGAGGTGCTGCTTTAGGCAGGGGGGCCGGCAAGCTGTGTTAGGCTGTGAGGTGATAGTGGACTCCCCCTTGCGATGGGGCTGGTGCCCGCAGAGCGGACCACGCGATTCCGGACTTGCAGTCCCGCCTCCAACGACAGGAGGGGAGGGGGCTGGAGGTTGAATCCCTTGCCCAGGGCCAGTGATTTACTGGTCCATCATGACCAGTGAAGCCTCCGTAAAATCTAAGAAAAGGCTTAGATTGGTGAACACGGGGGGGGGGGGGGGCGGGCTGAGACCCCCCAGAGAGGCCATCAAGCCCCGCCCCTTCCCCACGCCTTGCTCCGCATCTGTCCATCCGGGGTGTCCGAGCCACATCCTTTCCTGAAAACCGGGGTCTCCTGAGCACAGCGCTACTCTGAGCGTTGGATCCTCTGTGCGCTCTGGCGGGGAGGTGGGGGGTGGGGGAGGTGGGGCAGGGGGCCGCTCTGGCGGGGGCCGCTGTGCGCTGCTGTCGGTGGTTCTGCTGAGTTCCCCACGGACTTCAGAAGCGCTGCGCGCCCGCAGCAGACGGAGCCGGTAGTTACAGCGACGACGGGCTGGAGAGCTAGCCCAAGCCCGGCGCAGGCCAGCATTCCCGCGGGGGCCAGGCGGGGAGAGCATCTGAGTGCTGCCTGACGCACTGTGACTTCGGGCCTGGGAGGCCTGCGCCAGCAGCCCCTGGGCACGGGCCCCGCAGGTCCCACTTTGCAGGGATGGAGGGACCAGGGAGCCTGCAGGGATGCGCCTGCTTGCGCGGCCTCTGGAGTGAGTCCCGCCGCCCACGGCGACTGCTGCAAATCTGGTCACCACTGGGGATCAAGACTCATTCTTTTCTGTACATCGGCTTCAGCGGGAAAACACTACTTCTCCACCACCTTTTTGGATTTGTTTGTTTCCTGCTCCCAGAGTAACGGAGCTCACAAACCCGGGCGGCCCCTCCCGGAAGCGGCCTCAGGCAGACGGGGGAACGAGGAGGGGACCCGTCCTCATTCCTCGTGTCAGCTCCCAGCTGTGCCTCCCACCTTCCAGCTGTGGGCCCTCCCTCCCAGCTGTGGGTCCCCTTCCTAGCTGTGGACCCCCCTCCCAGCTGTGGGTCCCCTTCCCAGCTGTGGGTCCCCTTCCCAGCTGTGGGTCACCCTCCCAGCTGTGGGTCACCCTCCCAGCTGTGAACCCCCCTCCCAGCTTTGGGTCCCCCTCCCAGCTGTGGACCCCCCTCCCAGCTGTGGATCCACCTCCCAGCTGTGGGTCCCACTCCCAGCTGTGGGTCCCCTTCCCAGCTGTGGGCCCCCTCCCAGCTGTGGATCCACCTCCCAGCTGTGGATCCACCTCCCAGCTGTGGGCCCCCTCCCAGCTGTGGATCCACCTCCCAGCTGTGGGTCCCCCTCCCAGCTGTGGATCCCCCTCCCAGCTGTGGGTACCCCTCCCAGCTGTGGACCCCCCTCCCAGCTGTGGATCCACCTCCCAGCTGTGGACCCCCCTCCCAGCTGTGGATCCACCTCCCAGCTGTGGGTCCCACTCCCAGCTGTGGGCCCCCTTCCCAGCTGTGGGCCCCCCTCCCAGATGTGGGCCCCCCTCCCAGCTGTGGGTCCCACTCCCAGCTGTGGGCCCCCCTCCCAGCTGTGGGCCCCCCTCCCAGCTGTGGAACCCCCTCCCAGCTGTGGATCCACCTCCCAGCTGTGGACCCCCCTCCCAGCTGTGGATCCACTCCCAGCTGTGGGTCCCCCTCCCAGCTGTGTACCCCCCTCCCAGCTGTGGATCCACCTCCCAGCTGTGGGCCCCCCTCCCAGCTGTGGGCCCCCCTCCTAGCTGTGGGTCCCCTTCCTAGCTGTGGGCCCCCCTCCCAGCTATGGGTCCACCTCCCAGCTGTGGGTACCCATGCATGACCCCATGCTCTGAATCCAGATGTTTTCATCTGAAAGAGGGGACGTCGGGACATTGGTGCCGAGCTGTTTCATCAGGGAGACTCAATGAGACATTGTTCTTCCTAATCCTGAGATGGCATTTTTATTATTTCTTTCTTCCATTAGTGTCCAGTGCAGTTTTCCAGGGGCTGCATGGTATGGAAGGTTACAGGGACTGCATGGTATGGAAGGTCACAGGGGCTGCGTGACACGGAAGGGCCAGAGCTGAGGCAGAAGCTGAGAACCGGATGCCAGGGACATTTGCAAATATGCAAGAGGATGTCACTCTCCTCACAAAGTCTTTCAGGCAAATAGGGTGATTTTCATAAAAGTGTTGTTTATTTAACATGCGGTGGGTTCTGGTTCTTTAAACGAATGAGTAACTTTGTTCACTGTTTCCTCATGTCAGTGTCTCGCTGGTGAGCGCCTCTAGTGGAACTCCCGTGGCCATGAGGCCAAGCAGCTGCTCTGTGGCGCCCGGGGCTGAACCCGGCACGCGGGGCACGTCTGCGTTGGGCCCGTGGTGACAGGTATGCTCAGGGGAGCGGCCCCTGGGGCCCCCTCGTGCAGTGGGTCTGTGGGAAGGCACCGCGACTTCCTGGGGGACCCTGCTCAGTGCAGAGGACTCAACCCGGGAACAAGGACTCCCCGTCAATGAGTCGCTACACCCTCTCAGGGGTGCCCGTGGCAGTGGTGGGCATCCGGAGGGTGAGCCACACAGAGGACTGTTAGAGGGAGCAGGGTGGAGAGCCAGCCTGGGCTCCGGGAGGAGGCCTGGCCTGGGGCCAGGCTGATGTCGCTGCACCCAGGGCCCAGCGCGGGCCGGCAGCCTTCAGGGCCCAGTTAAATCCTGGCTGGACTAACTTGGTAGCTTTGGCAAGTTACTTCACTCTCTGTGCCTCCATCTCCCCATCCGTCAGACAGTTAGGGTTGTTGGAAAGATTCAATGAAAGCGTGCCCAGTGGTGGGCTGCGTGTTTGGAGCGACGCTGGCCAGCCCTGCGCAGGGCATGTGGTCTGAGCAGCTTCTGCCTCTCCTGCACCGGGTGAGCGTCACTGTGGGGGGAGGAGCCCCTCCCTTCATGGCCTTCGGGCTGGTATATATGAGATCTACATGAGTCAGGTTAACAGGAGAGAATAACCAATTCCATTAGGCACACAGGCACGGGAAGCCCACATGCACGAGTGGTTCAGAGACAGAAGGGACGGAGGCATGTGGGGCGGGGGTGGGGGTTGGGGGGTTCTGGGCTCAGGAGGGAGGAGGGCACTGCAGGCCATGGGAGGCAGAGGCCTGAGCTCCCGTGTGCCCTGCCCTAGAGACAGACAGTCCATTGACGTTACCTCTGCGGTGACTCTTGCTGTGGGCAAGGCCCCACATGTAGATTCTGTAAGAGGGACAAAACGTTTCTCACCAGCCCACAGCATCTCCACTGCCTTCAGCTCAAAATCCCCCAGAGGCCGAGGTGGTGCGAGTTGGACAGACTTGTGTAGGCCCCAGTCCCGCCTCGGGAACGCCTGAGTGGTACCTCCTGGGAGCTAGGCTGCTCGCTCTCAAATGTCTGGCTCGCAGCATCTTTAGACGCCGGAGCGCAGGGACAGTCTGAGGTGCTTCTGGTCTGTAGCCGAGGGTCTTGGAGCCCTCCTCGCCACCTGCACAGACGCTTCACATCTGAGCTGTGCCTGTTGGGGTCCCCTCCCAGCCCCCCTCCAGCACGGCTGTGGGAGAGGGCAGTGTCCTCAGCGTTCCAGTCAAAATAGTAGGAGGACCTGGGAAAAGTGAGTTTGGAGACTCAGCCAGAGAGTGGGGGAGCCTGGAAGAATTCAGGATCTGTCCAGTTTTCAGGTGGAAACAAAACTGAAAAGACAGTGAACAGCCCCAGAAGCTAACACCCGCAGAGGTATACTACCGAAATACGAATTTTCTCTGTAAAATCGCCCTCATTTTATCAAAGGTAGCCAAATTAAGGCTAATTTATTTGCAAAATAAATCAAGTTTCAATAAGTTTGGCCTGATTATTGGTATAAGTTCAGCAAGAATAGTAATTAAACACATAAACTCTTATTTCATTTTTAAAATATTTTTATTGATTTGAGAGAGGAAGGGAGAGGGATAGAAACATCAATGATGAGAGAGAACCATTTATCTCCTGCCTCCTACACTCCCCCCCCTCCCCCCACACACACTGGGGATTGAGCCCAAAACCCACAACCCAGGCATGTGCCCTTTCCAGAAATCTACTGTGACCTCCTGGTTCATAGGTTGACGCTCAGCCACCGAGCCACGCTGGCTGGGCAAACCAACTAATTTTAATTTACTAAATTAGTTTTAGTAATACCATCCAGAGGGGGGAAAATATCTCCTATTTGTAACACATATAGACACACACAGAGACACAGAGGCCTTTAGCCATGAGACAGGTACAATAACGCAAAACTCACCAGTTTATAAAAGAACCAGTTGGATCCAAACTGAGATTCTGGCAGATGGAATAAGTAAAGGCTAGCACTTAGATGGTGAAAGCTATTTCTTATTAACATTTATGGAGAAGACAATCTTATGGAAGCCATGGCTAGATCTGGGACCAGTGTGCTTGCACTTTTTAACCCCGCCTCCCCCCTCCGCTGTCTTAGGAACTGAGGGTGGTAAAGGCAGGCGGGCTTTGAATGGCTTCCACATGGCCCTTGGAGAAAGAGATGCCCTCCCCACGGGGATACACCCATTCTCTCTCTTTCGCCCTTATAAGTGTCTTAACAACAGGCATTTCATCCTGGTCATTTTATTTGGAAGCCCTTGCTTTCTAACTGCACTTTAAACAATTTAATCTAATTGGCACATTCCTCATGATTGCCATGGAATCTTAGGTTGTGATTCCCCGAGAGCTGGCCGCTGTCTGGTTGGACCGTAGCTGAAAATGGAGTTTGTCCTGACTATAAGTATCTTGGAGCTTCCCACCTCACCAAGCTGCGTTCTTGGGACATAAAATGTTTACGTTGTCTTTAAGTAAGCTTTTGGCACTCTTATTCTTTCATTTATCTTCTTAAGTTCAGGACTATTGTATTTCCCATGTCCTGGTTTTTTATTTGTTACTAGAGGCCCAGTGCACAAATTTGTGCATGGGTGGGGGGCAGGCTGGCAGAGGAGAGGGGCCATGGGTGGTTGGCTAGCCAGCCTGCCCCCCGATCGGGGTGTTGGGGGCTGATCGGGGGTGGGCGGCCAGGGGCAGGCAGCTGGGGGTTGAGGGGACCAATCGGGGACTGGATTAGGCTGGTTGGCTGCTGCAGTGCATGTCATAGCCACCAGTCATTCTGCCATTCTGGTCGCTGGGCTTTTATATAGAGAGATTTTTTCTCCACAATATTTGCAAATGTCTCTTCTCACTGGCCCATGCAGATGAAAGAGACTTTCAAGGATGGAAGGAGCCTGGGACCAGCCCTGCAGCCCGCAGCAGCCGGCTCAGGGGCAGCCCGCAGCGGTTTCTCTGGTCCAGCTGGTGAACCTCATTCTCAGCAAGTGGCCCACCCAGCAGCAGCAACTGACCCCAGGCCTGCAAAGCCTGCCTCTAATGAGATCCCAGGAGACTGATCCATGCAGCCTGGAGTTTGAGAATAACTGCTCTGACACAGTAGTGAGGGCTTTCGGTTGTTCTCAATCTGCGATGGCAAGCAAGGTTGCTCTCCGGCATAGAGGTCCAAGGTCAGAAACCGGACAGGTATTGCTGGCCCCTGGAAGAAGGACCTTCACCAAAGTTTTTTGTTTCAATATTTTTATTGATTTTAGAGAGAGAGGAAGGAAAAAGGAGAGAGCAAAGCATTGATCAGCTGCCTCCTGCATGGCCCCCACCTGGGATCGAGCCCCCAACCCAGACATGTGCCCTGACTAGGAATCAGACCAGCAACCTTTTGGTGCACGGGACAACACCCAACCGGTGTGCCAGGACTACTAAAGGTTTTGACTTGATTTGTTTGGCTATTTTCTATTTTGTTTTTTAAGATTTAATTACAATGCCTGCTACCCTCCCTCTTAGATGACTTGATTTCTCAAAGCTTCTTCCAGGAAAAGGAACTCACTGTGCGCCCCCTGGTGGCTGCTTTCTCCACTTACTAGCAGTGGTTCAAATGGAATTTGCAACCCCAAACCCATCAAGGGCTAGTTCAACCCACAGCAAATGAGGGTTCCACTCTCCCCCCGGAGTTTGGAGGCCACTTCCCATCAGAATTGATGCAACAAAGGGCTGTTTCCAAGAATACTTTCACATTTTAGTGTAAGACTGAGCAAGGGAGTTTTCTTGTTGTTTTGAAAAAAAGTCTATATGGAATGATAGATGCACAAAAAAACCAAGCAGCCCTAGCCGGTTTGGCTCAGTGGTTAGAGCATCGGCCTGCGGACTGAAAGGTCTCGGGTTCGATTCTGATCAAGGGCACATGCCCAGGTTGTGAGCTCGATCCCCACTAGGGGGTGTGCAGGAGGCAGCCCATCAATGATTCTCTCTCATCATTGATGTTTCTATCTCTCTCTCTCCTTCTCCCTTCCTCTCTGAAATCAATAAAAACATATTTAAAAACAAAAACAAAGAAGAGACCATTACAATAGGTATAATGACCACTGTGATGACATTTTAAAAAAATATGCATATTAAAAATGCCCCCTGGATGAGTTTTGACATATGCATGACCTCGGAAACCACTGCTGCAGGTGACAACCACCACTTCCCAAAGTTGCCGAGCTCCCCCCGTCCCTAGACCAACCCCGATTCCACTCGTTTTCTTTCACTGAAGATTAATTCACATATTCCAGAATTTTATATAAATGGCATTATGTGATATGCACTCTTTTTTGTCTGGCTTTTTATTTTTTGCTCAGCATAATTATTTTGAGATTCATCCATACTGTTATGCTTATCAATAGCTCCATTGTACGGCATATACCACAATCTGTTTATTCATTAATCTGCTGACGGTTTGGGGTGACTGCAATAAAGTCCTTTCTCATGAGTAAATACGTAGGTGGGAAATGGCTTGTCATGTGGTCAGGGCATAGTTAACTGGCTTCCAGCATGGTTGTACCATTTACAGTCCCAGCAGCAGGGATCACGGCTCTGCTGGTTTGGGCTCCTGCCCTTTCTAAGGCCATGGGTCTGAATCACAGGGGGGCTCGGACCGTGTGGCTCTTGCTGCCGGCTCTGGGGCTTCGGGTCAGTCATGAACTTCTGACCGCCTGTGTACTGGTCTGATTTGTTGCTTGGTGTTGGGCACTCTAGTCCGAGCCTCCTGCTGTGGCCCTGTGACTGTGCCTGTGAGCGTCCCACAGGGGCACCGGCCCTTACAAACACGCGCTGGCCACAGTGTCCACTCGGGACGCGGAGCTGCCTCTGCGCCCTTCATGCAGTGGAGCGGGCCCATCCTTCTCCCACTCTCGGGCCCGCTCTAACGCCTCTATCGTGGTGGTGGCAGTGAGGAAGCCACCCTAACTGTTCTCCCTGCGTCTTACCCAGCACTCCAGTAGGGACGGGACCACCGTCCACATCCACCCCGGCGGTGAGGCTGGGCTCTTCGCACCGGGCGGCAGACTGGGAAGGACCTCAGCCGGGTTTGCAGAAACTGACCACAGCCTCTGGCCTCCGAGCTGCTTGGATTTTAGAACTGTAGACAGAGATGCTGGATCCTGGGGGCGTCTCTGGCGGACAGCTGCCACCCAGCCGTGCCATCCAGATGAGGTCAGAGGTCAGTGGGGCTGGTCACACAGGCCTCACGGTCCACAGGACACAAGGAGGGCGGTGTCTGCGCTGAGCACAGGCGGGGCCCTGAGGGGCTGGAGGCTGGGAGACCTGCAGGCAGAAGGGCGCAGCCTCGCTCTACTGGAGGGTGTGCTCGGACCCTCTGTGTGAGGGAGGCTGTGAGCGGGCCTCAGGCCTCACCTGGCGCAGGCCACGCCGGCACTGGGGCCATGGAGTTGAGGCTGCCTGTGCACCTAGGCCGCTGGCAGCTTCCCTGCCTCTACGTGCTCTACGTGCAAGGTTCCAGGAGCAGTCCTTTTCTCCCCCCCCTCCCCCCCCTCACCGCGTTGGAACAGCCAAGAACAGCTCCAGGCACTGCCAACTGTCCCCTGGGACAGGGGCCAGGTGCCCCTGGTGGACAGCCGTAGAGGAGAGACTTTGAGGGAGGGTGGGGCTTGGTGGCAGAGTGAGGAAGGGCAGCAGCCTGGGTAAGGGCTTGGCTCTTTCCTGGCTGGAAAGCCTCAGGCCAGGCGGCAGAGCTATGACCTGAGCAATGAACAATTCGGGTTTATAATGTGCTGGTGGCCTGCGCTTGCCTCTGTGGTGGCTGGGAGCTCAGGTACTTCCCTGAAGCCCCCAGGCGACCCTGGCAGGCAGCATTGTCCCCACCCCCCTCATGCTGCCCCCTCACTGGCCCCTGGCTTGCGGGTCAGACACCTGGGCCTGTGGTCTCCAGGCTGCGCTCCTCGCTGGGGGCCTGCTCAGATGTCCCTCCTCACAGAGTGCCTGGTTTCCCCAGTTGCTCAGGTGGTCGTGGGGGGCAGTGGTCACCAGTGCTGCTCTGTGGAGACAGGAGCCGAGGCCAGAGGGTGCTTCCATGGGATGCTGAGCTGAGCCTCACAGCAGGACCCATTTCAGAGGTGACCCTCCCACCCCTGCATGCACCTCGAGTCTCCGGAGGAGCAATTTCTAGTGTGGGTCCTGGCCCCAGGAGTGTGGGGGACCTGACAGGCTTTTCAGCTGAAGAAGGGACACTGAGTCACAAGCAAAGACGGCTTTTCCCTGCAGCAGTCAGGTGTCTGGCACCTCCCCCTCCCCCATCATCTTCTCTCCCCTCCAACTTTGACAGCCATCTCCAGCAGGAATCGAACACAGTTTGGGTTTTCTTTCTGTTATATAGTTCCCTTTAGTGTATGGCAAACAGCACTGATTTTCTGTACACCCTCAACTTGGTCAATAAACTAAGTTGACTTTGAAAACCATGAAATCAATGAAAAGCCAGGGGGTTCGGTGATGCTGTCGCGGGGCCTGAGTTGGTGTCAGGCCCTGGGCTGTTCAGGTCCTGTCATCACTTGAAGTCGGCCCTCTTGGGGATGGACTGTGGACACAGCTGCCCAAAGCTGAGTCCTGCTCTCCCAGCAGGTCTGGGCTCTCCTACCAGCGGGCCGCCAGCCAGGACAGGGCCGCAGATCGGGCCGGGTGCGAGCAGAGGCCACTGGAGCTATCTGCTCCTTGGGACGTGAGCTTGCGCACAGCTCGCCCTGTGCGGCCCCCGCTTTCTGAAAAGAGTTTAACTGGCTAGCTCCAATGTTAGTTTTGCATGAATACAGATGTGAGAGAGCAGAATGCAACATACTCAGCTTTAACCTCAAATGCAAAGCTTCAAGTTCTGGCCCAGATCCCGAGGGAGGTTCACCCTCAGTCCCGAGCTTTGGGGGCCACACAATTGAGAAACACTGCACTACGGTAGTTCCCAGTCCCGGGGCGGCTGGGGCACCCAGTTGTGAGGCGGGAACCGCCTAAGAGCCCCTGGTGTGTAAGCCTAGCACGATTACTGTCCCTCCCCTCCTGCTTTCCCAATGCCTGCTGGGAGGTCCCTGGGCCAGCGCCTGGTCTCAGGGGCTCTCAGGTCCACTCGGGTTGCAGTCTGGTCCTCATTCAGCGACCCCGCCACTCACATCTGAAAATGAAGGATCCACAGGGGAAGATGTAAACTTTGGAGAAGAGGGGAACAGTCACGTGTCATACAGCTGGGCCTACAGCCAAGTTGCTCGATGCAACCAGTCTGTGCTCCTGTCTGGATCGAAACCTGTCCTGCTATCAAGAACCCCACCTCCACCTTCCCTGGCTCACCCACCGTCTTTGGTCCACAAGTGCCAACAGGTAACAGTTTATTTCCTTCCCATACTTAGCAACTACCATGCGTATGAGCAGGAGCTTCCTTGTCACCTGGCACAGGCCCTGGAGGTCCTGCTGGGACAGCAAGACACTTGTAGCAATGGAAGCAGCGAGGGGCGGAGGCCCCTTGTGGACGGGAGCACAGTGGGAACGTCTGTGAGGGTGAGGCAGTGTCAGAGGCTCAGCACAACCCGGGTGGCAGCAGCAGGAGCACCTCACCTCGGGCAGCGGGAGCATCATGAGCGCCCTCAGAAATGACTGGCCGTGCTCTGGCGTAGATGTGGATGGGTAGCTGGGCTCCTGGGGGCGGCCAGCGACCTGCACCAGGACCCCGGGGAACGTCAGACTCCCAGTGGGATGAAGGCGGGCAGGTGGGAGAGATGAAAGCGGGCTTTGGTGAAACCCAGTGGCTTAGGGAGCAGAGCTGTATTATTGAAGGACCAAGCAAAAACCAACCACTGGCTCATTTTTTTAATCAAACACTTTATTTCCACATAACAAGCGCAAAAAACTCCCAAACACTTGAACAATACAATTAACGCAGTTATGAAGTCAATTATATACTACTCAAAGCCCCAAAGGTCAATTAGCGTGATGTCCCAAACATTTCCAGACATGGTTTTTCAAAGCTACCTTTGGTTTTTGGAAAAACCAGTGTGGAAGTCAATACACATCAAATGCACGGAACATGGCTTACACCTGGCAAGTGGCCGCAGTGAAGCCTGGCGCTGCGAGCACAGGCTGCCGGAGCCCGAGGGGCCAGTCCGGCGGCTCCTGCTCGGTAACAGAGGTCTGAGCTTAACACTAGACACTGCCGGGCAGTGAGCCTCCTGCTCCGCATGTCTGCTGAGGCCTGCGATGGGCACGGATGGCAGGGAAGATGAGTCACAGGAGCGCTGAGCAACAGGTCCCACAGGCGCGAAGGGCAGGCGGGAGCCAGCTACTGTCTCCCATTGTTCTCACATTATTTCAGGGTGAGATTGTGGATAAGTTCAGTTAAAATGTTCCAATATTTGCTTATATTTTTAATCGGTTGCTCTATGAGAACCCTCATACATAGCAACTTGAAAACTTTCATTATAAAAAAGAGCGTACAAATAAATTCACAAAAAAAGAGACAATTGATGTTGAGCAGCCAAAAAGTCATGGTTTATTATATCCGAAGAAATTTCATAATTAAACACAACCAAACTGTACATTTTACAATCACATTCTATTTGTAAACAGTTAAAAGCCACTGACTTCTTTTGCATCATAGGACACAAACAGTTAGAATCAAGGCAATGAAATGATGGCAAATTCTGTGTTAAAATTTTTACCCTTGTTTAGTCTCTCCTTCGACTAAGCAAGCATTATAATACCATTTGTGGGCAAAAAAGGGGAGAGGAGAGAAAGAAACTGTAAAAATGGTGTAACTCGTTAGTTTGCAACAACATTTAAAATTTCCTTTCTACAATGAACGACTCTGTAAGCCCAAACCGTGCTTACAGGATGCATAGTTACTGATTTCGGCTTTAAGGTACAACATTAGACATAACACAGTCACGACAGCAGGAACAGAGCCACTTGATGGAATTACAAAAATGATTCCCTACTGATCATTAGCAAACCATCATCACACTAATAAAAAGACAGCATCTGAAGCAGAACGTCAAACTTCAGCTTGAAGCGTTTTTTTCATTTTTTTCTTTTTTTTTTTTGGCAGAGAAAATTCTTTAACAGAGCAATACATAGTATCAGTGCTAAAACTTGGGGGTTTCCTTTTTTCCTATAAGAAACTACAAGGTTTTGTTTTTGTTTGACTGGGGACCCGGTTTTCCTGAGAACCATGCTCTTTGATTTAGGACAGGAATAGAAAACAAGAACATGGCCAAATGCTGCTCCTTTTCCCAGAGATAGAAAGCATCTTTTAAATCCTCCTTTTTTTTTTTGTCTTTTAAATTTTTTTTAATGATGGAAGAGTAAACATTTTTTTTTCTCAAAAAACAAACAAAAAAATCTGTAAACAAGAAGGTCAACGTGAGAGCCTTCAAAAGAAAATGGAAAGCCCATTCAAAGTGCAGGGCCCCCTGGTGCAGGTGGGCTGCAAGTCACAGCTGTGGCCACAGTTTTTCAAACTGCAGAGCGAAATTCTTTAGTTTTAGAACATGAAGAAACAGGTGCAACACTTTCATTTATCGTCCTAAGTCAGCATCATAACGTGATCTCCAACTCCACGACACACAGTAAGGTAGCGGACATCAAGGCATAGTAGAGAGCGCACACCTTAAGGACATCCTTGAGTAAACATCACACGGAACAGCTGCCCCCCCATATTGCCGATTAGACGGAGAGAACATCATTCAGTGCAAAGGTAAAAGCTCATACGTTACCAGCCCAAACAATGGTTTTGGAAAAAAAAAAAGGGTGGGGGTGTGGGAATAGAAAAAAAAAAACACAAAAAAACCCAAAGGCTAAACATGATGAATTCGCACAGGTGAGCTCACTACGCGGTCAGCACGTATGGCGCCAGTGGGAGTGTAACGAGACACCTTCACATTATAGTATTGGCCTGCATGATTCAAGTATTCAACTGATATGTTTCGGGGAAAACAAAGTGGAAAATGTGCAGAAGAGCTGTTCCCACAGGTGCCCCGCTGCAGGCGGCGAGCTCAACTTAGTGCCCCTTTCCTTTGCATCTTGAGGTCGCGGTCACGAGTCTACCTCTACCTGTCACATGGACTCTCCACCCCCACCGAGGTGGTCAACAGAAAGAAAAGCATTGATGGGGGATGGGCTGCTCATTCCTCGGGGGTCACTGCTGCTTGGAGGGCCCCACAGGCTTGTGGAATAGTGGGTGGTCCCCCAGAGGGAAGTGCCATGGAGGTCTCCACAGTTAGTCCCCGCCAGCCCAGCACCATTCCAGTGACTGAGATCAGTCCGGCTGGAGAACGGGTGGGAACAGTCGAGGGAGCCCAGCCGGTTCTGGCTGGACCCGAGGGACTGCCAGCCAGGGGAAGGGGTCAGAGACTGACTTTGTGCAAAGAAACGACTGATCTCCTCTTCACTGGCAAACTCAGCGAGAATAGTAGTGTTCCCCAGCACACACCTGGGGAGGGAGAAAGGCACGTGAGGACCCAGCAACCGGAGGCTCCCACGGATTCAAGTGAGGGTGGCACCAGAGTGTCCAGGACACACCAGGTACCCAGCACACCCTCCCGCCTCCCTCCATGAGCACGTGCCTGCAAAACCATCCCCCACAGGGCAGCAGTGCCGGGGATTTTCTGGGGCCACCAGACCAGGGTGCTGCAGGAGGCGTGCTCTCACTCCAAGCTCTCCAGGTGGGAGGGTTCCCGGGTGGCGCACAGAGCAGCCAACTTACATGTGCAGAGACTTCTGTGCCTTCACTACCTCTTCCTTCGAGCTGTAGCGGACCAAAGCGTTTCCGTGCGGGAGGTTCAGGTGGAATGTTATCAGGGGGCCATGCTGCATGCACAGGGTGCGCAGAGTCGAGCCGTCAATCTAGGAGACAGCGCGAGTGCCAGTTAGCTGTGCTGCGTGGCACGAGGACACCAGGGAAGCTGTCCCAGGATGCAACTCTCGTCTTCCCTCTCGCCTGAGATGTTTTACTCCTGGTGCCACCTTCCCCTGGGACTCACTGCTGTGATGGGGTACGGTGCCCCCTGACCCCCTCCAGTGGTCCCAAAGCCATACCTCCGTGGCCTCTGGACCCTGGGACATTTCCCATGTCCCCAATTCCTGAGTTAGCCATTACCCTGCTGTGGCTTCAAGCCTTCCCTCCCGGCCCTGAGGCAAGACCCATCAAGGCACTGCTCCCTGTGGGAGGAGGGTGGGCTCGAACATCAGCCTCCAAGGGGGTGGCCCAGGGATTGAGAAAATGGCCTCACTGAACAAGGCAGACCAGGGCTCTCCAAGTGCATCAAGCTCATCTGCTGGCTTGGTGAACTGCCCAGCCCTGATCCTAGCCCACATCACTGCCCATCTTGGGCTAAGATCAGCACATTTCCCAAGGCAGAAGGGCTGCACCAGACCGTAGCCCGCCTGGGACCTAAAGCCATCTCCTCTGCTAGCCCTGACTCCCACTCAGGCCCAGCAGCCCTTTCCCCCACTTAAAAAGCCTGGAGACCTTCTCTCCCAGGCCACCTCGTGCATCTGCACACACTAGTGCCCGTGCTCTTACCTGAGGTGTAAGGTTTTTTAGAACAAGCCAATTTGTTATTCTCCCTGAGCTGCTCTCACCCCAGCTGGACCCTGAACAAGGAAGAAAGAGGACAAGTCAGTTTCCTGACACTGTGGCTAGAGCAAAAATTTAGGACAGTGGTGGGCAAACCGCGGCTCTCGAGCCACCGTTTGCCATTCTGTTGACTAATGAGTTTGCCGACCACTGTCATATACTACCCTTTACCTGTTTGCACACAATATGCCACAACTGCCTAATCCTCACAGCTTCCAACTACATGTTTGCCGACCACATACTTAGGACAAGCACCTCCTAGTCTCATCACGGTATGTGGTGGTCACTGGGCTCCTGGCTAGTGAGGCACAAAGGAAGGCCTTCCTTTGGGATATTTTCATTTATGAAGCTAAAGCTATCTCAAATGACTACCACTTGGGGAAGGCCTCTCCAGTGTCCTCTGATGAACTGGCACGAGTGTCCCACAGGGTGGAGCTCTGAGGGACACTCGAGCTGGTAATTGAGCAGACAGCCTCGTTTCTGTCTGGGTCACCACAGGAGCATGCCACCTGCTTTCTGCTCTCTCCCAGCAGCAGAACATGAAGACGTGATCAAGTCAGCCCAGTTTACAACTGTTCCCAGGGGCCTCACAGACACTCTGTACCACTTGGGAGGTAGCTCCACCCACTTCTCCCTGCACATGGCTTTTGAACCTTCTTCTAAGTCCAACAGGGAACCCTAATGCGTCCCCAGGGCTGAGCCTTATGCTGCTCCCTCTTATTGCTTGGCTTCCTGATCCCACTCAACTCCACCAAGCCTTCTTAGGGGAGGCTCACAGGCATCCCCTCACACTATACACTAGCCACTTATAGTAGCTGGCCCTCACGTGGCTGTGGCCAGAAAGAACAACGTACAAACAACACCTATTACATTAATTTGCATTTAGTAGCTTAAAACAGACTCAAGTATTTTCATGTAATCAAAACTTCCTCCAAAGGAAACACTCTAAGTTTAATTTCAGCCAATCACCTGTCTAAAGATCTGAAATCATTGAGATATTACCATTTTCAGCCTGGAGATGACCAAGTTTGGTACAGTCCGGGGGCAGGGCATAATGAAGTAAGAACCAGCAGACAGCTCCGAGTCCAACCTGGGGCTGTGTGCTGGGGAGCTGGGCAGTCCAGTGCTAGTCATGTGCAGGAGGAGGAGGAGGAGAGCCTTCTGCCCCCTCCTAAAATAGTCTGCTTTATGCCTGCTGGCTCTGTCTGACGAGCAGCACCCCGTCCCTCTCAAATGTCTCTGTTCAGCCTGGCTGGCGTGACTCAGTGGTTGAGCATTGACCTATGAACCAGGAGGTCACAGTTCGATTCCCAGCCGGGGCTCTTGCCTGGGTTGTGGGCTCGATCCCTAGTGGGGGTTGTGCAGGAGGCAGCCGATCAATGTTCCTATCCCTCTCCCTTCCTCTCTCTCTCTCTCTAAAAAAAAAGAATATACAAAGAAAACAACAACAAAAAACTCCCGCAATACATTTTATGAGCCCCTACATCAAGGCCAGGCTTTCCCGGCCCTGCCGTGGCGGCTTCTGCCCTATGTGCCACACGCGGTGTGCTCTGAAGGCCGGCCAGGAGTGAGAAGTTACCACACATTTTAAGAGGAGCAGGTAAGGAACTTCTCAAAGAAAGGAGCCCCATTCCACTCACTTACCACTGTATGCCAAGTGTTCTTAGGTGAACCAGGTGATG
Organism: Corynorhinus townsendii; assembly: GCA_026230045.1. Classification (NCBI taxonomy): domain Eukaryota; kingdom Metazoa; phylum Chordata; class Mammalia; order Chiroptera; family Vespertilionidae; genus Corynorhinus; species Corynorhinus townsendii. The sequence continues at coordinate 58,954,644 of JAPDVU010000009.1, read as the reverse complement.
GGGAGACTGAGAAGAGTGTGCAGTGGGAGCACACTATTCTAGGTCTAGCCCCCTTGACAGAGGGCACTGCCTCCGTCACACCAGCCAGCGTGCTGGCCAGTGCGCGGCCCTCATCTTACCTGGGGTATACCTGGCGTCAGAATTTCCCCATCCTCCACCTACACGAAGAGGAGAATTATCCCACGTAGACAAGGGAGGCTTCTGACCAGTGAGCCCCGGAGGTGGGCGAGATGGAGCAGTGATGTTTTTAGGTGGCAAAGGGACCTTCCACAGCTCATGGGCCAGAGAGGTGTTTGTGACTGACCCCGGAGACCACGTCAATTTGGAATCACTATTTCTGGCTACTCAAAGGGAACAAAAAGTGGGAGGGGGGAGATAATGCTTTTAGAAAAGATCAAATTTAAATAGTAACATCCACTCTCCCACCGAAACCAAACCAAACAAAGTGAGACTCTATTAAAAACCCTTAAATCAAACCAAACTGCCAAAGAAAACAAGCCAAGAAAGTGCTCCTTCACCTCCAAACCCCAGAACCCGCAGGCAGCCGATCAATGATTCTCTCTCATCATTGATGTTTCTATCTCTCCCTCTCCCATCCTCTCTGAAAACAATAAAAATACATTAAAATTAAAAAAAAGAGAGCGAGAGAAAGCTAATTTCCTGGCTGCGGCCTCACGGAAGCGGGTGTGCGGTGAATAGACAGCACTGCTCCATCAGAGAGCGGAGAGCTTGCTGAGAGCAAGTGATCTCAGCAGATTGGGGAGAGGGCCCACCCCCACGACCCAGCCCCGCCCACCTGAAGTGCTTTGTGCTGTACTGCTGAGGGGAACGTTGTAGTTGGAGGCACGAATGGATGACCAGGCACTAGTTGAAGGCAGCGTGGTGTTCAAGGATGAGGATGACCCTATGTGGGGGAAGAGCCCAATTAGTCATCCCCAAAGTAAGTGACATGGTGTCTTAGAATAAGCAAAAGCGCCTAGCAAAATGGCAACTTCACAGCCATCTCGAGAAAGGACTGGCATTTTCAGGCTCACAGACACTACCCAAGACTGCCCCTTCTTTCTTGCCCTCAAAATAGCATGCTGAGAGCTGTCTCCCTGGACAGCTCGGCCTGACCAGGCCTTTCTCCTCCTCCACTGTGCCCCAGATTCAGTCTCCAAAAGCTAACCCATACCCATTTTCCCTAGGTTAGCTCCAGACTGACCATTATCTGATCGCTCTAACAGCTTCTGCTGAGTCTCCCACTCCAATCCACCTGTTCACCCACCTTAAATAAAGGTTGACTCTTCCACTCAAAACCTTCAGTGGTTTCTCTTAATATCAAAATTAACCCCCCCCGACTTTCAGAATCTCCCACAGATAAGCCGCCATCTCTGCGAGCACGTCTCCCATGAGCCACCACGACAGAAGGATGCCGTACGGCTGTCCCTACTCCTTCCCCTGGGAAGGTAGTGGCTCTACCTACTTCTGCAGAGCTGTCTGCCCAACTGTGCTAGAAGGATGACTCCTCACCACTGTGATATGGCAAGCACCTGCTCGCCAATGACACGTCTAATGTAAGAGGCAGACTGGCGCATATTTTCTTTATTAAAAATTGTTTAAAGGGGCGGATGGAAGGATAAATGTTACAAGAACGGAAAATACTCTCATCTCATTCTTCCTTCCAGTGCACCCATGAAATACAGTAAATATAGTCACATGTAGGTAGTAGGATGATTTTATTTGATAACCCATTAAAAAGTGTATCTGGACTATAGGGATCCTTAAAATTGGTATTATTTCCACTCCACTCTCTGAAAGACAGAGAAAGTCAAATTGCTTTTCCAGATGACAGTCCTTTAATATCCAGAGTGTATAAATAAATAATAACAAAGATACACCTTTTACAAAAAAACAGCCATTTCTTAATAACCACAACAGCCACAACAGGATAAAGGAGGCAACAACCTGCAGCTGCTAATACAATGACTAGAAAGCAAATAGTTGTTGGTCCTTTGTTAACTGCACATGTGTTTACCATATCAAGTGAGAATAAATCCTCCTCACTTAAAAAATGCTGAAGAGTTGCCTACGGGACGAGACCCTTCTGCTCCCACTGCCCCGTTTCCTGGGCGTCAGGGGCTGAGATGTGCTGGTGACCTTGCTGCGGAGGCCTCACACCTACTCTGAGCCATGCTTAAACCATGCTGTCCAGAAACGGAAGTGTACCCGCTTACATACCACTGTTCCTGTCCCTGAGGTGGTCAACTTCCCGCACAGTGTTAATTGAAAGATTGTTGATGACACTGCCAGGAGTGACGTAAGGGTCAGTTTCTGGGTCAATGTTTGGATAACCTTTCCATGGTTCACCAGGGCGAAATTCTGGAAATGAAAACTTTAAATTAGTTCAGGCTTAATCACCATTACTAAATAATGTAAAATTTTTACTCCTAAAATCTATGTAAATCACAAGTAACGTGCAGGTTTTTACAACAGAAACCAATGCTCTGGGTTTGTAAACCTCAAATAGTAACATCCTACAGTGCTCTATCACCAGGCACAAAACCACAGCAACTGAGCAGGCGGTGCAGGCCATGGGAGCGTTTCTGCCTATCCCGCGGCACAACCGAGATGCTACCCAGGAGGTTCCCTGGCCCAGGTGAAGACGGAGCATGAGTGCCAGTGGTGGGACAGTCCCACTCTCACTGCTTGCAGTGTAAGGCACTGGCCACAGGGCAGACTTGATGCCCGACTTCATTGTCCCTCGGCATTCATTTGTACCCTGAGCACTCAGTCCAACAGCCAGAACTGGGCTAAATCATTATCACGTCATGACGGAAGCTGCTGGCATCTTACCTGGTGGCCAGTTAACACTGCTAGAGCCATTGGGCGATTTGGCACGTGGCCAGCCATCTCCCACTGAGCCTGGAGGGCTGGCTGGCGAAGAACTGCTGTTCATGAAGTCATAAGGAACAAACGGAGACTCTTCCAGCCTGAAACCACTTGAAATAGCACCTAAAAGGAGAAATATGACCACGAGATGGGAGCAAAATACATGGCCAAGGTCCGTCCTGTGCTCTGCGGTGTGTGAAGATGCACGGCTGAGAGCTGATACTGTCACAGTTCATGTCATTCCAAGAAGGACATGAGTGACCAGGATAAGAATACAAAATTATTGCCAAGTCATGAAGACACTCATACTGAGGCCTAAACTAAGAACAAGCACAGTGCACCCTTTGTGGGATTCCTGCTGGGGGTGAATGAGAGGTACTGGGGGGCGGGGGAAGAAAGAGCTGCAGTCAAGAACATCCTGATATCATCAACAGATCAACAAATGACAAGTGCTGGCGAGGATGTGGAGAAAAAGGAGCCTTCTTGCACTGCTGGTGGGAACAGTATAGAGTTTCCTCAAAAAATTAAAAATGGAACTCCCATTTGACCCAGTAATCCCACTTCTAGGACTATATTCCAAGATATCAGAAACACCCATCAGAAAGGATATTTGCACCCCTATGTTCATAGCACAATTTACAATAGCTAGGATTTGGAAACAGCCTAATGCTCATCAGCAGATGAGTGGATTACAAAACCGTAGTACATCTACACAATGGAATACTACGCTGCTGTAAAAAAGAAGGAGTTCTTACCATTTGCAACAGCATGGATGGACCTGGAGAGCACTATGCTAAGCGAAATTAAGCCAGTTAGAGAAAGATAGTATCACATGATCTCACTCATTTGTGGAATCTAATGAACAACATAAACTGATGAACAAAAATAGAGCCAGTCATAGAAGCATCGAACAGACCATCCAACCTCAGAAGGAAGACAAGGGAAGGGACTAAGAGATCAACCAAAGGACTTGTATGCATGCATATGAGCAAAACCAATGGACACAGACATTAGTGGGGGGTAAGGGCATGTGCTGGGAGTTGGGAGCGGCTGGGGAGAGGTCAATGGGGGGAAAAGGAGACATATGTAATACTTTAAACAATAAAGAATTTAAATTAAAAAAAAATATTCATTCATATGAACACCCCCCATCCCCCAAAAAAACATCCTGATTGACAAAGAGCAGGAATCCAAGAAATGTGTAGGTAAGGAGACAGTGACGACCTTTTCCACCCGGATATTCACATTTCTCCCCTATACTCCACCCCTGGGGACTACATAGCATTGGTAAAGGTATCTGTTACCATGAGTGTGAAAGTCCATCAAAACACAGCTAACATTTAGAAACGACCGTCTGTGTTGAGATCTATCCTCCACGCCCATCCCTGAGCTCATTTTAGAATGAGGAATGCTTTACACAGTGGCAACCAGTGTTTTCTCATGAGGACAGGCCAGGCGCTGTGTTCAATGCTGGACACAGAAAGCTAAGTGAGAGGAATAGAGTCCTTGCCCTTAATGACAGTGGATTCTCACAAAGAGGTGACCAAGTGAACAGGGATGGAAGGACAGAGCATAACACAAGGAGGGGCCGAGCCCTCATGCAAAAGGTTGGGGTGGGATTCTAGGTGCAGGAGCAGCCTATAAGGACCCGAGGAGAGGAACGGAGCAGCAGTCTGAGAACTGAAAGACCATTTTGTGAGCAACATGGAGGATGGGGTTCTGATCTCGAAGGAAGGAATGCCTGAGCCTGCTGTTCTAAACGTCTGGAATCGAAGGTGGCAGGGGTGGTGTGCTTGCTCCAGCTGCCCCAGTCCTCACCGCTGTAGACCAGCGGTCCTGGAAGGCACCAAGGGCAGCATGCTCATGCAGGACTCTGTCGGACACAGCAAGGAGGACCTCACCTTGAAGCGTTTTAAGAGAAGTGAGACTGGGGCTATGTTTCAGGACCCTGGAAGGCAGGTGTGCACGGAAGCGGGCTGACGTCGGGAGACAGTGGAATACATGGGTGCGTGCACCATGCATTTGGGAAGTGGAAGGGGCACTCATCACAGGTGGACTGGATGTGGAGGTGGGAGCAAGGAAGAACTCAAGAAAATCTCCCGGACCCAAACAGCGGTCGACTGGTGAATGAAGGAAGAAGGAATGAAGCACTTCCACATGCTGCAACATGAATGAGCCTTGAAAGCACTGTGCTAAGCCAAAATGCTACTCACAGAGACCAGATAGTACCGGCTACCACTTAAATCAAATGTGCAGTATAGACAAGTGTACTGAGCACAGAAAGATGAGCTTTTGCTTATGGCTAGGAGAGATGGACAAGCAGAGGCAGGAAGAGTGATACCCGAGGGGCTCTTCTGGGGTCAAGAAAATGTTCAAAAATTGATTGTGGTGATGGATACGTAACTCTGAGAATATACTGAAAGCCACTGACTCGTACACCTCAAAAAATGTTATATTATCTATAAATTATCTCAATGAACATTGACTAAAAAACGAATGTCTCTAAGTTTCCAGCTTCAATAACTTGATGGAAAGAGGCACAATTTATTGCAAGGGTGAGAAAGGAGAGCCAGGACCTGACCACTAGGCCTTGAATTTCCGTGGGTGGGAGAAGCTCTGGTTCATGGACTTGAGCTGCTCTAGCTGGAGCTTCCGGTGAAACACAGGTTCCCCTAGAGGCAGGTCACAGCCTTCAAAATTTCTGTGCCAGTCACTGAGGGTGGCAGGGCAGGACCTCGCCAGGCCCTCATGCCACTCGCCAGGGCATGACCTGCCCCTGACCCGATGCGGTCATTCCACCAATTCCCTTCCCTTCTTTTCTGGCTTCCTCTTCTAGCTACTTCTTTTTTTGGGGAGGGGAGGGGAGAGGAGGGGGAGAGAGAGATACATTGATTCAGGTGGGGAGTGAACCCGCACCCTTTGGTGCGTGAGCCAGCGCTCTAACCACTGTTCAGGGCTCATGTGCTACATACATTCTTTATTGTTCTCTCTCTCATTCAGTTGGTGAACTTGCAGGCTTCGCCCATGATGAGTCTCTCTAAAGCCATACCCATCGTTGTCACTCCCTGTTCAATCCTCCATTTGGTTCTGACTTTTTCACTTGCTTACATACTCAACTGCGTATCTACATATGTACCTATGCATCCCAGGAACAGTCCTGGGAAAGCAGAAGGTAGTCTAATAACAGTGGCTAGATGAATGGATATTAAATAAGATGAAAATGATATTTAAAAACTGTAATTAACTGGTGAAAAGAATACTGAATCTATGTGATTTACACATAACAAAATATATAAAGAAAATGTGTCAATATATAAGAAAATGCTAGAAATCAAATTATGGTGGAAGTGTTTAATACCCTACACATCACATTAAATTGTGTAAATGTTAACAAATAGAACATTAGAACAATAAAATCAATTGCAAAAAACTAAAAGACCATCAAAAAGGAAATAATTTTTAAAAAATGTATAATCTGATTTCTATTTTTTATAACAACATAATAAAGATTAATTTTGCTTTTTTTGTTTCAACTAAGATTTATTAATAAAGCACTTTTAAAAATGAGGAAAGGTTCTAAGAGAACTTGGCTTTTAAAAATATGTATTTAAAATAAAGGCCTAAAGTTAATATTCTACAGTTGTTTTTTAAGGTAAGAATGCATTTTATACCATGTTTGCTGGAGTTTTGATCCAAAGATGTGTTCACAGAAATGCTGTCCACTGTAGTCCACTTCCTTAGTCTTGACTGTGGCTCTTTAATACTGTTCATATCCATATTTACATTCAAGTTTGAGTTCAAGCCTTAAAAATAAAATAACAATTAAAAAAATTTATAATATATAGCATGTTCCTCTTCCTGTATAACTTCCACTTCCTAGAAAAACTAAGTAATGTTTTCAATCTTGCCTGAATTCCTTAATAAAGATAATCCTGCAAATGTGACACAGCCAAATAATTACAGACAAAGGCCGGGCAGGTGGAACCGACACTCTGTCCCTGGCCAATGTCATGCAGACACAGTGTGGGGAGAAAGAGCCACAGTGAGGTTACCAGAGAGCACAACGCAGAACTCCTAAGTAGTTATTCTGATACTCAATAATACGTTTTCAAACCATAAAACTGTTACTACTATAAAACTGCATTATCTGTGGGAAACTATTTCTCCACATAATTTTGATTATTTTTAAAGTAGAGGCCTGGTGCATGACATTTGTACACTCAGGAGGAGGGGAGGTCCCTCAGCCCGGCCTGCGCCCTTTAGCAGTCCAGGAGCCCTCGGGGGATGTCCTAAACTGTAGTCGGACATCCTTAGCGATGCTGCGGAGGCAGGAGAGGCTCCTGCCACCGCCGCTGCACTTACCAGCCATGAGCCTGACTTCTGGCTGAGTGGTGCGCCCCCTGTGGGAGTGCACTGACCTCCAGGGGGCAGCTCCTGCATTGAGCATCTGCCCCCTAGTGGTCAGTGTATGTCATAATGACCAGTCATTCCACCGTTCAGATTTGCATACTACCCTTTTATTATATAGGATTATTATATAGGATTTCTTGGCAGAATAAGAGAAAAAAATTTAAGGAGGCCAAATATTTAAATTTATAAGCTTATCTCTAATAAGATATCTCTTTAACTACTTTCCAAGAGTACCATGCATAAAATATATATGATCACTTTCAGTTGCCATCTTTTGCTTGCAAACTGAATAATTTTCAACTTGCTGACCAGTCAAAGAAGATTGTCAGGGCACATGCCTGGGTTGAGAGGTTAATCCCCAACGTGGGGTGTGCAGGAGGGGTCAATCAGTGATTCTCATCATTGACATTTCTATCTTGCTCCCTTCCTCTCTGAAATCAATAAAAATATATTTAAATATATAAAAGGCTCATATGCAAAGTGTCCCTGAGGGGAAGTTTTACCAGGAGTTCGATCACTCATGACGTGTGTGGACTACCAGGGGATGGCGCAGCCCCGGCTGGCAGCTGGAAGGCCCCGATCAACCCTGATCGCCAGCCAGGCCTAGGGACCCTCCCTGTACACGTATTTCATGCACCAGGCCTCTAGTATTTAAATAAAAAACAAACATACAAAAGAACTGTCCTGCTCTAACAACTGCACCTCAGGGCCAGACCCCCATATTCTAAGGTGCAATTTACTCCAACTCCAACAATGATATCTCAGGCTTAGTCTCATGGAACAAGGATGGAAATGTCCATCTTTAGTACTGTGGTCAGAAAACGGACCTATTCCTCTAATGTTTCTTAAAATGTGATCTGAGGAAAGTCACCATCAGAATCATCTGAGATACTTATTAAAAATGAAGTCAGATCTTTAACACACATCCAGCTGGTTATCCTAACGTTTTAAAAACAAATGGTTTTAAATACTTTGGTCTCATGACAGTTCACGGGATATCAGGTCAGCAGGCTTAAGAACTTTAACACGAATTCTCTAATATCATATCTATTTCTGAAAAGAGCAATTACAGTTGCTATTCTCTGGACCCATCAATTAAACCCAAGTGAGGCAAAATCTTTAATGGTTCAGAGAGTAAATATCTTAGGCTCTGGGGCCACAAGGTCTGTTTCTATACGACTGTTGTTACAGCACAAAAGCTACAGAAAATGCATTCATGAAAGAGCAGGGCTGTGTTCCAATAAAACTTTATTTACAAAATTAGGCAGCTGGCCAAATCTGGGCATTAGGCTCTAGTTTTTCACAACTGATTTAGAGAACTATCCTGGTGTTTGCACAGGCCAAGCAGACTTTTTTAATCAGGAAAAAGTATTCGTGCTGTGAAGCCAGCCTGGACAGGAAATCCATACACAGTGGAACCTTGTTTCTCGAACTTATTTTGTTTCGGGAGGCTGTTGGAAAACCGAATCACTTTTTTCCCATTAGAAATAATGTAAATTGAATTAATCCATTCCAGGTTCCCAAATAACCCCCCGTTTTAACCTTTCTTATGTACTGTACATGTCTATTGTACTGTTTAATCTATAAACACTTTAAAAACAAAAAGGACATGAAAATTTCACAAAATGGAAAATGTACAGTAAAAAAATGAAAATTTAATAAAAGCAACAAAACACAAAAATATTCGTGCTGCACAATATCCTGAGATGTTAACAGTGGTAATCTGAGTCATATTCGTGCATTCTCTCCTTTGTCAGCTGAGAGATGCGTGACTGATCATACAGGCATCAGCATGAAAGGGCTGTCAGATTGAGAAGCAAATTGTTCGAGATGGGAGATGTTTGAGAAACAAGTTTCCACTGTATAGTTATCTCCTCACTGGCCCAATATATATGACTAGTATGCAACTAAACAGTGCATCACTTCCCTTTGCTGGAGAGACCAAAACCTCTCAATGTCCGTGTGTATTCTTTTACTACTACTACTATTACATATAGTGTTGTTTCTGGGGCCACCTGGTCACCACTTGCAGTGGTAACTGACAAGGAAACCACGTCTGGGAATGTAAAGAGACAGTGAATAGTCCCCAGGACTAAAAGTGCAACGTAGGCCCCAGCTGAGAGCCCATGGCAATACCAGCGAGAGTCAATCCTGCATCAGCTCAGCCAGAGTGAAGGAGCAGCAGGAGCAGGCCCCACCCTTGCCCACAGCCCAGGAGGTGCAAGGAAACAAACCATCTTCAAAACAGCTGGACCAGCAGGGTGAGCAACCAACAAAGCTGCATTACAAGAAACCATTGTCAGGGAAGAGATATAAAAGTAAAAATGAATAGGATGGGATCAAACAAGGGTCAAAATAGAATCGAAGGCATAAGGAGAAAAGGGACGTAAGGCAGGGGAACATGTACAAGCCTGACATTTCCACAGGGAGTACAAGTCTGGAGGCAGAGTGAGAAAGGGAAGGGAAAGCTACAGGAAATGTGACAAAGGCAACCCCCATTTCCTACATTTATCCCAGTAACCTATATATATATAAAACCCTAAGTGACCATCGCAACTGAAACAACCAAACAGACGACCGAACAGGCTGCATGGGGTGACCAGGCTGGCAGGGGGGTTAGTGAGGGACGACCAAATGACTGAACAGAGGGGTGTGTGAGGCAACCAGGCCACCAGGGGGGTTAATGAGGGATGACCTGCCGACCAAACAGCAGGCTGTGTGGGGCGACCAGGTCGGAAGGGGGGGCAGTGAGGGATGACCAAACGACTGAACAGCACGCTGCGTGAGGCGACCAGGCCGGCAGGGGTGGCAGTTGTAGGCGACCAGGCCGGCAGGGGGGGTAGTTAGGGGTGACCAGACCGGTGGGGGGTGCAGTTGGGGGCGACCAGGCCGGCAGGTGGGGTCGTTGGGGGTGACCAGGCCAGCAGGGAGGGCAGTTAGGGGTGATCAGGCAGGCAGGTGAGCAGTTAGGAGCCAGTGGTCCTGGATTGGAGAGGGTGCAGGCTGGGCTGAGGGGGAACCCCCGCTCCCCGTGCACAAAGTGCACTGGTACTCTAGTCATGAATAATTATCTAGACCAGTGGTTCTCAACCTTTCTAATGCCACGACCCTTTAATACAGTTCCTCATGTTGTGGTGACCCCCAACCATAACATTATTTTCGTTGCTACTTCATAACTGTAATTTTGCTATCGTTATGAATCATAATGTAAATATCTGTGTTTTCTGATGGTCTTAGGCAACCCTGCTAGTGACCCACAGGTTGAGAACCGCTGCTGTAGAGCCCAAGACCATCGAAAACACATATTTACATTACGATTCAGAACAGCAGCAAAATTAGTTATGAAGTAGCAACAAAAATAATGTTATGGTTGGGCGTCACCACAACATGAGGAACTGTATTAAAGGGTAGTGGCATTAGAAAGGTTGAGAACCACTGATCTAGACAATAGTTAAATTTCTAGCTTCTGAAAACTACAATGCTACTGTTCTCAGCTGTTTTGCCAAAGCAGCTGCTCAGTGTCTCACTGGCCCATCCCACTTCTCTTTATATCCTACAATGAAAATACCTGAGGGTCTTAAGAGAAATATTATCTTTATTCTAACCCATTCATTCAAATATGAATGTGGTGTTTTTGAAAAAGTGTGGTTTTCTTGAATAGAGAGCATGAAGCATATTCCCTGAAACGTGAAGACAGGCTACACCTACAAAAGGGAACAGCTAAAGGACCAGTGTTGTCTTCACGAGGGGACAGCCCTGTCAGGTTGGGGATTTCCATGCACCAGCTGACCGTGTGGCCAAGGAGAAACCCACCTATAGGGAAGTTGCTGAAAGCATTTACTGGAGATGGCCCTTTTTGCAGCTCAGGTGTAGTGTGGGGCAGGACATTTTCAAGGAAAGATTTCATGGCTGGCTGATGGAGTGACTGCTGCTGAGATGGTGGCGTCTGCTGCTTCACCAATAGGTTTGGATCAAGTTGGCGAGACTGTTGCATCATCTGCTGCTGCACACTAAGAGGTCGACCCTTAAAACGACAAAACAATTGGGAAAAACTGTGGAGAAAACTTTCCAGATACCCACATATTCCCCTTGATTTTTTCATCCACTTCCCTCTCCTCGGAAGGTGCAGTCACCCTGTACCAGCTGGTATCACTCTGAGCAAACAGAGGACTTAGTAAACAACTAACTGCATATTTTCAGGAAGGCATTGTGAGTCTCGTTACAATGGAAGTGATAAGAGGGCCGGGTCAGCACAGCGAGGGGAAGACTCAGACCTACCTGCTGGTCTTGCTGCTGCCGGTTCCCAGAAGGCACGCTTCTCTGACTCTGCGTCCTTTGCTGCTGTGCTAAAAACCGCTGCGGGAAGATTGCAGAGATGTCAGTGCCACGCCATCGCAGATCAAGCTTCAGTGACTGTGGCACGTGTACCTGCAGAGGCACGGCTTCATCCGTTCAACACCAACATGTCCTGCCTAATCGAACACAATCTCTTCCTGGACTCAGGCCTCCAGCAGATCTGTTCAATCTAAACTTCTACTTCATCAGAAAAATTCTTCCTCATCACTACCCCCACCGCACTCCCGACTTGGCTGGGCTTGCTCTCATAGCATCATGCCCACTGGGCTCACCATCTTCTTCACAAGAATCATGGCTGCTGGTATGCCCACTGCACTACCTCCTGCAGTCTAGCCCACAGTGGACGCACTGAATGCACACCGTATGACAGGCCAGCACTCCACGCACCTGTAACTGGGAGATCTGAGAAAGTTGGTTGAGTTGGGAGAGCTGGTTCAGCATGGCTACCTGCTGAGGGCCAAAGAGCGGATTCAGGCCACCGTTGTTTGGTGCATACTTCAGCAATGAAACTGGAACCTGAGGATCACAATGGTAAATTAATAATGGGGTAAAATAATGCAAACTAGCTATAGGTACAATGTATTTTAAATTATCAACAAAGTAATTAAATTTATGGACTATTGCTTTGGGGAGCATGTTATGTACCTTCTTCTGTTTTCTCTCCTTTACTAATTTACTATTCACATATACTTTCATGAATTAAGTAAAAGATGAGAGATGAATTTTAATTCAGTAAATGTACTTTGCTATTGTCCCCCTTCAGAAGTTTTATGAAATATAATGGTAAATTTTAAATTACCCTTGACTCATTTTCTTCACCCTTCCTACATCCTTTGAATTAGCTGCATTTCAAAGATGTCAATAAAAAGTATTATAACTGCCCAGCTGACGTGGCTCAGTGGTTGAGTGTTGACCCATGAACAGGAAAAGGTTTGATTTCTAATCAGGGCACATGCCCAGGTTGCAGCTCAATACCCAGTGTGGGGAATGCAGGAGGCAGCTGACCGATGTTTCTCTCTCATTGATGTTTCTCTCTCTCTCTCCCTCTCCCTTTCTCTCTCTAAAATCAATAAAATATACATATTTTAAAAAATGTATCATGACCAACCATTCACCTAATCCTATATAATAAAAGCGTAATATGCAAATCAACTGAACAGCTGAACAGCAGAACGACCATCCAGGACCACACTATGACACCCACTGGTGCCAGGCAAAGGTGGGTGCGATGCGATTGGTCAGGGTCCTGGCCAGCACCCCATAATCACCCCGTAGAGAGAGGCCCAGGCCACCAGCCGACAGAGCAATCAATTGGGGGGCTCTATGATCGCCCCAAAGAGGGAGGCCTAGGCCACCCACCAGCGGGCTGTGGCCAGTGGGTGGGGCCTCCCTCTGTGAGGGAAGCCCAGGTCCCATGTACCAGCGGCCAGAGGGAAGCCCGGGTCTTGGGTGCCAGCAGCCGGAGGTAAGACCAGTGGCCAGAGGGAAGCTGGTGTCGGCAGCTGGGGGAAGGAAGTCCTACTCTTGTACGAATTTCATGCATCGGGTCTCTAGTTCAATTATAAAATTATTCAAGGTTTTTTTCCAGGTAAGTAGAAGGGAATACCATAGAAATTTATTAACCTGAGGGGAGAGTAATGGAGGAGGCACTTGAGCACGGAGATTAGGCTGAGATGAACTGAGAGGTTGTGCTGGAGGCTGCTGCAGGCCCCGGGGTTGTGCTGCTGTGTTTCCAACACCAAACATACTGGGATTGCCATTCTACAAAAACAAACAGCCAGTGCTCTTCAGGACCAACAGCTCACTACCACATCATACTACTGATTTAAGTACAGTAACTACACATAAGAGAGAGCTTATTGCTTCTACAAATCATTCAACAGAGAGCCTAATACACACATGGACTTACCTGTCTAACAGAATTCAAGTTTTGCATACCCAGCCCTGCTATGGAGCCAAGGGCCTGGTTAGGTAGTGCACTATTTGAAGGGGGAAGCTTCATGCTCTGACTGGACATAAACTGCAAGTTTTGGGATTCATCTGCTACAATGCCATCCTGATTGGACAGACAGAAAGATGCGCAACACCAGCCAAGCAAACAAGTGGAAGGGAGAAATCATTGCAGGAACAGAAGAGAAGTCACATGACATTCCAGCATCAACAGGAAACAGGCAGAAAACAGAAGAGATCAGATTAGTGTTAATTCTAGAGCACATAAAAAGAACCAAACACATTTTATGGGGTTAAGAAGAAAATACAAATGCAATCCCTATGATAAATTGAGACATAGAAAAGACAATGAACTACAATTCCAGTAAGAGGACTTGGCACTGGATCATAACACTTTATATTACATGAAATGTTATAAACAGTTAATGAGAAAATTATGCTATTCAGTGTTGTGGTTTATTAGCCCCAGGGGTAAAACAAGAAACAGCTCACCTTATCAAAATAAGGGCTGCGCTCCATGGAAGACTCTTTGGGCATCTGAGGCCGAGAACCAGGGCCTTTCCCGACCGTTCGATTGTAATCACCAATATTTAGGCTATGTTTATCTATCTCCATTCGTTTGTCTTGTAACATTCCTAACAAATGCAGGAAATGACATTATCCAGTAGGAAGACAATCTACTTGGTTTCAGACAAATTTGCAGTGAAAAGCAAAATCCTCCCTTCCCAAACTGACCTGTCTTCTGCCTGGACAAGAACATGGGATATGCACTTGCCTTTAGTAAACCCTGTGTTCCTCACAAGCCAACCTGGGCTTGGCAAACACTGTTATTTTACTGAACCAGTTAACTTGAAAACAGAAGGCTAAGACATCTTTGGTCATAGCTAGTCTGGTTAATTTCATAATAAACAGTTTCCAGTAACAATAAGAAAACAGCAGCATGACAAACTGCCAGGCACTCTTCTATGTGCTTTGTGCCTTCCAATCTAGTGCTCACAGTTCCTATTCACTCCTGCCAGCAGATGGGGAGGCTGGAGGCCAAACAGGTCTTGCTCTGCCCATTAATCTCATTTTGATTTCTTTGCAACAAAACAGGATCTCCTCTCATGGAAACTCCCATCCTGCAAAGTCACCTTTGCTTGAAACAGCCAGCCCCCAGCTATCATACTTCAACAAATCTTTTAAACGTGGACACTGCTGCCTGCCTCCATGTCCTTACCAAATGCCCATCCTGGTTTCGGCCCTCTCTCCACAGCTGGGCCCACTTCCTTGTGCTTCTTCAATGCCAAGGCTGACTCAGTCAAAGCAGATAAACTCAGTATATTCTCTCTACAAATGCGCTTCCCTTACTATTTTGCTCCCAATGTGTTGACAGTCATTCCCATTCATGTGCTCCTCAAATACAAATGTCCACTTTGATTTCACGCCTGCACATAGTCCCACATCTTTAACTGCCTGCTCATAAGCATAACCTCTCACAGGTGACATCAAGCATATTTCCCCAGATCTTCCTTCACCAGACCAGTCATACAGATTTGAAAATCTATCTCCCTGGCTCTCATTCTACATATTTTCTCTGTCCTCCAATCTCACCCATCGATTTCTTTGCAACTGCTATCTTTTGAGGTATCTGAGGTTACTGCCACCACAAAACTTTCTGCCTTCATTCCAGGAAGGTAGAAAAGCTTTTAACAAAACAAAATATTCCTAGAGTAGACATTTTAGAAATGCAGTTGGTTTCCACATTATTTCCTTTGCCAGAGACACTGAAGCTCTCAGCAGAGGTGCAGGGAGATACTGTTGGAGGAAAGGCTGCTTCCTGGTCCCAGGGCTCCCCCCTGCAGCACAGGCAGTAGGTGGGCCCGGCTCTGGCCATGCTTGCTCACCACTGGCTAGCAGCTCCTGTCAGCAGCCCTAGGCAGTTTTATAGCACAGCGCCTCCAGGGAGACAATTACTCCAAAAGGTGGGCTTTCAACAGTCCCACAGGGGTGACACCTCAGTGACTTCTCTGCCATGCAATGAGCTAAGACCATGTCCAAGAGTCTTTTTAAAAAAAAAAATTTTTTTATTGATTTCAAAGAGGAAGGGAGAGGGAGGGAGGGAGGGACAGACAGAGAGAGAGAGAAAAACATCAATAATGAGAGAGAATCATTGATCAGTGACTTCTTGGATGCCCCCTACTAGGGATTGAGCCTGCAACCTGGGCATGTGCGCTTGACTGGAATCGAACCTGGGGCCATTCAGTCCGCAGGCCGACACTCTATTCACCAAGCCAAACAGCTAGGGCATGTCCAAGAGTCTTGGTCCCAGCCCTGGGGTGAGGCAGTTGGGGTAGGCTATCTTAGGCCCAAGGTTAGTGACTTCTCCTTATATGTGCTCTTTATATATTCTGTAGAATACTCACAACATTCTTTCTCTTTACCTCTTATTAGCCAAACCATCATTATTACAATACTAATTTATATTTATATTAAACTTTCCCTGTTCAAGTTACTATGTAGTTTCCCCTCCTGCCTAGACTCAGACTTAATGCAACCATTGCTGAACTGCCCAGGCAAGAACATACCCATACCCTCACCCTCCACAGCAAACTGGTTCAATTTTCTTTGATTCTAAATCCCACAACATCACTGAATTAGATTCTTCACACCTACTGTCTTGGTTTGGAGCTTAGAAACTCTTCACTCTTTATTGCAACTAATATCTAATGGTTTTGCTGTGTTTAGTATCTTTCTGTCTGTCCTCTGCTGACAATGTTTTCTGGCTTAAGATATCTTCAATCTACAGCCAAGATTATTTTTCTAAAACATAAGTCCAAATCATGTCATTCTCCTGCTTAAAATTTTTTAATCCCATACTTTAGACTGATGTTACCACTACCTTAGTTTTGCAGTGATTTGCACTTTAAAGGCACATCGACACACCTTGCCCGAGTGGCTCAATTGGATGGAGCATCATCCTGTACACCAAAAAGATTCAGTGTTCGATCCCGTTGGTAAGCAACTGATCGATGTTTCTCTCTCATAGGTATTTATCTCTGAGATAGAATACTGATGAATTTGAGACTAGAAAAAGTGGTGACTTGCCCAAAGTTGCATAGCTAGTAAGTGACAGAGCAAGGACTTAAGTTTAGGTCTTCCAGCTCCAAACCCCCTGTGTTTGAAAGCAACTGATCGATAACGAAAGCAACTGATCGATAACGAAAGCAACTGATCGACGTTCCTCTCTCATAGGTATTTCTCTCCCCACCCCTATCTTCCTCTCTCTCTAAAATCAATGGATATATCCTCGGATGAGGATTAAAAAACATAAATTATATATACACACACACATACACATACACATACACGTATACATATATATATGCACATCGATTCTGCACCCGGAGCCCAGCGTCCACTCATGGCCGAGGCCAGTGCACTTTTAGTAGGACCATGCCACAGACATGTCTGTCCATCAGGATGAATATAAACTCAAACTAATTTCATTTTTCCTTACCTCCAGGAAGGTCCATCTTATTGCTCTGCACATTTTCTTCTGGTGAGTCTCTCTGAAGTTAAGAAAAAGCAGCATGTTAGTAGACCTTAATTTATCAATGAAAATAAATAAAAAGTAAAGAATTTTACTTGGTATTTCATTATTTGTGAAATTCAAGTGCATCATAAAACATTTTTCATTGCCTAATTTTAAAAAATCCCTTTTAAATAAGATAAATGACTAGTTTATTAGCTCAAACTATAATAATAAAGGCTCTGTGGCCAATTTTACTCTAACCTCAAGCTCATTCATGAGAACTCAAAGATAAAGAATTTGTTAAGAAAACAGAACACACTTACCGAAAAACTGATATTTGAAAACTGTTTAACAAATGGATTTATCCATGCTTCTTCTTGTTTGTTTCCACCCTTCATCATTCCCTTTGTGAAATAAAAGAGTAGAAAGATGCCATGGCCATTTCTATTTATCTGGGAATAGCGGTGGATTAAGAAACTAAGACAATTCTCAACTCTCATTTTTAGCCAATTTCTCCTCCAATCCACTCTTAACAGAGTTGTTAAAAATTTTAAGTCAACTTGTTTGATTTTCAACTTCCTTTGCTCCAGTCCTCTGGTATAGCTGTAATGTACAGAGAACTCCCTGAAGGCAAGCAGTCAGAAGGAAAAGACAGAAGCAAAGGGTCTCCACGACCCACAAAAAGGGCCTCGGAATAACAGAGAACTGCTCAGTTTCTAATTTTCAAACTGAATGTGTTGGGAAGGATAAATTACAGTTTGGATTTATAGAGTTCTCACACCAAATCAAAGTGAACACAGCCATCAGGTTCTTACCAGCTTACCCCATAACCTAATTATGCTGTGTGCCCCATACTTGAAAAAACATGTTTCCATATGTAAAGCATTTCAGCATTTCAATTTGTGTTGCCAAGAACACACCGTCCCCAGCAGCAGTTAAACCTGGGGTTCCTCCTACTTGGTGTTGCTTTCAGAGGTTGGTTAGGATATGGGTCACACAGAATCTGCTTTGGAAAGTGAGTTGAGAGGATGAATGGTTCGTGGTTAGCAGGGTGGTAGACAGGGAGACTGGAAGCCACAGGGACCAACGTCTCCCACTTAGGTAAAGCTCACAGGACCATTCCCAGTCTGCTACCTTAACTTCCCTTCCCCAATGCTACTACCTGTTCCTTCTGACTGTAGAACAGAACACTGGCTTAATTTCCCCCTAAAGGCAGGTCTCTGAAGCAAGCACCTAACCCTTTGTGAGGTTTTGAAGTGTCTTTGATTCCTTTTCCTCTTTTACTCCCACCCCAAGACTAACTGGTTGCCAAGGCCTTCTGTCCTATCCAAATGTCTCTCAAATCAGTCCCTTCCACTATGTATCCATTCTTGCTTCCCAATTCAGATCCCTAATGGTGGTCTTTCCTCTTCCAATTTACCTTTCATCCTATCATTGGTTAAAGTTCTTTAAAGAAATTAATTTAAAAAATCAAACCAATGCTACCTTCTATTCAATTTCATTGGTTCCATACTTATGCAGACTGAAGTTCAAATTCTTGGGCATGGTAGTGAAAACCCTTTACAATCTGCCCTTAGTCTAACTACATAGCCAGATCCCCTAAAAAAAATCTACATTTTGGTCATGTCAGGCTACTATTTTCCTTAACACACCCTCCCCCTCCCCCCTGCAGGCATGTTCCAATTTCAAGCTGACACCTGAAGAGAGCTTAGAGATCTCCTAATGACTGCACTAGACTCTGAGCTCCTTGAAGGTGCAGCTTGTAGATTAGTATTTTGAACCCCCAGCACCAAGCACAGTACCTGGCACACAGCAGAGACTAAATAAATGTTTGCAGTTGTTTTCTAAAAGATTTTTACTAGTAGAGACAAAGGAGAAAGAGTAAAAAGGCTACACACCCTTTCCCTTCTCCTTTTTTTGCCACTCAGACCCTGTAAGGAAAGACAAAGTCACAAAACAGCATGGTCCAGTGGGAAGAACACGGGGTTTGGAGCTGGAAGACCTAAACTTAAGTCCTTGCTCTGTCACTTACTAGCTATGCAATTTTGGGCAAGTCACCACTTTTTCTAGTCTCAAATTTATCAATATTCTATCTCAGAAGGTTAAAAGGATCAAATGATTTATGTAAAATATGGGAAAGCACTTCATAAGCTATATGGTGAGGCAATGGGCAAATTCAGCCAAATAAAAAAGTTTTTTAATGAAAATGGCAGGTCCTAGACTTAGAATCCCAGGATTAAAAGAGAGGGACCCTGGCAGTCAGGTAGTTGTACTACAAAATACTTGACTCCTAGGGTCTCTTAAAAAGGAAGTTTCAAGCAGAGTGGGGAGGATGTATCAGAATCACCTGGAGGAGTGGGCACGTGTTTTGAAAATGGTCTCCAGGAGAATCAGACACCAGCATCCAACACCACCTCTTAAGAACTGGAGCTCTACACCTGTGCTTCTCAAGCCTGGCTCTGCAGCATAAACATTGGGAAGTTTGTCTAGGACACGCAACATGGCTCAATTTCCAAAGTACAGTAGGCCTGGGATACAGGAAACTGTACTTTTGACAAATCCCACATGATTTTGATGTACAGCCAGGTCTGGGAATAAGATTTGCCCACATATAAAAGCAAAACTGAGCTCGGCTCATTCCTAGGGATTTTTGTCACAGAACCTTTTAGGATGGGAAAGGGGCAAAGGTAATGGGTGGAGGAGGATGACTCTGGGTACAGGGGAAGTCAGGACTCCAGGTGATGAAGTGGAATGGGAGATGAACTGGCAGTGCGATGGCAAGTCAACATGGAGATTTGCCCTTCTCTTCCTTCTCACCACTGCAGGCAACACCTTAGGGTGAAGGGTTGTCCCAGGCAGCATTGGTGGGAGGGGAGGAGGAGAGAAATCCCAAGCTGTAGCAGTGGGGAGAAAGGAAGTTCCTGTGGTCTTATTTTCCTAGGTGGCTGCCCATACAGGACGCTATGCCTAAGTTGGGGACTGCCTAGATTATATTGATTGCCATAAACGGGCAGAACTTTAACTTTCTGTGGGTAAACTACCTTTGGAATTTAAAGTTGCAAGGGCACTACCCTTGAAATGTTTACCTTTGATGACATTTTCTTTGTATATGGTGGCCAATTTAAAGAGGAGTTAAGCTCTTGAGATGAATTACTATTCCACATTCCAATCTCCACATCCTCTTCTTCTTCCCAGCCAGTGGGGCGATTTCCAGGCAATGGCATATCATCACCACACCAGCCATCTTGCATAGATTTTGGTCCTGGTCGTGGATTTGTGATACAAAGAGAAACGTACTTTAATAAAACAATTTTTTCTGGAGGATTGAGCATATAGTAAGGGGGCAGGGTGTGGGAATAAAAAAGCCCACTTTTATTTCCCTTCCCAAATTTGCATAGTAATACTGAGTTAAAAGTTTCATTAAGCACGAATTTATTTTTATTAAAAGTTCTAAAAAAAAAAACATCTTCCATGCTTTTACAAATCTAAGGGCTCCTAAACACGGCAATAGCGGCATTCTTGTTTGCATGCACCTAATCTGCATGGCAACACACAGAACAAAGAAGATAGATGAAACTCAGAAGAGTTCATTTTCATATACATTTTCAGGGTGAGTGGCCAAAAGGATTGCAAGTCACATGCAGAAAGCATCCTGTCTATACACTCAGCTTTTGGAATTTCTACGGTGTGTCCTGTACACAATCTATGGGACAATGACAATGCTCATCTGAATACCGGGTCCTTCCTGAAATTTGCTCATTTTCTGTATAATGTCCAGGGAATCATCTGGAACCTGTGCCAGACAATTGGTATATGTGTCCCCGTGACTATTATATTCCGTCTCTCATGCTGGATAGCCTGATAGCTGCTTGACTATTTCCAGATAACCTAATTTGGTAAAACATAATTTAGACTTGGTGAAGTATATGCAAATCATTAATAGTTGCAGTTCTAAGGAAACTGAGAAAAGAGGAAAATTCAGAAAGATAAAGAGCGAACTATGTTACAAATTCAAAGAGCCAAAGAGTGAGTGGCATCTAGTATGAGGATACACTGCTACCTTAACAATGACTGACATGATCGAATTAATTACATTCAATGAGATCACCACTGCTATAAAAGAGCTACCAGGGATTATCAGTAACTTACCAGATTTGCTTAACGCTTGTGGACCAACAGAGCTGGAGCCCCACGTGGAAGTGTTGGATGCCACAGCAATGGGTTCCCCCCAGCTGGGACCACTGTCTATGGGTTTACCCCATGCTGAAGTACCATTATCCACAGTTGTGGCTGGAGTAGAAGGCTCCCCCCAGGGCTCACCCCAGCCTTTAGAAAGTGTGGGAAAAGAAGTCATCAGCACATGGTAGGGAGGTACAGTGGAATCAGAGGCAATAAGGAATACTTAGGGAACAAAAGATGAAGAACTTCACATTTATGTATTATATAGTGATGCTGTGATGAGCAAAATAGATGGCATCTATATTATTTAAAGACAAGTCATTTCCCATCATTGTAATTTAACTGCAATAAGTGCCCTCTGGGTATAGAGTAGATTCTTTTTAGTAACCTTATTCATGGCAACTCATCTCCTTTAAAAAAGTTAAATTCCTGAAAAGTCAAGTCTGTCTGAACTACACCTAGTGAATTAAAGCAGGTGATCATGCTGGGTAATAGTGAGTGTACAGAATGTTTACCATACATGTAACCTTTCATCAACAACATTTGGGAAAAACACACCCTACGTTTCTATGTGCTGGACAATGCTTCTTAAAAATTTTGAAATATTATTAAGTTGTCCAAAGCAAAGAAAGGGAAAGCCATAAACATATTTAAAAACAAAAAACAGACTTCCCCTTAGATACCCAGCTATTTCTTCTAAGAATTAATCTAGTTAAATTAATTCAATAAACTATACTCAGGATAAAAATTGGGCATTGAAAGGTTAGTTCATGAAAACACTCCTATCGCCACATCCAATTAATAACTAAGACAATACATTTCAATGACACCTAATGAAAATGTCACTGTCAAGATAATTTGCAGAGACAGAAATCAGTTCCTTATGAGGGAAAGTGGGAATATACTCGAAAGGCACTGTCGAATGTTCCAGGCACACACATTCATACACAATGCATCTAATAGATTTCGATTTCATGCCTACTTAGTTAAATCCCTGCTAAGGCCAAATATAGTACCTAGTATTTAGAGCATGGTCATTAACACTTGCTTTATTTCTGAGGATATTTTAGTCCAATAATAGAAGAAAAAGTGCAGCTTGACTCAGAAGAACTGAGAAAAGTGTACAGCATCCCCACCCGACACCACCTTTCCAATTCCGCCTTCTGTAGCCTTCCTAAGAAAACAGAGTATGCAGGACTCACACCCAATCTGTCGAAGGCATAGCTGCTCCCCAACGGTGAACACCTTACCTATACTTTTCTTCCCTATAAGCTTTTGGATTAAAGCAGGCCTCTGTGTGCACAGCAAATACTGTTAAACACATCTTATCATAAAGTAAGCTCAAACATGGCCCACAGTCCTGTGAAGTGTCTGTGAGACCATCAGACTCCACAAAGTAACAACTCACCGGAGCCACTGCCTGCCTCTGGGGTTGAGATGGCACTTGCAGACGGCAGCAGCTGGTGCACCTGTGCTTGCTGGTCTGAGCGGCTGCTGCCGTTTGGGACATTTTTGTTCCACATGTTCACATTCTTATAGTTGTATTTGCTGGGATCTCCCCAAGCTGAGGTTCCGTCATCAATGTCCATTTTGCGCCGTATGGACTCCGGGGATGGTTCCTCCCAGCCTGTGGGTTCTTCTTCTTTTGCTGGGGCTGGAATAGGTCCTCCCAGCCAGCCTGTACCAGAGGGTTTACCTGGAGCCGGAGGGACTCCCCAAGACCCAACCATGTCTGGTTGCTTGTTCCAGTCTGGAGAGCTGACTGGCTTTGCTGAATCTCCCCAACCCAGCGACTGACTAGACTTTGGAGGATCTCCCCACCCTTGGGAAGAGTTAGGTTTAGAAGATTCATCCCATCCTGATGAATTATTTGGATTTATATTATTTCCCCAAGTAAAAGAACTAGTTTTACCAAGTTCATTCCAACCAGAAACAGACCTGTCACTGTCACTACCTCCTGAGCTAGATTTCTTATTAGCCTCACCCCAATGGTTACTCCTTGATATGTCTCCCCAGTTATCACTGGCAGAAACAGACCACCCTTGGTTTGACTTTTGTCCATCACCCCAGCCCTGTTTGTTCTTTTGCGAATCATTCCACATGGGCTTCTCTTCTTTGCAATGCCCCCACTGATTGCTCTTGACCATTCCTGTAGCAGCAGAATCATCTTCCCATCCCCCCTGGCAGTTTGAGCCTTTGGAATCTCCCCACCTCAGAGCAGGCTTGGGATCTCCCCACCCCGATATAGATGAGGTATCATTACTGTTAGGGCTAGTCTTGTCTATACACGCCCCTGAGTTAAAAGTCTGTGTTGCAGAGCTCCCCCAAGCCTCTGTCCCATTGTCAGTCTTTCTTTCCCCTCTAGGTGATGTCTCAGTATCCCAGGCAGTATTCTGCTTAATAGGAGTCTGTCCCCAACCAGAGTTGGATAGGACACGTGGATCTAAGTCAGTTCTGTTAACAATGCTTTGGAGTAACGTGTGCTGATCAATTCTTCTTCTGTCTCTACTCTGAGTCTCCCCAGTTACTTTTTCTTCGAGGTGTCCAGTGCTCTCTGTACTACCTTCACTGTCCACTGTACCTCCTGTTTTGGCCCACATGCTGTTTTGCTCATTTGTCTGAGATGTGGCAGAACCCTGATCCTCTTCCTCAGTAGAATTCCATCCATTTGTAAACTTCTTACCATTGCCGTTTGCACTGTCACTGGAATGCTGATTGCCAGGCAGTTTGCTCCACTCCATGCTGGGTACATTAGTGCCAGTGTTTTGTGCAGGAGTTCCCCATCCTCTTTGACTTCTTCCCAAGTTTGCACCATTTCCACTTCCCCAGGATACACCCTGGGAATTTGTGGCCCCAGACTCCCACAGGCCTCCTCCTTTATTTGTGTTAACTGGAAAGTTCGTGCCCACAGGCCCATTCATGCCAGGCTGCATCAGAGTTGTGTTCACAGTGTCACCATCAGCTTGGCTGTCGGGGCTTGCACATTTGTCTCCAGAGTAGTTAGAACCATAGGCACCCCAGGTAGTACCATAAGAGCCTGCACTTTTTGACTCTCCGTTGCTAAGGTGAGGAAGGGAAGTGCCATTCATAACCGATGGAACCTGTATCTGAGGATGATTCATTGTGCTCACACGCCAGGCCCCCGAGTTACTGGGCAGCTCATTATTCTGTACTGAACCGGAGTTTGGTAAACTAGAGGTCATAAAGTTAGTAGTGTTATTTGGTCCAGTCATTTCAGTGGTGATATTCTGAGGTTGACCACTGAATGAAATCTTCTGTGTACCACTTACTTCGGATTCACAAGTTTCCTGAAGGCTTCCCCAGGTACCATGGGTAGAAGAACCACCCACTTTAGAGTTAATACTCTGATTGTTAGGCATCTGGCCTATGGTACTGCACTGAATATTGATGCCAGGACTACTACTCCCTACAGGCCCTTTTAGGGCAAGTCCGTTGTTCTCTAATACTGGCCAGGCACCATGGTTGCTAGCTGAAGTCAAAGTGCTTGGATTTACCCCTCCATTTGATGAAGAGCTTACAGTGCCCCAAGCATTCACTCTATTGTTGCTACTTTCTGACTTGCTTTCAGGAGCATCCACAGAGACCTGACATGTGCTTATTACGGCTCCATGGGAGAAGCCCCAGGGCCCAGTACTACTTCCACGACCCAAACTATTGCTGCTGCCACCAACCACAAACTTGTTTTGGGAACCAAGTCCAGTGCTGTTTCGAAGGACATCTTTCTCACCACCTGTGCTCCCTGAAGCCATGATAGTGATGTTTCTTTCTGATTCAGAACTGGAGGCAGAATCAGCATCCATACATTCTGAAGCCAACTCTGGATCACTGCCAGGGACCAAGGGCCATGCTTCTTTCTCAGGGGAGTTGTTTACAACAGCATCCTTAGAGTCTGTGCTGGCGCTGCTCGAAGAAGACACAGGTCCCCGCTGTGAATTTTCATAATGAGATCCAGAAGCGTTGTGGTTAGTATCTAAAATAAAAGCACAAAAGTTTATGAAGTGTTTGAACAATTGTTGGCTATATGATAAATGTATGTGACTACTCAACATCAACAAGATATTAATATCTGGCAGTAGAGCCCTAGCCAGTTTGGCTCAGTGGATAGGGTGTTGGCCTGTGGACCAAAGGATCCTGGGTTCGATTCTGGTCAAGGGCACATACCTTGGTTGCAGGCTCCTCCCTGGCCCGGGTGTGTGCAGGAGGCAACCAATCAATGTGTTTCTCTCACATCAATGTTTCTCTCTCTTTCCCTCTTCTCTTCCACCCTCTCTAAAAAAAAAAAAAATCAATGGAAAAATATCCTTGGGTGAGGATTAAAAATTAGTAATTTAAAAAAAGACGTTGAACTAAAAAAAAAAAAAAATACACAAAAATTTGGCAGTACAGTTACAAGGGCAATGGTTACATCCCAACCACTTTCCACATCCACCAATCAGTTCCACACAGGCAGGGAGGTCTGCACTTTGCTCACCAATGTTGTCCTAGGAGCCTAGAGCAGTATCTGGAACATAAGAGCTACTCAATAAATATTTGCTTAATGAATTAATTCCTAACTTATCAGCAAGTAGAATTTCAAGTGAGGAAGGATGTGGTGGTAGCAATGTATTAGTGTGTATGAAGCAACCCAGGCTTAGAGACCCGACATGGAAAAAGGGTCTGAGATGCAGATGGGTAAGGGCAAGTCAATAGGCCAAACTTAAGGAAATGTATTAGAAATAAAGGGACGGACAAAAGTACAATTACAGTTGCAATACAAATACAATAATTAATAATTAATACAAGAATAAACTCTGTCCCATGCTCACACTGTAAAACCTACTTTTGCCCACTCCTGTATATTAGGAATCTTTCCCTAGCCTTTCTTTCTTAGAACTGTTTATTTTTAAATATATTTTTATTGACTTGAGAGAGAGGGAGAGGGAGAGAGAGATAGCAACATCAATGATGAGAGGGAATCATCGATCTGCTGTCTCCTGTACGCCCCACACTGGGGATCAAGCCCACAACCTGGGCATGTGCCTTGACTGGGAATCAAACCGTGACCTCCTGGTTCATTGGTTGATGCTCAACCACTGTGAACTACATTGGCTGGGTTGTTTATTTTTAAATCCTCACCGGAGGACATACTTAGAGGGAGGGAAGAAGGGAGGGGGGAGGGAGAGTAAGAGAGAGAGAAACATCGATGTTATAGAGAAACACTCTACAAGTGCCTTGACCAGAAATCGAACTGGCAATCTTTTGGTGCACACAGGGCGATGCTCAACCAACTGAGCCACTTTGGCCAGGCTAGAATAGCTTTTTCACATATCTGTTTGGGGTACTATAACAAGTTTTTAAGAATTACGAAGTCTTTCCCATTCATTGGTGTTCATATTCAACCTGAAATATTGCAGACAAGTTTACAAGGTCTTTGCTATTATATTTCCATTTCCCTAGTGTTTACATTCAACCTGAGATATGCACACAAGAAAGAACAATTTCAGTTCTTCTCTTCTTCATAAAAATTTAACTTATCTGCATAGCCATAAGCTAATCGAAAGACAACAGAAAAGTTAACTAATATTTTGAAGATCACCGAATGACTATGATTAAAAATCAATTGCTGGCCCTAGCTGGTTTGGCTCAGCAGATAGAGCATCGGCCTGTGGACTGAGGGGTCCCGGGTTCGATTCCGGCCAAGGGCACATGCCCCGGTTGTGGGCTCGGTCCCCAGTGGGGGGCGTGCAGGAGATAGCCGGTCAATGATTCTCTCTCATCATTGATGTCTCTATTTCTCTCTCCCTTTCCCTTCCTCTCTGAAATCAATAAAAACGCATTTAAAAAAAAATATCAATTCCTGATACTGAAGACTATTAATGATCAGTCATATAACCCAATAATCTTACATTTACTGCTATATATTATCATCTAGTTACTTTACAGCAGGCAGGGCAGGCAGTTTTAGTGCTTCTAACTCAGTTTAAGGATCTGGTATAGTTAGCAATTCCTCACAGAAGATGGCTGCATTTTGACAGTCCTTAAGGGGTAGCTTACATTTCAGTTCTCTTTAGAGAAGTAATCAACATATGTAGTGCTTTTATTTTTATGTATTTATTTAAATATATTTTTATTGATTTTAGAGGAAAAGGAGAGGAGAGATAGAAACATCAATGATGAGAGAGAGTCACTGATCAGCTACCTCCTGCACACCCTATACTGGGCCCGCACCCTGGGCATGTGCCATGACCAGGAATCGAACCCTGACTTCCTGGTTCATAGGTCAATGCTCAACCACTGAGGCATGGCAGCCTGGCTGCAGTGCTTTTAACACACATGCTCAAGTCATGCCCTATACCTAATGAACCCACCACTGGGTTGTAGGCCTAGAAAATAAATGGAACTCACTATTAGGATATTACTAATAGGGAAATCAGGTCCTATTAGTAACACCATTTTCTTTCAAAGCACTACTGTTAAGCAGCAAAAGATGATGGAATGAGATAGAGTAGCAGAAAAAAGTACTACTACAGAGACACCAAAAATGTATATATAATTCAACATATATTTATTGTAAACTTCTGTGATTTTCACTCCATTTAAGAATCATTTAAAAATACATATATGTATACACACACACACGTATTGATTTCAGAGAGGAAGGGACAGGGAGAGAGAGAGAGAAAGATAGAAACAAATGACGAGAGAGAATCATTGATTGGCTGCCTTCTGCACGCACCCCTCTCCCCCACCACCCGGGATCGAGCCTGCAACCCAGGCATATGCCCTGACTAGGAATTGAACCGTGAACCAGGTTGACGCTCAACCACTGAGCCGCAATGGCCGGGCAGCATTTTTTTTAAGCTGACATCTTTTAGTACCCACAAGAAATTAAGGGTATCAAAAAACCAGTCCATCATACTAGATAAAAAGAAATCAGCACGCCAGCACCTGAACTACCAGCAACACCACTCAGCACTACGGCCCATGTGCTTCATGGGCACTTAGTCACTGAGTCCTTGAAGCAACCCTAGAGCACAGGCAACTGCCTCCCGCCTCTCTCGAGGTAACTTCTCCCCAAAGAAAAAAATAATCCCACTTATTTACTCAGTTTCCTCATCTCAGTAAGATTTAGCCTTGATTCCTTCCTGTGCACAGCAAATTCAAACGTTACCAAGCCCCAAATCCATCCACTTTTCTCCAAATCTAAAGCAATGAAGCCACCATCACCGCCTCTTTACTGGCTATAGCAAAAGTATTTCTGTTGCCATTATTTGCTCTTTGGTGTATGTATATATGTATGTGTGTTGCCACATCTATACACAGGAATAAGAATATAAGATTGGGAATATTAGACAAAATTACCCAAGTTGAAAATAAAGGGAGGGACATGAAATTTAACAATGAAACATCAGATGCATTCCCATAACAGGAAAAAGATGGAATATTTGTCATCAGCTCTACTAATCAATCTTGTGCTGGAAATACTAACCAATGAAATATGATCCCAAAATGAGGCAAAGATAGTACAAAAGAAACAGAAAAGATCGACATTTTAAAAATAATAGTTTTCTATACTCCAGGAATAATCAACAAGAAAATATAATGGGAAAAAAGAGCCTCATTGTAACAGTCACAAAAAACTATAAAGCAACCTGCAATAAAGCTACAAAAACCCTTCAAGTAACATGTGATTGAATTTATTGCATGCCATATTGAAGGCAACTTGATGACTACGGAAATTTTCTCAACAGGAAGCTGCAACCATGTTTGAAGTTTAATCCAATTATAAGAAATGGCTAACAAGAGTCTGTAACTTGATTAGGAGTGATTAAAAATTCATATAAAACAAATGAGAATTTTAAAAAACCTCAAAAAGAGGAGTGCCCGAGTGGGAAGAGGGCAGGAGAACGGCATCTCTTGAGTTAAACAGCACTGCCCTGCCAGAGCATCTAAGCACCTGAGCTGAGCAGAGAGCGACCAGAAGCATGCTGAAGGTTAGCTTTTTAAATCCATAGGAGAAAAGGAATGTACAATACTTTAAAAAGGTTTTTTAAAATGAAGCAATTTTCCAAATAAATCTAAGTGCTAATTAAAAGAGGAAAACATGATGTTATTAGCAAATGAGAACTTTCTATACATAAAATAAAGAAATTTACAAAATGGCAGACTTGACTACTTGCCAAAAAAGTAAAGCTTTTAAAATGTCAACATACATCAAAAGTAAAAAAAAGAAGAAAAAAAGCCAGTAAAATACACATTTTCAAACTAACTCTATCATAGACCTTGAATTGTGAAAATCTCTCAGAATGTGGTCCCAACTTCGTTTGGAGGTGGTGGTGGTCTAAATTCACCTTCTGCTATGTATTCTAGTAAAATAAGGAGAGATGCCAACAGTAATTATTCGATAAAATTCTATTTTTTAACTTGGAACTTCATACTTCCAAAAACACTAAATTAAAGCACTCTTTCAAAATTGCATTTACCAAGGGTGAATCACAAGGCCCTTTTTAGTTATGGGAAATGTTGCAGCTTAGCTACAAAATGCAGAGATGTGTGTGTAGAGATACTAATCTAACAAGCTGTAAAAGAATAAGACTCCTCGCCCTAGCTGGTTTGGCTCAGTGGATAGAGTGTTGGCCTGTGGACTCAAGGGCCCCAGATTCGATTCCAGTCAAGGGCATGTACCTTGGTTGCAGGCACATCCCCAGTAGGGGGTGTGCAGGAGGCAGCTGATGGATGTTTCTCTCTCATCGGTGTTTCTGGCTATCTCTCCCTCTCCCTCCCTCTCTAAAAAAATCAATAAAAACATATTTTAAAAAAAGAATAAGACTCCTCAACAATCACAACTACAACTAAAACATTTCCCAGTCAGACTATTTCAGATTTGGAAGACAAATAATCTAGTTCCTTACAGACAAGGAAGCTAAAACCCATCATTATAAATGATCTGGAGAACACATGTATAGAAACATGATTAAGTAGAAGATAACCATAAAACTCTTACAGGAAATAGTAAGAAACAGTGCAGGTGGAGCAAAGTGGACAGTGGAGTTTTGCTGAGTGTATGCAAAATACAAAATTTTATACACTGCACTGCTGAGGCAACTAAGATTTGGATGACTGTACTTCACTGAGAAACAGCTGACGTCCAAAATGTCACCAGCATCCTGCTCTCACACACAATTACCTTAGGGAGCAGCTCGAGCACGACCCCTGAGAAAGAATGCAACAGTGCACAACACAGCATCTGCCCAGGACCACCAGAGAGCACGTGTGGGGCAGGACAAAGACTGCGGATAAGTCAAGTGATTAATTCAGGATGAAATTAGAGCCAGGAAAGCTCATATATTTTTCTTATTAAATTTTTAGCATATTTAGATAAATATGTGCTTTCTGCTTTGAAGACTTTCAATCTCTCCAGAAAGGAAAGACCTTAAGAAATAAGTAATACTTGAAGTTTTACAGTATTTTCAGAAAGTATAAAATGGCATCATTGGAAATATGAGAATCTTAGATGTATAATTTCAGGTATCACTTACATGAGAAAATACAAAATGTTTCTTTCAGTCATTCTAGCCTCTAGTACAGGGTTTGGCAAACTTCTTCTGTAAAAGTCCAATCAGTAAATATTTTAGGTTTTGCCAACCAGGTGTTGTTCCCTGTGGCAAC
This sequence comes from Corynorhinus townsendii, assembly GCA_026230045.1. Classification (NCBI taxonomy): domain Eukaryota; kingdom Metazoa; phylum Chordata; class Mammalia; order Chiroptera; family Vespertilionidae; genus Corynorhinus; species Corynorhinus townsendii. The sequence goes on along the minus strand of JAPDVU010000009.1, from coordinate 58,923,695 downwards.
TACTCTGCCAATGAATACTCTGTTACTGTAGCTTGAAAGAAGTCAGACAACATGCAAAGAACTGGGAGTGGAGACAAACAGGCTACAAGTCAACCTCTGTTCTAGATTAAAGACAATGGTGATACCACAACTAAATGTAACACGTGGATCATGACTGGATTCTGGTTTGAGAACCGGGGTGGGGGAGGTGGGGGACAGCTAAAGGGCATTCTGGGGCTGGGCTCTGGAACAGAGGGTGAGTGCCTCGGCCAGGCCAATGGTGGCAGCAGTGCAGACAAGAGAGAAAAGCTCAGAGACACCGTGGAGTTAAAATCAGCAGGGCATGGTAGGAAGGAAGAGGGGAGTCAAGCATGATTTTAAGATTTCTAGATGGGTGACTGGATGAATGGGGATGCCAAACTTTTGAGTAATGGAATCAGGAGGAGAAACTGGCATGTGGTAAGATAATGAGTTCAATTTTGGACATGTTGAGCATGATGAGCCCCAAATCAGCTGAAAACATCCAGACTGGAACATGTGAACCTAAAAATGGGAGTGATCTGAAACAAAGCTATGGGAAGGAATAAAACCTGAAAACTGGTCAATGAAAAATGAAAAAATGAAAGGGCTTTAAGAAGAAAGTGAACAATAAAACATGTAGATACCTATTAAGTAAAAATAAAAAGTCTGTTTTTATCACATTTAAAAGTAAAATCAAATCTGTACTTGACATTCACAGATCAGTAGAAAGAGCTATGTTATTTATTAATCAAGTGAGTAGAATCAGATTACAAAGGACTGAAGTAGATTGCAAGTATAGGTTACTACTTCAAGAACTCTGAGACAAAGTGGAGGAAAGAAAGTCTATAATAGTCTCAAGAGAATGGGAGTTTAAAGGAATTTTAAAGGGTGACAGAGACTTGAGTATGTTCATAGACCAAGGGGAAGGTACAAGTTGAGCAAGAAATGGAAGTTACAGGACAGCAAGGATATGTACCACATTCATTGAAAAGATAGCAAGCCTGGCCGGTGTGGCTCAATGGTTGAGCATTGGCCTATGAACCAGAAGGTGTCATGGTTCGATTCCCAGCTGGGGCACATGCCTGAGTTGCATGCTCCATCCCCAGTAGGGGGGGAGGGTGCAGGAGGCAGCCAATTGATGATTCGCTCTCATCATTGATGTTTCTAAATCCCTCTCCCTTCCTTCCTCTGAAGTCAATAAAAACATAAAACAAAAAGAAAAGACAGTGAAGAGCACAGGTGGATGGACAGTATTTTAATCTTTAAACATCACTGGAAAGTTTAAAGTTAACATTTTTTCATTAATATTTCCCCCAAGTCTTGGTGTTTTACCATTATAGATCAATGTCCCTGAGCTCCTTTAAAAAAAGTTCTAAAGCAAGAAAGGGTACAAAGAGTAATATAAAAACACCGGCAAGCTGCTCACCTTAAGAAATATACTACTCACTTTAGTACGAAACCCCTGTGTAACCGTTCTGATTACTAGTATATCTCCTTCCTTTCCCATTGCATAACCAAGTGGTAACTTCTCAAAATGCTGTATTTTAATTCATCACTAAGCAATACATTATGTTGTTTTGTATGCTTTATATTTTATACTAGAGGCCTGGTGCATGAAATTTGTGCACAGGTTGGGGGGGGGGTCCCTTCAGCCCAGCCTGCACCATCTCCAATCCAGGACCTCTTGGGGGATGTCCAACTGCCAGTTTACACCCGATCTCAGGGACTGGGCGTAAACCAGCAGTCGGACATCCCTCTCACAATCCTGGACTGCTGGCTCCTAATCGCTCACCGGCCTGCCCTGCCTGGTCCTCCCTAACTGCCCCCACCCCCTGCCAGCCTGGACACCCCCAACTGCTCCCCCCTGCCGACCTGGTCGCCCCAAGCAGCCTGCTGTTCAGTCATTTGGTCATCCCTCACTAACCCCCCTGCCAGCCTGGTCGTAGGCAGCCATCTTGTGAGGGAGTGAGGGTTAATTTGCATATTACCTCTTTATTATATAAGATAAGTGATACCATACTGTGAAGAAACAGAAAGACATTCTTGGGACAACCAGTAGAAATGTGTGTCCCCCTTTTGCTTAGGGGTGATCATAATACTACGGCTGTCCTTATTCTTAGGAAATTACCTGTGGAAGTACTTAAGATGAAGAGAAATGAATGTTTGAGCACACATGTATGTCTATATGATGGGGGAGCATGTGCATAGGTAACTAGTAACAACTAATAGATTTGGGTGGACAGCATATAGGGGTTCCCTGTTCTATTTGTTCAATGTCTCTGTATTTATTATGTAAGCTGGACAATAAAATGTGGGTTGGAAACCCTTTGGCCCACAAGAACAATACCGCAGCCAGCCCTGTTAAGCATTGGTCCTCTGCAAATTCCAGTGTCATTTGGGCAGTAGCAGGGCCTGATGCTTCATGGCTCTAAGGAATCAACTGCAAAAAGTCTCAGAGCACTAATTGAAACTGTCACTATGTGTTTAAGCTCAGCTTGCAGAGTTGTTTGGTTTGACCAGCACAGGATTCTAAAAAAATGTGACATGAGAATGTAAAGATATTTCAGGCAGGGTACAAAATCAGTACATTTACCCCTGCTCCCATCACTCCCTTTCACCTCTACAATCACTTACCTGCCAGCTCGTGAAGGCATTTTAGTTTGTGACCTCTGATTTATAAAGTACCCAATCTCATGTAGGTACTATCCCTACTCCCAGACTGCACTGAATAAATGAGAAATGCATTATATGAGGAAAAGGGAGACACATCCAGCATTGCACAAAGACTGTAAATACATTTCTATGTATGTACTGAATGTAGTTATTTAAATGTAAACTCTACTCCATTAACTATCTCTATTCAGGAAACAAAAAGCCAAATGTAAATACAAATAGACAAAAATGAAAACAGATCGGCCCACACAATTCTGAACTGTATATAGTTCACAACACAGAATGCCTGTTCCTGGGCCACTGCTTGTGCTGTGATGCTGTCCACAACACTGCTCCTCACAACCACCAGGCTAAATTAAGGGTTGGTCACTATATTGTTATATTAACCTTTCAGGAGCTGGGACAAAGTTAACTGTCTAAGAAGTCTTCCCTGATTGACAGATACCCAGGGGTCTTATTCTGTGGCTAAAGTTTCTACAACCATTCCTAGCAGCACCACAAAGAAATTTTAAAGTAAATGTGTGACATCTGCTGGTAGGTGGGAATTCACAAATGTTTACAGAGACAAAAGCACAAATCTGGTTCTCCTGCAGAATGCTTTTCCTCAACATCTGTACTCTAGCTGACGGCACTAATTCAGACTGCAGTCAGGCAGCTGCACTCTCCTCACTTCCACCCACCCTCGTATGAACGCTGTTTGCGTTTGTCAAGTACTTTGGAAACAGGTGGGATACTTTTCCTTCTCAGACTCTTTTGAAGACATCTTCCTATGCCCACATCTTAGGCCTTCTTGTCATCTGAACATACATCTGTAACACTTTTGGATTTTTTTAACCATATCCCTTTTTGAGAAGCAAGACTCTTACACTCTACTTGTTTACATTTCAAAAACAGCTTTGTTCTTTCATTTCCCAAACTGAAAAAGCATATTCAACATATATCATTTTCTCAATTTACCACCCACTTCCCTGTTTAATTACCATACCACTATTGCTTAGCTTGCAGTAGGTACTCAAGTATTGTATAATAACCTCTCTTAAGGTTTTAACTGCATTTCTTATGCTGATGACTCAATACATCTGCTTCCAATCTGACTTCCCAGATGAACTTGAAACCAACTTATCAATTGTTTAGCATCAGGACTGTGTCTAAAGCAGACTCTTCTTCTGAAAAGTGGAGGTCCTCTGTTCAACTTTTGGGGGAGAGAATCATCCAGTGACAAAGCTATTTGCTTTAGGCATGTCACATAATTCAATCCTCAGAGCAATCTCACAGGTTGGATATTACTGCCTACACTGACAGAGTAGGAAAGGGGCTCAGGTGAGCTGAGTGATCTAGCTAAGCTCACATGGTAATAACTGTCTGGAGGGGAGGGAGTATTAACTCAGGATGATAATTCAAGTTTTTATCCTTTCCAATAACAACATGCTGTTCTAATTACCTATGCTAGAAAAATTGCCTTTCTGTCCTCTTCCTCCTTACCCATCACAGCCAGTATGTTGCCAAAGCACAGCATGGTTGTTATGAGCATAGCTATGGAGTCAGACAGACACTGCCGAGTCCAGACTGCTACTTATTAGCTGTGAAATGCCGTAATACGTAGAGCAGCTCCTGCTCCATAGACAGAGCGTAGAAAGAGACAGTGACATCTGCCTGGGACAGTAGAGAGGGCTGCTTGGGTGAGACTCACACACATGGAGCATGTAGGTGGAGCTAGGATACGAAAACCAGATCCATTTGGCTCCAGAGACTTGATTCATTGCCAGTATGCTAGTGTTGCCATGTGTGGGAACCTTGATTCTCAATTCTCTATCTGGCCTGTGATAAAAGCTTCAAAATATTTTGAAAAGAGAATGGACAAAGCAACCAACCCTCAGAACCTATCAGAACAACATGTCGTAATACACTGGGCTTTGAGAAAATTGTAACCACACACGAGATGTACTTTCTGCCTCACAATCATTAGTGAGCTGAGAAAAGCCACTCTGAGGCAACAACTGAAGGCATGTGCTGTGTGAATATGATTTTCATGACTGGTAGCCTTTCAATGGCACATGGTAACTGAGTGATCTAGGCAAGTTATTTCATGGCTTGGAGCCTCAGTTTCCTCCAACGAAAAGTGGAGAGAAGAACAGCTTATACCTGACAGGGTTGCTGAGGATTAAATGCAATAATATGTCTAACTGCTTAGAATATAACTTGAGGGAAGTGTTCAATTTTAGTTATAGTCGCATGATCAATTTTAATTCTAAGCTGCTTATTAAAATAGGCAGAACCTGGAGGGAGAATGATTAAGATTTTTAAAATAGGATGGACAGTGACCTTACAGGCAACATTTCAAGACTCCCTATTCATAACTCCCTGTACAGATTGTTTATTTTGCTACCCAGATACTAATGAATATAAATACATTACCCCAAAGCCATGAATTCATAAACCTGCTACACCGCTAGTGATGACAGCTGAAGTCTCATAAGAAACACCTTCTCTCACCTGACTGGTTTTTGCTGTTCTGCACCTCTCCGTTATTTTGTGGCTGTTGGTTTGTTAAAGCACTGCTTTCTGACTGGCTGCTTAACACTTTAACAGCAGATCCCAGGTTTGCTGCTATGACAGGAAAATGCTGACCCCTCTTTAGAAGCTGCTTATGATCCTGGTGGCGGAATCGTGGTGGTACTTCACGAGGATACCGAGGCAAGGCCTGTGGTGGCTGCGGCTGCTGTGGCTGCGGCTGCTGTGGCTGCTGCTGTGGCGGCTGCGGCTGCTGCTGACTGTTGGCTGTGGCTCGTTTGGCATTATTATTAGTGCTGGTTGCTGTGGAAGTGCCGTTATTAGAGTTGGCAGGCTGAGGCTGGCTTACACTGGGCTTTATCTGTTCTGGCACTGATCCCGACAAAAGAAAAGGGGTGGAAAAGATTAGCCAGTAAAGTGTACCTCCATAGTTAGCCATCTAAGTAAAAAGGCACTAAGAAAAACAATCGTAAAGGAATAAAACTTTAAATGTGTGGGGACATCCTCATTCACAGGCTCGTTTTCCTAGGAGAGATCACTACCAGCAGTCATGTTGCCTTCTGCTAATTCCCTATCCAGCGAGGTCATGGAGACCACCGCCATTCCTGGGTCCATGAATGTGCTTACCATCCCTAGTCCATTCTCTGATTGGAGAACAAGCACTGATTATACAACTATGGAACTCACAATAAAGTTTTGGTAACCCTAAAAGAATCCTCGATTCCCTGGTAACTGTTCTTAATCTGCTTCATGTTTAATGTATTTGGCCTCTATTTTTCATCTTTGAAAGACAACACAACACAAAAACAAGAGTAGAAAACAATCTGTCGCCCTGGCCTGTGTGGGTAGGTGGTTAGAACATCAACCTGATCACTGAAGGGTTGTTGGTTCAATCCCCAGTCAAGGGCATACACCTGAGTTGCAGGTTTGGTTCCCTGGCTAGGACACGTCCAGGAGGCAACCAATTGATGTGTCGTTCTCACATAGATGTTCCTCTCTCTCTCCTTCCCTCCCCTCCACTCTATCTCTTAAAAAAAAAAATCAATGGGGAAAATATCCTCAGTTGAGGCTTGAAAATAAAAGGAAGGAAGGAAATAATCTGTTTCCTTACAAAAGGCAAAGTTAATGTTTTTGTGTTAAAATGTAAAGTCTGAATCAAACTGAGAACAGGGAAGTAAACTGAGAACAAAGGTAACAGGATGAAATCTATGAGACTAATCAAAATTGGATAAATAAATCTCAGAAATAGCTATTTGTCTACTATATGAACAACCAGAAACTACAAATAGTGAATTTTTGAACTCCTAAAAGAGATTAAATAAATAAATAAATGGACAGACATGCCTTAAGCCAGTTAAGGTATGCCCAATCTCTACAGAGAGACAGTACGGTACATGAACTTCTGGTACAAGACTGACCAGGTTTCCAGCTCAGGTTGCCTTCCCTAAATGCTGCGCCTTAGGTTGAGGTGCAGGAAAGCTAACTGAGCCCATGGCTCAGGGATAAAACTGTGCAGGGCTGTCCTTAGGTTACCTATGTGGATTGTTCACAGGGCACCAAACACAAGGCTATATAAACAGTGGCACAATACCACCTTCAACTTCTGTAGCAGCTTAATATTTCTGTGAGATTCTGATGCATCTTTACAAATGCCACTGTCACATAAATAAAGTGAAATGTCTCCACATGAGTTGTGAAGACACTCACAGAAAACTGTTCAAGGGTTAAAACCTCTAGGCCTGAAATTAAAACAGCCACGACTCACTAGCTGGGTTATCCCTGTCTTTCTCCTTGTGTATAGAGTACAGTCTTGTTCTAGTATCCAGCATAATGTAAACACTCAGTAAACAGAAGCTATTACTGTGGCCCAAATAAAACAAATGTTTATTCAAATGCCTACAGTGCGTATGATGCTGTGATAAAGTGTTGGTCACCTGTGTTGTTTCCAATAGTCACCAAATTTCCACTTACACACCCTCAGTTCTATAGTCTCCTCTCATTTAACAATCTAGCCCCACTAGTGTTTCCTTTCTCTGAAAAAAATGATGGCTTTAGATTATGTCACTAACAGTTTTTAAAAAATATGTTTTTATTAATTTTTAGAGAGGAAGGGAGAGGGATAGCAAGATAGAAACATCAATGAGAGAGGAACATCACTGATTGGCTGCCTCCTGCACATCCCCTACCTGGGATCAAGCCCACAAGCTGAGCAGTTACCCTGACTGGGAATTAAACAGGCGATCTCAAAAAATAAAAAAATAAAAAAAATAAACAGGCGATCTCTTGGTTCCTGGGTAGATGCTCAGCCACTGAGCAACACTGCCTGGGCAATACTTTTTTTAATTCCTCATCCGAGGATATTTTTTCCACTGATTTTCAAACAGTGTGGAAGGAGGATTGGGGGAGAAAGAGAGAGAAACATCAATGTGAGAGAGACATATCAATTGGTTGCCTCCCACATGTGCCCAACTGGGGTTGGGTATCAAAACCATAAGCGAGGTACGTTCTCTTGACTGGGAATCGAACACACACTTGGCTCTGTGGGCTGACTCTCTAACCACTGAGCCAAACCAGCCAGGGCAATACTAATATTTTTTTTAACATATTCTTATTTAAAAATATATTTATTGACTTCAGAGAGTAAGGAAGCGGGAGATAGAGATAGAAGCATCAATGATAAGAGAGAATCATTGATCAGCTGCTTCCTGCATGTCCCACACAGGGGATGGAGCCTGCAACCATGACATGTGCCCCAATAGGGAATCGAACCATGACCTCCTGGTTCATAGGTCAATGCTCAACCACTGAGCCACACCAGCCAGGCTCCTTTCCATATATATTTTTTTAGGGCAACTGAAAAGCCTCTTATTAATAATCATTTGGGCCAAGTACATTCTAGGTCTAATTTCTTTATGTATGAAGTTTTTGTCTCCCAGACAATTTAATGCTCCCAGAATGTAGAGCATTTTCATCCCTTTGTCATGAAAAATATAGGGCATTGGATATTCTAAAGTACCTCTGAAACAACAAAAAAGTGTATGTAATTATAAAATTATAAGGAGAAAAAAAACTTTAACTCAGCTTTTACACACTTAGTCCTGGGACTCAGAGTGGTATTTGGTACTTGAATATACCTTTAAGTGGTATAGCTACACTCTGCTAAAAAAAAAAAAACAGGCTTGCCTGCTACTTTATTAAGAGGAAATGATGGGACAGCAATTTAATACCCAAACAAGATGATATTTGTGTGAGAGGAACAGAAAAATGTTCTTTAATGCAGTCAAGGAATCAGAATATAACCTCTATAAAACACTTGAATGACCCACATGAAGACATGTATGAGAACCCTAACACTACCTCAAAAGTGACTGGGAATTCGAAAGCAGGATTTACATGCCACCCAGCAATTCCACTCCTATTTCAAACAATTGCTGTTCTTATCAGTCAAGTGCCACAAGGAAACTAAGGCTGAGATAGGTATTCAGTTCTGGGGCTAGAAATAAGTAAAAACATTAAGACAAAAAATAATGCAGGAAAAAAACCCCCCAAAACATCTAAGACAATGTAATTATTAATTACAAAATGAAACTAAATAACCTGAAGTTAAATCTCAATCATAAAAATGAGATGCAGTAGTAAGGAGCAAAGCAGAATCTAACAGTGTATGTAGGTGGAGTGGAGGGCAAAGTTGCTGCGTAATAACTATAAATAAATACTATAAAATTTATTTAAAATATTTTGCATGTGTAGTTAAAACTTAGGATAATCATATCAGTAAATATCCAAACCATTGGAAGAAGAACAAAATGAAAAGGGAAAACTTGATCCATTCAACAGATACAGAAAATGCAATAAAAAGAACTATCCCAATATTGTCGTTAATAAATGTGCATGTGTTAAATTCACTTGTTAATTAAAGTTCTTAAATGGAGTTAAGAAAATAAAAATCAAACTTAAGGAATATACTTTGTAAAAATTGCTCCTGAGCCCTAACCAGTTTCACTCAGTGGGATAGAGCTTCAGCCTGCGGACTGAAGGTTTCCAGGTTCGATTCAGGTCAAGGGCACATGCCTGGGTTGCAGGCTTGACCCCCAATAGGGGTGTGCAGAAGGCAGCCAATCAATGACTCTCTCTTATCATTGATGTTTCTATCTCTCTCCCCCGTCTTTCCTCTCTGAAATCAATACAAATATGTTTTTAAAAAATTGCTCCTGAAACAAAACAATGCAGGGTTGGGGGATGGGGATGTAGAAACAGATACTACCAAGAAATGCTAACAAAATTTAAAGAAAGCAGCAGTAATATCAGATTTTTTAAATTCAAGGAGAAAAGCATTATAAAGGCTAAAAGATATTCTGTTTACTAAAAAAACAATTAAAAAGATATAAATAGCTAAGTACTTTTATATATCAAACCTTAGTCTCAAAATATGTAAAACCAAATGGAGACAGATTGAGGAAAACTGAATAAAAGCAAAACAATATACTCTGAAAACAGATAATATAACACCTTTTTGACAAGTACCCAAGAAACAGTAATAAAAAGTACACACACACACTCTCTAAAGAAAACATCAACAAACTGCAAAAAAGTAGAAGACATATTTCTGAATTACAATGCAATCACAGTAGAAACAATAAAACTAGCAAATAAAATTGCCTTAAATAAATTTTGAGTTAAGTAATAAGTACCAAAACTGTAGGGTTATCAAGAAAATAACAGTGAAAACAACATACATAATAAATTTTAAGATATGACTAAACCAGTGCTCAAAGAAAAATTCATAGCCTTAATTATTTTCAGCAAACAAGAAAGAATATAATGCATCCAACTCAAATTAAAAATAAATCAAAGGAAGCAGAAAGAAGGAATTAGTAAAGATAAAATAGAAGTCAATGACTTTAAAAGTGAATCAATAAATCCAAGGCATGGTTCTATAGAAGAATAAACTACTAGTTAACCCAATTTTTAAAATTTAAAATAGAAAAAAAGAAAAGATTTTCTAAAATTAAAATATTTCTTTAAGCTCAACTCTATAAATAATTTGAAAAGCTGGAGGAGGGAAGCATTTAACACTGATCTCAGAAGAGGGAGGAAAAATATACAGATTAATAAGCATAGAAGAAATGTATAAAATCACCAATCAGTATCAGATGGTTTCAATGATCAATATAACCATGCATTCCTTTTTCTTACTAGCATACTTTTAAAAAACAGCATAAGATGGAACATAAACATAGCAGTTACCACAAGTCAGACAAAATTGTGGTAACTCCCAAACAATGGGGTGGGGAGGGCGACACAGATAGAAACAGTACTTGGAATATATTAAAAAAAAAGGCCAATTTCAAATTTAGAGATTCTAGAAAGACAAGAAAGTATTATGTACAAGTACCCAAGAAACAGTCATAAAAAGCTCTCTCTCTCTCTCTCTCACACACACCCTCTCTCTCTAAAGAAAACATCAACAAATTGCAAAAAGTAGAAGACAGATATTTCTGAATTTATTGAATCTATGCCAATTAAAACAGAAAGTACTGGTTCAAAAGACTGGCTGGATTCAAATTTTGGCTCTGCAATTTACTAGCTGCATGACCATAATATGACTAAACCACTTATTTAGAGCCTAAGATTTGATATATAAAAGTACTTAGCTATTTATATGGGTAAGGTACTTAAACCACTGTATCTCTGCTTCCTCATCTGTAAAAATGGGAGTAAGTAATTAATACATACAAAATGCAGGGTTGTTGTGAGGTTTTAAAAAGATAGTAAGTATAAACCACTAAGAATGGTACTAGAGCACATGGTTAGAACTCACTAAAAGTGATTACTATTACCATCTAGGTTAAGAAAAGAAGGAGGAATAAGGATGATCCCTCAAGTTGCTCGTCTGGAATCTGGGCAAAGAGTGGTACCATTACCAAGATATGAAATAGAACACAAAAATTAAGTTTGGGCCCTGGCTGGTTTGGCTCAGTAGATAGAGCATCACCCTGTGGACTGGGGGTCTGAGGTTCAATTTAGGTCAAGGGCACATGCCTGGGTTGAGGCCTTGGTTCCCGGTGGGGGGCGTGCAGGAGGCAGCTGGTGATTCTCTCTCATCACTGATGTTTCTCTCTCTCTCTCTCCCCTTCCCTACCCCCCTTCCTCTCTGAAATCAATCCTATCTAATAAAGAGGGAATATGCTAATTAACCATCACTCTGTCACAAAGATGGCTGCACCCACAGCTGAGGCCAAGTTCCCATAAGGAGCCTTAATGAGCAATCAGCAGGGACCCAAGGCTACGCCCTCCCCCGCCCCTGTGGGGCTTGACCGGGGACCTGAGGCTGCGCACCCTCCCTGCCTGGCAAGGCTTGACGGGGGACCGCAGGCCATGCCCCCCACCCTGCGGGGCTTGACAAGGGATCTCAGGCCATGTCCCCCACCTGGCGGGGCTTGACAGGGGACCTCAAGGCACACACACCCCCCCCCCCCCGTCCTGGCACCAGGCCAGGGGACCTGAGGCTACATCCCCTGCCCAGTGGGGTTTGACAAGGGTGGGACTGGCTGGGTCTAGATCTTGCCCAATGCGGGCGGGGCGCCGTCTGGTTCTGGGTCTCATGCGATTTTCAGGCACATGTGGGTGGTTGGGGACTTAACTCTGGGTCCTCTGCTGCGCCCCAGACTCTGACAGGAGGAAGGTTTTCATATACATTTTACTAATTTTCTTTCATCTCCGACACTTCTATTATAGAAAAATAGCAAATAGCAATATTAAATTATTTCCTCTAATTAATCCTCTTTTAATGTGCACAAATTTTGTGCACCGGGCCACTAGTAATAAATAAAAAACTTAAGTTTGGGAAGTATGTGAAAGAGAATGAATTCAGTTTTTAAATGTTAGGTTTGCTAATACTGTGGGATAGCAATTCTCAAACTTTTTGGTCTCAAGAGCCCTTTACACTTTTAAAAGATCTTTTATGTGGGTTGCATCTATAGATATTTACCACATCAGAAATTTAAAAATATTTAATAATGCATTTAAAAACAAACCCTTTACATATTAAAATAAATACATTTTTTAAGTAGCTATTTTCCAAAACAAAGTTAGTGAGAAACTTGCATTGCTTTACATTTTTTCAATACCTGGCTTAACTGAAGCCAGGTGGATTCCCACATTTCTTTTCAATTTATTGTGATATTCGTATTACATGGTCTCTAGAAAACTCTACTACATACTAATGAGGGAGTAAGAGTGAACAGACAGTCTTCCTATTATGAAAGTAATTTTGACATTGTGGATCTCATGAAAGTTTCAAGCAGCCTCTCAAGAGGTCTCAAACTCAGAAAACCATGCTATAGGATAATCATGTGTAGAATGCAATTGAATAGACAGTTCTAGAGTTCAATGAAAATCTGAACTGAAAGTACAGGTTTAGGATTCAGCATACAGGTGGAAAAGACCTAGTCACAAGCATTGCAGAATGAGAAGAAATGGCAAGACCTAAAGAATAGGTTTGGGATGGGGGTGGGGGGGTTAAGGGCAGAGGGTGGGGTGGGAACCGGGTGGAGGGGAGCTATGGGGGGGAAAAAGAGGAACAACTGTAATAATCTGAGCAATGAAGTTTTATTTTAAAAAATAATAATAAAAAAAAGAAAAAAAAGAATAGGTTTGGCCCTGGCCAGCATGTCTAAGTGGTTAGAGCATTGGCCCATGCACCAAAGAGTCTCAGGTTCAATCCTCAGCTCCATATCATGCTAAGTGAAATAAGTCAGTCAGAGAAAGACAAGTATCACATGATCTCACTCATCTGTGGAGTCTAAGTAACAAAATAAACTGATGAACGGAGTGGATCCGGAGACATGGAAACATGGAACAGAGTGCAGAATCTTGGAGGGAAGGCAGAGGAGAGAGAGGGTGGGTAGGAGGTAATCAACCAAAGATCTTGTATGCACATATGCATAACCCATGGACACAGACAGTAAGGTGGTGAATGCCTGGGGTGGGGGGCAGAAGCAGGCTGGAAGGGATCAATGGGAAAAAAGGGGACAGATGTCATACTTTTAACAATAAATATTTATTTATTTTTTAATTCTCAGCTCCAGTTGGGAGTGCATTTGGGAGGCAACCAATCACTATGTCTCTCTCACTTAGATGTCTCTGCCCACTCCACTCTCTAAACAATCAATGGGGGAAAAATATCCTCAGGTGAGGATTAAAAACAATAAATTGTTTGCATAGCAAACAGAAGAAGCAAAGGCAAGAATAAGTCCTAAGTGCCAGAAGGAAGGAAGAGAAGTTATTTATTTCAGTAAACAGCCTCACCATTTATTGTTACTCAAGTAGGGATATCTTCCTCCAGTTCTATCACTAAATCTAGTCCATCAACAGGTCCAGCAGATACCTCCTTGAGATAATTCAAATGCATGCTTCTGTCCCCAGTGGCCCTGCTGTGATTTAGGCTCAAATCGGTTTACTCTTACAAAAACCTAACTGGCCTCCCTGGATCAGTGGTCGGCAAACTGCAGCTCGCAAGCCACAGTTTGCCGACCACTGCCCTGGATCAAGTCTTGATTACACCCCCCCAACCCACCCACCCATACACACTTTCACCTCTTCCCACATCTCTTAGCCCCAAGTTTCCTATATAATTAAAGTGCTTTCAAAATTAATCTAAAGTTCTTAGCATGGCCACTTTTCCAGTTTCATATCCTGCTACATCCACAAACTACATTTCCTTCTCTTCCACACCAAACACCTGCAATTCTGTAAAAGGTATCATGCTTTTTTCATAATATTCCTTTTGCCTAAAATGCCTTGGTACCTTTCTTGCAAATCTTATCCTGCTTTCCTAGGAAACAACTAATCACCCGCTCCTACATTCAGCTAATCTTGGAAGCATTTTATGACTCCTTGGCTCTCATAAAATTCTTAAGTATCCATTAAACTGCATGTGCTCTTAAGTGCCATTTTCTTATTTTTCCTCTCCTTTATCACAGGCATTTCCGACTCCACACACAGCAAATGCTAAAGAATTACTGGTTGAATGAAAAAGGTAAGAACTGTCAGCATATACGAGGTGACTGAATCCAAAGAACAATACAGAACGGTGTTGAGGATGAAACATTGTAGAACATCAACATTCAAGAGGTGTAATAATTTCGAACCAGTAAATGAGAGGGAGGAAGAATGATCAGGAGTAGTAGAAAGAGTAAGGCAATGATGGTAGCTGGTTAGTGTGCTGTTGAATAACAAATCTCTGCTATAAATTAAGCCAGCGTCAGCAGAAAATAAGTTCAGTCAACTTGGTCCTTAATGTGGAGAGATATCCTATGTAACAACAAACTAGTATTTTGAAGGAATTTCATTCAGCTGGTATAAAATATACACAGACCCACTAGAAACTTTTATTATATTTCTTCTTGTCACATTGTGACTTATCTTTTGCAAAATTAAAAGGCGGCGAGCAAACTTTGAATTGTCCCAGAAAAAAATATTTTTAATTGTTCTAAATATACCAGGTTCTAAATTTGTAGAAGCAAATTTTATTTACTCTTATTCAATAATTAAAATTATTTTAAATTAATACTTTAAGTCACTAAAATTTTTTATCTTTTATTATTTTATTCACTATGTATTTGTATGTTTACATACTCTTAAGGTATGAAAATCCACATACATTATGTGATCTAATTCATTGAATTAAAAACTTTTTTTATTGGTTAAAGTATTACATGTCTCCTTTTTTCCCAGATTAACACCCCCCTGCCACTCCCACCCCTGAGGGCAAGCCCCCACTGCCCCAGTGTCTGTGTCCATTGGTCATGCTAACATGCATGCATACAAGTCCTTTGGTTGATCTCTAACCCCCGCTACCCTGCCTTCTCCCCGAGGTTGGACAATCTGTTCAGTGCCACCTTGTCTCGGGATCCATTTTTGTTCATCAGTTTATGTTGATCATTATATTCCACATATGAGTAAGATCATGTGATATTTATCGTTCTCTGACTGGCTTATTTTGCTTAGCATAATGCTCTTCAGTTTCATCCATGTGTTGCGAATGGTAGAAATTCCTTTTTTACAGCAGCATAGAATTCCACTGTGTAGATGTACCACAGTTTTCTAATCTACTCACCTGCTGATGGGCACTTAGGCTGTTTCCAAACCTTAGTTATTGTAAATTAGCTGCTATGAACATAGGGGTGCATATGTCCTTTCTGATTGGTGTTTCTGATTTCTTGGGATGTAGTCCTAGAAGTGAGATTACTGGGTCAAATGAGAGTTCCATTTTTAACTTTTTGAGGAAACTCCATACTGTTCAATAATTAAAATTATCTTAAATTAATACTTTCTAAGTCATTAGAGTAAGTTTTTTATAATGCATTTTAATATATTTATTTTAGGAAATAGTAAATAAATGACCCTCTCTTTGGCTCTCTGTAAGTTTTATAGAAACAAGAGTTTAAATATGAACCAGCCATCAATCATCTTGGATTACTTGCAAAGTCCCCAAAACATCAATCACCAGGCCTTTGTACTTCAAGCTCTTCCTTTATTCTTATCCTTCTAAAGTCTACAATTTAGCTTTGCATAAGTTTTCACATTGGCTATATTGTAAATCTTCTGAAATTATTTGAATATATAGATTTGCATCTGAATCCTTAAAAGGGCTGAAACAGTTAAAATGTTACCAGCTAAAAGTGTATTTAATAAGCATTTGTAGGATAGAATGCTTTTTAAAATTTCTTTTGGCAAATTTTATATTCACTTAGAATTTCTATTTTTATCTCACTATGTATCATTACATAGGAAAAACAAAACTACCAAGTTAAGCTCTTAGAAGACAAGATATGTACTAATTAAAGCTCCTCAGAAAATATTCTCACATAAGAGCAACAATGTAAGATTTGCCTAAGAATCTTTTATATTTAAGAAAAAATTACCTGCCCTCTCAATCACTGAGATTAGGCATAATCGATAAAATAAAGCAAAATTTCTACACTGTCAACAAGGAATACCTGGTTCTAAAGCACATATCTTCTTTAAGAGTTGGAGGATACTGCATAATATTCAGAATATGGTATTTCCAAGATCTTTGGTTAACCTGTCCATCAAATCTTATCCAAATATGAGATTCTGAAAAGTGGGATAATGAA
This sequence comes from Corynorhinus townsendii, assembly GCA_026230045.1. Classification (NCBI taxonomy): domain Eukaryota; kingdom Metazoa; phylum Chordata; class Mammalia; order Chiroptera; family Vespertilionidae; genus Corynorhinus; species Corynorhinus townsendii. Next base: position 58,907,370 of record JAPDVU010000009.1, on the reverse strand, counting down.
AAATGGATTTTTCAGATAGAGGAACATGCTTTAAAAAAAAAAAAAAAAAAAGTTAGCCCTAGCCGGTTTGGCTGGGTGGATAGAGCGTTGACCTGTGGACTGAAGGGTCCCAGGTTCGATTTCGGTCAAGGGCATGTACCTTGGTTGTGGGCACATCCCCAGTGGGGGCTGTGTAGGAGGCAGCTGATCGATGCTTCTCTCTCATCGATGTTTCTAACTATCTCTCTCCCTTCCTCTCTGTAAAAATCAATAAAATATTTTTTTTTTAAAAAAAGACATTTCTGAAAGTCTCTCTCATAATTTACAATTCTAGAAATTATCCCCCAAACTTTTTTCAGAACTGCTATGGGTCACTTGTTAACAAAACAGATTTTATAGCCTCACAGATTTATCAAATCAGAATCTGTTTGTTTGTTTTTTAATGCACCATGTGGTTCTTTCTCATGTCTAAGTAAATTTGAAAAATTCTTCTAGTAGAATCATCGTATCATGTCAAGCACTTCCAACCTCCATTTGTGACTCAAAAAAAAAAAAAAGAAAAAGAAAAAAGACCTAACAATCAACTAGAAGTTTATAATAAGAAAAAAGTTCCAAACACACTAAAATAAAATAAAGTTTAAGAAGGGTTGCAAAAGTTACAGAGTAAAGTCATAAATCACTGAAAACACAAATCATTTAACAAATATAGGATGGTTAACTGATTTTTTTAAATAGAAAAAGTTCCAAATATTTAAAAATAAAGTTTAGATAAATTAAATATATAAAAATTAAGCTTTTAGAAAACACAGGCCAAAAATGTACTGAATATGGGGGGAAAAGGTAGGGTTTTTTGTTTTTTTCAGCATAAGAGTAAAAAAGAGAAACAAGAAAAATTAAGTTTGACCAAATAAAATTATGAGTACATTTTATTTTTTCAAGGGGTATGTGTGTTTATTCCAAAGTAAAAGGCAAACTGAAAAATAAGTTAAAGGGATGCATTCTCTCCTTCCCACTGCCCACCTGTTTTCCCCAAATGAAGGAAAGGAGGGGCTATTTTGGTTAAGGCTGTTAAGCCTCACAAAGGGAAGCCTTAAACAGAGTCACGAGAGTTCAGGACTGGAGTTACAGCTAAGACTATAACTCCTGCAGGCTATATAGAATCCACAATATCATTTGTTCTGGCCCTGCCAAGGCATTAGGGGTGAGTTAAATGTTTGACCTAATATAGCAGCCTAATTTTTATGTTGATAATTTTGTATATAGCCCACAAGTGATATAAATACCCAAATGGCCTTTTTGCAGAAAAAAGGTTCCCAACCCCTGCAGACCTTATTAATTTTGCTTTACTTCTTAACATATATTTGCATCTTCTGCATATGTATCCCTTACAGTGTCTGGTACTGGGCAAAAGTTAGATATTTCTACCTGGTATCCCAACCTCAGAACAACTTCAAACATATATTATAATCCATAATGTTGAAAATATTTGCATCAAATACATCAGCTGGAGTGCTAATAAGCTTCTTATACAATGAGTTCATGTAAATTGATTAACAAAACCCAAGAGGCAAATGGGTAAAAAACAAGAATGGGTAATTAAAAAAAGGAAAAAAGTACACATAATTAAACATATAATATCCCATTTTACCAATACACAAGTAAATATAAATCAAGGCAATAATATACCAATCTTGGCCTACCAAGCTCACAAGGACATTATGTCCTGTTCTTATGCTACAAGACATATTGCCTGCACTATGACAGAGACACGGCACTGTGACTCACCCATGCTAGAATGGATTCTACTTTAATGAGAGGAAAAAGCAAGTCATAGTGTGGGTGAGGGTGAACTTGGAAATGATGGGGGAAACTACTTATATGTTGTTTTAAGGGGCTGAAAGGTTGCTAGGATACTGCAAACTATAGTGGTGGAAATTAAAATGTACCAAGTATCATCTGATACCAGACAATATAACTGGTATCTCTTTACTCTCATCATGATTCTATAAATTTGAAATATTATTTCCATTTTAAAGATTAGGCAGCTAAGGCTCAGAAAAGACTGCCCATGATCAAACATCTACAACTGAAATGCAAGACCAAACCTGACCATCAGTCCAATGTTCCTTCTAGTATAAATTAAGTCTCATCTTACTTGTAAAAGCAAAATTAAACTCTCCAAGAATAAGGGAATGACTAAGTATGTGGCACAGTCACCTTGGTACAAAGTCACTTAGCATCTTTAATAAGATATCTATTACATACTCAGCATCTACTACCCTCTGGGTCCTGAGATCTATGTTATAACATTTCATTCCCACAATATGAAATTGCCTGGATTATTTCCTTTTAACAGAGTTAAACTGAGGATTAGAGGTTAAGGAACTTGCCCAAGTCATAGAAATAAGAACTACAAAGGCAATATTAAAATTCAAGTCTATCTGACTCAGAAGTTTGAACTTTTAACCACTATGCTGAGTCTGCGCTAAAATTCCAGAATTATCTTTAGATTATTCAATGCTTTCTACTTCTGGCCAAATGTTGCCTGTAAGTACAGTAGTAGCACCCATCCCCTACCTTATCTCTGTTTTCACTTTCCCCTGTTTCAGTTACCTCCGTCAACCATGGTCCTAACAACATTAAATGGGAAATTCTAAAAATAAATCAGTTTTAAATTGTCTGTCATTCTGAAGATCTCACTTCATCTCATCACGTAGGTATTGTACCACAAGTGTGAGTGCAGTACAGTAAGACACTTTAAAAGAAACCATATTCACCTAACTTTTATCACAGGATAGTGCTAAAAATGTTCTATTTTATTATTTTTGTTAACCTCATATAGTGTCTAATTTAAATTAAACATTACCACAGGTACATATATATAAGAAAAACATACTATATATAGGGTTCAGTACTCTCCATGGTTTCAGGCACCCACTAGGGGTCTTGATATATGTCCCTTGTGGATAAGGGGGGAATGACTGTCCTGTTTTATCAGGCACATTTTTGCTAAGGATGTAGCACTGAGAGCTCTCAGGACGCATCCTGAGGCACAGCTACTATTACTAGAACCGAATGAAAGTGCAAATTATGACACATACAGTCTTTTTTCCTAGTCTTGTGCTTCCTCTTACCTGGTTATAACTAATAAAGCTATTCTTGCTAATCCATCCTGATTTCTACTCCAATATTTAAACCAGAAGACTGCTGATTTGTTTTCTTTGAAACTGAAGACCTATTGTGCCAGGGTAGAATCTCAGGACTCAGGACACAATTCCAGGATGCTCCCACAAGCCTCCAACTATGGGCTCATTAATACCTGAATCATGTTTTAAAAAGTAATTTTAAAACTGTTTCTTGTACTCTAACAGCCCCACAGATACCATTTTCTATGTACATTATGTGAACAAGGTCAGGCAATGTGCTCCAAGTCACAACCTATCTCTGCCTCGTATCTCCTAAAATCTATGTAGTAAAGTAATCCTTTGTCAAGCCACTCAAGTTCCTACATTTCCTTATTGTAGGAGGCTTTGCAATTAAGAAACATAAGCCTTTGTGGATAAAGTGAAGTGGTAAGCTGAGATCCCAGGAACATATATTTACCTTTACTAAACTAAAACAAAGGTGAGAATAGAAAGACAGCGGGGACGAGGACTTGGGTTTGTTGTTCATGTTCAATAGTGCATGGAACAGGGATGGCACACAATAAATATTTCATAAATGTTGAAAACAATGGCACTTTCTGGATCCTAAGTTTGGGATAATGAACTAGTACACAATTATTTTTCATTTTTGTTTCCTAAGATCTCATGAGATAATGAAACATGGCTGATACCGGCAGTGACAATTGGTTGGGCGTTGTCCCATGCACCGAAAGGTTGCCAGTTCAATTTCCAACCAGGACACATGCCCAGGTTTTGGCTTGAACCCCAGTAGGGTGCATGCACGAGGCAGCTGATCAATGCTTTGCTCTGAATTGATGTTTCTCTCCCTCTCTCGTCCCCCTCCCTTCTTCTCTCTAAAATCAATTTGAAGACATCTTTTTTTTTAAAAAGGGAAAAAGTAAAGAAATACATTTTTTAATAATGAGAGGGGGGTAAATTAAACACTTTTCTTCCTTGGACTCCAACTGAGTCATCTCAGTAGTATGTATTCCGATAGTTACACTGCGTCATATAACTTTATCAGCAATAAACATCTAGAAAGGTATTACTGCCCAAGCCCATCAGAAGTTCCTTTTTTATCCTTTTGAAGAATTCATGAAATGGAGGCGCTGTGATTTTTTAATTTAATTTAATTTTTTTTTGGTCAAAAGTCTCTTTACACCATCCTTAGAATTGGAGCAAGACATTTCACACTTAACTAGCAGTCAGGTGTTTTGCTCTATATGGTATACATTTTTTACTGCACAGAGGCCTGAAGCATGGAGAAAGCTGTTAGAATCAGTTTTTTTGCTTGGTCCTCAAAACACCTATTCGTTTTCATCAACACTCAAAGGTGTAAGAAACAATTTAAGAGTTTTTTCTAACGATTCCTGAAAAGCCAACCATCTCACACATGGCAAAGTTGTCAAATCCTCAAATTATGCTGGTGATACAATTCTTTATTTATCTGTGCTAAATCAGAAGGGAAATACTACAAAACCTAAGATTTTTCTGGAATATTTTTAAAAGATGCCTCGTTTTAATTCATTTGTTGAATATTATTAAAACACTAGAGGCCCGGTGGACGAAAATTCGTGCAGTAGGAGTGGGGGGAAGGAGGAGGACCCTCAGCCTGGCCTGTGCCCTCTCGCAGTCCGGGAGCCCTCAGGGGATGTCTGACTGACGGCTTAGGCCCACGAGGAGCCCTCAGGGGATGTCTGACTGACGGCTTAGGCCCACGAGGAGCAATCAGACCGGGATTCAATCAGTCTGGTCTCCCTCTGCGGGAGGTGACCGGCAGGTCAATTAGGGAACAGCACGGGCTGACAAGTGGCTAGCCCCGCCCCCTGATCGCCCTTTTACCGCCGGTTGCTGCCACCACCCCGATGGCTGTCCCCTCCCTCTGCCTGCAGGCACCTGCCTTGGCTAGCCTGGCACCGCATGCTCGCTGGCCCTGCCCCCCGCTGACCAGTCATTCTGCTGTTCGGTTGATTTGATATTCAGCTTTTATTATATAGGACTAGTGGCCCAGTGCATGAAATTCGTGCACAGGGGAGGGGAAGGGAGGTGTCCCTCAGCCTGGCCTGCACCCTCTCCAATCTGGGACTCCTCTCGCAATCTGGGATCGCTGGTTCACCTGCCTGTCTGCCCGATTGCCCCTAACCACTCTGTCTGCCAGCCTACTCGCCCCCAACTGCCCGCTACCCCCCCCACTGACCTTCTCACCCCAACTGCCTGCCCCCCGCTGGCCTGATCGCCTCCAACTGCCCTCCCCCGCTGGCCTCATGGCCCCCAACTGCCCTCTCCTGCCGGCCTCATGGTCCCCAACTGCCCTCCCCGGCTGGCCTCATGGTCCCAACTGCCCTCCCTGGCCAGTCTCCCGGTCTAATTAGCATATTACCCTTTTATTAGTATAGAAGATGGACAATAGTGTAACCTTCCTATTTTGCCTTCCATTAAATTACAGGGTTGTTTTCAAAGAAAAAGAAACAGTAAAGCCCAATAGAGTTCGTTACTTAACTTTTCCTTGGCCTTGACTTTACCTATAAATGGTGATACTATTATTGCTGGAGGGATTAAATGCAGATGTATACCCTTTCTAGTACACATTGATGAAGCCCCACTCACACTTTTAAATATCCAATGCACAAATCTCAGAATTCCCAGCCTGCTGCTGTGGCCCCTCCCCTGGTTCCCAAATATTTCCCAAAATTCAATAAAAAGGATTACTCCTTTTTTTTTTATTGATTTCAGAGAGGGAGAGGGAGAGATAGAAACATCAATGATGAGAGAGAATCATTGTTTGCCTGCCTCCTGCATGCCCCCTACGGGAGATTAAGCCCACAACCTGGACACGTACGCTTGACTGGAATCAAACCCAGGACCCTTCAGTCCACAGGTCGACACTCTATCCACTGAGCCAAACCAGCTAAGGAAAAAGAATTACTCTTAAGACATTAAGCTGTAGGACCCTGTTCCAGTACATATTCTGAACCACTGGTACCCATTTGTTTATTTTTTTTAATGTTTTAAAATTGATTTTAGAGAGAAGAAGGGAGTCAGGGGAGGAAGAGAGGGGAGGGCAAAGGAAGGGAGGAGAGGAGGGAAGCAAAAGAGAAACATGGGTCGCTTGTCTTCCGAATGTGCCCTGACCGGGATTCAAACCTGCTACCTTTTGTGCACAGGATGATGCTCCAACCAACCAACCAACTGATCTACACCGGCCAGGGCTCATTTGTTATTAGTAATTAAATGTTTAGAATATTTTCCTTAACTAAATGGAGTATATAAAGCACAGTGAAATGCACACAGTAAATATGCAGTTAGATGTCAGAATGTCTCCAAAACGATTTAACATGTATTTTGGATCACTTCCTAGATCAACGGATTTAAGCAATAGGATTATGTTTGATTTAAAAAATTGTAAGGGTAGAATTAAGAATAATGGTTTCCAACTGTGGCAGGAACAAAAATGTGTTTTAAATATTGATTCAATTTTCATGAGTTTTTAATACAGAATGAGAACAGCAGTAATAAACTATGCTTCCCCATGTGACCACCACAAAACAAAACAAATCTGTTTTTCTCTATTCCTGCTTCTATCCCAGGTTCCCCTCTCCTCCTTTAGGGGGTCTGAGTTTGTTAGTCTCTGAAATATAGCTTGCTTATGAAGTCACCTAAAGAAAGCACTGGAATGATAGATTCATAGGTAGAGAGATAGACAAACAAATAATAGCTGTCAAAAATTACCAGTGCACTTTTTTTTTTTACATAAATCTGCATGTATGTATGTATGTTTAGAGAGAAGAAGGAAGGGCGGGAAAGAGAAAAAAATAGACTGGAAGATCCAACCCACAACCTGGGCATGTGCCCTGACTGGGAATGGAACCTGCCACCTTTTGGTGCATGGGACAACGCTATAACCAACTGAGCCACACCAGCAAAGGCAGCAGTGTGTGTTCTTTTGTAAGGAATGAACAATCAGCATGCTTCTAAAATAAGAACTAAAAACCTGTTTGTTTTTAAATGACCTTTATTCTTCACCAGGTTTCCAAGGACAGTCTGAATTCTCAGCCTGCTGCCATGGCTCCTCCTCTGGGTCCCAAACATTCCCCAAAATTCAATAAAAAGGATTACTCCTTTTTTAATTTCAGAGTGAGAGGGGGAGGGGGAGAGAGAGAAACATCAATGATGAGAGAGAATCTTTGACTGGCTGTCTCTTGCATGCCACCTGCTGGGGATTGAGGCAGCAACCCAGGCATGTGCCCTACATGATAAAGGCCACAGGGCGTATTATAAGTTTATCCATCTATTCCTGTACCTCAATGTAAATTTTTCAACACTTCACTCCCCTGATGTTTCAAGGAAATAATCATAATATACAATTTTAAAAAATTGTTATTTATTGATTTGAGAAAGAGAGGAAGGGTTTGAGAAACATGGATTTGTTGTTCCACTTATTTATGAATTCATTATTTGATTCTTGTATGTGCCCTGACCGGGGATCGAACCTGGCAACCTTGGCATGTCGGGATGACGCTCTAAAAACTAAGCTACACGGCCAGGGCCATAATATATATATATATATATATATATATATATATATATATATATATATATATATATTTTTTTTTTTTAATATTTCAAATAGTCAAACATTCAGCTACTCATGCTCTTTACAGTTTTCCACAAGGTGAAAATAAAACGTTCAAGAATTTCATTGCCACTCATTATACTAGTCCATGTTTTTATTAGGTGAATCATGTATCCATTGCACCAAGAAATAAATATCTAGTTATCTACACATAAGAAAGCTGGTCAAGAATTTAATTTATGACACTTGACAAAAATCTAACTTTCATATAAACAGTTGAAGAACCACCAAGCGGCAGCAACATTAGTGGATGTTACTTAAATGAAAATTGCAGCAGCCTTAGGAAGAACCAGCTCATTACCGCAGAATCCCACAGGGGTGCTGCGGCTAACTAGTTATGCTCAGTTTGACTCTCAACAATCAAGAAGACTCTAAAGCTATGTAGGCTAATAAAATTAAAATTCTGCTCCTCGGCCACATTTCAAGGACTCAGTAGCCACATTTCAAGGACTCAGTAGCCACATGTTACCAACCTTGGGCTTTATATAGACTTTCTAATACAGAAAGACAAAAAATGATGCTGACAGTACAAACTGCAATAAAAACTGCAATTTTAGATCGGGGGGGGGGGGGGTGTGTGTGTGTCTCCTGTTTTTCTAATGCTGGCAATAAAAAATTTAAAGGATAATAATACAAACACCCTATGAAGACCAGAGGAGTCTGGGAAGACATGACAACTAAATGTATCATATGTACCAACTGTACCTAATAAATCTTGCATTGAATCCCAGAAGAAGACAGACATTAATGGAAGAAATGGAGAAATCTAAATCAAGTCTGGAGTTCAGTTAGTACCACTGTCGGGTTCTTAGTTTTGACAAATGTACCACAGAAATGGAAGATGTCAATAATTGAAAAATTGGGTGAGGTGTATATGGGATACTGTGTAGTATCTTTTCAACTTTTCTGTAAATCACAAATTACCCCAAAACACAGAGTTTAGTAAACACCACCAACAGCTATGGGCCAAACCTGTCCCACGAGTTTCCAGCTGGTATTCTCTAATTCCCAAACCATAAGCACCACATAGGCATTACACAGAGCACAAAGGTCAGCAATACACCTGCATGAATTGGAACAAACACGACCAATTATGAAGGTAGCTGCTAGCAATGTTAGGATGAGTGAGTAAAAGAGCAGGCAAAACAACACACTGCATTCTGAAGCCTAACATTCTCAGGAGATTCAAACCTGTTCATATTTGATGTATGGATCTAAAAGGATGACTTATATTTGGAAAGGACACAAACAATAGGTACTGAAAGGTTATGTTGGAGAAACAAATATCCATGGGATATCCAGTCAAAAATCCAAAAGAGAACATAATCAAGTGCCCCAAAGTTAAGACACATCATCACATCCTAACAAATCAGAAAAGGAGGAACGAATGGCAGTTGGGGCGATCGATTGAAAGATAAACTCTGAGACGGTTAGAAAGGCTAAAAGGCATGCTTGGCTGAGAAAACTGCTCTGAAAAGTGTAAGGGAGTGATGGAAACAGGTTGGTTAGACCATGGGAAGTCAGATTAAAGAGGGCCTTGAGAGCCAACCAGAGGAGTCTGGTCTTCAAGCAAAGAGCAAGGGACAACTTTAGAGTTGTGTGAGGAAAGTGGAGTTTTAAGAAAATTTGCTCACATTCCTACTAAAGTAATGTGACAACCGTTCCTCCCAACATCATTCTACATCCCTGCAACGTTCTCAGGTTCAAAGCCATATATCACCTTCAATCCTTCTTCTGACCTCACCAGTTGTTGTTTATGCCTCACACATCTGTCATCCATCGGTACCCTTTCTACGCCTTCTCTACCCTCTGGTACTGCTTTTATTGGTGACGCTGAACACTACTGACAAAGAAATGTTCCTAAAGCACAGCTTATAACCATAACCTCTAAATGCAGAAACCTTTGCTGGCTCTCCACTCTCTAACCAGCATAAGCACTCGTCTGCCTACCTCCAGGCCTATATTCTGCCACTTCCCAACACCCCTATAATCACTCCCTAAATATTCCCTTGTCTTGTCCACCTGCCTCCTCTGCTCCGAGTGCTTTTCTTTTTCTCAGCTCCATCTTTCAGCCAACACTCTCCATTCACAATGATTGAAAGCTTTAAAGATGGAACAGAAAACACCAACCATGTCTCTCCTCTTAAAACTCTTCAGTGGCTCCTAGCTGCCTATAAAAGTCCCATCTTGGTACACACAGGATATGAAGCTCTCTTTTACCTGACCCCTACCTATCTCTTCAGAGAAACCCTTCCAACCTGTCCACTTATCACTGGGTATTTAATGTTCTAGAAATTCCACCACTATGCATAATATCACATTGTTGCCTATCTCTTGCCTTCATCATGCTGATCTCTCTGCCTTTTCATTCTTTTTTATTTTTTGGACTGGCTCCTTTATCTTTTAAGAGTCATAATCTCAAGGTCTTCCTCAAGGAGGCCTTCCTTAATCCACTGTGTTAAGCTAATTATTACCCCTCTAGACTCCAGGACAACTCAGACATTTTTACTTTAACCAAATCACATCATATTATATATCATGTTGGGTATGCCCTTCTATTGCCACTTTTTCCAATAAAATATAAGCTACAAATATTTTTTGTTCACTCTTATACAACTGTACCTAATAAATGTTACCTTCACCAACACTGTCCTCAAATTAAAATAGGCAATACTGACTGTATATCAACCAAATGCACGGATCATACTTTTGCTACAGCTCAAAGTAAAAATTCAGAATCTTTAGGCCTAATAAATTCAGCATCTGAGAGCCCTACACATTTCATTAGCAAGTAAATCAACTCCTGGGAGGGTGAAGAATTCCTGATTTAGGATCTGAGAGGAAGTCAGTTCCTGTTACCTTAACTCCCTGAAGTATTTTGCCTGCTATATACTAGGAGCTGTTCAACCTGGTACAAATGACCATAAGGTTAGCAATCTCCTATCTTCAGTGATAATACAGAGTGGATGTCAGGTCTGCCTATAGGAAGGAGTGGGGCACAATGTATACAGAGAACAAGAAATAAAGCAAGGGACGAAGTGAGTTCTAGAGGTAGCCCCAGATAAGACTTTTGATGGAAGACAGAAGGAAAGGTACCTGTGCTCACATACTTAAACCAAGGAAGTTTGTAAGGTGTTCATCTTCAGAGAGAGCTATAAAATAGGTCCTGCGGCAGTTTATTCTGAAAGTGTAATATCCATCACAATAAAACACAAACCCCAAAGGATAACTCCAATGTGATGCCTCTGAAGAAGTCTGCCCCCACCCTTCTGATTCTTTCATTTGTGTCTCTCTCCCACCCTAGAAGTGAATAAAAATAAAATAAAAAAGAATAAAAATAGCTTTAAACGTACCTTTGATTTTTTGTTCAGTGGCCTAAAATAAAAACAAATAAAAAACAATGTAAATATGAAATTGAAAGAAATGGATTGTTATGATAAAATGCTAATAGATTACTATTATATAAGACATATACACTTTTATAAGGAATTTGTCATTTAGGTGAAATACATTGGAAAAGATATGCAAAGACAGCATGCTTTTCCCAGAGATGTGCCCAATTGTTTCTGATACAATGTCTATTAATAAAATTTAAAAAAAAATGTTTCTGTAGATGCAACGCAGAGAAGACACTGTATGACAATGTACAATAAAAAATGGGACTGCATTTATCACTTAATTTTTAAATGATTTTTATATAATCGTCACCTTTTCATTAATACATCTAATGAGGTCTGCACGTTTAAATGGATTAAAAAATTGTTTCCAAATGATAAAATATGAATTAAGTTTTCTGAAAGAAAAGTTGAAGATGACACTTTAGCCAAATTAGTAATAATTAAGCTGCTATTACAGTTAAAAACATAGTTAACTTTTGAGTATTTTTGATTGGGAAAAATTTTCAAATACATATCACTTCTGACATATCTGACAATTCATTAAAATATCCATGTTCAGAAGGTAAACTCACATGGACATGAGCCCTGCTTTCCATGCCTACCCTACTTCCACTGTCTGTGACACAGCAGGGAGAGGGGCTCTGACACTATACAGATTCCTTACCGTAGCTCAAAAGAGAGAACTGATTATACAGAGGCCACAGCAAAAATCAACTTTTTTTTTTTTTTTTTTTTTTTTTTTATTAAGACCAATTGTATGGGAGTCCTAAAAATAAAAGCTACAAGGATAGGCTGGGAAGCGAGGAAAGACTGAATTGCAAGGGATAATCAGAAATTATTTCTAAGTGAATCATTTCTTAATTGCCTGCCATGGGCCTTGATTTGATAATTCACATTTGCTTTGTCATATAAAATTACTGTTAACAAAAATACCAATTTTTAACCATATCATTATAGAGTTATATGGTAAAGAACTATATGGCAATTACCTTAATATTGAAGACACACCAAACATTATCTTTCTCCCCGGAGAGCCAGAATCAGTCCAGGTTTTGACGTGCTTTACCAAGTTTTAGAGCATTAGTGATATGTTAAATAATGGAGGCCCATCTTTTACTTTATATGGATCAAGTATTTTAAAAAATTGATGGAAAGACAATGGCAAAATATGAGTCAATTAGCATGAACACTTAATTTATTTCTGGAGAAACTGTTTTTCTCATTCAGTTGCCTGTCATCTACAGAGAACAGCAACAAAGAGACACCTGAAGGTGTCTGCCCATCAGAAGACTGATTAATATAGTGAAGAAATCTAAGTCATGGAATCCAAGCACTCCTAACTGATGAGGAGAAAATGGAACTGATAGGGTTCCATTTCTTTAAAACAGATTTTTGTGAACTGATCCAGGACCTAGCATATTACTCAAACTTTTTGAGTGTTTGTCTACACTGTTTAAAATGGTAGCCACTATTTGGATGAGGCTGCTGGCCACTGAAAAATAGCTAGTCCAAGTTCATTTGTATAAAATACATAGCAGATTCCTATTATTTAGTATTAAAAAAGGAAACTTTCAATACTTTATACTGATTAGATGTTAATATTCTGGTTATATATTGGGTTACATAGAACATATTAAAACTAATTTCAACTGTTTCTTTTTGACTTGTAAATGACCTTGTCATTTAAACTTTCTCAGTCTCAGCTTCCTAATTCCTCAAATGTAAGGGGGGAAATCTGTACCGTCTGCCTTTAGGGCTATTATGAGGCTTAAATAAAATATGAAAGCATCTTTAGTTGAAAAGTACACAATACTATTCAAACGTGAGGTGTTGCTATACAGATCCTCTTACGAAACAGAATTAAAGAATTCTGAAAAGTCTAGAAGCAGAATATTTCCATTTTGCATACGTTTTTTTCTTCCTTAAGCAAACAAACAAACCTGAACTGTGATTCCACAAGTAAATATCACAACTGCCTCAATTCATTAATGAAGGCATTAGACAGGGGGCATTAGATAGGTGTTTTCTTTCTGTTGGGCTTTGCACCACTTGTCCCAACTCCTCATCCTTAAGCACTCAGTGGTTAAGAAGTTAGAGCCTGAATTAGACTGCCTGGCTTTGAGTCCTGGCTCTACCACTTACACAGTGACCTTGGTCAAAATTAACTTCTCTAAAGTTTGGTTTCCTCATCTATAAGACAAGAACAAAAACACATACCTAGTGGTATGAGGGTAAAATGATTTAACTCAAATATAGTGCTTAGGACAGTGTCTGGCATACAGAGAACATTCAAAAGATTATCAGCAGCCATTGCTACCAGCCCCACCTGGCTCAGTTCTTTCTCTCATATTTGCAAATAACCTGATTCAATCTCGCTCCCAGTCCCCAATGTCTTGCTTTTTTCTCTCTTTCTAATCATCTACAATGTCTTAACAATGCCAGATATTAGAATAAGGAAATAATAGTTCAATTCACCTGTTTTAAATAAGATAATTAGTGGTAAGGGAACTTTTCTATAATTTCTTAGCAAGTAGCACCCAGTTTAGAACCCAGGACTGCTGAACTAAAATGAGTCTAAAAAGAAAAAAAAGGAAAAAAGAGAATAGTCAGGTGCTGCTTAACAATGGGGATCCATTCTGAGAACTAACTGCGTTGTGAGGTGTATGGTTGTGTGATCACAAAGGCATTTATGCTAACCTAGATGGTATAGCTTACTGCACACCTAGGCCGTATGGTATGGTCTTTGTAGGAGACGAAAAATAACTTTTCCTCTACCCTCTGGGTTCTTAACTGAGACATCTGTAATAAATGACAAATTAATAGAAGAAAACCAAAATAGTTTAATAACACATATACCTGAATACATGGGAGAATATCCAGGAAAACTAAGTCTCACCAAAATAGCTGGACCCACCATCTTAAATACCATCTTCAGGTAAACATGGAAGATGCTGGGGTTGGCGGAAGTCAGTGATGAAGGTCCCAGGAAAAGCATAGTAAACCAGGTAGGGTGGTTATGTAGTTTTGTCATTATCTTCTCCATTGATAAAGAGTTTCTAGAGATAAGGTCATCCCCTCTTCCTTATACAGGCAGGGAGACACACCCTGGCAAATGGAGATTTCCCTTACAATGCAGATGTCTGTTACACAGGGTAACTTTAATTGGTTTTCAGAACTTCTCCCACATCTGCTGGTTCTTAAAATAAACCAGCCTAAAATAATCCTTATGCCAAAGAGACATATTTAGGGGTGACAAGTTCTATACCCCCACAGCTTCTAGACTACGAACCTATACCACATGCTACAATGGTATTTGTGTACTGCGCCATGCTACAACCATGTCACTAGGAGATAGGAATTTTCAGCTCCGGTCTAATCTTACAGGACCACTGTTGTATATGCAGTCAGTTATTGACCCAAACTTCATTATGCAGCATCTGACTGTAGGAAGCTAAAATAAGGGACAGGACCGTAAGGGGATGCCCTAGATGAGTGCAATGCTCCACCTAGCTTACAGGGGAAAAAAAAAAAAAAAAGAAACAAAACAAAACAACCCTGCTCCTTAGACTGCTTAATATGATCCCCAGTCTCAGAACAAAATGGTCTTTGGGAGACATGAAAAGTAAACACTAAAATTTCCAAAAGAGAATGAAGTCTCATTTAAATTCAAATAGAGCACATTTGAATCCACAAAGCCAATAAAAATCTCTTCAGCTTTTAATACAGTAACAAAACTGTCTCAATTAAAAATAAGATCCCAATTTGTATTGTTGCGTCCCTCCAGCCCTTAAATTAAATGCTTTAACAATTAAATGCTTTCTAGGAACTACAATTACAAACTTAAAGTAAAGGTTATACTAAGTTATCCCTTCTATAATTAACCCATTTCTCAACCTCCTTTTTCCTCCTTACTGCATATTCAAGATTCCTTCTAGAAATTTCTTCTAAGAACAGAACCTGGGTATAAATATATGGTAACAACTTATTGCTACAATTATTTCCCCCTTTTTAAGTACAGAAACTATATTTTCAATGCTATGCCAAATTATTTTCTAAGTCTTAGAATCAGAAGATAAGTAAATAGCCATACATCTTAGATGTGAAATAGGCTTTTGAAAAAAAAATTTTTTTTAAAAACAAAGTTATCTCTACTCATAGAGATGTACTGGGGCTGGAACATAATAAAAATCATGTAATTTTTCTTTAAGAAGGAATTTAAATAAATTTCTATTTAAATAATAGACAAAATAAGAAAAACGATCATAATAAAAACACTGTAGTGAGCCTTGTTGGTGTCTGATTATTTATATAAGGAGTTGTGTTATCTGGTATTTTATTTAAAAATATAACCTGTGGTCTGAAGTTAATTTTCTTTAAATGACTGTAATGGCTACTAAAAACTATGTTTTCTGTATCTGTGGCATAAAGACCTTTTAAATGCCTTATAAAAGTGACTGTAATATATTATTTCCAGCTTTAAAGTTCACCTTTAGATTGTGAAAATAAGGCAAACGTGTAAGAAGGTTCTGTATCGAAGAATAAAGCCATGGTACCAAGTTCTGGAAAAGCACCAGCTGAGCAAGTACAAGATTTCAATTGCATCCCTATTTTCATCACCCTGATGAAACCATGGCAGCCACTTAACTAATTTTAATGCCTGAGTTCCATATATATACACACACACACACACATACACATATATAGATAGAGTGGATTAGAACATATAGTATCTGAAGTCTTTTTCAGAAATGAAATACAAAAAAAATTTTTTTAAGTGTACACAGATTGCATGAAACAGGCAAATTGTTTTGCCTTTAGTGAATTCCAACATTCATATAATGGGCCCGCCTACCTGGCTTATGTAGATGTCTGTCTGTCACCTACCTGGATACACCTGCTTATTCCTACAACAGACAAGCTCGAAGAAACTTGTCCAGAAACTCCTATGACTCAAAATCTTTCATATGGGCTTTAAGTGTGCCTCCTTGAGGATTTGTGTTTTGCTTTGTTTTTTCTATTTATTTGGTAACAGCCTATAGAAATATCAGCTGTCCTCACTTCACCACCAGGTTGTATTTAAATTCAGTTGTAAGCTGGTTATTTGGAATTTGAAGAACAGCCTCACTCTAGTGGCAGTCTAGACTACTAAACTGAACAGGAGAGGTCTTAGCCTTTCCTTTACATTGTGTTCAGTGACTAGGTATGACTGTGTCTTTGGGTCATACAGAATACCCTACCAATGCTGAAGGTCTGGCCAAAGAAGGAAACACTCCCCATATTAAGCCTCTGATGATGGTTCTAGTAGGACATGATTGAGATGAGAGACTAGAACCATACAGTGAGGCAGGGATGAAAGCTATTACTTCAGATCTGGTAAGAAGCCAAATGGCACAAAAATCATCATTTACGTGTTAAAGACACCGGTGATTTACAGACTGGATATGAAAAAAAGTACACTTTAATAACTAGATCCATAATTTGTATGTTACAACTTAAAAATTATACTCACATTACATATTTTACAGACACAACATTCAAAGAAATTCCAGTGAACCTTCCTTTTCTTAGAATTTCCTCACTGAAGTGAGTGAATAGACAAATAAACATGCTTTGCTATATAATACCTTAGGCCTCTTTTCTAACCATTTCACATACATCCTGACTTACCAGCTAAATCTTAAGATTCCTTAGAAGCAGGGATCTCAGGTGCTTGCTAAACTAGTGATTCTACATCAATAAATAAGTCTTCCTCAACAAATCCATTGTTTCTTACAAGTTCTTTTCATTAAGTAAACTAGAGGCCCGGTGCACGAAATTCATGCACGGAGGGGGGGGGGGGTCCCTCAGCCCAGCCTGCACCCTTTCCAATCTGGGACATCCCTCTCACAATCTAGGACTGCTGGCTCCCAAATGCTCACCTGCCTGCCTTCCTGATTGCCCCTAACCGCTTCTGCCTACCAGCCTGATCACCCCCTAACCACTCCCCTGCCAGCCTGATTGATGTCTAACTGCTCCCCTGCCAGCCTGTTTGCCCATAACTGCCCTTCCCTGCAGGCCTGGTCCCCCCAACTGCTCTCAACTGCAGGCCTGGGTCCCTCCCAACTGCCCTTCCCTGCAGGCCCGGTCACCCCCAACTTCCCTCCTCTGCCAGCCTGGTCACCCCTAACTGCCCTCCCCTGCAGGCTTGATCATCCCCAACTGCCCTCCCTTGCAGACCTGGTCCCTCCCAACTGCCCTCCCCTGCTGGCCATCTTGTGGTGGCCATCTTGAGTCCACATGGGGGCAGGATCTTTGACAACATGGGGGCAGCCATCTTGTGTGTTGGAGCGATGGTCAATCTGCGTATTACTCTTTAATTAGATAGGATAGAGGCCTGGTGCATGGGTGGGGGCCAGCTGGTTTGCCTGGATCAGGGTGGGGGTTCCCTTGGGGCGTAGGGTGGCCTGGGCAAGGGGCCTGTGGTGGTTTGCAGGCCAGCCCCCCCCCCCCCCCCCAAAGCAGAGGCCCTGGTATCTGGGATTTATTTATCTTCTACAAGTGAAACTTTGTAGCCTGGAGCAGAGCCAAGCCTTCCACTTGCTCTGTGGTGGCAGCCATTTCTGTTGGGATTTATGTATCTTCTATCATTGAAACTTTGTAGCACTGAGTGGAGGCCTGGGTCGGCAAGGGCAGGCAGAAAGCTTGGCTTCCTCCATTGCCAGGGAAACACAAGCCTCCCTCCTGCTCCCTCTGTGGCCGCAGCCATTTTGGTTGGGTTTATTTGCATATTCACTCCTGATTGGCTGGTGGGCGTGGCTTATGGGTCTAGCAGAGTTACAGTCAATTTGCATATTACTCTTTTATTAGATAGGATGGCCTCCACACCATGGAAGAGAGTCTGAAAAATCTTCCCCCAATCTTACTACTTATAGAGGACACAACTTTTTCATAACAAATCCTGAGCAAAGACTGATCAGATTGCAAAGACCATCCTATATCACAGGTCTTTGGCAGAGGCCTATGGCATCATCAAATCCAAGGCCAAAACTCTATAATACTAATGTAGGTCTTTATAAAAGCAAAGTGATATAACATGAACTTTCAAAAAGCAGGGATACCTGAACTAGAAACCTATTCCAAACCCTAACTATGACAACAGTCAATCCTGAGAGCAACCAAAAGGCCAATGATAGGAGTCACCTATCATCCCAACTTTAATCCTCCTCCATGGCCCTTCCTGGGTTACAGTAAATCCTCACTTTATGTCCTGGACAGGTTCTGGGAACTTCAGGGAAAGCAGTAAAGTGAAACCAATTCACCATAGGCTAATTGATATAAACAAGAGTTAAATTCCCACATCTCATCAACGTTCCTGGATGACCAGTTCTGTGTGTCTTCTAACATGGTTAACTGTTCCCAAAATGTACTTAGCCACTCAATCTAGAACCTAAGAGTCAATCTAGGTTCCTTGCCCTTCATATCCTTTCAAAAATTTCTGTGGCTTTTTTTAAATAGTCCCTTTACCAGTATCTCAGCTTCTAGTTTTGACCCTTTCCAATTCAATTCTACAATTTGCCAAGGTAGACTCAATGGCCCAAACCCCTGAAAAAGAGCTGATAGCTACCACCAACCCTCCACCCCTAGTTTCATCACCTGACATTTCTACCCTTGGCTCCCTCCCCATTAAAACCCATTGTTTACCAGGAGACTATGGATGCTTTCTTCCGAGGTTAGTCTGCTTGGAATCCTTTTGTATTCTGCTCCCTCTTGACTTGGCTAATTTCTACTCCAAAAAAATTTCCCTTCCCTCTGCCCTGTTTTAGGCCCAGTTAAGCCCTTCTCTCCATGCTTCAACAGTTCCCTATCTGCCATAGTTTTGTATCCTATGTTTTTCCCTATTAAATAATGTGAAGATATGCCTGGCTGGTGTGGCTCTGTGGTTGAGTGTCAACCTATGAACCAGGAGGTGACAGTTCGATTCCCAGCCAGGGCATATGTCCAGGTTATGGGCTTGATCCCCAGTGGGGGGCGTGCAAGAGGCAGTCAATCGATTCATGATTCTCTCTCATCATTAATGTTTCTATCTCTCCCGCTCTCCCTTCCTCTCTGAAATCAATAAAATATTTTTTAAATAAAATATTTTTTTTTAAATGTGGAGATACGTTGCTATTAGTATATATCCTGTTCCTAGCACAGTGCCTGGCACAAGAGTTATGCATATAGCAAAAAGTCGTAATTTTTCATTAGAATACAAAAATGGAATAGCAATTTCACTGGGTCTTTCAGAACATGTTAAGGGTCTTGCAACCTTGATACTGTAAACAAGAGGCAGCTTAATTAACTGTCATAAGCCTATAGTGTTAATTTGTAAAAATTTTTGTAATTATGAATATAATCTTTTATTTTTTGTAATTTGTATTGCTTTGATTACAGTTTCTGATGATGTATTGGCTAGAGAGCTTTTGCAGCAAATTATCTTAGATTTATTTAAAATATCCTAATATAAACTGCAAATTTTAAAAATCAGTCCAGGTACTAAATAAAAAGTAAAAAAGAAATTGACACTTTATTTCGTATTATGTGCATTAATGTTTCACTTATTACCATATTCATGTATCATTTTATTTTCAGTTGTGTATTATTATATGTATGTATTACACCAGTGGTCGGCAAAAGGCGGCTCGTGAGCCCCATGCGGCTCTTTGGCCCTTTGAGTGTGGCTCTTCCACAAAACACCACGGCCTGGGCAAGTCTATTTTGAAGAAGTGGCGTTAGAAGAAGTTTAAGTTTAAAAAAATTTGGCTCTCAAAAGAAATTTCAATCATTGTACTGTTGATATTTGGCTCTGTTGACTATGAGTTTGCCAACCACTGTATTACACTATCTCATTTAATTTAATTCTCATTTTACAAAACAAGAAAACTTTTGAGGCCCAGAGAGGCTAAATAAAGTTTAAGGCCATACTGTCCTGCATGCTATATGGGAGAGCCAGCTTTCAAATCCCCTCTATGCATCTACCAATTCCATGCTCTTCTCACTTACAAAATGATGGACTATGAAAACCTAGCAACAGCTAATAGGAAGATAAAGACCTTATAAAGCACTTACCTTTGAAAAACACTATTGGCAAGATTAAATAACTATATGTTAAATTGTATGCATTTGGCAAGTTACTATACATGCATAGTCAAAGACATTAAAGGTTAAAATGAAACTCCACTGAAGTTAAAACATTAAATCAAATGCTTTAAAAATTCATTAATAATTTTATTTTTAAATTTATGTTTAAACTGCTTAATATAAAGTTTATACATATACTACCTTCTTTTGAGCAGCTTCCTTCTTTTTCTTGTCGTCTTTTTTCTTTTTCTTTTCTTCCATCAACTGTTCTTCTTCTTGCACTAAATCCCTGAACCATACAGTTGCAATTAACTTTCCCAAAACGTATTAAGAAATAAAAATAATGTTGCATACAGATTCATTTTCACTCTATTAGAAGTACAGACATGGCAAATTATTCTTTTATCATTCACTGAAATAAACACAAATTGCAACCTAAATCTAACTATAGGGCCACCAGTCTTTTTTTTTAGTAAACCACATGTAGTAGAGGTTTTATCCTAATACTAGAGGCCCAGTGCACAAAATTCGTGCATGGGTAGGGTCCCTAGGCCTGGCCAGTGATCAAGGCCAATCAGGGCCTTCTGGCTGCCAGCCGGGGCCTTCCTTCGCTCCGCACCACCCCTTGGTGGCCAGCGCATGTCATAGTGAGCGATCGAACTCCCAGTCTTCCGGGACATTTTGTCCCCGAACTCCCAAGGGGACATTTTGCATATTAGGCATGCATATATATATATACGTATACATGTACATATACATATATCTCACATCAAGGAAATGTGAGATATATGTATTAGCAAACGTTACATGGGAAACCATTCAAGAATGCAAACATCACATGAGCCAGAGCTACCTTGTTTCTGGCCCCACTTATAAATTACTACTAGCTAATGGCAATGCCTGGAACTGCACCAGAATCCTCGCCTGCCTAGGTATTTGGGGTATCTATGGCTGTCTTTGCTCTAAAAAGCTTTATAACCGTTTTTTAAAATACAAGTTAGTCATACACAGATGATGTATTTCAACATTACAATAACTTCACATTCTATAAGCATTCCAAACTATTCTATAAATACTTGTGAAACAATAATACATTCATTAAGCTTGTTTCAATTATTAAAATCACAAATACTCAAACTTGTCAAAAGAACCTCTGGCTCAGCAAAATGATAGACTAGGCAAATGTGCTTGCCTCTTCCTTTCCATTTACCTTACTGAAATTATAGGAGAAAAAAGGTAATAAATCTATTCAGAGCTGAGAAATAAACAAAAGCAAAAGTAGCCCCAACCTAAGAATAAACATGTAAGTCCTAAATGAATGTATGTGCCATCCTCTGGTGTTTCTAGAGAGGCTCCAAGGTCAGAGCTGGAAAAGCAGAAATTGGAATGGAGCAGAAATGCCTAAGGATTCAAAAGGCTGGGATTCACTCCTCCCAATCACTTTCCATTCCCATGCCTCCTTAGCTAAAGGTGTAGCTGCAATTGAAACCAGCCCAAAACCAAAGAAACCCTTTCTATAGACTCTAAACCTTACATTTTGAATATACTAAATGAAGACTTTACTGAGTAAAGATCTGGCAAAGAAAAGGTGCTTAAAAATTAAAAAAAGAAAGAAACTAAACCTTCTTATAGGAAACTACTGCCAATCCCCTCCCTCACACCCTAAAGTGAAGCTTGCCTACCACACCTAGAGCTCAGCATCAGCCCTCCGGTTTGAGGGAGGAGCCAGTGGGTAATAACGGTTAACCAAAGTTAAGGGAAACACACTCCAGTAACCTAAACTAATGCCATACAGTCTACACAGAGGTGGGGAATCTTTTTCTGCCAAGGGCCATTTGGATATTTAAACATCATTCATGAACCATGCAAAATTATCAGTGTGAAAATTAGCCTGCTATATTTGGTCAAACATTTAATTAACTCACCCCTAATGCCTTGCCAGGGCCAAACCAAATGATTTCCGACCCTTATGGTATACTTCATGTGGGCTAGACGTTCCCCAACCCTGGCCTAGAACTCATAATATCAACAGACAAGTAAAAATCATCAGATACTTGAAAAAAATCAACACACAAAGAGAAAGTACTAAACTCTGCCTTGAGGAAGCTTTCCAGAAGGGACATTATGAATAGAAGGCAGACAAGGGAAGATTCAAGGAATGAGACTAGAAAATAAAACGAGAGAGATTGGCAAGTACATAAGAAACTGGGAGGGGTGTTGTGGATGACCTGAAGTGAGATTACATAAAACTCAAGATGGCTCTGCTGATGGAGTAGACAGTGGAGATGCAGGTAGACAATGAACAACTAAATGAGTGACACCACGTATGACTGATGATCATTTAGTACAGTGAAGAATTACTGCTAAAATCAGAAGTTGGAGGAAGAGGGTGACTACTTGTTATATTTCACTGTCCTTTGTCCAGAGCAGAACTGTCATGTGGCTAACAGAGTAGCAAATTATATTGGTGCCAACTGTAACCATGATTCACTCTCTCTCAAATTCTGTGTGAGGGAGGTAATGAGAGTGTGCTCACTCTCACTGCTATCCTGGAAAGTCAAGGATCAAGCCAGCCACAGCATATGAGAGGAAGAGTACGGTTAGAAAACAAAGTAATTAAATTATATCATTGTCCGGTTACCCATCAAAAGTTCATTACTAGCTCTAAACACTTAACTGTCTTCAGTCACAGTTTCTGTATTAAAACTGGGAGTAAATTGCTATACATATCTACTTCATAACATTTTTATAAAGATTAAATGAGAAATGGTTACTTAACATAGTGCCTCTATAGTGCCTCTAGGAAGCATTCAAATGCCCAGCCATGAACTCTTCTCACCAATTCTCAGTGGCACCCAAAAATACTGCATTTATTCTACTTTTCTCAAGATTACTCTGAGCATTTATTATGTAGAAAAGGTCAGGAATCTTCAATATCTGTTCTTTGTGTTCTGGGAGTCATAGGCACATCCTTCTCTAATCTTCTGTGTCACTAATTTTACTCCATAGGATGCTACTTTACTATCTATCTGGAATATTTTCTCTCTTCTTAAACTTCATTTTCAAAGCTTTTTGATGAGGCTAAGCAAGTATTTTCCTGGCCAAAAATGGTCTCTTTAGTATTTAAAAGAAGTACCATATATCCTCTCAAGGAAATACTATAATATCAGCTGCTACTATACTAGTAAGCATAGAGATAAAAATTCTGTTCTTCAAGGCCAACTAAACACTTTTCCTACATTTCCTTCAGAAAGCCAACTGAAAATATATATATAAACTAGAGGCCCAGTGCACAAAATTCATGCACGGCGGGGGGTGGGGTTCCTCAGCCCCGCTTGCACCCTCTCCAATCTGGGGCCCCATGAGGAATGTCGGACTGCCCATTTAGGCCCAATCCTGGTGGGATCAGGCATAAAAGGGCAGTTGGACATCCCTCTCACAATCCAGGACTGCTGGCTCCCAACTGCTCGCCTGCCTGCCTTCCTGATTGCCGCTAACCACTTCTGCCTCCCAGCCTGATCACCCCCTAACCACTCCCCTGCCAGCCTGCTTGCCTTAACTGCCCTCCCCTGCAGGCCTGGTCACCCCTAACTGCCTTTCCCTGCAGGCCCAGTCACCCCCAACTTCCCTCCTCTGCCGGCCTGGTCACCCCTAACTGCTCTCCCCTGCAGGCCTGATCACCCCCAACTGCCCTCCCTTGCAGGCCTGGTCCCTCCCAACTGCCCTCCCCTGCTGGCCATCTTGTGGTGTCCATCTTGTGTCCACATGGGGGCAGCCATCTTGTGTGTTGGAGTGATGGTCAATCTGCATATTACTCTTTTATTAGATAGGAAAGAGGCCTGGTGCATGGGTGGGGGCCAGCTGGTTTGCCCTGAAGGGTGTCCTGGATCAGGGTGGGAGTTCCCTTGGGGGGTGGGGTGGCCTGGGTGAGGGGCCTGTGGTGGTTTGCAGGCTGGCCATGCCCCTCGGTGACCCAAGTGGAGGCCCTGGTATCTGGGATTTATGTATCTTCTATAATTGAAACTTTGTAGCCTGGAGTGGGCTGGCCAGGGTGTGTGGAAAGCTTGGCTTCCTCCATCGCCAGGGAAACCCAAACCTCCTTCCTGCTCTCTCTGTGGCCGCAGCCATCTTGGTTGGGTTAATTTGCATACTTTCTCCTGATTGGCTGGTAGGTGTGGCTGGTGGGCATGGCTTATGGGTATAGCGGAGTGATGGTTAATTTGCATATTACTCTTTTATTAGATAGTACACTAGAGGCCTGGTGCACGAAATCCCTGCACTCGGGAGGGAGGAGAGCCCATCAGCCCGGCGTGTGCCTTCTTGCAGTCCAGGAGACCTTGAGCGATGTCCCACTGACGCCAGCTCATGGCTTGTGGCTGAGCAGCACTCCCCCTGTGGGAGCGCACTGACCACCAAGGGGCAGCTCCTATGTTGAGCATCGGACCCCTGGTGGTCAGTGCGCATCATAGTGACCAGTTGTTCCGCCGTTCAGTCAATTGGCATATTAGTCTTTTATTATATACAATTCCAACTATGCCCAAACACTTTAGCTTTCAGGATTTAAATGCTAGTAGAGATTCATTTAAGACATATGGCTCTACCATTTTAAGGTACCTATTAAAAGGAGTAAGGTTGATGGACCTGATAGGTCTACGTGGTCCATCATACCTGCTTCACAAAGATAAGATTCCAGCCAGCATTCATTCATCCCCTGAAGATTAGAAGGATACCTCAAATTTGCAAATTCTGGACCTAGGAATGAGAATAAAACTCTCAGTGATTAAAGTCGTAGTGACTATGCTGGGTACTTTATGTATATTTTCTCATTTGTTTAAAAAACGATAAGTAAATATATTTCCCTTTTATACACACAAAAACATTGAACCTCAAAAAGGTTAAGTGACTTGTCCAAAGTCATATATCTAGTACACAGAGGAGCCAGGATTCAAATCTGGTTCTCAAACTCATGGTCTATCCTGGGCTCCATGCTGCTAAAAAGCCAGCCTTTGAGCACAGCTTGGACCCTCCCGTGCACAGCCAAGCCCTGTGGAGGCAGCCACAAACTGTGGGTCACTTGAAGCTTCACACAGGTTCCCAAGAGCCAAAAAAGGACAGCTTCTGAAAGTGGCTAGCACCAAAGCACCTCCCAAGAAGCCCACAACTGGCATGCAAAACAGCCTCAGTAAACGTAACAGCAGGATCCAAAGGGAGATCGCAGCAGGCACTAAACTCTGAACTCCACTTTGCATTTTTTCTTTTTTATTACTTTCTTTATTTTTTCTTTTTTATTGCTTTGTTATTATTCTTTCTTTTTTCATCTCTTATTTTCATCTTTCCTCTTCTTACTCTACTTTTTTGTCTTCCTTTTCTTTTTTCCTTAATTTTTCATTCTTCTTTCTCTTTTTCCCTTTTCATAATTTTTCCTCCTCTTCTCTTTACTTGTTGCCTTTTCCTATTCATTATTCTTATTTTTCATATTCTCTTTTTCTTCCCTCTTTTTCCTTCAATTTTCTTTTCTACTCTTTTTTTATTTGTGTCTTCTCTTTCCTAACTCTCTTTTCTTTTGTGGTTGTTTTTGCTGTTGTTGTTGGAGTCTCTTGTGTGCTTTTGTTTTGTCTCTTGTTTTGTTCTGTCAGTATCTGTACATTAGCTCACACAACATGGTCAGGGTTGAACCTCACAGTCAGACAGTCTGAGGGAGATCCCACCCATGAACAGGACAACACAATCAAGACCCAGTTACAACAGGAGAGCCCAAATAACCCACACATGGAACATTACTAGAGCATCCAGCTTAGGAGATCTAAGAGAGTGCACCTCTGGGTCCCACAGGACACTTATTACATCAGGTTACCCCACAAAGACTGGGAATCATAGCATTTCTATCTAATACAAAGAAACAAACACAAAGAGACAGCTAAAATGGGGAGACAAAGAAACATCCCCAAGATGAAAGGACAGGACTCTCCAGAAAAAAGCTAATTGAAATGGAGGCAAGCAACTTATCAGTCATAGAGGTCAGAGTAATGATTATAAGGATGCTCAAGGAACTTAGTGAGAACTACAAGGAACTTAGCAGGAACTTTATCAGCATGAAAAGAGACAAAGAAACCATGAGTAAGAAATAGTCAAGAAATGAATACCATATCTGACATCAAGAATATGCTAGATGGAATTAAAGTAGGCTGGATGAAGCAGAGGATCAAATCACCAATTTGGAAGACAAGGTAGGAAAAAAACCCCACACCCAATTAGAGCAGCAAACGAAATGTAAAAGCAGGAGGATAGTTTAAGGAAACTTTGGGATACCATGAAACATAACAATATCTGCATGATAGGCATACCAGAAGGAGAAGAAAGTTAGCAAGGAGTAGAAATAATTTCTGTTGGAAGAAATAATGCTAACTTCCTTAAGCTGGTGAAGGAAGTCACAAGTAAAGTAAGCACAAAGAGTTGCAATCAAGAATGAACCCAAAGAGACCTATTCCAAGACATATCGTAATTAAAATGACAAACATTAAAGACAAAGAGATCATCTTAAAGGCAGCAAGAGGGAGAAAGTTACCTATAAGGGAGTACCCACTAGAATGCCAGCTCATTTCTCAACAGAAACACTTCAGGCCAGAAGGGTTTAGCATGAAGTATTCAAAGTAATGAAAAGCAAGGACCTGAACCCAAGACTACTCTATCCAACAAGGCTATAATTTAAAATTGAAGGTGAAATAAAGAGCTTCCTGGAAAAAAAAAAAAAGGCTGAAGGAGTACATTACCACTAAACCAGCATTTCAAGAACTGATAAAGAGGATGCTTTAAGAAGATGAAGAAAAAGACAGAGAGAGAAATATAAGTATAAAGAAAAAATGGCAGTACCTATCAATAATAACCTTAAATGTAAATGAACTAAATGCTCCAATCAAAAGACATAGTGTAGCTGAATGGATAAGAAAACATGACCCATATATTTGCTGTCTAAAATAGACATGTCTCATAACAAAAGACCCACACAGACTGAAAGTGAAGAGATGAAAAAAATATTTCATGTAAATGAAAACAAAATAAAAAGCTGGGGTAGCAATACTCAAATCTGACAAAACAGACTTCAAAACAAAGGCCATAAAAGAGACAAAGAAGGTCACTACATAATGCTAAAGGGATCAATCCAAAAATAGGACATAACCCTGATAAACATATATGCACCCAATATAGGAGCACCTAAATATATAAAAAAAAATTTTAATGGACTTTAAGGGAGAGACCGGTATCAACACAGTCATAGCAGGGGCCTTTAACACCCCGTTATCATCACTGGATAGATCTCCCAGACAAAAAAATCAACAAGGAAACAGGGACTTTAAATGACACAGTGAATAAGATGGATTTAATTGATATTTAAAGAACATTTTACCCCAAAGCAGCAATTATACATTCTTCTCAAGTACACATGGAACATTCCCAAAGATAGACCACATGTTAGGGCAAAAACTAAGTCTCTATAAATTCAAGAAGATTGAAATCATATCAGCATTTTCTCAGATCACAATGGCATGAAACTAGAAATCCACCACAATAAAAAAACACACATGGAGGCTAAATAGCTTATTAAACAACAAATGGGTTACCAAGGAGATCAAGGAAGAAATAAAAAATTACTTAGAAATAAATGAATAAAAACAAATGACAACTCAAAATCAATGGGACACAAAGTTCTGCGAAAGGTCTTAGCGTTACAGGCCCACCTCAAAAAGCAAGAAAAATCTCAATCCAACCCTACACCTAAAAGAACTAGAAAGAAAACAAGAAAAGCAGAAGGAAGGAAATAATACAGATCAGAGATGAATTAAATGACACAGAGTCTAAAAAAACAAAACAATACAAAAAAATTAATTAAACCAAGAGTTGGTTCTTTGAAAAGATAAATAAAATCAGAAATGAAAGATGCGAATAACTGACATCACAGAAATACAAAAGATTGCAAGAAAATACTATAAACAACTATATTCCAATGAATTGGACAACCTGAGCGAAATGGACAAATTCCTAGACACATAAAACCTCCCAAAACACAATCAGGAGAAATCAGGAAACCTGAATAGGCTGATAACAACTAATGAAACATTCAAAGACAAACTAAAACCTGTCCTCCTCAAATCATTTCAAAACATTCAAGAGGAGGGAAGACTTCCAAATACTTTTTGTGAGGCCAGCATTATCCTAATTCCAAATGCAGATAAAGACACTACAAAGAAAGAAATTACAGGCCAATATCCCTGATGAACATAGATGCTAAAATTCTCAGCAAAATGTTAGCAAGTCAGATTGAGCAACACATTAAAAAGAGCATACACCATGACCAAGTAAGATTCATTCCAGGGACACAAGGCTGGTACAATATTTGCAAATCAACAAGAGTGATGCATCACATAAACAAAACGAAAGATAAAAATTACATGATCATATTAATAGATGCAGAAATAGCAATTTGATAAAATCCAGCA
The DNA here is from genome assembly GCA_026230045.1 of Corynorhinus townsendii. Lineage (NCBI taxonomy): Eukaryota > Metazoa > Chordata > Mammalia > Chiroptera > Vespertilionidae > Corynorhinus > Corynorhinus townsendii. Next base: position 58,878,602 of record JAPDVU010000009.1, on the reverse strand, counting down.
CCGGCTTGTAACAAAAACTCTCAGCAAGGTGGGAATAGAAAGATCATACCTCAATATAATAAAGGCCATATATGAAAAACTTACAGCCAGTATCATACTATATCCTATGTTAATAGATTGGTAAAATTAGCATCATTAAAATAGCCATACTACCCAAAACAATCTACAGATTCAACACAATTCCTATTAAAATAACAATGGCATGCTTCACCAATCTAGAACAAATACCCCCAAAATTTATATGAAACAAAAAAAAGAAAGACCCCAAATAGTCTCAGCAATCTTGAGAAAGAAAAAAGTTGGAGGGATCACAATACCCGATATCAAAATATACTAACAAGGCCACTGTAATAAAAACAGCCTAGTACTGGCATAAGAACAGGCATATAGATCAATGGAATACAACAGAAAGCCCAGAAATCAACCCACACCTTTATGGTCAATTAATATTTGACAAAGGAGGCAAGATCATACAATGGAGTAAAAACAGTCTATGCAATAAATGGTGCTAGGAAAATTGGACAGGTACATGCAAAAAAGAAAGAAAGAAAAGAAACCAGAACACCAACTTACACCATACACAGAATAAACTCAAAATGTATAAAAGACTTAAATGTATGTCACAAAACCATAGAAACCCTAGAAGAAAACATAGGCAGTAAAATCCCAGACATCTCTCGGGAGCAATACCTTTGCCAATATGTATCCAAGGGCAAGGGACTAAGGAGAAAATAAACAAAGGGAACTACATCAAAATAAAAAGCTTCTGCGTAGCAAAAGAAACCAACAAACTGAAAAGGAAACCCAATGTATGGGAGAACATATTCCTCAGTGATTCATCTGATAAATAATCTCTAAAATATGAAAGAAACTAATACAACTCAACACAAGAAAAACAAACAATCCAATTAAAAAAATGGACAAAGGACCTGATTAGACACTTGTCCAAAGAAGACACATAACAGGCCAATAGACATGAAAACATGCTCAATGTCACTAATCATCAGAGAGATGCAAACTAAAACTACAATGAGGTATCACCTCACACCTGTCAGAATGGCTACTATCAACAAATCAACAAGTGCTAGCGAGGATGTGGAGAAAAGGGAACCCTAGTGCACTGCTGGTGGGAATGCAGACTGGTGCCGCCACTGTGGAGAATGGTATGGAGTTAAAAATGGAACTGTCTTTTGACCCAGTGATCCCACTCTTGGGTATATATCCTAAGAATCCTCAAACACCAATCAGAAAGAACATATGCACCTCTATGTTCACCAGCAGCATTATTTATAATATCCATGATCTGGAAACAGCTCAAGTGCCCATCAGTAGATGAATGGATAAAAAGCTGTGGTAGCCCTGGCCAGTATTGCCCAGTGGCTGGAGCATGAGTCCGCATATCGAAGGGTCGAGGGTTTGATTCCTGGTCAAGGGCACATACTTGGGTTGTGGGTTCACTCTTCACCCCTAGTCAGAGTGCATGCAGGAGGCTACCAGTTTCCCTTCCTCCATCGATCCCTCCATCCCTCGCAATGGAAAAATATCCTCAAGTGAAGATCAACAACAACAAAAGGTATGGTACATTTACACAATGGAATACTACATGGTTGTAAAAGAGAAGCAGCAGCTCTTCTTACCTTTTGTGACAGCATGGAGGGACCTGGAGAGTATTGTGCTAAGCTAAATAAGCCAGACAGAGAAAGACAAATCCCATATTATCCCATTAATATGTGGAATCTAATGAACAAAATAAACTGACGAACAAGATAGAACCAGCATGGATACATGGAACAGACTGACAAATGTCAGAGGGGAGGGGCGTTGGGGACTGGATAAAGGAAGATGAATGGTTTAGCTAAAGTATTTGCATACCCCATGGACAAAGATGACAGTGTGGTGAGGGTGGGGGGTATAGTTTGGCAAAGGGGGGGGGGCGAGAATCAGGGGCATCTGTAATAGTATCAACAATAAAAAATTAAATATAAAAAAATGCCATGGTCTTTCCTTTCCCCTCCCAAGCAAAGTATTCACTCTTTTCAAGAGCCACAGGGAATAAGTCCATTTCCTTTAGATGCATTAAGTGATCTTCCCCAGACAGCACCTTCACAATCCTTTTCTTATTTCCTTCCACCTTTACAAGAATACACAACGGAATGTACAAAGTATTCAAGTTCCAAGAGGCATGGTGGAGTGTGATCAGGGGCAAGAACAGCAAAACAATCAAAGATGAAGACTGAACAGCCACTGGTTTTGACAAGAGGGAGAAGGCACTGGTAGTCTTTAACACAGCAATTCCAGTACTTTTATTTTTGTGAATGTTTGTGGGGGAGTAGTGTGGGAGAAACAACTACACCACAACTAGTGAATAGCTAAGCTGTGAGGTCCCACATTTGAGGAATTCAAATAGTTCATTTTTAAATGAGAGAAACAGAAGGTATCTAGAAAGCTATCAGAAATGAGCAAAAATGTCCTTCTTAAAAAAAACAGCTCATCAGGAAAAATGCAAGGTGCATGACAGAGTCCACAGCATGCTCCCATTTGTGTAAAAAGAAAGGCTATTGTATTCATAGTGATTGTGGCAGAGGGAGCAGAAGCAAAGAGGTGGATTGGGAACCAGAGGAAGGGTCCTCTCACTGTATAAATCATAGTGGTCATATGGTTTTTGACTTTTGATTGCTGATATAATTAACTAGAGACCCGGTGCACGACTTCGTGCACCAGTGGGATTCCTCAGCCTGGCCTGTGGGACCGGGCCGTAACTGGCTCTCCAACATCCCCAGAGAGGTCCCAGATTGCGAGAGGGTGCAAGCCAGGCCAAGGGACCCCACCAGTGCATGATTGGAGTTGGGAAGGGACACGGGAGGTTGGCCAGCTGGGGAGGGACTGTGAGAGGGCTCCAGTGTGGGTCTGGCCCATCTTGCTCAGTCCAGATTGGCCAGACCCTAGCAGCAAGCTAACCTACCAGTTGGAGCATCTGCCCCCTGGTGGTCAGTGCACCTCATAGCGACTGATCAACCAGTCGACTGTCTGCCCCTTGGTGGTCAGTGCACATCAGAGTGAGTGGTTGAGTGTCCTTAGCATATCATTAGCATATTATGCTTTGGTTGGTTGAATGGACTGGACACTTAGCATATTAGGCTTTTATATAAGATTGTATCAACAGATTTTCTACTATTGAACCGAACTTGCGTTTGCTAGTATAAACTAATTCAATTTTCAAATTAACTTTCTGGTTTTCTTTCAAATCAAGGCAAATTAAAGCTATAATGATATACCACTTTTATTTACTAATTTTAATTGGCAAAATGTACAAGAATAGCCTGGCCAGTGTTACTCAGTTTTGGCTCAATGCAGGGGGCAACCGATGGATTGATGTTTTCTGTGTCTCTATCCTTCTCCCTTTCCCTCTCTAAAAATCAATTTTTAAAAATATTTCTAATGAGAGAATAAAAAAGCAGATGTGGTTAAGTGTTAATAGTTGAGGAATAGAGGTGAAGGATATTCAGGAATTCTTTGCTGTATTCTTACAAAATTTCTCTAGGACTCAAACTATCTATATATATATAAACAGGGGATATGCTAATTAGCCAGGCGTCACGACCGCTCAGGAGAAGCTGCACACGCAGATGGGCGGGAGGGGACCACGTGCCGCCCCCAGCCCCAGCGGCCAGCCCCAGCAGCCAGCCCTAGCCGCCATGGGGAAGCTGGGGCTGGGGGCAGGCCAGAATGGAGACACAACACATGGAGAGGCTGGGGCTGGGGCTGGACCGGAGCAGAGACACAACACACAGGAGCATCTGCCCCCACCCCAGCGGACACAACGCGGCAGCCAGCACTACATGGGTCAGGCACAGGTCCAGGCCTCCAACGGGGCACCTCCTCACATGATTTCAATAGCGGGCTGGGCCTCTAGTTTTAAAATAAAAAGCTCAGGTTGAGGACAGTTGATGAGATTAGAAACTACCCCCATAATAACAGAAGCATTCTATAGTTTACAAAATGCTCTGAGATATTATCCGTTTTGAAACCACAACTCTGAAACACAGTACTGATGTTATTCCCATTTGACACTTAAAGAAACTAAGAATCAGAAAGGCTAAGTGAGTTCATGGTACAAGGGAGTGTTAAGGCTGACCCAAAATCTGGTTTTCTAAATTACCCTCCTCGATTCTATTCCTCTTTGGAGGTTTATCTTAATTACCAGTTACTCTCCAAACTCATACAAACCTCACCCTTGACCTCTAATTAAACAATGCTCATTTTCTAATTATTTCAGATGTTAATCTCACTCTTCCAAATAAGACTAATTGCAGTTCTGGGAACAAAAACCAGTTCTACTTGTATTGTGCTCCCCAGCACTGGGCACTCCAATAAATGTCAATTCCTGCTTCTTTGCTTTTACTCTCTAGCCCCATCACCACCACTGAACATACACTCTTCACTCTTACTTCCACCCACATTCTACTTCTTTAAGGACCAGTGTAAGTCCAATGTACTATTTAAAAACAAGCAATTCCCTTTAGCATAGCATACCGTTCACAGCTCTGACTCCAATGACAAAGAGAAGTGGGCTTAACTCGCAACTCCACTGCCTACTGTTAGTGAATTGTTTATTTTCTCTAAAGTCATCATCTCCTCATTTATGAGCGGTTTCAAATTGTATCTCCGTCAAAGGGTTGTTGTAAAGATTAAATTAGGTAATGCAGACCAAGTGCTTAACAGATGCAAATAATAAGCGCACACTAAATGTTAACTATAAGACGCCAAATACAAAACAGTACACCAGGCTAAGGTTGCAACCGAAGAAGGGAGAACATACAGTAGAAAATAGAATTGCCATTTCTTAAAATTGCTATCATCAAGAAGACAAGGTCAGAAGTGTTCAAGAGGACATGGAAAAAAAGGGAACCCTTGTGCACAGTTGGTGGGAATGTAAATTGGTTCATCTACTATGGAAAACAATATGAACAGTCCTCAAACATTTTAAGAGACAACTACCAATGACCCAGCAAACCCACTACTGGATATTTTATCCAAAAGAAATGAAAACAGAATATCAAGAAGATATCTGCAGCCCTGGCCTGTATGGCTCAATAGTTAGAGCTCCACTCCCCCACACTCCACCCCTACTCCCCTGCACCAAAGGGTCTTGGGTTCCCAGTGAAGGGCACATACCTAGGTTTGCAGGTTCCATCCCCAGCCAACCAGGGGGCGTGCGGGAGGCACCAATCAATGTGGCTCTCTCACAAGGATGTTTCTCTCTCCCCCCCTCTTCCTCCCTTCCTCTCTAAAAATCAGGGCGGAGAAAATATCCTCGGGTGAGAATTAACAAAAAAACCAACAACAAAAAAGGTATCTGCACTCCCATGTTTATTGCAGCATTATTCATGATTGCCAACATATGGAAATAACCTAAGTGTGTATTAATGGATGAAGAAGATGTAATACACACACACACACACACACACACACACACACACACACACAGTGTAACACTCTTTTCTCATGAGAACAAAGGAAATTCTGTCATTTGTGGTAAAATGAATGGACCTTAAGAGCATTATGCTAAGTAAGCCAGACAGAGAAAGACAAATACTGTATGATATCACTTATATGTGAAATATATAAAAGATGAACTTATAGAAACAGGTGGTTACCAGAAGGTGAGGGAATTGACTTACAACTTACAACTGGAAGAGGAATAAGTTCTGGAGATCTAATGCACAGAATAGTGATTACAGACAATACTAGAGTATATATTTCAAAGTTGCAAAAAGACTAGATCTTTAATGTTCTCACCACACAAAAACTATGTGAGATTCTAGAGGTGTTAGCTAATGATTTGGTGGCAATTATATTGGACTACTTAAATATATCACATCACCACGTTGTACACCTTAAACTTATACTAAGTTAGACATCAAGTATTTCTCAATTAAAAACAAAAACAAAAACATGCCACACAAGAGCAGTGCACTAACTGCAGGGGATGGGGGTAGGAGAAAATGGAATTGATTTTACTTGTTAATCATATCTTTAAAAGCTGAAAATTTTTAGAGAAAAAAAAATGGAACTCAATATATAAAAGTAATTATTATAGCAGAATGTGGTAGACACCAAACCAATAGCTCAAGACCCCAGATTCCAGATTCGAAACCCGATACCAAGTACCATAAGAAGACAAAGATCACAACTACAAATCAATAACCTTGTGCATACGAACACAAAAATCCTTAATGAAAATTAATAAATCAAATCTAGCAACATATAGAGAATGCTATACCATGCCCAAGTAGGATTTACCCCAGAAATGCAAGGTTGGTATAACATGAAAATCACCCAATGTAATACTGGTACAACATATTAATAGAATGAAGGAAAACAGTACATGATGATCTCAACAGACAAGAGAGACAAAATCCAACACCCTTTCATGACAAGATAAAAACACTCAAAGCAGGAATAGAAGAAAACTTTTCTTTTTATCCTCATCCAAGGATATGTTTATTAATTTTAGAGAAAAAGAGGGAGAGGGGCAAAGGAGAAGAGGGGGAAAAGGGGGAAAGGAGAGGAGAAGTGGGGAGAGGGAAGAGAAGATGGAGTGGGGGAGAATGAGAAATCTGTGAGAGAAACATCAGGATCAAACCCACAACCTTTTGGTGTACGGGAGGACGCTCCAACCAACTGATTTACCCGGTCAGGGCTAGAGGGAAACTAACAAATGGCATGTACCCAAAGCTCACAGCTCACATCACATTTATTTTTAAGACCAAGTGCTTCTCCTCTCAATTAGAAATAAGAAAAAGATGTCTGCTTTTGCCACTTCCATTCAACACTGTACTATATGTAGCTTCTAGTCAGAAAATTGGGCAAGGAAAATAAACAAAGGGCACCAAGATCAGAAAGGAAGTTAGAAAACTATCTCTAGTCACAAATAACATGACCATCCTATATAATAAAAGGCTACTATGCAAATTAACCAAATGGCAGAACGACCGGTCGCTATGACTTGCACTGACCACCAGGGGGCAGACACTCAATGCAGGAGCTGCCCCTTGGTGGTCAGTGCGCTCCCACAGGGGGAGCGTAGCTCAGCCAGAAGCCCTGAGCCAGGCTCACGGCTGGTGAGCGCAGCAGCGGTGGCAGGAGCCTCTCCTGCCTTCGAGGCAGTGCTAAGGATGTCCAACTGCCCCACGGGGAGTGGGCCGAAGCTGTCAGGCAGACATCCCCTGCGGGATCCCGGACTGCGAGAGGGTGCAGGCCGGAATGAGGGGACTGGGCCTCTAGTATATATAAAAAGTTCTAAGAAAAAAAAAAAAAAGTTCTAAGGAACACACACACTCTATTGGAAACAATAAAGGAGTTCAGCACAGATGCAGAATACAGGATCAACACACACAAATCTGATGTGCTACAATGTGGATGAGACTTGAGGATATTATGCTAAGTGAAATAAGCCAGTCAAAAAAGGACAAGCATTGTGATTCCATTTATATGCAGTATGTAGAACAAATTTATAGAGAGAGAAAGTAGAATAATGGTTGCCAAGGGTTGAGGGGAGGGGAGAATTTTGCAAAATGAAAGACTGTGGAAATATATGGTGGTGATAGTTGCACAACATTGTGAATGTGCTTGATACCACTGAAATGTGCACTCAAAAAATAGTTCAGATGGTAAACTAGATGTACCAACTTTTGTGCTTCAAGGGACATCAAGAAAAAGTGAAAAGGCAACCCACATAATGGGAGAAAATATAAATCACTTTTCTATTTCTAATAAAGGACTTGTATTTAGAATAGGTAAATTCTTACAATTCAATAAAAATACAACGAAACTTAAAAATGGGCACATTTGAATAGCCATTTCTCCAAACCAGATACACAATGGCTAATAAGCACACAAAAAGTTGATCATCATTAGTTATTAGAGAAATGCAAATCAAAATCACAATGAGATGCCACTTCAAATCCACTAAAATGACTACAATAAAAAGGAACAATAACAAGTGTTGGTAAGAATGTGGAGAATGGAATAGTCATACATGGCTGGTGGGAATGTAAAATGGTGCATCTGCTTTGGAAAGAGTCTGGATATTCCTCAAAAAGTTAAAACACAGCCCTAGATGGTTTGGCTCAGTATCGGCCTTCAGACTAAAGGGTCCCGGGTTCAATTCGGGTCAAGGGCACATGCCTGGGTTGCAGGCTCGATCCCCAGTAGGGGGCGTGCGGGAGGCAGCCAATTAATGATTCTCATCATTAATGTTTCCATCTCTCTCTCCCTATCCCTTCCTCTCTGAAATCAATAAAGATATCTTTAAATTACCACATGCTGAAAACATATGTCCACACAAACACATACAAATGCTCTTAGCACCATTATTTATAATAGGCCAAAAATGAAAACAACCCTAATGTCCATCAACTGATGAACGAATGGATAAATAAAATGTATTACAGCTATACAATGAAATATCTTTCGCCCATAAAAAGATGAAGTACTGACAACACACTACAATATGGATGAACTCTGAAAGCATGGTAAGTGAAACAAGCAAGATACAAAAAGCCACATATTGTATGATTTCATTTACATGAAATGCCCAGTAGGTAAATCCATAGACACAGAGTATAAATTTGTGGTTGCCAGGGGTTGGGGGTAGGGATGAATGGGCAGTGAATGCTAATGGGCATAGGGTTTTTTTGTTCCAGGGTCGGAGGAGGGATGATTAAAATGTTCTGAAATTAGGGAGTTGTGATAATTCTGAATATACTAAAAACCAATGAAACTGTATAATTTAAAAGGGTTAATTTTTATCTCAATGAAGCTGTTATAAAAAAAGAGAGAAACTGAAGGGAACATTCAGAGAAAAAGGAGTTGAGGATAAAACAAGAGGTACAAGGCATAAAGCTAAACAGACAGCTGAGCACAGACTAGAGTTTGCACTTAAATTCGAGTCACTAGGAGAGCAAGCAAAGCTTTCTAAGAAATAGTAGCAGGCTAGAACTGTCGCTTGAGGATGACTAACCTGCAGCAGAGTGGAGAATGCACACTTTATGTCCCTTTCTATCTGACATGTTAAGAGTCTCGCTTATATGCCTTACATTACACCTAGGGAATCACAAGCAGAATATTAGTAAACCAACTTCTCTTAACACCCTTTGTATGGCCAATTATCAGAGTGAAGTAACACTTAAAAATACATTTAAAATCAGTACATATTCAAGCACCACCAGCACTATTTGTGTTTTAGGGGGAATTTCAAAAGAATAAAAGAAAGGCCCAAAGTCAACAAAACACAGATGTCAAAATTATAAATTTATTCAGTATCACTGCAGCAAGCTGCTTAATAAATGTTAGCTGACTTAAAACCACTAGTAAGAACAGCAAACAAGTGACTTGACTTAACCTTGTTTATGATACAAATCCAATCAATCACTGTTTGCTGAAAATATCTCAAAGGTTCAAAGTACAAATTCCGAAACCAGGTTTCAGTCTGTTTTGAGCATTCCATTAGAGCTGGGAAGTCAGCTGAGTCATAGTCATATAACATACTATAGTACTGCTGAAAATTCAAAATGCTGTTCTCTAGTTACAAGAGTAGAAATGCTATGATTCTGCTTCATACCCAACTCACAGAGAGTATGTAAATCACTTAAAAATAAGACTACCTTAATAAGAAACCTAAACTATGTTAGTTTTATGTTTGTTTATTTTGAAAATAAAAACTATGCCTTAGTGGAATGTTACTTTCTCTCTTTTAAATCTTAAAATCTCCATGACCCTTTGCCATCTGGTCTCTCTGGAATTCAGGACGAGAACCCCTGTTCTGGTGGCACAATGCCACCCTAACTTCAATAGGGCATTCTTTTCAAGAATGCTTATCACAAGTACAGCCCCTATGTTTCGTTCTCTTACCAGGGTTGTAAGTTTGTCACCGGTGAAAGCTGAAAACGGGCAACTCTGATGTCCAAAAGGGAGCTCCCTTCAGAATAACCCTTAAACAAGGCCTCAATCATTAAAACTGATCAAAGACCTGTAATTATTGTAATTTCAGCAATTTAAATTAGATGACAGTTTACTAGTAAATGAATTGTCTGGCACATTGTAAAATAAAAGGAACTGAGTCAGTTTAGGTAAACATAGTGCATACTGGGTAAACTGTGTTAATTTACTTTAAAATGGTGGCAGGCAATACAATGAGAACAACACATCACCTATGTGATAGCCCTGCACAAAAGGTCTAACTCAATCTAATCACACAGAAACAACAAGGTAAACCCCAACTGAAGCCTGCAAACATGACTAGTCTGGATATTCCAAAATGTCAGTCATGAAAGGGAAGAAAAAGACAAGGAACTGCTCCTGATGTAAGGAATTACAGACAAGGCAACTAAATGCAGCCCCGGATTAAGGCATTGAGGCTTAAATTCATATTTAACATACTTAAAAACATGTTGTTGGAACAACGGGGAACATCTGAATGTGGACCCAATAGACAGTAACAAAGTTAACTTCCTTGTGCGTGGTGATAATTTTTTGTTGTTACCTAGAATGCCCTTGTTTCTGGAACATAAAAGTTGTTTGGTGATGACATGGCACAAAAAACTAATTTGGCAAGTAGTTATACTTGGTAAATCTAGAGAGAGGTACAATACAGGTGTTCATTGTACCATTCTTGGTTCTTTGCTTAGGGTTAAATTTTTTTAAATTGCAAATGGGAGGACATTTTTTCGATTTTGAGTGAGAGATGTATCATAAGTCAGTCTGAGCAGAATGCATACAGCACATACCTACTTTAGTCTTTGCAATCATGGGCGACACTTCTGAGGTTGTCATAAAACACAACTGTAAAAGACTTTAACTCATACTTGCAGACTGACGTCAGATGCCAAAATTCACAAGAGATTACAGAATAGCACTCAGATTTTTTCATGACACTTATATTTAAATTTCCAGAAGGTTTTACACATTTTAAAGATAAGCTTTGTTTGTGATTCATTTATTCTATCAAATGACTTACCATATAGCTGCTGGGGTAAGCTAGAAAGAAACCTATCAATATAAATCTGCTGGCCTACAAACTGTTTCACAAGAAAGCAACAGAAAAGCTTAACCAAATCAAATGACTATTTTTCCAGACATAGGTTGATGAATTGCAGGAGCAGGGTCCACACTCCCTAAGGGACACCGAATGCCCTGGTTTATGCCTGTTGTTCCTCAACTTTTCTTATTCAGCATTTGTCCCAGGCAGGCAAAAGCTCCTCAGATACAAATGTCTCAGTTTAGATGCTACATCATGCTGTACTACAGTGTTAACAACTTCTCTTATATGATGGTATTTAATGTTGGTTTAGAAAAACAAACAGCGTAACATGAAGCATGTCTTATGCTTTAGACAATATGCCCTATATTATGGTAAATTCCTTACTAAAACGGGCCCAATATATAGAGAAAAATTGTTCTAACATGTTTAGAAAGGAGAAACCAAAGTCATCTTTTTCTCTACTGTGTAATGTAGAACACTGCACAGTTGTAGGGATAGTGGGAGTCAAAAGGCCTGTCACTTGTTAAGGGAATATAACCTTGACTAAGTTATGGGCTCTGTCTCAACCACAGCTTTGTCTTGTGTAAAATGAAGGGATCAGAATACTGACTGGTCTCTACTTAATGTCATGGTCCAACTCTAAATGGTTTTGGCCACCAAAATATTTTTTAATTAAATCAGTTGAGTTAGACTTTTTTACGACTAGAAAATGTAACTTATCTTCCTTCCCCAAACTGATATTTCTGTTCTGACCTCCACTCTGTTCGGAGGCTGGGTGAATCTGCCATTCACCCAGGATGAAGAGCCACTTAGACTCCTCTCACAACTCGTCCCTGGTTCCACTTCCTCAGGGGCGTTTTCTATCTCGCCTTTTCTATCACCACTTCAATTCAGGTCTGCATTACCTTTTGCCTAGATCACTAGTTATCATTCTATCATCTTGCTACTTTGAAACATGTAATAGCTCCTCAATCTGATATTCAAGAACCTCTCCATCTGCCCCACCTTTTTATGCCAACTATTCACTGCCATTTCAAAATTCCCTGTACTTTCTGGATTGTATGTCTTTACCCCTGCTGTTCTTACACAGCCCTTTTCTCTGCTTTTCAAAATCGATTCCATTCTTTAAAGCTCAGTTCCAATGGTGATCAGTTCCCTTTTCAGTGTCCATGATACTAACATAAAGAGACAATTTTACTGGCCAACAGTGGAGAAAGACAGCTTACCTAGGCTGGCAAACGAAAATTATCTCTTGTGCCAATTTTACTGACCTGGTTCCCTGGCACAGGGTCCTGAGAACTTGTAACTTAGCAGAGGAAAAGGAGAATTTCTGACAATACGAATTTGACATTTCAGATACTAGAAGCCAGGGGTCCACACAATGGGATTTACACTCCCATGATATTAAAAGATGTTTAAATTAACAGAAACTAATTTAACATTTAAAGATTTAACATTAACATGGTTATCTTCAGAAAAAATGCAAAGCTCCAGAACAGTGGTTTCCAACTGGGACAATTTGCCCCCCCACCCCCAACCCCGGGCGATTCTGGCAGTATATGAAGACATTTCTGATAGTCACAACTGCATCAAGAGTGTTACTGGCAGATACTGAACAGTCTACAATGCTAGGGCAGACATTACAATAATAAATGATCTGATCCAAAACATCAACAGTGTCCATGTTGAGAAACTTTGATCTAGAAGAATTCCATGTATTTGTGGTTTCTGCCTCCCCAGATATTCAAATGTTTCAAGATCAAAAAGCATGTCTCTAATCAGAGACAATATCGTTTGAAGCCAGACAGCTCCTCCAATTTCCAGTAGCATGATCTCCTGAAAGTTACTTAACCTTTTTGTGCCTCTAAGTCTTAATCTATAAAACAGGGGTAATAAGAGCACCTACCTCACAGAACGTTCCAAGAATCAGATGAGTCCATTTAAAGTCCTTGGGAAAGTATACCAGGCAGATATAAGCATTCAATAAATTTAGCTACTTTCATTCCTCTCCTCCCTAGGGCCTTGTCTTGCATTTGGAACATAGATGATGCTCAAGAAATGTTTACTAAGTGAATAATGCTTGTTCTTCTTGGGGAGGGCAAAAATAGGTAAAGATAGATAAATGCTCTTTATATGGGAAAAAGGAAGAGCTAAAGGTGAAAGGATGCATTTGCCCTCCTACTCACATCTCTCCCTGCATAGAACACTTTCACCCTCTAGGAAATGTGCCCCTCTCATGGTCCTTAGGACACACTATCCTGTAACCTCCTTCCTATTTTCCTTTTTGTCCCTTCTAACCAACTGAAGATGCTCATTCATAATGAGAAGGTGTCTTCTCTGGACCCTTACCATCATCTACCCTATATTAATTATTTATGGACTTGTTGTAGTCTTCCTAGTAGACTGTACAAGCTTTCCATGGCTAGGGACAACACTTGACTCCTTTTTATATAAACCAAGGGCCTACAGACCTTAGCAATTGTCTGGCCCAAACCTGTCGTTTTATACATTAGACACAGAGAGGCTAAGTGAATTGCCAAGAGTCAAGGTCATATTGTAGTAAGTGGTAGAGTTACGATTCAAACTCTGATACTTAACTGATACAGAGAATCCAAGTTCTATCTGACTGTAATCACATATGAAAACTGTATCTGTGGTAAAGATCACTTTTTAATTAAGTCTCAGAAAACCTCTACAGTTACCTGACAAAGCAAAAATGGAGAGAGAAATAGGCCCAAACTCCAAGCTCCTTCCTGCTGCTGAAATTACACCTTAAAAACTCCACCTGTTTTGTATCTTTAACATTTCCTTAATAGCTTTTGACAATAAAACTTATTTAAATGTCCAACAAACAGTTAAGTCAGTGATGTCAGGCTTAATTTCCTTTAAATGGTTCCATAATTATTTTAAGTAACAGAAAATCTCTTCTTTGGTAGTCAATGATGCCCACCCTTCACCAACTGAACAGAATCTTTAAAGATCATTTTAACAGATTCATATCTCAAAAACTCAAAAGACCAGCAATTTGAAATTATTCTATATGGCAAAAAACAGTCAGGCAACTGGCGTTGTGCGTTAACCTCAACATAAACCTAAACCTTACAATCCTCAAGCAAAAACTACACGAAGACCTGAGAGAGGAGAAACTTTATTTTATTCTGTTCAAGTGAAACAAAGCTGTTCACTTATTAGGTTAATCTAGAAGTTTCTCTTAATGTCCCAAATGATGCAAAAGAAAGCAGTGAATAGGAAAGGAAAAGACTGTAAGACAGAACAGTGAAAAAGAGTTAAGCATGGTGCACTGATTGCTTTGATGCTTAAGCAACTACAGCTCAATGAAAGTAAACAATTCCATAAACTTGGTAACATAAAGGCATCATTTAAAAAAAACAACACTCCTTCTGTGGTGGTGATTTCAGTTACCAGTGCAAAAGCACTCAAGCCCAGTAAGAATGATAACCACCTATTGGGAACATATTTTAAATTATTTTACCAGCCTATAAAACAGCGTAGACACGAATAGTAGTTTCGAAAGAAAACAAAACGCAGTTTCTGCTTAGTGAAGTTCAAGGGCAAAATTGTTCCCAGTGCAACAGAACACTCCTGACTACAGTGTTGGGGGGAAAAAAATGCGAACACATAGTTTCTTTTTATAAAGGCAACAATTTGAGTTACAAAGTAATAACGGGGAAGCCAAAACAGTTTGACAGCACGCCCTAAGGGCTGCCTCAATCATGAGTCACACAATGCCTGCAATCACTTACAATAGTAATTAATGCACAAGTCCCGTAATTAAATTCTAAAAGGGCGAGAATGCTTTAACTAAGTTTACAAAAATTGCTTCTCGCTGGTTCCCCAAAATAAAGGCAAACGCGTAATTACGCAGCTCCCCGCAACCAGGACGCGGCGGCCTCTCTCCCGAGGGTGCTCCCTGCGTGCGAAGAAAATGACACAGGGAACTTGCGGACCCAAAAAAGGCGCAGAGTGGGAGCTCACGACTGCAGGGGCGAGAGGCGGCCGGCGCGCCCGTCTTACCTGCTAAGATTCCTCTCTACGTCTTTGGTCGCTTTAGCTTCCAATTCTCTGGAAAGAAAGAAAGAGGAAAAGAGAGACGCGCCTGAAGCGGAGCCGCTGCGGCAGAGGCGGCGGCGCGGCCGGTGGGGGAGGGGCGGGCCTGGCGGCTGCGGGGCTGCAGCCCTCGGCGCCCAGGGGCGGCCGGCGACCCCCGCCGGCCCGCGGCCCCTCTCCCGCCCGCGCCCGCAGCGGAGCAGCCTGCGCCCCCACCCAGGCCCGCAGCTTGGGCGCTCGGGCGCTCGGCCCCCCGCCACCTACGGTCGCGGGCCCTGCGGCAGCGCCCCCGGGTCCCCCGCCGGAGGAGGCCGAGCGCCGCTCACCTCATGTGTAAAGTGCACGAGCGAGTGGGGCGGGCGAGCGAGGCCGCGAGCCTCAAGCCCTGCGCAGCGCCGCGGGGAGAGGCCCGAGCAGCCGCGCCAGCGCCATTTTCTACACCGACCCGCCGCCGCCGCCGCCGCCGCCGCCGCCGCCGCAGCTACCACCGCCGCCGCAGGCCCCAGGCCGGAAGTGAATGCCCTGCTCCGCAACCCCTTCCGGGGCGCCCCGCCAGCCGCCTCAAGATGGACGACCTAGCAACTGGGCCCGCGCACCGGCCAAGCCCGTGGCAACCGCGGGGTCGCGGGCGCTGCCCCCCGCCCGTCCCTCCTGCCGCCGCCCGGGCGCCCCTCACAGCGCGGGGCCGGGGTCCCGAGCCCGACGGCGTCGCTGCGCCGTTCCGATGTGACGGAGGCCTCTCCTCTGCTGCGACACCGGTTCCCTTTCCTGCGCCGGCCCCTCCCCCACAGAATCACACTCACACGCGCACACACACAAATCTCCTAAACCGCAAATTCTGCCCCTGCAGCAGTCTGGTGAGCTCGTGCAGCGGTGATTAAGTTTGACCTTGAGCCGGTTATTTAACCTCTGCTCCTGCGTTCCCCCTCAGGCCAGGAATGCACACCCAGGCGCGCTGGCAGGTGTAAAAGGAGGTTTTTTTCCACCTAATCTGGCAGACCCGTGGACTCGGTCTTGCACTTGCAGGAGTTCCTGTCCAGAAAATATTCTTCAGTGTCTACAGGTAGTCCATTCAGATATGAAGTCCTGGCACTGAGAATGGTGGCGAAACGCTGAAAGCGGCCACAGTGTCGAGGGGTCAGTAGAACCTTTACTGGTCTGCGGTAGGACATCGATTTTCAATCTCATGGCACACAAACTATAGAAATTCTGCAGCACTGACCAAAAAATGGGTATAATTTTAATTCATTCACACGGGATGGCGATTGTGCTTGTTGGCTGTTGTCATTTTTTAATTTGGACAGTCTAAGAGGAAAGAGGTCAGTGCCCCTGACTGAGAGGGAAGTAATGCATGTTTTAAACATCCCTGCGGGGCACCAGCGAGCTGCCGCGCAGACAGGCAGGGCGCTGTGATCACGGTGGGAAACAGGAGGAACCGCGGGGGGGAAATGGTTACAATGGAGTAGGTGAAAAGGCCGGTTCCAAGGGAGCTCGCACAGTAAGAAACATACAGATACTTAAGGTGCTACATATGTAGACACGGTAAGATACAGACGTGAATAACGTGAGAAAATAAACCTGCCTACATGTAGATAGATAAAAAATATATACAAACCAACAGGAAGAGTGGAAGGTAGATGTACAATATACACACTTGTAGATAAAATTAGGTACGTACATTCGTGTGCTTTCTTTCATCCTCTCACAATGCCTTTTTTTCATAACCTGAAAATGAGTCTTCCCCTGTGCTTAAAACCCATTCTTTATTCTAAGAATGGATTTTTTCTCATCCCATTTTCCTCTTTCTAAACTAGGTTCTTCCTCTGGCTTTAAAGAATGCCCAAATTTCTCCCATTAAAAAGAAACAAAACCACCACGACTGCCCCGTTCCTATCCTCTCTGGGGGAGATGTGTAATAAATAACTGAATGGATGAATGAATGAATGAATGAATGCACAAAGTCCTAAAACACACGCACCAAAATGTTAATTTTCTTATTTTAATGTATCTGGTTTGTGTGTGTGTGGTTTTCTTTTTATACAATGAGAATGTGTAAAAAACATATTTTTAATCAGGTTTAAAAAATGTAAAATGTAGGGGGCACCAAATGAATGCCAGTTACTTTCCTTTTCCTGTCATCGTCCCTACCCTCAATTCATCCACACATATATTTACTTTAGTTTTCCTTTATGGTTATTTCTACTTAAAATGTTAAAAATTGCCCAGCAGTGTGGCTCAGTGGTTGAGCATCGACCTATGAACCAGGAGGTCCCAGTTCGATTCCCTATCAAATTGGGGGCACATGCCCAGGGCACACAATCCCCAGTAGGAGGTGTGCAGCAGGCAGCTGATGAATGATTCTCATCATTGCTGTTTCTTTCTCTGCCTCTCCCTTCCTCTCTGAAATCAAAAATGTATTTTAAAAACATATATTACAGTATTTCTTTAGGAATTAAAAAATATGAATCACGGTATGCTTTCATGCCAGCCTTATGACTCATTTTCCACAACAGCATAAGTCAATGAAAACAGTAACACTATCAACATTTGCACAGCTGTCAAATTTTAGCTGACTTTTTTAAAAATTAGGCTTTTCTTAGCTTTGAGTGACTCGATGTTTCTTTTTTCTTATAAATATGTTTTTATTGGTTTTAGAGAGAGAGGAAGGGAGATGGGGAGAACATCTGTTAAAGAAACATGGATTGGCTGCCTCCTGCATGCCCCCTACTGGGGATCGAGCCTGAAACCCCGGCATGTGCCCAATAGGACCAGCAACCTTTCAGTGCAGGGGAGGACCTGCTACCAACTGAGGCACACCGGCCAAGGCTCAGGCTGGAGGTTTGACCTTGTGGACGAAAACAGATTTCATATTTTCAGGGGTCCTCAAACTTTTTAAACAGGGTTCACTGTCCCTCAGACGGTTGGAGGGCCAGACTATCGTTTAAAAAAAAAACTATGAACAAATTCCTATGCGCACTGCGGGCGAGTCGGCTGCTAAGCAGCACAGGCAGTAGCACCCGGCAGGCCGGATAAATGTCCTCGGCGGGCCGCATGTGGCCCATGGGCCGTAGTTTGAGGACCCCTGCAATCCATTGGAGCCACCATTTTTACTTTACTTGCATAATCAATTAGGAAGAAAACCAGAAACAGAGTCCTCTATAGAGTAATGGGTGTGAGCAAAAAGGAGCCGCATGCTAACCTGACTAGCTCAGGGAAGGCCTACGTGTCGGCCTTGCAAACTCAAAGACCTAAAGTAACCACAAAGGAGGGTCTGAAATTAAAACTTTTTAAACAAAAAAGCAGTTTATGGTGGGGAGTCATGTCCTAGCTGGTATCTTCCCTGACAAAGGTCAATCTTTACCTTAACTGAGACAGGCTATTATCTTTTTACATCTATGATAACATATTGTTGGGATGTCAAAGTTCTTCTCCTTATTCCGGACCCCTCAAAGCACAGACACCACAAATCCCTTTACTATTATTGAGTTAATTGTTGACTGTTAACTATCCTGCACTCACCTAAATAAAAGAAGTATGCATCTATCATTTTCCTTTTTATCCAATCCCAGACGTTTCCCCACTTTGCTTTCTCCCACCTCCCTAATCTATCACCAATGCATTTCATGTAATCCATTTCTGTCTCCTCTTTTGATTGTAATGTATAAAACAAGGTGCAAAACTACCATTCTTAGGAGCATTATCTCAATCCGTTGAGACTCAGCTTCCCAGCCTTTGTCAACAGTTTGGCTCAAATAAACTCACAAAAATTCTTCACAGGTTTAAATGTTTCTTACGTTAACATAGGTTTCATTGACACAGCTCATTTAAGTAAGCAAATACCATATTCTGCAACAAGCATATTCCCTAGGTTAAATGAATATTAGAATTTTTGCAGGCCTCATGATTGAAGTCTACAGTTAGAGAATTTATTTTCTGTGGTATTAAATGCTTTTTCAATAATAACTTTTTATGGAATAGTTCAGGAAGAATCTAGAACTATCTCAGGAAGGTCCTTGCTTCTTCTTAGTAAGCATAATAAGAAATAGAGACTGTACAAATTTAAATTTAAATAAGGCCTTTTATTCTCCATTTGTCTTTCTTTCTTGGGTGCTTTGTTCCTTTGGTTTCTGAAGTCACCAGGAGATACATATTCTCCACCCCTCTCTTCCTTGTTCTACTGACTAGAATACATGACTAGCCTGGTACTTGGGAAATTATGTACTTGAAAGAAAATGCTTTTTTTTTTTCCTCCCAAGGCTTTGCCATAAAATATCATCATGAGATATGTATGTATTTTTTAGGTAAAGCACACTCAAATATTTTTAAATTTAGAAGAATCTCCACAATAATGTATAAATGGAAACTGAGGCATGAACATGAACAAAATTTCCTGGAGAGTGTGTTATTTGTTTTAACTAAAACTTATCTGGTACTTAATAAAGATGTGCCAGCCATACACTGTTCCCAGTTAAGTACTGTACAAATATGAACTAGTCATTATTATCATCCTCACATAGTCAAATGGGGTAGGAATGCTACCCCCATTTTAGAGATGAGGATAATTAACTTGCCCAAAGTCACATAAATAGTATAGTAGAACCAGGCAGTTTGGTGCCTAAGTCCAGGGCACTAACTACTACATTGTAGATCTCATTTTCTCAACCATATTGGGCCCTGTAGCCCCTTTGAGAAATATTTTGTAACACCACTTCTTACTATCCCCAAATGGTACACATAGGTAATATATACTACCTAACACATAGTTTCAAAATACATATAATAATGACTTATCTCTGATATAAAAAGAGGGATGAGATAAAAGTAAGTATAAAATAAAATTCCACCCTAGCCGGTTTGGCTCAGTGGATAGAGCGTCGGCCTGAAGACTGGAAGGTCCCGTGTTCGATTCCAGTCAAGGGCACATGCTCGGGTTGTGGGCTCGATCACAGTTGGGGGTGTGCAGGAAGCAGCCAATCAATGATTCTCTCTCATCACTGATGTTTCTATCTCTCTCTCTCTCTCTCTCTCCCTCTCCCTTTCTCTCTGAAATCAATAAAAGTATATTAAATAAATAAAATGCCTTTCACTAAGCACATGTGTGGGCTGGTCTGCTCTGGAAGTCTGGGTAAGGCAGGCAGACTCTGGCCCTTGGGTAGAATCCCCACCACAGATACAGATCGACTCAGCAGTGGTGCATTGGTTATTCACAGACCAAGACTATGTGATGTCGGAGGTGTAATTTTTCTGGAATATAGAACAAGGCCCAGTCAATTTCTGAACCACTAGGAAACAATTCTTCCTCCATTTATGTGCTAACTGCATTACTGGACATTTCAGGGTATATTACAACTGCAAAAGTAAGGCATTCGGTCCTCAGACAATTATAAGCACACCTTTACCTACGTGAACCTTCAGTGATGGGCAAGTCTCCATTCTGTGGGTCTATCCTTGTCTAGCACCCACAGCTCCTTGCATTGAATCTTAATAGCACCACTGCCCCTGCCCCCACCCTGACACACACATTCTTTGTGACAGCCAAAAACACTTCAGTGGGTCCCCAAACTCTCCAAGGAGTGGTGCTAAGGTATTACTTTACTGTGAGCCATTTCTATGGAGTGAGACGTGTGGAGGCGTGAATCCTGAGAAAGTCTGATACTCCAGTGAAAACTTGAGCAAGATGAGAAGGAAAGCAGGGTAAGGGGAGTGTAGTGGACTCTATTAGGTCTCCAATTACATATTCTAAAGGCATCCTTGATTTCTTCATAGCATGAGCACATTTGCATAAAGTATTTCTGCCACTATTTGTTTAACCTTTGATTCTCCAGAGTCTTTGTAAGCTCCAGGAGAACAAGGACCATGCCTACCTTGTCATCATTATGTCTTTAGCATCTAGCACAACACGTAGTATATTTGGGCCCTTAATAATATTTATTGAATGAAAGAATAATTTTTCTATGCTTTGCTTATGGCCACCAAAATGGTCTAACAATTAAATCACTCAGGTCCTGCTGATGCTTAAAGTTCTTGAATGGCTCCCGATATTCTATGGAATAGTATCGGAAATGTTACTACCTAACCTGCCCCATTTCCCAGAATTCTTACTTTGTGCTCCAGTGATACTGAACTATTGATACTGTCTTGTGTTGTCAATGCCTCTATGACTTGAACATGTTATTTCTTGTGAGTAGAACACCTCCCTTAATACCGAACAAACTCAGACTTCAGAGCCCATTTCAAATGTATGCTCCTTTGTCAAGCCTTCCCTGAGATTCTCTGAAGCTCATAGTGATATAAATGGGAGTCAAGTACAATACTAAGACCTTATTGAATCTTTCTCCTCCTATTCAGGTAGAAACTCAGCCATCTAGAGAGAACCCCTTGAGTAGTTAGGGTTGGGTTGCTCATGTTCTCATGAGATAACTCGTTTTTATCCAACCACTCCTGGCAACTTGTCTGTTGTGTTCAGTGTTGTATTTGCCTGCACCCAGAGCAGTGCCCAGGACATATTAAGCATTGAATTACTGTTTGTTGAATGATAAAGAATGAATGTAGTCTTTTCTCCAAGCAGTTGTATAATGTGTCAAGGAGCATCATTGTTTTCCCAGGTGCCTGCTTGTTACCATCTTGACTTCTAGCAAGACCTATCTAGATTCTCCTAGACATCTGTTTGGCTTCTTCAAACTACTGGGTTTTGCTTTGGACAATATTCTTTCCATAATGCTCTTGTTTTCCATCAGCCTCACCAGGCACCTTCCTTGTTTTTGTTTTTGTTTTTAGGACAAAGTAGGTATTTTAACCTCTTATACATCCCTCAACATTCACTGCTAAAATAATCAGTTGTTGTTTCCCTATTTTTTTCTTTGAATGCTACAAGCAATGATGGCACTCTGCTTTTTCTTAAGGGCTAAACTTCTTCACTCTCAGTCCATTAGTTAGTGGAGAAATGCTACAGTAAGCATTTTTATATTAAAAAACCTTTATTCCCATTGACCAAATTTGGGATAATTTGAACATTAAAATAAACAATTATACCAAGACATTATAATCCACTCAACAAAGTAGAAAACTAGATTTCTGTATAGACACACATGTATATCACTTATTCATTCAATAAACATTAAATGAGGAACAAAGACTTCTACTTCCAACCAAGATGGAGCAACAAAAGCTCTATTTACCCTCCCTCCAAAACAACTAAAAAGACAAAATTTATGAAACAAAAAAGAACATCCTATATAATAAAGAGGTAATATGCAAATTGACCATCACACCAACACACAAGATGGCTGCGCCCATGTGGTCAAAGATGGTCACCCCCATGTGGATACAAGATGGCCACCACAAGATGGCCAGCAGGGGAGGGCAGTTGTGGGCAACCAGGCCAGTAGGGGAGGGTAGTTGGGAGGGACCAGGCCTGCAAGGGAGGGCAGTTGGGAGTGATCAGGCCTGCAGAGGAGGGCAGTTGGGGGCAACCAGGCCAGCAGGGGAGAGCAGTTAGGGGCAACCGAGCCAGCAGGGGAGGGAAGTTAGGGGCAACTGGGTCAGCAGGGAAGAGCAGTTAGGGGTGACGGGGCCTGCAGGGGAGGGCAGTTGGGGGGGGGACCACCTGCAGGGGAGGGCAGTGAGGGGCAGACCAGGCCTGCAGGGGAGGGAAGTTAGGGGCAACCAGGTCAGCAGGGAAGAGCAGTTAGGGGTGACAGGGCCTGCAGGGGAGGGCAGTTGGGGGGGGGACCACCTGCAGGGGAGGGCAGTGAAGGGCAGACCAGGCCTGCAGGGGAAGGCAATTGGGGAGAACCAGGCCTGCAGGGGAGGGCAGTTAGGGGTGATCTGGCTGGCAAGGGAGGGCAATTGGTGGGGGAGGGGGGGACCAGGACAGCAGGGGAAGGCAGTTGGGGGGAATAGGCCTGCAGGGGAGGGCAGTTGGGGGTGACCAGGCTGGCAAGGGAGGGCAGTTAGGGGGTGATCAGGCTGGCAGGCAGAAGCGGTTAGGGGCAATCAGGCAGGCAGGCAGACAAGTGGTTGGGAGCCAGCAGTCCTGGATTGTGAGAGGGATGTCTGACTGCCCATTTACTGGGCCTAAATGGGCGGTCGGACATCCCTCAAGGGGTCCCAGACTGGAGAGGGTGTAGGGTGGGCTGAGGGACACCCCCCCACCATGCATGAATTTTGTGTACCACGCCTCTAGTCTAATAATAAAAGACTGTGATCTCAGAGAGATGGGAAACAGAGGGGTGAACCCCATGATTTCCCTAGATTACTGTTTGAGGAGAGTTTCCAGGCAATGATGGTACAGTGGTATGGGAAGGGGAAACCCAAGCAGAGTGGACTCCCTAAGTAGAGGCATTGTAGCTGAGAGGCTGGAGAGGTCAAGGAGGCTAGAGTTCACAAGTCACAGTACTACAGAGAGGAGAACCACAGGGATGAAGAGCTCCAGAGATCTGTAGAAGCTCATGCTTGGCTCTTTAGCTGAGAACTGAGTGGTACATGCATATCATAAAACTACATATCAAGACTGGGGAAGACCCACACAAAAGGGATGAAAGGAACAATATCTGGGGCTCACAGAGAGCTCAGAATAGTTCCTATTCCCATCAATGAGAGTCGAACACCTGGGACAATAGGTGAAATACTCAGGAGGATTTTGCATCATGATTGGGCCAAAATTAGCTCTAGATACACACTGCTCTGGTGCTACCCAATAAAGCTTAAAAGACATCCTTAAAAGTTCCAACTATTTGAACAAAACCCAAGAACACTTATCAACACCCAACAAGGTAAAATTCACAGTGTCTGGCTTCCAATAGGAAATTACCAGACAGCATGGCTCATGGCTCAGTGGTTGAGCATTGACCCATGAACCAGGAGGTCACAGTTCAATTCTTGGTCAGGGCACATGTCCAGGTTGCAGGCTCAAACCCCAGTGTGGGGTGTGCAGGAGAGAGCTGATCAAAGATTCTCTCTCATCATTGATGTTTATATCTCTTTCTCCCTCTCCCTTCCTCTCTGAAATATATATATTTTAAAAATTATCAGACATGCAAAAAAGTAGGAAAATATGATTGAAATGAGGAGAAAATCTAATCAATTGAAATAAACCAACCCAGAAATGGCATGGATGCTAAAATTAGGAGGAAAGAACATTAAAACGGTTATTACAACTATATTCTATGTGCTCTAAAGTTAAGTCACACCTTGGAAGATATTTTTTAAAGAAGACATTTTATTTTTGGAAATGAAAACTACAATATCTGAGAAAAAATATACTGACTGAGATTAACAGTAGACTAGACATTGCAGAAGAAAGGACTAGTAACAGACACTACCTAAAATGAAATAAATAAAAAAGACTAAAAGTTAAATAAAGATAGCATCAATGAGCTATGAAACAACTTGAAAGCCCAATATATGTATTATTTGAGTCCCTAAATAAGAGAACTGGGGAATAGAAGAACTATTTGTAGAAATAATAGTAAATTTCCCCCCAAATTTGATGAAAACCATAAACCACAGATCCAAGAATATCAACACACACACACATCATGGGGAATATATCAAGTAACATCATGATTAATTATTGTCATTTAAAGACAATAATTAAGAGAAGCATCTTAAAAGCATCCAGAAAAGAAAACATGTTATAAAACACAGAATAAAGTGTCAGCTGACAGCAGACTTTTTGTCAGAAAGTGCAAGCATTTAAAGAAAAAAAAAGATCAACCTAGAATTCTATTACTTGTAAAAATACTTTCAAAATTAAAGATAAAATAAAGACTTTTGAGAATTAGATAATCCAAAAGAATTATTTGTTGCTCCATCTTGGTTGGGTAGCAGACCTGTACCACACACAAAAAAAGGTAAAGTTCTTCAGACAGAAGGAAAATGAGATGAGATGAAAATATAGTTATGTAACAGGAGGAACACTGCAAATAGTACCTAAGTAGGTAAATCATAGGTAAATATAAAATAAATTTCTTCTTAATTAAATGTCATTAAAAGATAATTGTTTAAAATTAAAATGAGAAACATGTGTATTGTGGGGTTTACAACATAAGTAGAAATAAAATATAAGACAGAAATAACACAAAATCTGGGAGGGGAAAAACGGATATATTGCTGTAATGTCCATCGACCAAGATGTATACTATTGCTTAGGCTCTGAGCTAAGGTAGATGATATGTTAACTATAATCTAAATCCTGCTGCGACCACTAAAATCACACAATAAAGAGTTATATCTCATAAGCCAACAAAGGAGTAAAATGGTGTAAAGTAAGGACCCAACTTTGTCCTTTTTCATGTGGATATTCTGTTTTCTCATCACCATTTGTTACAAGACTGTCCTCTAGCTATTGAATGGTTCTGACTCTGACAAAGAAGTAAAATGGAATCATACTAATTACTCAACTAAAAGTATGCATGGGGGAAGGAAAATGGAAACAAAGAACAAATAGAAAACTAATAGTCAAATTTAAATTTAAAATCTACTAAGTCACATCAAATATAAGTAGTCTAAGCTTCCTAATTCAAAGTCAGAGACAGTCAGATTGGATTTAAAAAAGAGAAAGAGAGAAGGGTCTATTTGTATGCTGCCTGTAAGAAACTCCCTTTAAACACTAACATACAAATAGATTAAAAGCAAAAGGATGGAGAAAATAAACTACCTAAGCTAACACTAATAAAAAGAAACCTAAAATGGTTATATTAATAACAGACAAAATAAATGTTTGAACACTGAATATTACCGGGGGTGGGGAGGGGGGGGAAGAGTCAATTCATCAACAAGGAACAATAATCCTAAGTATATACAGCTACTAGAAGAGCTTTAGAATACAGCAAAAAATGCTAATAACTGCAAGGAAAAATGGACAAATCTGCAACTGTAGCCAAAGATTTCAACATCCTTCTCTCAATACCAGGTATTTGCTAGAACAAATAGACAGTAAGCCAGTAAGCACATAGAGTATCTGAAAAACACTGTCAAACAACTTCAGTTGACATATTAAAATACTCCATATATGGTGAAGGCCTGAGGTAGGGTGGGAACTGGGTGGAGGGGGGCAAAAGAGGGAAAAAAGGACATCTGTAATACTCTCAACAATAAAGATTTTAAAAAAATAACAGCCTGGCTGGCATGGCTCAGTGGTTGAGCATCGACCTATGAACCAGGAGGTCACAGTTTGATGTGGGTTTTGGGCTTATTCCCCAGTGTGGGATATGCAGGAGGCAGCTGATCAATGATTCTCATCATAGATGTTTCTATCTCTCGCTCCCTTCCTCTCTGAGATCAATGGAAATATATTAAAAAAAAAAAAAAAAAAAAAACTCCATACAATAACCACAGAATACACATTCTTTTCAATCACATGCAGAATATTTAGCAAGTTAAACAACATTCTAAGTCATAAAATAAATCTCAATAAGTTAAAAAAAAGAATCCCATCATATACAATATGTTCTCATACCTCAATGGAATAAAATTAGAAATTAACATCAGAAAGAGATCTGTGAAATCCCTAATGACTTGGAAACAAAATAGCACACTGCTAAATAACCCAAAGGTCAAAGGAGAAATAAATAGGTAAATTAGAATGCATGAATAAATGAAAATGAAAACTCGGCATACCAAAACGTGTAGAATGTAGCTAATACAGTGCTTAAAGGGACATTAATAGCACTCCAAATATCCATATTAGAAAACATCTCAATTCAACAATCTCAGTTTCTACCTGAAGACACTAGGAAAAGCAAATGAAACCCAAAATAAAGAGTAGAAAGGAAATAATAATGATCAGAGTGAAAAATTAATGAAACAGGAAAATAATAAAGAAAAATCATGAAACCAAAATTTGAGAAGAGCAATAAAATTAGCCAGGAAAAAAAGATAGAAAACACAAAGCAGTAATATCAGAA
Source organism: Corynorhinus townsendii (assembly GCA_026230045.1). NCBI lineage: Eukaryota > Metazoa > Chordata > Mammalia > Chiroptera > Vespertilionidae > Corynorhinus > Corynorhinus townsendii. Next base: position 58,851,581 of record JAPDVU010000009.1, on the reverse strand, counting down.
ATGAATGAGATGATATCACTACAAATTCTGTAGCTACTAAAGTGACAATAATATTATGAACCAGTTTATACAAAAAAAAAAAAATTCATCAACTTAAGTAAAGTGGACAAATTCTTTGAAAGACACAAATTACAAAAACTCACTCAAGAAGAAAGAGGTTACCTAAATAGTCTTATATCTACTTTAAAATTTAACTTTGTAGTTAAAACTTTTTCACAAAGAAAACTCCAGGTCCATATGGCTTTATTTATTCAACCAAAAATTAAAAAAATAAATAATACAAAGTTTACTAAACTCTTTCAGAAAATTAAGTAAAGAGGAGGCATACTTCCCAATTACTTCTATAAGATCAACATTACTTTAGTACCAAAAACTAAGACATTGTAAAAAAAGAAAAAGAAAAAAAAAGGAAAACCACAGACCAACATCTAATTAACACAAATGGACAATTTTAAAGCAAATAAATAAATAAACAAAAACCCACACATCTACCAATCATATATAAATATGACAATATTTTACAACCAAGTGGTATTATTCCAGAAATGCGATCAATGTAATTTATCATATAAAACTAAAAAGGAAACACCATATAATCATCTCAATACATGCAGAGAAAGCTTTTGACAAAATACAATATTCATTCCTGATTTAAAAAACAAAGCAAAATAAAACCTTATAGAAAACTAGAAATAGAAGGAAACTTCCTCAACATGATGAAGGCTTCTACAAAAATTCTACAACATCATACCAATGATGAAATGCTGAATATTTTCCCTTTAATATCAGGAACAAGACAAACATGCCTACTCAGACCTCTTCTATCCAATACTGTTCTAGAGGCTTTAGCCAATGGAAAAGCATGGAAAGAAAGTACAGCTGCCTTTATTCTCACATAGCACTTCATCTATACAGAAAATTCTATAGCATCTACAGAACAGCACTACTGGATTTAATAAGTGAGTTTTATAAGCTTGTAGAATACAGAAGTAATATACAAAAATCAATTGCATTTCTATGCAATAGCAATAATAATTGGATTTTGGAATTTCAAATTATAACCATTGTCAATGACATAAAAATGGGAAATACTTAGAGATAAATTCGACAAAACTGTGCAAAACCAATATATACACTGAGAACTACAAAATACTGCTGAGGAAAATTAAAGAGTACCTAAATAAACTGAGTGATATATAATATTTTTGAATTAAAAAAACTCAGTGTTGTTAAGATGTCAGTTCTACCCGAATGTTGTATAGACTTAGTATAATAATAATCAAAATCCAGCAGGCTCTTTTTGTTTGGTAAAAACTGACCAGTTGAATCTAAATCTCATATAGATCTGCGAAGGACCTAGAGGCCAAAACAAACTTGAAAAAGACCCAGATTGGAAGATGTAGACAATCTGACTTCAAGATATTAAGCTGCAGTAATCCAGACAGTGTGGTACTAGCATGAAGATCGACATACAGATCAATGCAGCAGAACAGAGTCCAGACATAAACCTACATGCATATGGTCAGTTTATTTTCCAAATGGGTGCAAGGGTAGTTTAGTGGAGCAAAGGTAGTCTTTTCAATAAAATTTGCTGGCTAGCCATATGTGAAAAAAAAATAGTACTTCAAATCATACCTCACATCATGTAAAAAAAAATTAATTCCAAGTGAAATCAGAAATGTAAATATAAAACCCCAAACTACAAAACTTCTAGAAGAAAATATAGGAGAAATCTTTGTGACCTTGGATTAGCCATGATTTTATAGTAATCAAAAACACAATACATAAAACATCCAATTTAAGAGCTTCAGCTTTTCCAAAGACCCTGTCCAGAGAATAAAAGGACAAGCCACAGGCTGCCATCAAATATCTGCAAAACACATATTCAAAAAACAATTTGCATCCAGAATATATAAAGGAGCCACAAAACTCATTAATAAGAAAACAACTCGTTTTTTAAATGGGCCAAAGATTTGAACAGACACATCAGTAAATAAGATATGTACATACTCAACATGTCTAGGAATTAGGGAGATGCAAACTAAAATCACAGTAAGGTACCACTACACACCTACTAGTATAAGAATGTCGTTGGTGAAGATGTGAAGGAACTGTAGCTCTCATATGGCGGGAATGTAAAAATTGAATTGATTACTTTGGAAAGCCATTTTGATAGTTTCTTTAGAAGATAAGCACACACCTGCCATAGGATCCAGCCATTACATTCCTAGATACTTAGCCAAGAGATATGAAAGTATTTGTCCATACAAAGACTGTGCATGAATGTTCATAGATGCTGCATTTGAATACCTCCAAACTAGCAAATTGTCCATCGACAGAAGAATGGATAAACAAATTGGCATATATCCATATCATAGAACATTCTTCAGCACTTAAAAGGAATGAACTATACAGAACATGGATGAACTTCAAAATAATGATGGTGCTAGACAGAACTCAGATCAAAAATTGCACAAAGTGTATGATTCCATTTATATAAAATTCTAGACAATGCCACTTATTCTATGGCGATAGAGAGTAGATCAATGCTTGCTTGGGGTTGGGGAAGATTCAGGGAAGGTGAGAGGAAAAGGTTACAAAGTCAGGAGAAAACTTGGGAATGATGGATATTTTATTATCTTGATTGGGGTGATGGTTTCACAGTTGTATGCTTACGTCAAAACTTATCAAATCATACACTTTAAATATGTGAGTTAGTAAGACTGTTTCCAAAAAATGTTTGTTGAGGAACAAGATGTTTGCATAATTCAAAATACTTCCTGCAAACTATTTATAAATTAAAAAGGAAAAGGAGTAACTTTACATTAGGAAAGCCTGGCAGACACCACCTTAATGGCATGGTCACAGTGGCCATCAGGAGTGAGGCACTTGGAATCGCAGCCCATGAAACTGTGGGCACTCCTCAAAGGAACTTTTCCAAGTATCAAGATTATGAAAGTCAAGGGAGGACTGAGGGAGCTGTGCCCGTTGAAGGAGACTTAAGAGACTGACAATGAAAGCAATGCTTGGTTCTGAAAGGGACCCCTTTGCTTAAAACACACTATTGCAATAGTTATGGAGCTCATAGGGACATCAATGCCAATTTCTGATTTTAAGGATTGTGCTGAGCATTACCTCGCTCGTAGGAGATATTTACTCATATATCTAGTTGATATGACATGTATTTAGGTATGTTTCCAGGTTGGGTTTGCAATTTACTCTCAATTGGTTAAGAGAAAAAGTTATTTTTCTGTACTTCCAAATTTTCTGTTAGTTCATGATGGTTAAAAAATTATTCTATTTACACATTTGTTTATGTGTTTGAGAGTTCCGTGGCATAGATTCCTAGAAGTAGACTGGCTGTGTCAAAAGGTATGAATATTTAAAAAGGTGATAAATTTACCAAAATCCTTTTCAAAGAGATTGTGCCATTTTATACCCTTGTCAGCAATCTATGAAAGCAACTATTTCCTCTTGCTCATTTTGGGCTCTATTATGCACTTTCTTTTTTGCCAACCTGTTATCTCATTTTAATTTGTATCTCTTCAGTCAATAGTGATGTTGAGAAATTTTTATGGGCTTATAAGCAATTATATTTCTTTTATTTGTGAAATACATCTTTTAAATTTATTTTTACTTATTGATTTTAGAGAGAGAGGAAGAGAGAGAGAGAGAGAGAGAGAGAGAGAGAGAGAGGGAGAGGTCAATGTGCTGTTCCACTTATCGATGCATTAACTGGTTGCTTCTTGCATGTGCCCTGACCGGGATTGAACCGCAACCTCAGAACATCAGGATGACTATCTAACCAACTGAGCTACCCAGCCAGGGCTCTGTGAACTACATGTTTATATTCCTTGTCCAATTTTAAAGATATTCATATTTTTTAAATAAATCTTTATTGTTCAGATTATTACAGGTGTTCCTCTTTCTTTTCCCCATAGCTCCCCTCCACCTGATTTCCCACCCCACCCCATGCCCTTACCCCCTGCCACTGTCTTCATCCATAGGAGTAAGATTTTTGTCCAATCTCTTCCCGCACCCCTCACTCCTGCTTCCCCTGAGAATCGTCAGTCCACTCCCTTTCTATGTCCCTGATTCTATTATATTCACCAGTCCATTCTGTTCTTCAGATTTTTTATTCACTTGATTTTTAGATTCACTTGTTGGTAGGTATGTATTTGATGTCATTTTGTTGTTCATAATTTTTATCTTTACCTTTTTCTTCTTCTTCCTCTTCTTAAAGAATACCCTTCAGCAATTCATGTAATCCTGGTTTGGTGGTGATGAACTCCTTTAGCTTTTTCTTACCTGTGAAGCTCTTTATCTGACCTTCAACTCTGAATGATAGCTTTGCTGGGTAGAGTAATCTTGGTTGTAGGTTCTTGCTGTTCATCGCTTTGAATATTTCTTGCCACTCCCTTCTGGCCTGCATAGTTTCTGTTGAGAAATCAGCTGACAGTCGTATGGGTGCTCCCTTGTAGGTAATTAACTGTTTTTCTCTTGCTGCTTTTAATATTCTCTCTTTGTCTTTTGCCCTTGGCATTTTAATTATGATGTGTCTTGGTGTGGTCCTCTTCGGATTCCTCTTGTATGGGGTTCTGTGCACTTCCTGAACTTGTAAGTCTATTTCTTTCACCAGGTAGGGAAAGTTTTCTGTCATTATTTCTTCTAATAGGTTTTCAATATTTTGCTCTCTCCCTTCTTCTGGCACCCCAAAAATTCGGATGTTGGTTCGCTTGAAGTTGTCCCAGAGGCTCCTTACACTATCTTCATATTTTTGGATTCTTTTTTCTTTTTGTTTTTCTGGTTGGATGTTTTTTGTTTCCACATATTTCAGATCTTTGGTTGATTCTTGGGGTACGTTGATCTACAGTTGAGTTTCTGTATATTCTTTATTTCAGACAGTGTATGCTTCATTTCTGACTGATCCTTTTCCATTTTTTTGGCATTCTCATTAAGGTCCTTGAAGGTCTCACTAAGCTCCTCAGAAGTGTCATCAAGTTTCTCAGTGGTTTTTAGAAGATTCTTGAGTAACGTTATACATGTGGTTCTGAACTCTATGTCATCCAGTAGTTTGCTTTCCTCCGTTTCTTTCATTCGTGACATGTTTCTTTGTTTCTGCATTTTGGCTGCTTCCCTGTGTTGATGGAGTGGCTTTGTGTGGTAGGTGACCTATAGGGGGCAGTAGCTCAGCCTCCCCAATCACCTGATGTGGATGCTCTTGGTACACCCCTTTGTGGGCTGAGTGCAAAGTCTTGGTGTAGTTAAGCCTGAATTGCTGTTGGTATGCTGGGAGGAATTGACCTCCAGGCCAATTAGCTGTGAGCACTCCCTGTGTCTATAATGGAAGAACTGCTGTGCTGAAGACACGCAGGACTTGTTTCAGTGGGGCTTCGGTGCTCACTGAGTTTGCCTCTTGAATGTGTCACTTATGGATGTGAGGAGTTGAAATCTGGTGTCTCACACTGACCACTAGGTACACTGGCTTCTGGATCTCCAATGGGGTGCAGGTCAGCTACTGTCTGAGGCCACTCAGCAGGAGCTACAGTGAGAGCTGCAGTTTTCTCCTCTTTGCTTGGGGTTTGGAGGTTTTGGAGCTGCCTGACCCAGGCTGCAAGTTTGCTAGGTTAAGCTGCGATAGGGCAGGCTTTTCTTATGCTAACTCAGTTGCTTGGATCTTGGGTGGGTTTGTAGGTTGTGCAGGGCGGAGCCTCAGGGTGTCACTAGGTTAGGGCGTGGCAAACAGCAATGGCTGCTAGTTAGCCAGCTCTGCGTCCCCGAGGGCATTCGCGAGTCCTGTGCCCCAGTGCAGTAAACAATTATTCCTGCGTGCAGCTCTGCAAGCAAGCCACCCTCACTGGCAGACAGTCCAGCTTCTCCCCGTAGGAGTTTGGGTCCCCCGCGTCTCCCCAGAAACTGGGTTTCAGAGTAATCGGGGGCTTGTCTCCCTTTGGGTTGAAAAAAGCAATGCCCACGCGCCTCCGTATCTCAGCTTTTCAGCGCTGGTGCACGTCTCAATGCTCTTTTCTCTTTCCTTCTAGTTGTAGAACTGCCACTCAGCCAGCTTTCCCGTGGTTCTGGGTGATAGACGTTTTGTCTTTTAGTTGTATTTTTGAAATTGTTGCGCGAGGCAGCAGTTTAGGTGTTTACCTACGCCGCCATCTTGGATTCCTCTCAAGATATTCATATTTTTATTTTTGTTTATAAGAATTCTTTGTATATTAAGGAAATTGTTTTTTGTTTGGTATTTTTGTTTGTTTTTGGTCTGTAGTCTGGATTGTAAAACACTTATTTTTCTAGCTGACTACCTTTTAACTTAGCCTGTGCTAATTTTATTCTCTGCAGCTATTTTAAGCTTTATGTAGCCAATTTTTCCTTTTTAGTTTCTGAGTTTTGTGTCTTATATAGAAATATTTTCTCCAATTCAAATTATGTGTGTGTGTATATTTGCATGGTTTTTTTTTCTTGTTTTGTTTATTTACAATTGAATTGTTTATCCATCTGGAACTTAATTCATGTAAGGAATAAGATAGACATTCAGCTATAACTTATGTTCTTCCAAATGGTTAGCTAATTAACCCAACACTGATTACTGCACTGTCTGGAATTTAATTCATGTAAGGAATAAGAGATATTCAGCTATAACTTATGTTCTTCCAAATGGTTAGCTAGTTAACCCAACACTGATTACTGCACTGATTATTACAAAAATAATTTTATTTTTCCCTCTAGTTGGAAATATTATTTTACCCTATGCAGGCACACCTCGGGACATTGTGGATTCATATCCAGATGACTGCAATAAAGCAAGTGTCACAATCAAGTGAGCCACACAAATTTTTTGGTTCCCCACTGAATATAAAAGTTATGTTAACACTACACTGTAGTCTATGAAGTGGGCAATAGCAATGTGTCTAAAAAAAAAACAATGTATACATCTTAATTTAAAAACATCTTATTTCTAAAACTAGAGACCCAGTGCATGAATTTGTGCACAGGTGGGGTCCAGTCAGCCCGCCTCAATCAGGGTGAGGGAGGTCAATTGGGGGCAGGGCCAGCCATGGGGAGGGGTTGAGGGCAGTTGGCCAGCTGGCCCTGCTCCCTGGTCGAACTCCCGGTTGAACTCCCGGTCAAGGGGACAATTTGCATATTAGCCTTTTATTATATAGGATATGTTAACCACTATCTGAGCTATCAGTGAGTGTAATCTTTTTGTTGGTGGTGGTTGCTTTGATGTTGATGGCTGCTGACTGATCAGGCTGAAGGAGGGGTGGCTATGGCAATTTCTTAAAGTAAGACAACAGTAAAGTTTGCCACATTGATCAACTCTTTCTTTCACAAACCAATTGTCTGTAGCATGTGATGTTTGATTACTGCTATGTTTGATAGCATGTTACTCATGGTAGAACTTCTTTCAAAATTGAAGTCAATCCAGCCCTGGCTGGGTAAGTCAGTGGTTAGAGCATTATCCTGATATGCCAAGGATGCATGTTCGCTCCCTGGTCAGGGCACATGCAAGAATCAACCAATAAAATGCATCAAGAACTGGAACAACAAGTCTCTCTCTCTCTCTCTCTCTCCCCCCCCCCCCTCAAAATCAATAAATTTAAAAACAACTGGAGTCAATCCTCTAAGCCCTGTGGCTGCTTTGCCGACTAAGTTTATGGAATATTCTAAATCCTCTGTTGCCATCTCAGAGACCTTCACAGCATCTTCACCACAGCAAATTCCATCTGGAGAAACCACTGTCTTTGCTCGTGCACAAGAAGCAGCTCCTCACCCTCAGAGTCCCTTCTGGAGATGCAGACCTCAGTCATGTCCTCAGGTTCCACTTCCAACTCTAGCTCCCCTGCTGTTTCCACCGCTTCTGTAGCCACTTCTCCACCGAGGTCGGAGGCCGGGGCCCTGAAGGCCAGCCAGGAGGCAGGGATCAGCTTCTTCCCCACTCCTGTTAATGTGGATATTTTGACTTCCCTCCATGAATTACAAGTTCTTAATGGCATCTAGAATGGTGAATCCTTTCCAGAAGGTTTTCTTTTTCTTTTTTGTTGTTTTTTAATCTTTATTGTTGAGAGTATTACAGATGTCCCCCATTTTTCCTCTATTGCTCCCCTCTACCTGGCTCCCACCCCACCCTAGGCCTTTATCACTCTATTGTCTGTGTCCTATGCATGTACGTTCTTTGGTTAATCTCTGTACTCCCACCCCCCCTTCCCTCTGTTCCATGCTTCCATACCTCTGGGCCTATTTTGTTCATCAGTTCATTTTGTTCACTAGATACCACACATAAGTGAGATGATGTGATACTTTTAAATTTACTTTGCCCAGATCCATCAGAGCAATTACTGTCAATGGAAGCTATAGCTTTACAAAATTTATTTCTTGTACTGGAAGTTGAAATTATTTTTTGGTTCATGGGCTGCACCATGGCTGCTGTGTTCGCAGGCATGGAAACAATGCTCACCTCATTGTGCAGCTCCACCAAGCTCTTAGGTGAGCAGGTGCCTTGCCAAGAACAGTAACATTTTGAAAGGTATCTTTTTCTGGGCAGTAAGTCTCAACAATGGGCTTAAACTACCCAGGAGACCGCATTGTGAACAGATGTGTGGTCCTTCAGGCTTTGTTGTCCATTTATAGAGCACAGGCAGAGTAGATTGAGCATAATCTTCCGGGCCCAGGGATGGTAACGGAGCACCGGCTTCAACTTAAAGTCACAGCTGCATTAGCCCCTAATGTGAAGCCAGGCATTGGTGTCTCCTCTCTGGTTCTGAAAGTCCTAGGTGAGGCAATTTCATCTCCATTGAAAATCTGTTGTTCAGTGTCACCACCTTCATTAACTACCTTGGCTAGATCTTCTGAGTAACTCGCCACAGCTTCTACATCAGCTTGCTGCTTCACCGTGTCCTTTTATGTTATGGAAGCGGCTTCTTTCCTTAAACTCATGAACCAGCCTCTGCCAGCTTCAGACTTTTCTTCTGCAGCTTCTCACTGCTCAGCCGCCATAGAACTGAAGAGGTAAGGCCTTGCTCTGGCTTAAGGAAATACTGTGGCTAGTTTATTCTACTCAGAGCCCTAAAACTTTCTCCACATCAGCAAGAAGGTTCTTTCTCTTTCTTGTTGTTCAGTGTTCACTGGAGTAACCATTTTACTTTCCTTGCAGAACTTTTCCTTTCCTTTGCATTCACAACGTGGCTGTTTGGGACAAGGGGCCTGGCTTTTAGCTTGTCTTGGTTCTGACATACCTTCCTCACTAAGCTTAACCACTTCGAGCTTTCCATGCAAAGGGAGAGACATGTAGTCGCATGTACTCACTTAAACACTTAGAGGCCATTGTGGGGTTATTAATTGGCCTACTTTCAATATTCTTGTGTCTCAGGGAATAGGGACGCCCTAGAGAGGGAGAGAAAGGGGGAAAGTCCAGTTCATGGAACAGTCAGAACACACAACATTCATTAAGTTCTTGGACCCCCTAAAACAATTACAAAAGTAAAAATAACCAAGCCCTGGACAGTGTGCTCAGTGGTTAGTGTGGTGGCTGGCACACTGAAGGGTCATGGGTTCACTCCTGGTCTCCTGGTTGAGGCATGTGCACGAGGCAATGAGATGTTTGTACATAGCATGAGATAGTTGATGTGTCTCTCTCATTTCGATGTCTCTCTCTCTCTCCCTTCTACTCTCTGAAAAGCAATGGAAAAAATATCCTCAGGTGGAGATTAACAAAACAAATAAACAAACAAAAACTGAACACTGGTTACCATCTTATCTAATAAAGAGGAAATATGCTAATTGATGCTCACACCATCACAAAGATGGCAGTGCCCACAGCCAATAAGGAGGGAATATACTAATTGACTGCCACTCCCTCAAAGATGGCAGTGCCCACAGCCGCAAGATGACAGCACTCAGTCCCTTCAGCCACGCCGGGGCTGCAGGCACGCGGCAAGGCCAGGCCCACCCAGCACGCCTGCCTTCAGAGTCCCCCAGTCCCCTCAGCCCCCCAGCCGCCCAGGGCCGGCCTGAGGTGCAAGCAAGCCTCAAATGGCAGCTTCCCAGTTGCCCAGTGCCAGGCCGAGGCACAGGCAAGCCTTAGATGGCAGCTGCCCAGCTGCCCAGGGTCACCCGAGGCTCAGGTAACCAGGGCTGGCCAAGGGTTGTGCTGCCGGCAGTGGCAGCAGCAGAGGTGTGATGGGGCATTGCCTTCCCCTGATCACTGGGTCTCCTCCCGCCCCTGAAGGCTCCCAGACTGTGAGAGGGGGCAAGCCGGGCTGAGGCACCTCCCCTCCAGTACATGAATTTTCATGCACCGGGCCTCCAGTCCTATATAATAAAAGGCTAATATGCAAATTGTTCCCTCTACTGGTAGTTCAACCAGGATTCCACCAGGGGGAGGGGCAGACTGACTGGCCAACCACCTGCAGCCCCCTCCCCTGGCCTGCTGCAGCCCCTCCCCCAGGCCAGCATGGCCCGATTGCCCAATCAAGGCGGGCCAGCCGGACACCACCCATTCACCAATTAGTGCACCGGGCCTCTAGTAACAAATACAATAATAATGGGAAAAGTTTGAAATATTGTGAGAATTATTAAAATATGGTACAGAGACATGAGGTGCTGCTGGAAAAACAGGGATACAGACTTGCCTGACGCAGGGTTGCCACAAACCTTTAATTTGTAAAAAAATGTGAAATCTGTGAAGCACAGTGAAGCGAGGCCCAGTAATACAAGGAACGCCTGTACTAGCTTCTCAGATGTATTTGGGTCTATTTCTAGGTTCTAATCTGTTTCGTTAATCTGCCTTTCTCTTCATGTACCAGGACAAAACTTTTTTCATCAATGCAGCTTTATAAGAAGCCTCCATGCATCCCAAGGTTAATCCCTCTTTATTACTTTCCTTTTTCAGAATTTTCCTGGCTAGCCTCACTTGTTTATTTTTCCATGTGAACTTTAGACTCAGTGAGTCTACTTTCAAAAATCCTCATAACGTATTTTTATTGACATAAATTAAACATAAAGGCTAAGTTAGAGACAATATGCATCTTTACACCATTCAATCATCTTACTGATGAGCAGGGCATGTATTTTCACTTTCCTTCACTTTTGTTGTTGTTGCTAATTTTGTCCAGTGGGTGTTGGTAATTATTTTTTTCTATATCATTTTCAAGCTTATTTTTAAAAACATAGAGAGTTTGAATATTAGTTTTATTTTTCTAATCATACTCTTGGATTGTCTAGACATGCAATTATATTACCTGGAAATAATCCTCATATTGTCTCCACTTGGCAATTCTTTAACTTATATTTTAATGTTAGTACATCTAGAATAGTGTCAAGTAATAGTGGCAATATTAATTTGCTTATCTTCTTCCAAACTTTATTGAAAAGTGCTCCTAGCGCTCCAACCTTAAACATGGTGCATTTTTAAACTTAAACATCAATATTGGATGTTGAATTTTATATCCTTTAATCTCTAAGAAGTAGTGTAGTTATTTTCCCTTAACCAGGGCTAAGAGTTCCTCTAATACCAACAGAGTCTGTCTAACATGGAGCTGGAGCAGCCAAACTGACTGGCTCAAAGCCCAGATCTCCCACTTGCTATACGTGTGATTTTGGCAGTTTCTTAGCATCTCCGCCGCCCTTGTTGCCTCCTTTATAAACAGAGTCAACAATAGCACCTAGCTCAAAGAATTGTTGCAGGACATCAATAAATAAATATATATAAGGTCCTCAGACAGAACCCAGTTCATGACAAATGCTCTATAAGTATTAGTCATGAGAATTGCATGCTTGGAATTACTACCCCAATTGCAGTACTCAGCTTTTCTGTTTGTTTATTTAGATAAACTTAGTTAATTATGTATGGAAGTATAACATGCATCTTCCATACAGAAAATGGCAAAGCTGGATGAACCACTACAAAAAGCAAGCACATATGCAACCAACTTCGTCCCAGAAGACCCCAAATCCCTCCCCACAGGAGACCACCACCCTTATTGCTAACAGGTTGTGGCATATTGTGGTTTTAAAGTGCTACTGGATTCTGGTTTATGCTGTACCAATTGCATTAGAGAAGATTTAAATAAATGGAAGGACATCCAGAAGGCTTAATATGGTTAAGGTTACAACACTCTTGAAAATGATTGAGAGATTTAACACAATCTATCCTGGAATTCCAGGTATATTCTTTATAGAATTGACAAGCCAATCCTAACATTTATATGGAAATGTAAGGAATCCAGAAGGAAGCCAAAACCATTTAGAAAATTAACAAGGTTAGAGGACTCACACTTCTCAATTTCAAAAGTTACTGCAAAACACAGTAAATAGTTTGATACTGATGTAAGGATGACATATAGGTCAATGGAATAGAATTGAGAATCCAGAAATAAAGGCTCACATTTATGATGAATTGATTTTTAACAAGAATGTTAAAATAATTCAATGGGGGAAAGAGTAGGTTTTTTTTTTTCAACAGATGGTAATGGGATAGCAGGACACTCAAATTCAAATGAAGTCTGATCCCTATCTCATGCCATGTACAAACATTCACTCAAGATGGATCAAAGGCCTAAATGTAAGAGCAAAACTGTAAAACTCTTAGAAGAAAACATAGAAGTAATCTTCATAATCTTGGATTTGGCAATGGTTTCTTAAATGTGACACCAAAAGCACAAGCAACAACAAAACAGGTAAATTAAATATATAAATTGAACTTCAACAAAATTAGAAACTTTAGTGCATCAAAGGACACTACCAATTAAATGAAAAGATAATCCACATAATAAGAGAAAATATGTGCAAATTATATATTTTATAAGGAACGTGTATCTCGAAAATAAATATAAGGAAATTTACAACTCATTAATAAAAAGACATATAACCCAAATAAGAAATGTGCAAAGGATCCATATGAACATTTCTCCAAGGAAGATGCACAAATGGCCAATAAGCTCATGAAAACATTCTCAACATCGCTAGTGATCAGGGAAATACAAATGAAAACCACAATGAAGAATCACTTTACATCTACTAAGATGGATATGATAAAAAAAAAAAAAAAAAAGACAGCTAGTAACAAATAGTGAAAAGAATGTGGAGAAATAGGAATTTCCTTACACTGCTGGTGGGAATGTAAAATGGTGCAACCACTTTGGAAACAGTCTGTCAGTTCTTCAAAAAGTTAAACATTGAGTTCTGTATGACCCATTCACTCCACTTGTAAGTATATACCCAAGAGAAATGAAAACACGTTCACATAAAACCTTGTTCATGCATGTCTTTAACAGTTCTAGTCATAGTAGTAAAAAGTAGAGCCCTGGCTGGTTTGGCTGCATGGATAGAGTGTCAGTTTGTGGACTGAAGGGTCCTGGGTTTGATTCCAGTCAAGGGCATGTAGCTCGGTTGCAGGCTCAATCCTGGCCCTGGTCAGGGTGCGTGCGGGAGGCAACCAATCAATGTGTCTCTCTCACATTGATGTTTCTCTCTTCTCTCTCCCCTCCCTTCCACTTTATCTAAAAGTCAATGGAAAAGTATCCTTGGGTGAGGATTAACAAACAAACAAACAAAAAAAACAGTCAAAAGTAGAGATAACTCAAATGTCCATCAACTGATGAATGAATAAATAAATGTAATATTTCCATTCAATGAAACATTATTTGGGCATAAAAAAGTGAAGTGTGATACCTGCTATAATATGAATGAATCTTAAAAACATTATGCTAAGTGAAAGAAACCAGTCAAGGAAAGATTGCATATTACATGATTCTATTTATATGAAATGCTCAGAATAGGCAAATCACAAAGCAGATTAGTGGTTGCCTAGAGCTGGTGCGGGGATTGGGAGGTTGGGGAATAGTTAAAGGATATTGGGGTTTCTTTTGGGGTGATGAAAATGTTCCAACATGGATTGTGGTGATGATTGCACAACTCTGTGAATATAGTAAAAACCACTGATTTTTACACTTTACATGTGTGAATTGTGGGGTATGTAAATATCCTAATATATAAAGAGCCACGGTCTGTAACATCCAAAACGAATGGAAGGAGGACCGAATGCCAGGCTGTGCGCGCAGCAGGCTTGGGTGGGCGGGGACTGGCGAGCGGGCTGAACTGTTGACCTCTCGGTCCCTCCTGGGTCGCCGGTGCCACGGCTGCCCAGCACTGGCTGCCGCCGCCAAGGTGGGTGTGATGCAATTGGTCAGGAGGCCCACTATCACCCCACGATTGCCCTGCAGAGGGAGCCCAGGCCACCAGCTGGGGGGCTCTGTGATGGCCCCAAAGAAGGAGGCCCAGGCTACCCAGCTGGCGGCAGTGGGCGGGGCCTCTCTCTGTGGGGCGATCAATTGTGGGGCTCCCAGACTGCGAGAGGGCACAGACCAGGCTGAAGGACACCCCCCTCCCCGCCGAGTGCATGAATTTTGTGTACCGGGCCTCTAGTATCTCAATAAAGCTATTACCAAAAACCTGGCAATTTCACATGGTCCAGCATAATATTCTACACCATGTTAAATGTCACCCGCATACTGTGATATGCCTTGAAGATTTGATAGAGTTTATAAAGCTGACAAGAGGAGGAAAATGTAAAGATTACCGGCATGAGAATACAGGAAAGGAGGCAGCCGGTGGTGTGGTGGGAGCCTTGCTTGTTTGTTTAGGGTGGGAGAGGTTAGGCTTCCTGCACAGCAGGATGAGAAAGAGTCAGCAGAGTGGGAGACACTGAGGAAAGAGGCACCAGGCTGATGAATGGACTCGGAAGTCTGGGTGGAGGAACTCACCTTGGAAGGAGTCCAGTCTCCCTTCCATGGACCAGAGGGAGGAGGCGAGGATGAGTCTCCCTTCCATGGACCAGAGGGAGGAGGCGAGGATGAGTTTAGACAGTATTTAGTTGATGGTGCAGAGAACTTTTTTTCCTACTGACCTCCATTTCTCCAGAAAGAAGACAAAGTCATTTGTGAAATGAGAGGAGAACGGGGCCCTGGGTTTGATAAGAGGGGCAAGTTAGAAGCGCATAGCCAGGAGTGAGAGAGGGGCTGAGAGGGACTAGGACACTGCCGCTGCCAGCAGAGGAATGGGCTCTGATGTGGCTGCCAGCCAGGGCTCTGCAGGCTTGTTCGGGGCCACGCCTCCTGAGTCACCTCTGCTTCAGGCCACACAGCCCCGATCCTTCCAATGTTACTCATACATTTTGGCTTTGAGCCTCTGTCTGGACAGTCTCCTGCACTGGCTGCCTTTTGGCGACCTTCCTCCAGAACTGAATGTTCCTCCCCAGCAAGGGCTGATCCAGTCCACCCCCCAGCACTGGGCCCCTTGCTTTTATTAATTCAGCCTGGGTGACCAGATTCCATTTGGCATCCTCCTGGCATTGGGTCAAAATTAAATACCCACAGAGCACAGAGGAATCTGTCTGGTAATGTTGGTCCCCCTTTTTGGCCACAGGAGAGCATGGAGTGGGAGACCAGTGTTTTGTCAAAGAAGCTAGAAAAGGTGTTTAACATGTTGGCCAGTGAAAAATGTCTAAAGGTGTGGGGTTGGGGATCAGAAAACACACATGTGGGCTATTCCTCACAGCCAGCATCTCACCAGGGAAGGCTGGCCAGGTAGGCATAGCACCTCTCACCTTAAATCTGGTTCCTGAGCCCAGCCAATTAAGACCCACAGCCCATTAGGATTCAGGAGCATAGTAGCATAGCAGGAGAAAGAGAAAAGGGAGGGAGCCCTCAGGGGTACCTTTAGACACCAGCTATTACCAGATACTGGGGTTACTGTGATCAAAGTCACTGGACCCCAGGAGGTATAGGGTCCCTTATTCTAGAAAGGATAGGACAAAGTGAGGTAGATCTACCATCAGATATAGATGTGAGCCTGTCTCTGCTATTTATTTGCTGTGTAACACCAACATTTGTCACATTGCTTACTTCCTGGAGCCTCAGCTTCCATGTCTGTAAAATGGGAATTAACAACATCTATCCCTTGGGGCTGGCTGCTAACGAAATGGTGTGAGTGGGCCCAGCCAGTGCTTCTTGTCCATCTCTGGGTCTTTGTATTTGTTATTCTCGCAGAAGCACCTTGACACAGCCCAGCTGTGCCCGAATGCCTCTGGTCATCCTGCTGGTCTCACTGGGCTCTTGTCTGTGTCCTCCTGGCTGCCTTGCATGTTCCTTCGCTCCCACTCCAGCTGCCTGTGATGATGCCCAGCACTGTCGGTGGCAGAGTGGCACCTAATCCTATCTTGTGGGATCCAACCTCTGTGCACGGGTTAGACTGCCATCGGCCACACTCCTATGACGACTGCAACCACGCTTCTCCCGATGTGCCTATGACTCAACTGGAAGTCTTGTCGATTCTGGTTGGAATCTGGGGCAAGCCTGAGATTCTGCATCTAACAGGCTCCCTGGTGAGCTGATGCAGTCCATATTTTCCTTAACAAGGGCCTAAACAATAAGAATTTGTTTTTCTCACAAATCTTTGAGCATATCAGAAAGAGGACTAAAAGGAAAGAGATACCCAGATACAGGTGGCTTCTGCATTGCCATATTATCAGGGTCTGTGTCTCTGTGATTGTCTTGGATACAAAATAGCTACTTTAGCTGCAGCCATCAAGTCCATGATCCAGGCAGAAAGAAGGGGGTAGGCAAGGGGAGGGCCTTTTTACACAAAAGCAAGGCTCTGCTTACATCTCATTGGCAAGAATGCTTTCACATGGTCCCCATGGCTTCAAGGAAGGATGAGAAGGTGCTTGGCCACAGTCCTGGATATAAGATAAGCAACTGCCAATATCAGCTACAGTCTGTGCTTACGCCCAGTCATGCCCACACCACTTCTTGCCACTCTCAGATTACAGGATTAATAAAATAGCATCTCCCTGCCTCTAGGGCTCAAATCTGTGACTAAGATGGATGGTAGGAGGATCATCTGTGGGCTGGGCTCAGAATCAACCCTCACCTCTGACCATAATCTCTGAGCAGAATAAGCACCTGCAGCATGAATTCTTTCCCAGGAGCTTTTAGACTTTTACTCATAAAGAGAACAGTGGAGCATCCCCACCAGCTCTTCCCTTCCTAGAGGCAACAGTGGAATGGTTCTGCCTTGAGAAAGGTACCCCACCTGCACTCCCACTCTCAACCCCTAAACCCCTAAGCTTTGGCAAAACTGATGAAACCTAGGCTCAAGTCTGAGCCAATCAGTGCACTGCATCTCACCAGACTACAAGTGATTGGTTCAGGGCCAAATCCATCATCAGATTGACAATCAGAAAGATCTTACTTTAGCACAAGGAACTGGTGACAAAGCTAAAAATGCTTTTGAATCACTTAATGTCTCTGGGAAATAAGATACTCTGAGATAGGAATTCCTATCTACACCTTACTTGTCTTTTATTCTTAGTTAATTTTTATTCTTACTTTTATTCTTACTTTTATTCTTCCAGGCCACAGTCCAAATGGACACATGGGGCCATTCCCCTCTGGGAGGCTGCCACCTTCTCCAGGTGCTCTAAGAAGAGGGACTTGGTGGGGACATGCTCATATTATTAGTCTCTAGCATTTTTATTTTTATTTTTTTGGTGCTATGATAACAAATGAATCATCAGAGCGAAAGTCAGCAAAGCTGGAGTCCCTCGGAGATCTGGGCTGTGTCCCACTCCTCCACCCCCCCACCTCTCCTACCCCCCACCCCCGCCCCGCAAGGGCTGACATTACAGTTGACAGGCAGTCTGGAATGATGAGCCTGACCACCTGTAAGGGGGCCACCCTCTTTGGGGGCATCAAGGCATATTCCCTGGGCTGTTCTTAGGGAGTGACTCCTGTGGTGACTTCTCAGACTTCATGGCCCCTGGGGAGTCAGGGGGTGTGTTTTGGGGGAAAGGATCAATATTTAGCTTGGCCACCAAACCTCACCAGGTAAACGCATTGCCAAAGCTAAATCCCTCATTAGAGCTGGAAAGACCAGTGCAGTGCTCTCGCTGGAATTACCGACGAGCAGACCTGCCTTCCTGACAAATGCCAGCGAGGATGGATGGCCATGGCTTCAGGAGCTTCCGGAGGTGCCTTGAAATCCCAAGGAGGGAAACAACTGACACCAGCCCACTGTGAGGAGATGGGATAAAGTGGAGGAAGAAAGGAGATGGCGAGTAGGACCCACGTGGGCCACAGTTGGTCACTCTGTTTGGTGGCGCAGTAAATGCCCGTCTTCAGACTCAGCAAGCTCGCACGGGGCCCCCACGGCTTGCGCTGAGACAGCTGACAGGGGCCCACACCCCCGTTTGGGGGAATCATAGGCATGGGCTACAGCACAGACAAGCTGGAGGTCAACCCCTCCCGTCACTCTAACTGCTCAACCTCACTGCCCAGATCCCCCGTTTCTTCAGCTGTTGGGGCTGGCACACTCAGGTGCAAGGAATGTCACTGTACTCTGTGAGGTTTTTCTAAATCAAATTAAAGTCTTGGGGGCCCCAATGCTCATTGGACCCACTGGAAGCCAAGACTCAGCCACTAGAAGTAGGTGGTCCTGGGAGCTGCTCTCGGGCCCCGCCCTTGGGTCACAGCCCTGCGCACCTTGTCTGAGTGCCCGGTGGGATTTTTGGGGTGAGTGCCTGACTGCTGCTGTGCAAAACTTGGACAAGGGGCTGGTGGTTAAGCAGGGACTTCCAGGCCACAGTCCAAATGGACACATGGGGCCATTCCCCTCTGGGAGGCTGCCACCTTCTCCAGGTGCTGTAAGAAGAGGGACTTGGTGGGGACATGCCCACAGTCTTGCCCACCTTTAGTCCTGGGGACAGTTCTGCTTCCCCAGTTCTGCCTCCCCTCCATCTAAGATACTTGATGGCATATTTTGCATATTGCTCTATTATTAGTATAGATCCTTTCTCCCCTTGTCTTCAGAGATGACCCATATCTGTCCCAGTACAAGTAGATTTTGAAGAACAAGCCAGAGATGGGGTTGTTTTGAGGATAGTTCTTCTTCTTTCCAGACCAGCCAAGACCCTCCAGGTGAGAGAATACGATTTGATTTCCTTCTTGGAGCAAGGCAGGGAAAAATCCACTGGGCAAAACTATGAATTAATTGCTCACTAAATCATCTTGCCGTAGTATGAGTATGTTTACTACAATTATTATCACAGTGCCATTATTATTATTAAGCAATTATTTAAAATACTAGAGGCCTGGTGAACAAAATTCATGCATGGGAGGGGCGTCCCCTCAGCCCAGGCTGCAACCTCTCCAATCCGGGACCCCTCAGGGGATGTCCGACTGCCGGTTTAGGCCCGATCCTTGGGAGTCAGACATCCCTCTCACAATCTGGGACCACTGGCTCCTAATTGCTCAACTGCCTGCCTGCCTGATTGCCCCTAAATGCCCCCCCCCTGCCAGCCTGATCACCCCTAACCATCTCTGCCTGCTGGCCTGATTGCCCCTAACTATCCCCCTTACCAGCCTGGTCACCCCTAACTGCCCCCCACACCCCCACTGGCCTGGTTGCCCCACGCAGCCTGCTGTTCAGTCGTTACTGTTTACTCTGACGGCATATTTTGCATATTACTCTATTATTAGTATAGATACTGCAGTTGGAAATATATTTACTAATTTTCCCTGAGGGAGAAACAGCTTTGGCTCCAATCTGAGACCTCTACAATTTGTAGCAAATGGTTTAGTGTCTGGCACCTACTGGGACTAGGATAAATATTAACTTCCCTCCTCGGTTCTCACTAGATTTCCTCCTGATGAAGTGTTAGAGACAAAATTTCAGAATTACAGGTACAGTATGACACCATTTACATAAAAAATGTGAAAAGCACATAGACAGCAACAATATTCAGATTCCATAGAAAAGGAAAACATTGGGAAGGATACACCCCAAACACACTGAACAGGGGTAGCAGGGAAGCTCAGGATTGACCATGGCAACCAAAGTGGACTTTGACCGTATCTGCTGCACTTTTATTATTTTTAAGGATAATATATTCATGTGTTATATGTGTGATTAAAGTAATTTTCTTACAAGTTAACTTAAAATTTTAAAGGGTGGCCAATATATATGTGAGAAGATGCTCAACATCACTAGTTATAAGGGAAATGCAAATCAAAATCACAATGAGTCCCTCTTCTTACACCATACACAATAGCTGTTAGAATGGCTATTGTCAACAAGACAAGACATAACAAGGGTCGCAGAGGATGTGGAGAAAAGGAAACCCTCGTGCCCTGCTGACAGGAATGCAGATTGGCACAGCCACTGTAGAGGTTTCTCAAAAAAATTAAGGATAGAACTACCATATGACCTAGCTATCCCTCATTTTGAGTACCTACCAAACAATCTGAGAACACTTATTTGTAAGGATATATGTAGCCCTATGTTCTTTGCAGCAGTATTCACAGTAGCCAAGACATGGAAACAACCTACGTGAGCTATGACGGGTGATTGGATAAAGAAAATGTGGTACTCAGTCACAAAAAGATGAAATATTGCCATTTTCAACATGGATGGATCTTGAGGGTATCATGCTAAATGAAAGGTCAGACAGAAAAAGAACCATATGGTTTCACTCAGATGTGAGATATAAGCAAAAGGCAACAAATAAACAACCAAACTTATAGATATAGACAATAGAATCATGGCTACCAGAAGGGGAGGGGTGGGGGAAGGACAAAGAGGATAAAAGAGGTCAAATATTTGATGACTGAAGTAGACTAGTGGGTGGTCAGTGCACACTGGAATATACAGATGTCATATTATAAAGTTATACACCTGAAATTTATATAATGTTATTAATCAACTAGAGGCCCAATGCATGAAATTCATGCAAGAGTGGGCCTTCCTCCCCCCGTCCCCCTCCCCGCCCCCCCCGCACCCCCCGCCCCCGCCAGCTGCCGGCACTGGCTTCCCTCCAGCACCCAGGACCCGGGCTTCCCTCCAGCCACTAGCAGGCACCTGAGACCCGGGATCCCCTCTCAGCCCCGGCTTCATCCAGAAGGATGTCCGGTCTAATTAACATAATATGCTTTTATTAATATAGATGTTTCCCAGTAAATATAATTTTTTAAAAAGTGGATGGCAGATCTTATTCAACATAATACTGGAAATTCTAGCCACAGTGATCAGAAAAGAAGAAGAAAGAAAAGGTCTTTAAATCGGAAAGGAGGAAGTTAAATTGTCATTATTCGCAAATGACATGATATTGTACATAGAAAACCCTAGACTCCACAAGAAAACTGCTAGATTTAATAAATGAATTCAGCAAAGTAGAAGGATACAAAAATCTGCCAGCCTGGTTGTGTCCATTCAAAAATTGATGGTATTTTTATACACCAATAATGACTCTAAGGAAGAGAAACTAAAAAAAAAATTCCATTTACCATTGCAATAACAACAACAACAAAAAAGATACCTGGAAATAAACTTAACTAAGGAGGTAAAATACCTATACTCGGAAAACTGTAGGACATTGAAAAAGGAAATAGAGGAAGATATAAACAAGTGGAAGAATATACCGTGTTCATGGATTAGAAGAATTAACATCATTAAAATGTCCACACTACCCAAAGCAATCTACAGATTCAATGCAATTCCTATTAAAGTAACAATGACATATTTCACAGATCTAGAACAAATATTCCAAAAATTTATATGGAATGAAAAAATAATCTGAATAGCCACAGCAATCTTGAGAAAGAAAAGCAAAGTTGGAGGGATCGCAATACTGGATATCAAACTATATTAACAAAGCCACTGTAATCAAAACAGCCTGGTACTGGCACAAAACAGGCATATAGATCAATGGAAGAGAAAAGAGACCCCAGAAATTAACCCATGCCAATATGGTCAATTAATATTTGACAAAGGAGGAAAGAACATACAATGGAGTAAAGAGAGTATCTTCAATAAATGGTGCTAGGAAAATTGGACAGGTACATGCAAAAAAATGCAACTAGACCACCATCTTACACCATACACAAGAATAAACTTAAAGTGGATAAAAGACCAATGTAATTCACAAAACCACAGAAATCCTATAAGAAAACATAGGCAGTAAAATCTCAGACACCTCATGTAGCAGTATTTTCACTGATATATCTCCTAGGGCAAGAGAAAAATTAACAAATGGGACTATATCAAATTAAAAAGCCTTCGCACAGCAAAAGAAACCAACAAAATGAAAAGGAAACCCACTGTATGGGAGAACATATTCACCAATGATACATCTCATAAGGGGTTAATTTCCAAAATATACAATGAACTCAAACAACTTTACATCAGGAAGACAAACAATTCAATTAAAATATAAGCAAAGGACCTAAATAGATACTTCTCCAAAAAAGACATACGGATTGCCAGTAGACATGAAAAAATGCTCAACGTCATTAATCCTCAGAGAGACGTAAATTAAAACAATTAGATATCACCTCACACCTGTCAGAATGGCTACCATCAATAAATCAACAAACAAGCAGTGCTGGCGGGAAAGTGGAGAAAAGGGAACCCTCGTGCACTGCCGGTGGGAATGCAGACTGCTGCAGCCACTATGTAAAACGGTATTGAGTTTCCTCAAAAAGTTAAAAAATGGAACTGTCCTTTGACCCAGTGATCCCACTTCTGGGACTATTTCCTAAGAAACCTGAAGCACCAGTCAGAAAGAATATATGCACCCCTATGTTCATAGCAGCATTATTTAGAATAGCTAAGACCTGGAAACAGCTCAAGTGCCGATGAGTAGATGAGTGAATAAAAAAAGCTGTGGTACATTTACACCTTGGAATACTATGTGGCTGTAAAAACGAATGATCTCTTACCCTTTGAGACAGCATGGAGAATATCATGCTAAGTAAAATAAGCCAGTTAGGAAAGATAAGTATCACATGATCTCACTCATATGTGGAATCTAATGAACAAAATACACTGATGAACAAAACAGGTCCAGAGACATTGAAGCGTGGCACAGACTGACAGATCTCAGAGGGGAGGGAAGGGGTTGAGAGGATGGGAAAAGATTAACCAAAGAATTTATATGCATGTATGCACAGCCCATGGTCACAGATAGTAGTGTGGGAAGGCCTGAGGGTGTGGGGGCTGGGTGGCGGGGGCAAAGGGAGAGAACACGGGGGACTTCTGTAATATTGTCAACAATAAATATATAAAAATGCTTTTTATGTAAAAAAAAGAAAAAGTGGATGGCAGAGGAGCCACGTACCCCGTATGAGGGGGTCAACTAAGCACTCTTTGCTTTGCTTTTTCGTCCTCGGGTCTCTAACATGGGTTTCTATAACTACATGTCGTTGTGTTGTGTTTTGTTTTGGAAAGGGACAAGGAGTCCTTCCTCTGCATTCTGGTTGGCTCACTGCTCCAAGTACCAAAGGTCTTCATTTTTCTGAAACAGTCAGACCTCCAACAAACGCAGGCCCTCAGACTGGGAGCAAAAAGGGGAGGCATGGCGAGGGGGTGAGAGAGAATCAAGAATATTGGTGACAATGCTAGCCACCTCTTGAGGTCAGGCTTATCTATACCCCCCAAAGAAGGTATATTTCCTCTCATGGAACACACTTGAAAGATCTCACTTATCAAATACAGCCTCTATAATGAGCTCATTTTCTCTGTAGCTGCCTCACCTGGTAGTACTAGTCATAGCTGCCAGGAAACACTTTTGGGATAAAGAGGAGTTACTGCTAAGTGACCTCAGACAGTCTGAGGGTGTGCTGATGCGCCAGCAGGTTTGGAAGGCGTGCCGCCATGCCAGCGTGGGCTTGCTTGGCATGACTGACTTAGGTTTCCTTGTCCACGAAATAGTCCTCCCCCCCGTTCATGGCTTCACTTTCCATGATTTCAATCACTCATAGTCAACTGTGGTGCAAAAATACTCAATGGGAAATTCCAGGAATAACAATGCACATGTTTTAAATTGGGGCCTTTCTGATGAAATCTCAGGAGAAGCAGTTTTGCCCCGCCTGGAAGCGAACCAGCCTTGCTCAGCTGTCCCACGACCCAGACACTCCTGTCCCTGAGCCGCCTGGGAGCCACCTGTGTCAGCAGACTAAGTGACGAGGTATCTCAGGCCTGTCACCCTCATTTCACTTACTAAAAGCTCCAAAGCACAGCAGTAGTGATGCTGGAAGTTGGGATCTGCCAGAGAGAAGCCACAGGTGACCCCTGTGAGAGAGAAGGTGTGCGTGTAGGGAAAATATACAGTGCAGGGTTCGGTACTGTCTCAGGTTTCAGTCATCCACGGGGGCCTTGGAACGCACCCCCATGAGTACGGGGGACAGCTTATTAAGTAAAGTAATATGTGTGGACACATTGGAGCAGAGCTTTTGGTTTTCATTAGTAGGCACCCAGTGAGTCTCAGGTTACTGTATTACAATAGCCATGGTTTGTGTAGCTGATCAGCTGCAGAATGTAGGAAGGCACCGTTCCCTAAAGCCTTTTGTTGAGAAAAACCGCCTCTTGAAGACTGTGGAGTGGAAATGTCCCTTCCCTCGTACTACCTATTCCTTCTCCATTTAAAAAATTTAAGTAATTTCCCTTCCCTCGTACTACCTATTCCTTCTCCATTTAAAAAATGTTTCTTCATAGCATGTATCACCATATAACTGACTTCACGTGGCTTATTGTCTGTCCCTGCACCAAAATGTAAGCGCTAGAAGCACAGCGACTGATATCTGTCTTGGTCACTGCCGTAGCTCAGAAAAACGTGTTGGAGGAATCAATGAATGAATGAATATTCCTGAATTTTCTCCAGGCCTGTCCTGTGGGCTCATAATCTCAGAACAGTTTGTTTGAGGAAGAATACTAGTCAACGTGTATACTTTAGCCTCCAGTTCTAGGTGTCTCCTTCATTTGTTCCTGAACCATGTCCACACCAGACAGCATGGCCACTCTCCTTGCTGCCACCAGAGGGCTCCTTATAGGGCGTTGGATCTGGTCTTTCATGCTTCTACAGAAGAACCTAGGTTGCCTTGATGTTGAAATCCCCATCTTACATGCTTATACCACTTAGGATGCTCCTGAATTTCTTAAACCAGAAAACACACCTCCCGCTGGCTCATACAATGCGGAAAGGCACTGAAGGCCGCAGAGTAGGACACGGAGTAGAGCTCTAGCTGATCTCAGCCATGGCTCCTGTGTGGCCGCCAGGCTCCGTCCTGCTTTGGTTGCCTTCACAGGCTAGAAAAGAGAACGCAACTTCTTTATTCAACATTGTTCCAAAGATGACAGGCCAGTGTGCCTCCAGGGTCTCTCTTAGGTGTCATGAGCCCTCGTCCAACTTCCCTCTGACCTCACTGAACTGAGTTAAGTCATTACCCATTATTATTATTATTTTTGGATAATCCTCACCTGAGGATATTTTTTTCCATTGCTTTTCAGAGAGGAAAGGCGGGGTGAGAGAGAGAGAAACATCGATGTGAGAGAGACACATAGACTGGTTGCCTCCTGCATGCACTCCGACCAAGGCAGGGAGCAAACCTGCAACCCAGGTACATGCCCATGACCAGGAATCAAACCCTTGACTCTTTGGTGCTCAGGCCAACACTCTGATCACTGATCCACATTGGCCAGGGCTATTGCCCATTTTTAAACCAATCCTTCTCTCTAGAAGAATGCCATACTCCAACTGATCTAGGTCTGGATCTCTAAATCAGCCACTGACATAGAGGATGAAATGTCATAATTGGCTTTTTGTCAACCAGGCTCCTCCCTTTTCCTGCCTCCTTAGAGCTGAGGTCACCATCCCTAGGAGCTGCAGAATGGCAGAGAGAGGATGGAAAGCATGGCAGAAAGGGTCACATAGCCTCCTTCACAATTTCTCTCACAGCATCCTGCACACTGTTCCTCCAATGATCACAATTGTTATTTTGAATAAATGTGAGTAAATGAATGAGTAGGGTTTCACCTGCAAGGGAAGAAGGATATCCAAGATTTGTTACAACTAGAGCCCAGGGCAGAAGGGCCAGAAAGAATTTCCAGAAATTAGACTGAGCATATTCATCAGGATCCTCCAGAGAAACAGAATTAATAATACAGATGTACAAAGAGGTTTATTATAAGGAACTAGAGGCCTGGTGCATGAATTTGTGCACCAGTGGGGTCCCTCAGCCTGGCCTGCAGGATCAGACCAAAACTGGCTCTCCAACATTCCCTGAGGGGTCCCTGATTGTGAGAGGGTGCAGGCCAGGCCGAGGGACCCCACCAGTGCATGATCGGGGTTGGGGAGGAATGCGGGAGGTTGGCCAGCTAGGGAGGGACCACAGGAGGGCTCCATGATGTGTTTGGGCCATCTTACTCCGTCTGGATGGGCTGGACCCCAGCAGCAAGCTAACCTACCAGTCGGAGCATCTGCCCACCTGGTAGTCAGTGCACATCATAGCGAGCGGCTGAGCAGCCTTAGCATATCATTAGCATATTACACTTTGATTGGTTGAACGGCTGACCAGTCGACCAGACACTTAGCATATTAGGCTTTTATTATATAGGATTAGCTTATATGATTCTGGAGGCTGAGTCCAGACCCAGAACAATGGTATTGTTTCAGCCAGAGTCCCAGTCTGAAGACCTGAAAACCAGGAGAGCCTGCATCTGGGTCTGAAGGCAGCAGTCAGTCAGGCAGGGCGAGAATTCTTTCTTACCCTGCCTTTTATTCTATTTCAGGCCTTCGACAGATTCGATGAGGCCACCGCATTCGGGAGGGTAATCTGCTTCACTCGGGCTACTGATCCAATGTTCATCTCCTCCAAAAACACCATCAAAGACACACCCAGAATAATGTCTGACCAAATTATCTAGGCATCCTGTGGCCCAGTCAAGTTAACACATAAAATTGATCATCACACTGGCTCTTACCCAAATGCCATGGTAAAGAGGTTGGACTGATCCTTTAGTCATTGTGACATTCCAATATTCATTGATCTATTCCATGGGCTATGCTGGGAGGTGGGGAGAAGATGGTGAAATAAGGCAGATGTGATCCCTGACCTCAAGTAGGGGGAGATGTAGATATTGAATGCTAATTATCTAGATACTACCCCCTCTGGTAGAGTGTCTCTCACTGCTTGTCTCCCAATTCACCCAAAAGAAGACAGCATCACCATCCTCTCGCCCTCCTCTGGGCTCCCAGGGTTCCTGAAGGTGGTGGCAATAATACAGGGCTAAGGGCACCCTCCTAAGTGCATGCATTCACTTATTTAAACCTCAGACAGCTCCACACAGTGGCACTAGGACAGTCCCCAATAAACAGAGAGGTTACGTAACTTGCCCAAGGACATGGAGCTAGGAAGTGGTAGAGCTGAGATCTGAACCAGTCAGTCCCACTCCAGAAGACAGACTCCTAACCACCATGCTATATATGCCCCCGGTGGTACCATTGTATCCCCATTTTACAGAGGAGAAGACTGAGGCTCAGGCTAGGATTTGCCGAACACCATGGAGTTTAAGAGCGGAATCCAATGCAGGCAGGAAACAGAGATTAAACTTCTTTCAGTTACATGCCACCCTTGAAGAAGCCTCTGTCAAGGCACCAATCATACTGTACAGTGTTCAGTTACTGACAGGCTTGTCTCCTTTCTCCAGGGCACAGGCTTCTCGAGAGTAAAGACCCGATAGAGTCCCCTTTCTCCATCAGTCCAGCACAATTTGGGCATGTAATTTCAGTACACAAATGTTTGCTGGGTAAATAAAATGATGAATGAACGAATGAATGGATGCTTGTTTCTGGAGTTCCCAGACCCGGGGTATGCCCTGTGATTAGAGGGATTTAGAAATATTCTTAGCAAATCAGGGTGTATGTGAGCCTCTGTTTCTTCAGCCTCAGAAAGAAATAAAACCCTTGAAAAGAAAGAAATGGGGCATAACAAGGATTCTGGGCTGGATTCCATGATGTCACCCTCAAGTCGGATGTCTGGACTGGTAAACAA
The DNA here is from genome assembly GCA_026230045.1 of Corynorhinus townsendii. Lineage (NCBI taxonomy): Eukaryota > Metazoa > Chordata > Mammalia > Chiroptera > Vespertilionidae > Corynorhinus > Corynorhinus townsendii. The sequence continues at coordinate 58,823,694 of JAPDVU010000009.1, read as the reverse complement.
AGGCTCCTGTCACCTGGGCCCTGGCTGAGCAGCCGCCTGGCTGGCGTGGGGGAGGCAGTTAAAGTGGCCTCAGCGCTGGCCTCCAACCCAGGCTTCAGCTGGGTGTCTCTGCATTCAGCAGGTATCTCCTCCAAGGGAAAAACAGGACAGGAAATTCCGTTGCCCTGGAGACCAGAGAGGCCCTTCTAGACGCAGGGGAAATAAACACGTTCTGGTTGGACCTACCCTACAAAGCCAGGGTGGCCTCACCTCCTAATATGAGAGCTCCCTGTTTCCAACAGAATTGTCCGGTGGCCTCTCCTCCAAGGGCTTTGGCACAGGGCTGAGCAGCAACTCCAGACCACTCAGAGCCCCAGGGGCAGGGTCACCCCAGGGCTGAGGGAGGAAGCCATTCTTTGCCCAGACCTAAGACCTCTTCAGCCTCCTTTGTGGCGACAAGGACTAACATTTATTTGGTGCTTACTGGGTGCCAGGCACATTCCTACACATTTTAGATGTATTAGCTCATTCAATCCTCATGACAGCCTAATGAGGAAAGCATTGCTGTTACTATCACACCCATTTTACTACTGAGGAAACCGAGGCTCAGAGAAATTAAGTGACTCACCAAGGTCACCAGAGAGTTGATGGTGGCAGTGGAATTTGATGGTGGCAGAGTTCTTGGGCAAAATAGCATTTAAGAACACAGGGCTTCAGAGCCTCTAAAACTAGCTGTGTGACCTTGAACAAGTTATTTAATCTCTCTGAGCCTCTGTTTCCCCATTGTTTTTAAAAATATATATTTGTATTGATTTCAGAGAAGGGAGGAGAGATAGAAACATCAATTATGAGAATCATTGATCGGCTGCCTCCTGCATGCCCCCCACTGGGGACTGAGCCAGCATGTGCCTCTTGGTTCACAGATGAACGCTGAACCACTGAGCCACGCAAGCTGGGATCCCCTTGGTTTTTAAGCAAAGACCTTGAAGGGCATTTATGGAGCACTTACTGTTTGCTTGGCACTATTTTGGGTCTTGAAAGTACAGTGGGAATGGAGACAAATGTAGTCCAGGACCAGGCAGCTGAGACCAGCAGATGCATTGGGGACAGGAGGCCCCAGGGAGAAGGGGTGGTACGGGGGGCACTGGAGGAGGGCCAGAGGGTGCAGCTCCATTGGCCTGGAAGCCGGCGAGAGCTGGACGAGGAGGGCTCGGAGAGAACACCTCTAAGTGGAGGAGGTGGGCTTGCTCCTAGTCCCGAGCAACTGGAGGAAGTCGGGCTCAGCATGCAGTGAGCCGTTAATGGTGGGATGTGGGTAATCTGACCTGCTCCTGGTCTTTGCAAGGCCCGCAAACCAGGACTGATTTTTTAGTTTTTAAGTCACCGAAAAAAATCAAACAATTTTATTTTGTGACATGTGAAAATTGAAATTCTATTGGAGGGCCCACCAATGATGTGTTACTGGCACGCGGGCACACCCATGTCTGGGGATGGTCTCCAGCAGCGACAGAATTCAGCCCTCGTGACAGAGCCGAAAATATGGGGTGTTTGGCCCTGCTGAAGGAAGTTGCCGAGCCTTGGGCAGGACATGTCTGGCTTTGGGGTGCAACTCTAATGAAGGCGAGGCGGCCCATCAGGCCTTTTGAGAAGCAAGGCCAGGAAGCAGCAGTTTCCTGTGAGTTCATGTTGATGGTGACCTGCCGGCGATCCTTGTGAAATCAGTCCTATGGTTATTCTCACTTCACACGGGAAGAAACGGGGGAGACCGGGCTAAGGAGCTTGCCCAGGGAGACACAGCTAGTTGCTTACAGAGCCAGGGCTTGAAATGGGCACTTTGCGCCTGCATCCCAGGGGCGCATCAGCAGCGGTGCTGGTTTGTGGGTGCCATGTGGGACCAGAGCTGAGAGCAGCGTCTCGGCCACTTGCTCCTCACCCGAGCTCCCCTGTCTGGTATCAGGCTGCAGGGAGTCTGCTCCTGCCACCACAGCTCTTGGGATCCTGCCGGGTGTTGGAGAAGTTTAATATGTGGCAAAGCGTTTGTGCTGAGAATCATCTGCTTGCCCTCGGGTCCAAGGGCTTGGGAGCCTCCAAAACCAGCTGTGTGACTTGGTAATTAAATGAATCTCCCCGAGCCTCAGTTTTCCCAGTGGAATGTAAGTGCCCACTTTGAAGGGTTGTCAGGAGGGTTGAATTCAATGATGCATTTATTGAGCACTCTATGCCCTATTCCCTGTGCCTGGGGAGGCCCACCACATGCACATTCAAAGAAGCCCCTTACCCTCTGGCTTCCCAATGGTTTTGACCTGTAGGGAGCCCCCAAAAGGTGACTGGGGGTAAGGCGAGTGAGGTGGGTATGTATTCTCCGGCTTCCTCCCTGTGGGGTCTCTGGGGGATGGTGCCGGAGGGTCACACCTCCTGCCAGAAGTCCTGGAGGCTTCTCTGCACCAGTGTCTCGGCCTCCAGGTCATAGGGCTGATAAGAAGCCCACTGTAATTAGTACCTGAAGACGCTGGTGGTTTGCTGACACCCTGCCCTCCTTCAGAAGGAGTCCCTTTATTAAATGCTCTTCAAATTACCTAATTAGAGTGTGCCTGCTCTTTCCTGCTGGGATCCTGACTGATGCACTCTTCATTTAAATTAATTTTCCAATCATGCCTGGTAGGCTCCATGCCTAGACCTGCTCTCCAGCTCCCCAACACAGTGTCTATAGTTGTATCTCCCATCACAGCTTTGTGTCAGGGATGAATTACATCTCACATGGGTGAGGGTGTGGGGACATAGGAGCTTCTCCATACAGATGGGTAGTGATGTCATAGAGTAGAAGCTAAACACAGGAATTCGGCAACATGTTTCAATCTTTTAAGATAGCCCCTTTCACCCAGCAGTTTCATCTTTAGCAAGTCCTCATGCTATGTGAAAAGAGGTACTATTGTGAAATCAAACCAGCTGTCTCTCAATAGATGACTAGTTAAATTAATTTCACTCAACCAATATTGTTTGAGCACCTACTAAGCTTCAAGCACTGGCCGAGCCCCTACAATACTGCAGTAAACAAGCTTTATGAAGTCTTATTCTCATGGAGCTTACATTTTAGCAGTTGAATTAATTACAACTCGTATATACACTGAGTGGCCAGATTATTATGATCTCTGAACGCATAACAATCTGGCTACTCAGTGTATATCCTATATAATAAAAAGCTAATATGCAAATTGTCCCCTCGACCAGGAATTCGACCAACAGGCAGGCTGGCCAACCACCCATGTCCCCTCCCCCTGGCCAGGCTGGCCGGACCCTACCCATGCACGAATTCATGCACCAGGCCTCATATATACATATATGAGGCCTGGTGCATGAATGACATGCAACTACAAAAAAAAAAAAAAAGAGTAGTTCCATATGGATGAGCATGGAAAGATGCTAAGTGTCAATATATCATTACTAGAAAAAAAATCTGCCTACAGAATAGTAAGTAAAATAGGATCCCATTTTTATTTAATGGATTTAGAAGAAAGTATGGAAGAATATAAAGCAAACTGTTATTACTGCTTAATTGAGAAGACAGGGAATCATGGACTTTCATTTTCTATTTTATACAGTCTTATGGTTTGAGTTTTATTGTAATAAACTTTACTAATTAAAAAGAGATACTTCCATTTTGAACATTAAACCACTAGTTTCTTCCTTTTAAAGTAATATTTTCTTTTTTAATTATGAAAGTTACACATAAATATATTCTTTGTATAAAAATTTTTAAAAATTGTAGACAAAGTTTAAGTCCCTTACCACCTAAGATAACCACTGCTTTCCATTGACATGTTTACCTTCAGAGTTATTTCCATGCATTTACATGTTACATTGTACAGACAACTGATTGTGTGTTGAGTTGTGGTGTTTTTTTACATGAGTGCTATCTTACAATAACTGTTGTTCTGAAACTTGCTTTTAAAATAACCATGTCTTAAAAACCTTTTAACATTAGTACTGTGTCAACTTAGTTTCTCTTAACCACTCCAAATCATTCATAGTGCAAATATACCACTGTTAACATAGGCTATTAGAGAGCTGAGAGCTTGCAGTTTGAACCTGAGTCTTAGGTCATGTATCAGTTATCTATATTTATGTAACAAACTAGAGGCCCGGTGCATGAATTTGTGTACCAGTGGTCCCTTGGCCTGGCCTGTGGGATCGGGCTCGAAACTGGCTCTCCAACATCCCTCAGGGGGGCCCCGATTGTGAGAGGATGCAGGCCAGGCCGAGGGACCCCACCGGTGTACAATCAGGGCCAGGGAGGGACGTGGGAGGTTGGTCAGCTGGAACGGGACCGCAGGAGGGCTCCAGGGCATGTCTGGCCCATCTCACTCAGTCCCGATCGGCCATACCCCAACAGCAAGCTAACCTACCAGTCAGAGTGTCTGCCCCTCGGTGGTTAGTGCACATTATAGCAATTGGTTGACCAGTCGACTGTGTGCCCCCTGATAGTCAGTGCACATCATAGCGAGTGGTTGAGCAGCCTTAGCATACCATTAGCATATTATGCTTTGATTGGTTGAATGGATGACTGGACGACCAGACACTTAGCATATTAGGCTTTTATTATAGAGGATTACCCTGGAATTTAGCAGCTTAATGGAATAATATTTAGTTTCTGTGGACCCCTGACTCTCATAAGGCTGCAGTCAACATTTTGGCCAGGACTATGGTCTCATCTAATGGGTCAGGAAGGAGCATCTACTTCTAAGCTTACTCACATGGCTGCTGGTGGTCTCCTCCTTGCTGGTTGTTGGCTGGAAGTGCTTCTAGATCCCTTGCCGGGGGGTCTTTCCATGGGGTAGCCAACAGCAGAGTAGCTGTCTTCCTTCAGAGACAGCAAGCAAAGGGAAGCCAGAGTCTTTTCATCCCCTAATCTTTTTTTAAAAAATATATTCGCATTGATTTCAGAGAGGAAGGGGGAGGAAGAGAGAGATAGAAACATCAATGATGAGAGGGAATCACTGATAGGCTGCCTCCTGCATGCCCCACAATGGGATCAAGCCTGAAACCTGGGCATGTGCCCTTGACTGAATCAAACCTGGAACCCCCCCAGTCCTCCAACCGACACTCCATTCACTGAGCCAAACCGGCTAGGGCCATCCCCTTATCTTAGAAGTTACATCCTAACACTTCTTTTGCCATATTCTGTTCACAACAAGAGATTGAATATGCCCGGCCCACACATAGGGGAGTGGATTATACAAGGGGATGAATATTAGGAGGAAGAATCACTGGCCACCATCTTGGAAGTCCCTACCATAGGAAAGCAGTTCAGCAACCATATGAACAGTGGAGAGACATGGGCAGTTCAGGGCAGGCACTGTTCAAAGAGTCATTTATTAATTCAATAAATGGGTACTGAGCACCTACTCTGTATCCAGGCACTACTCTAGGTAATAGGGATAAAATGATGAACAAGAAGGACCAAGCTTGAGCCCTCACAGAGTTCACAGTAAGGCAGTCACCATGCAAATCACAATTTCACAGGTAGACTCATCAGATCTGTGACTGCCTGGACCTGCTTAGGTGTTCAGGATGACTCCTGGGTTGCAAGGTTGAGGCAACTGATGGAGTCTGGTGCCTTTGCCTGGGGGGATAAAACTGGAGGAGGAATAGACTTAGGGAAGGATAACCAGACCAATGTTGGACATGTGGAGTTGAAGGAATCTGTGGGACAAGCAGGTGACATTCAGGAGGCCGTTGAACACCAAACTAGGAACTCAGGAGTGATGCCTGACCTGGAGGCAGAAGATCAGACATCGGTGGCATGGTGGTGATATTTAAAGGCACATCAATAAATGTAGAGAGAAAAGAAGGCTTTCCTGTTTTCAGAGGAATAGCAATATCTAAGGGGTGGGGAAAAGAAAAGAGGAAAAAGGCAAGAGAAGATAAAGGAGCAATCAGAGGGACAAAAATGGGATGTTGTGGATTCTACACAGTTGAGAAGTCAAGATGTCTTTCTTGGCACCAAATGGAGGTCTGGTGACAAGGATGAGAAGTTTCGGGAGTGTGGCCTGGGAAGGGCAGAGGTTGGGGAGTGGCTGAGAGGCAAGGAGCAGGAGTACTGTGTGTAAACATTCCTGGCTGTCTTTATCCTCCTGGCACATTCGTGAATTCTGAGGCATTATCCAAATTAAATGTCCACCTTTGAACTTGTTTGAGGGTCTGGGAGGCTGCCAGCTTATACTTTTCATTCAGTCCTAATGCTTTGGTTGGGAATAGTCCCATCAGGCAAAAGCAATAGGATTGCTTCTGAGAAGGAGGGAAAGAGCAGGAAGAAAAGCCAGGGTGGCAGGTCCCTCCCAGCTGTGATTGTGAAGTTGTGTAACCTCCAGCACACAGAGAAGCAAAGGGCTCCAGGGGTGGGAAGGCTGAGGTGTGTGAACTCCACATTCTATGTGTGAACTCCACATCCCCTATCTACAACGAATCCTTTTCCAAAGCTAAAATATCTCCACACCTGTTAGCATCCTGGATTCTTAGGAAACTCGGGTATCAGTTACCTAAATAGGAGGAAACCACAGCTTTTCTTGTGCTTCTGTGATGCTGTCCTGTTTTGAGATCAGAAAACCACTTGAAATGGGTGGTGTTGGTGGGAAACTTTGAGTGTATTGACTCAGATGGCTCCTTTGGCAGCCACTCCATAATTTTTCTTGTGATTCTTTCTTAAAAAGTTCATTTCACATGATTGCTCAGATTTCGAGCAACCTGTATGTACATGTGTGTAGTGGGGGGGGGGGGGAGTTAAGACAATAAATAAAGAGTGTCAGCTTCTGTCACAATGCATTGAACAATTTACCTGCTTTTATGTGTCACTGTGTTACAATGGCAAGGAAGCTCAGGCTCCATTACCTGCAAATATGATATACTGTTGATAAGCCGACGACAAACCACCTAGGTTCAACAACTGTTACCATTTTGCTACATTTGCTGTGTGTGTGTGTGATATAATAAAAAAGTAATAAATATTTGATCTTTATCATAGGTTCCTAACAAACAACTCCTAAAACCCTTGAGTGATGAGCATTTTGTATGCTACTGTGATGACTGGTAGCTGGGTCCCTCTCAGCTTCAGGGTTGGGCTGGTCACCAGGAAGTCCAAAGCCCAATTAAAGGATCAGAACTTTCAGCCCCACTGACCTTCAGGGAGAAGAGAGGGGCTGGAGATTGAGTTGATTACCAAGGGCAAATGATTTGATCAATCCTGCCCAGACAATCCTGCCTCCATGGAAATCTGTAAATGATGGTGTTCGGAGAGCTCCTAGTCAGTAGACACATTGAGATGCTGGGAGTGAGGTGTAACCAGAGAGGGCCCAGAAGCTCCACCCCCCTTCTTCTACCCTGTGTCCCCCGGATCTCTTCCATGTGGTTGTTCCTCAGTTGTACCCTTTCTAATAAACCAGTAAAGGCAGTACAGCACGTCCCCCAGTTGGTTGAGCCAAGAGGGAAGGTCAGACCTGAGCTGGGGGCGGTGGGAACCCTGTATGGATAACTGGTCAGTCAGACGCACAGGTGGCAACCCGGGGCTGGTGACTGGCATCTGAAATGGGGCAGTTTGGTGGGATTAACCTTTTAGCCTGTGGGTCTGTGCTCACTCTGGGTAGTTGGTGTCAGAATTGGGTTGAATTGTAGGACACCCTGTTGGTATGCAGAGAACCAGAGAATTGGCTGTTGGAAAACATCACGGAGTAAGTGTATGTGCAAGTAAACTACAGACCTCATAACAGTTCTCCCTGAAATATTTTGGCCTGTCTCACTTGCAAATGAAAACACTCCTACACCAGCACAATGCCAGTGTCACACTTACAGGAATCGACAATGATTTCTCCCTGTCATCTACTACGTGCTCATATTCAAATTCCACCCATGTGCCTAAAATGCCTTTCATGGCTGTTTTATTTTCCATATCAGGATTCAATGGAGGATCTCAGATTGCATCTGGTTTTTATATCTCTTTTTTTTTTTCCTTAGAAAAGACCCCCCCACCCTTTTGTAAATGACACTGATATTTCTGAATATCAGTCTAGGCCAACTGCCTTGAAGAATGTTCCACATTCTGGCTTTGCATGGCTGCTTTTCTTCAAGATGCGACACTTAGCTTTTCTAGGCCTTATAACTCTATCTGTGAAACATGTGTAGCAGCAGCAGCTGCCACCTGGCTACGACATACTAGTCCACAGTCAGCACGAGCATCGAGGCAATGTTGCTTGCAAAGTGCTAGGTACAGAGTCTGGCCCACAACAAATGCTCAGTAAACGGTGCTGTCGTCATCATGGTGATCAGCGTCCTCATCGCCACACCACCATCTACAGTCCTTCGGGCTCCCTGCTGCACGGACACTCAGATTTAGATTCTGAGTCTTCCTCACCCTTCCGGATCTCTGTTGCTGGTCTTGCTCCGTTCCTTTTCCTGGAGAACTTAATTGATTAATTCCAAGCCCAGTGAATCTCTCAGCACCTCGGAGAACTGGAGGTTAGCCTTACCCATCCTCCTAAGGACACCCGCTTTTTTCAGAATCACCATTTTATTACCCAGGTGGCTCAGACAACAGTGAGGCATTAGGTGGTGTGGAATGCCCACCCAGAGCGGGCACTGGTGGTGGCCTTGATGCTGAGGCTGTTGGTGCCGCACTGCTACAGAGCTGGCAGAGGGATGCTGGGAAAAGGACATTGGCTGGTGAGGGGAGTGAGGGACATGCTGCCAGAAGACGGGGCTCAATGCCAGGTGCCAATTACGATGGCCTGTGATTGCCCGGTCCGTGTCAGCCTCATGTGAGGCAGTGTGGGGGCCGGTGGGCGTGGAGGAGGTAAGAGAAATGGAAAGCTGAGAGGGACTGACAGGCTGGAGAAATCCACTTGTTCCCCTAGGGCCCGCCCTCCCTGCGGACCCAGGCTGTCTGGGAGAAATTGTGGCTGTCACCATAGCAACGGCAGCAGCTGATGCACATTGTCTTTATTAGGAACCTCGGTCAAACTTGTGCCAGTATTTTTCCATCTGAATCTCATTTCTCAGTGGAAGGAGAGGCCAGAGGCTGGGATGGTGCGGGTGGGGCTGGGGTTTCTGGAGATGGAAACAGGAGAGTCCTCAGGTATCCTACTGAGTTTCTGGGGGTCGCAGAAGGAGGGGCAGCGAATTTGAGAGAGCTTTGATAGGACATAATTTACATATTCTCACGGCTTCAGCGCTCCCTTCAATTATACACAGCTGCTGAAGCAGCACCCCGCCTTGGGAAGGGAAAAGCTTGCTGGCAGCCTGGGCAGGAGGGGCGTCTCCCTGGGCCAGGCTGACCTCAGGGGCTGCTGCCCAGCTGAGTGGGGAGCCAGCGACTTTACCTCCGAGTGTCTCGAATCCTTCATCTATGAAACCGAGCTAATAAGAGTGGTGGCCCCAGGGCTGTGGTGCGAACTAAATGAGCAGGTGCGCAAAGCTAAGCACAACGCTTGACCCACAGTAGACACACAATAAGCGGTCGCAACTGTTAAACACTGCGAATATTTCCATTGTCACAACTACAACTACACCTGCTCTTGCTGGGAGCACCGGTGGGACGAAGACTGCTACCACGACTGCTACTATCCCTGCTCCAGCTCATCCTCCTCCTGTCACCATGGAGACCGCACCCCCAGGTGACACAGGAGTATGAATCATGGGGGACTCCTCTTCCCCCATGAAAGGAGCCCGAATTTGCCATCTCCTTGAGAAGCTGGGGTCAGGGATTGGGACGTGGTCACCATGCACCTAGCGGTGGGCAAAGGCAGGGTGCGCGCACACCTGGGGACCCTGTCAGAGCCACAGGCCTGCTAGAAGGGACTGCACAGCGGATGCATTTCACTATTTTTCCAGACTTGTCACTTGAGCACGCCCTCTCTATTTTTGTCCCGGGTACCACACACATTGTTCCTTATATCAGAGTTTTTCCTTTAAATCGCTTTCCTTCTTATTGGCCAAATAACTGTGGTGAGGAAGGAGATTTCACAGCACTGTGAAAAATGTGCTATCACTTGCCCTGAGAAAGACAGCTGGAAGGATAAAAACCGTGGAAGTAACCAGTGCGCCAAACCCTAGCCGGCACTCACTTCCTGTTGGATTCTGAGACTTGGAAAACGTGAGCCTCTCCACCCCCACACGCCCCCCATGGAATTTGCTCCCCCAATGGAACTTGCTTGGACCAAAAGTGCTGAAAGCAGCGGGCAGGGAGGGCTCTCTCTGCGGCTCAGTGATGTGTAATGCTCCCCGTGTGGCCACCTAGTATCACTGCCGGCCTTCGTCTCCAAAGGGGAAGGCTGGGGCCAGCTGCCAGGGGAGAGTGGACAGCCAGGTGGAAGGAACAGCGCTGAGTGACAACACAGGCTTGCAGCATGGAGCTACACCGTCAGGCAAATGCAAGCCTTTCAGTCACTGAAGGGGAGGGGCAGACAGACCAGGGCCACATGCTGAGGCTTTATAGGGACACGAAGGAATTCAGATTTCACTCACTGAGTGAAGTGCAAACACGGAAATATATTAAAGAGTAGACCGGCAAGAAAGGGATAGCAAGTGCTTACGACGCACCAGGCAGTGAAAGCTCATGGCTCTGCGGTTGGCAATGGTATTCCTGTTCTACAGATGAGAAGACTGAGGCTTGATGAGGGTAAGCAGCTTGCCCAAACGTGGGAGATTGCAAACATGACCCGTTTCCACCCCTCCCCCCATCCCGGTGACCATCACTTTGCAAGGTGACTCTGCAGCTCCCTCCATCAAGAGAGGAATCTATTGCCCCACCCAGTGGCTTTGTGATCTACTTGGACCAAAAGCAGGCAGGGGAAGGGATGGTGGGCCAGTTCCAGCCAAGGCTCCCGGGGCCACACATTCCCTGATATCGCCACGGCGCAGGCCTGGCCGCCCACCGCAGAATGTCAGCCCAGGAGGAGCAAAGTCCAGTTATTCCACTTGAGGCCCAGGCAAGTGAAGAGCCCAGCCAAGACCAGCACAGCCATGTCTCACCCTGCAGCTGACCCCAGACCCCAGAGGGAACCCAGACAGGGCCAGAACCACCACCTGCTGGCCTAGTCTCACATGCAATGAGCAGTGGTCTGACTGTGAGCCTCAGCATTTCAGAGTAGCATCGGTCAGGAAAAGCTGCTGAACCCCCCTGGACAGCCCAGCGGGTAACTTGTTGGAGCTCCTGGGCTGGGCTCCTCCCTGCCCCAGCTGTGTGTCCAAGCACCCAGCCCCGGCTCCCAGAGACGCCATACACGTGGGGTGGGCTGAAGACCACTGCTTTAACAATAGTATGTGACAGTGCGTCACACAGAGAGGACATGAATGATGTTTTACAGAAATGCATGCCCTTCTCGCCTGAGCAGGCTTCCCCGGCAAGCCTCGCTCCCTACAGTCCTGGCCCGTGGCCTCCCTGCCCTGCGTTCTGTCGGTCTCCATGCCTCTCCATCATCCTCCACTCCAAACAAGCACTGTCCCCAGGTTCTCAGGAGGCCTTCATTCACAGAAGGCCCTGCAAGATTGATCACAGGCTTGTCCTGGAGACATGGGGTTGCTGGCAGGGCACGTGGCAGGCAGAGTCTTCTGACATCTGCCCACGTTTTTTATGGACCCTTCTCTTCTGAGCACAAAAAGGTTACCTCAGCAGGGAATGGTCAAACACTGCACACACACACACACACACACAACTCCTGGCCTTTGATCTGCTCCTGGGAGATAAGCTAGAGGCCATGGAAAATCCTGAGAGGAGTGTTTATGTTCCTGAGGCTGTGGTCAGGCCAGATCAGTTTGGCTTCTGGAGGGGCTGGACACAGGGTACCTGAGGTCAGTCACATGGTCACTCCATGCACACGTGACTGGACACCAGGTTTAGGTGAGCCTCCCCAGTGGACAATGCATCATCGTTTGCTGGAGAGTTAAGCGCTGTGGTGCCACTAGGAGGCCTGGCTGCAGGCCAGCACCTGGACTCTGCCCTGTGCACCCTTCTTGCGGATTTCAGTGGGCATCTTGTCCCTGTAGTAACCGATGTGAATATAACGGCTTTTCTCAGTTCTGTGAGTCCTTCTAGCAAATCGTCAACCTGAGGATTATCTTGGGGACTCGTGACACATCTTCCCACTCCATCCTCTCTTTCCCCTGCTTTTGGAGGAATGGAGATTCCTCTACTTGTCTCCTGCAAGGCAGTTCTGACCAAATCCAGACCATTTGTGGCCTCATGTTCTTGCCTAAGTAGGCCTCCCCCACAAACCCTTTCAAGGAAATTCAGTGCTTCCCATGGAAGTGATGCTGGCAAAACAGTGTTCTCCATATTGCACATGTTTGCAAACACTCCTGTGTGAGTGCACACACCCTCGCACACACTCAGAGCTGTCCTGCCTTCAGCAGAACTGGGAGCTGCTTCCCTGCTAGCAGCAGCACTCATTGCCACTGACTCTAAGGCCAGTGAACGCAGAATGAAAAACACAGCTGGACGCTTACGAAGGCCCAGCCTCTGCAAGCAGGCTCGGTCCCTTTCCCTCCGCCTCACGAGGGCAATTTGCTGAGTAGATTCCAGCGTCTGAACGTGCCATCATTTTTTCAGCCAGGGCTCTGTTGTTGGATTCTTGGGTCTTTTCCAACATTTTTGCTTTTCTAATAAAGCACCAATAAAGATTTTTGCATAATAATCATTAGGCTCTTCTATAATTATTATCTTAAGATAAATCTACAAATGGAATCTCTGAATTAAAGAGTACAGATATTTGTAAGATCTTTGACAGATTATATTTTGGGGGGTTATCTCAATAAAAAATTCCACCAGTTTTATGTAGACACAATTGTTTCCCCGCTTCCTTACCACATTGGGCACTAACTACTTGTCCCATAAATTAGTTAATTGCTCTATAAATAGAAGGACGATTAGCTAAATTATAGTACATTTACATGATAGAATATTATGCTGTAGAGAATAAAGGAAATTTCTGAAATATAAAGGTGGAGAGAAGCAAAATGATAGACTTTCCCAAAATAATGAAATGAACAAAAAGTTCACAAAATCTACATTAAAAAACAAAACAAAAACCGCTGGGAGCATTTAGACTCTAAATTTTAGAGGGAAATGAAGGTTTATGGCTTTAAAATGTCAGTGGAAGGAATACAGAAGTTTCCTGCAGAGTGGTAAGAAATGGGTAGACAGGCAAAAATCCTGAAAAATCTTACTATTATCCCCCAATTTAGAAAAAAGTCCATGTAGGGGATGAACTGGCAGCCTGGCGCCCCCACCCCCTCTACCCCAGGAGAAGCTCCCTGCTTGCATCCCAGTGTCCTACAAGAGCTGAGAACCAGCTGGGCTGGCCGGTGCTCCCAGACGACGCACAGGAGCCCACTGAGCCACGGGGCACAGGCACCGCTCTAACCATCTCCTGCCTTTAAGGACTGGACTGATGAAGAAAATGCATCGGAGAAGTCTTGGAGGACCTACGTGGCAGCTGGCGGCCCCTTGTCTCTCCTCCACTTCTGGCTCCGAGGGGAGTTTGGGCATCTCAGAGCACGTGGGAGGCGGAGCCAGCCGCCAGCACTCGCTGCCACTCCCAGGCCCAGTGTGGCTCTGCCTCTTCACAGTCTGCCCCGCGCCCTCCCCAGTGTAAAGACGGACAAAACAGAAACCCAGCCAGAGCACCTATTTTCTGGCATTAAATAGACATTTTCTAAAGTTGACAAATCAGAAAATAGAGATTTAAAATATCACCTGAAAGTATAAAGACAGCCTTTATTAAAAAAAATCATAAAGCAACCAGAAACACGTAGCCAAGTGAGGTGGAGCAAAGCAAGCACAGTGCATGGAAACAAAGGAAATATTAACAACAGAAACACAGGGTGAGAGAATTAAAACCTATTGTTTTAATAAATATATGTGGACTTTAAGAAAAGCAATTTAAAGAGTAAGACTTTCAGATTGGGCCAAACAAAGCAAAAGCCAGCTTTTGGTTAAAAACAAAAGAATATGTCAAACAAAGTTTCTCAGGAAGGCTGAAAGGTCTGAACAAAGACATCCAGGTAAAGTTAACAAAAAGAAAGCTGGGGTCGTGATATTAATATCCGACAAAGCTGAATCCAAGATTAAATGAGTCAATTAAGACCAACTGGAGCATTTAAAATACAGGCTACTGACACTGCAATTAGCCTACAACGTCAACAATACGTGAACACAGCTCCAAAGCGATACAGCACCAACTTCCAGCAGATACCCACGGCTAACCGACTCACTGTAGCTCATCTCTCCCAGTCCACAGTAGACAAGAAAATTAAAAATAAGGGTTTAGAGACTGTATATTTAATAAAGCAGTTGTTGTAGTTTTTTCTTAATATATTTTATTGATTTTAGAGAGGAAGGGAGAGGGAGAGAGAGATAGAAACATCAATGAGGAGAGAAAATCATTGATTGGCTACTTCCTGCACGCCCCCTACTGGGGATCGAACCCATAACCCGAGCATGTGCCCTTGACCGAAATTGAACCCAGGACCCTTCAGTCTGCAGGCCAATGCTCTATCCACTGAGCCAAACCAGGTAAGGGCTGATGTTGTAGTTTTGTATCAAATGCTATAAATTTCATACATTTTTTTCATGTGTCTATGGAATTTTCACAATAATAGACTATATATCCAGGCCACAAAGAAAATATTAACAAAATTCAAAAAGTAAAAACAGTATAGACCATTTTCAAATCACAATACCAGAGAACTAGGCATTAGCAATCAAATTAGAAGGGGGAAAAAACCTAACACCCATCTAGGTTGGGGAGAAGTGTGGAGAGAGAGAGAGAGATCAAAGCAAAATGATAAGTCAAACTTCCTTAATATCTTGAATAATAAAGTACAGTTAGTACATATCAAAACCTATGCTATATGGCCAAAGCTGGGTTAAGAGGAAAATAGATAGCCTTAAACAAATACATTTGTAAAGAAGGCAAAAGAAACAAATGAATTTAGTACTTAATCAGAGAAGTTAGAAAAAGAACAGCCAACTATCCTAAGAAGTCAGAAGGAAGAAAATAATAAAGAAATTAATGAATTAGAAAAAAAAAGTAAAGTTGGTTAATCCAAGAGCTGGCTCTTTAGGATAGGGTTGGTTAGAGTAAAACATAAACTACCGAGTGGACTAATTAGGAAAAAGGTGAAAGCCCCCCAAACAAAGGAAACTGAAAGTACAGTATCTAACAAAACTGTGTCATTAAATTTGCAAATATGAATGAAAAAGATGACTTTCTAGAGACGTATAAATAACTGTACCAAAATAAACACAATGTTAGGTATCTTGAAACAGTAAGCGGGAACAAAACTGAAAATGTTATCAACCAGCTCCCTATGAGGAATCCACCAGACGCAGAGGGCTTCATAGAGGAATTCTCCTAAACAGCCAAGAAATAAACAATTCTGCCTCTGTATAAATTCTATATGTATAAGAGAAGTAAAGAACACTCATATTTTCTGTGAAAGACATACCAAAACTGAAAAATCTTTGCACAAAAACTATATACCAACCTCATTGATAAATATCATCTTTATATATAAAAGCCTAAGCAACCAAATGACCCAATGAATGGTTGAATGGTCACTGTAACACGCACTGACCACCAGGGGACAGATGCTCAAAACACAGGATCAGACTCCCTCCTGTCTGAATTGGACCTGCAAGGATTGGGCTCCCTCTTGTCTGGATCGGGCCTGCGGGGATCGGGCTAAAACCGGGACAGCAGGGGAAGGCAGTTGAGGGGGGGGACCAGGCCTGCAGGGGAGGACAGTTGGGGGAGACCCAGGCCTGCAGGGGAGGAAAGTTGCGGGGGGACCAGGCCTGCAGGGGAGGACAGTTGGAGGGGGCCCAGGCCTGCAGGGGAAGGAAGTTGCGGGGGGACCAGGCCTGTAGGGGAGGACAGTTCAGGGGGAACCAGGCCAGCAGGGGAAGGCAGTTGGGGGGACCCAAGCCTGCAGGGGAGGGTAGGTGGGGGGGGGGGAACCAGGCCTGCAGGGAGGGCAGTTAGGGGTGACCGGGCCAGCAGAGGAGGGCAGTTGGTGGGGGACCAGGACAGCAGGGGAGGGCTGTTGGGAGGGACCAGGCCAGCAGAGGAGGATATTTGGGGGAGACCAGGCCAGCGAGGGAGGGCAGTTAGGGGCAATCGGGCCAGCCAGGGAGCAGTTAGGCGTCGATCAGGCTGTCAGGGGAGTGGTTAGGGGGTGATCAGGCTGGCAGGAAGAAGCAGTTAGGAGCAATCAGGCAGAGGCAGGTGAGCGGTTTGAAGCCAGCAGTTCTGGATTGTGAGAGGGATGTTGATCCCACTGGGATCGGGCCTAAATGGGCGGTTGGACATCCCTCAAGGGGTCCCAGATTGGAAAGGGTGCAGGCTGGGCTGAGGGACAACGCCACCCCCCCCGCCCGTGTTCAAATTTTGTGCACCGGGGGTCTAGTATATTAATAAGCATTGTTCACCATGTATCTCAATTCCAAAGGAAGTGTCATAAAATAGTCTAAAATTTTTAATTTCATTAGCATAAAATTGACAAAGTATTCTCTGACACATTTCTAAATGTCACCTGCATCCTTGCTAACTCCCCACCCGATTTGGAAAAAATATTTCCAAATTTTGAAACATGCACTCTATTTTCCTTAATAAATCTCTCTAGAGTTTTATTTAATTTACCTTATCAAAGATCCAGATCAAGAACTTATTAACATGTTTTCTCTATTGTTTAATTTAGTAATGTCTGCTTCTATTATAAGGGCTATTTACCTGCTATTTAATTTATTTAGTTCTTTTTCATAACTTCTTTTTTTAAACAAAAACTTCATTTATTTTTATTTTTTCTTAATAAAAGCATTTAATATTATAGTTTTGCCTCTGATTGCTAGGTTGCTCACATCTTATCAGTTTTGTGTTATTTGTACATAAACAGAAAGTAAAGTTTTAACTTCCTCTTTTCCACAAAGTAATTTTATGGGTACTTTTAAAAATTCTATGCATTTTGATTTTATCATTAGCCTGATGTTACTTACTTATGGTTTATTTTTATCAGATAATTTCACTTGTAAAATCTCTCCCATTAGAATTCACTTAAGTTTTTGTTTGGCTTGATGTATTCTCTTAATGTCTGAAAAGCATGTGTATTTTTGATATGTATGTATTATCTGACATTATTAATATCATTATTCAAATCCTGGTTTTCTTATATTTTATTTTGTCAGAATGAGAATAGTTTGTTAATCTCTTGCTCAATGTTAGTTTTGTCAATATTTCTTGTAATTTTATAGAAATGATTTCTTTTAATCATCAAATTCTTTACCTGAGCCTTGGTTTAAATTTGAGACAGTAATACGTATACAATGGCATTTTACAAAAAGCCCTAAGTTAAAAAATTGTTGACTCTTTTGAGAAGGGAAAACACTGGCTTTTACTTAAATAACTTTCTTTTTAAAAACACGTTAAAAAGATAATGCATGCTAGTCATAACATTAAGTTAAAGCTGTACTTTTGTGCATTTCTGGCACCACAAAATTAAGTTTTTGTTTAAGTTTGATAACAAAGAAAGGCAAGAACTTTCTTAAATTCAGAGATTGGCTTCCATAGTTTCAAGAACTGTTAAAATCTCAAAACAGGGAACGTTTCATAAATGCCATCCATGAATGTTTATGGTGGAGCCTTTGCTGGTTTCCTAGAGCGGTGAGCTACACTGATCTTGGAGGACAATTTCTATTCCTGGTCAGTTCTAATGGACTCAGCCAGATGGACTTTTCTCCTGACCGAAGTCATGTCCTGGAAACACAGGCAGTTACAGTGGAAACAGTGAAAGGCACAGAGCAAAGTCTGTCTTCAGCAGTTTCTATCGTTTTTTTCACTCAGCGCTTTGCTTTTTATCTCAGCAATGTTCATAACTGTCTTTATCTGTTAGAGGGGTTGTACCTTCTATTGTAAAATAATACTCTGTCCAAAATGCTTGTGGTTGTATGTCCTTCTTCCTCTAAAATTAATACTAATCTTCTGTTATCTTTATTTTTGTATTTCTTATGTTGTTTTGACCATCTCCCCTTTTTTCTCTTAAGACTTTGGATTTACTTTGCTTTACGTTTGTCTCTTGAAAACATAGCTAGATTTCTTAAATCTAGTCTAAAGGGTTCTGTTTTTAAATGGGGTGGGTCAAATCCTTTTATTTCTCTTATGTTTGGCCTAATTATCCTCATCATGTTTTATACTTTAGTAGAGGCCTGGTGCACAAAGATTCGTGTAAGAATAGGCCTTCCTTACCCTGGCTGCCACCACCGGCTTCCCTCTGGCACCCGGGACCCTGGCCTTCACTCTGGCCACCGCCTTCCGCCTTTGCTCCGGCCCTGCCACCCTTCTGTAGCTCCCTCCACCCCCTGTCCCCCCTTAGAGCAGGTGTCCCACCCTGCCCCAGCCACTCTGCACCTGCATGCACATGCTGCCCAGAGGCCCGGAGTGGCTGGGGCAGGGCAGAACACCTGTGTCCTGGCCTGGCTGCTGCCATCTTTGTTGCATCAATTTGCATATTCCCTCCTTATTGGCTGTGGATGCCACCATCTTTGTCGCGGAGTCATGGTCAATTTGCATATTCCATCTTCATTACATAGGATGAGGTAAATGCTCCATGCTTATTTCTCTCTCTTGTCATTTGCTCTATAAATCATGCCATCTCCTTGGGGTTATAGATTGGTTCATTTCCATTCATTCAGGGATGCATCTCAAGTCAGCGGTTCAGAGTGGCCATTCCCTGCCTGGTGGAGGCAGCGCGCTTAGGCATGGATGCAGTTTTACCTGGGACAAGGTGGGAAGCTGGTGCTCCCAAGAAGCTCCCATTTTGGGTGCTTTCATACCAAGTCCAGAGGATTCCCAGGCCACTCTGCTGATTCATTGTTTTCCTGGACTAACGTTTACTCAATGTCAAGTAGGCAGAGAACTGGGGATAAGCATGTGTCAGTCTGTCGGTGTCTGTGGGCCGGAGGGTGGACTCATCTATGGGAGGCAGAGCACCAGGCTGCGGTGTGGAAAGTCTGAGCCTGGTCTCCGGCGTAAAGAAGGGTAAACTGAGGATCCAAACATTTGGATTTCTGCCCTCTCCTCCCAAGGAAGTTTATGTTGTTTGTTCCTGTCTCCACCTGTTTGGATCCTAATTACCCCTTAATTGACATCTGTATTTAAGAAGCAGGGAAAGCAGGAGACCAGAGAAGTGGGTATGGAAATAGGAACCACAAGAACTTGGCGGGCGGAAACCGTGCGGTCAGTGGTTGGATGCCCTTTGGGACTGTAGTGGAGGAAGCCTCCTGAGTCAGTGCTGATTGCTGCTTGGCACTCCCCATCTTCAGTTTCCAGAGAGGCTGCTGTATAATTTGTACATCTTCTTTTTGAATAATTACTTTTGATATGTGCATTAAATATTATAACACTTGTTTAGACACCATAGAATCTTTATTGCAGTTAATTATATTTAATTGGTGTCCTTGTTCATCTTCCCACTTCTGTGAAGACTTCCCCTTTCTTCTTTTTCCAAATTAATTTTAATTATATGAGTAATACATGAATGCATTCTTCCTATTAAGTCCAACTTAGCCTATAGAGGTATAGCCACAGAGGTACAGAAGTAACCACTATGGTGTGGATCTATCTATCCATCCAATCAATTTTAGAATGTATTACTTTTTTAAATGACATGACATTGTAAAACTTGTTTTTCCTCCTCCCCAGCTAGAAATAGGTCTTAGATTTCTAACCACATACAGTGGCCCTCAAACAAGCGGAGGTTAGGGTACCAAGCAGTACACATAATTTTTTACTCCATAAAAACTTAACTAATGCCCAGCAGTGTGGCTCAGTGGTTGAGCATTGACCTATGAACCAGGTAGTCACAGTTCAATTCCCTGTCAGGGCACATGCAGAGGTTGCATGCCTTCCGCACACTGTGCAGAGGTGTGTTAGGGAGAAACCAAGCTGTGGAGTTGCTCAGTTTGCTGCTGTTGTTTTAATTCCCAGGGCTATTCCATCCAGTGCAGTAGCCTCTGGTCACAGGCAGCAACTGAGCTCTTGAAATGTGGCTAATGTGAGTAGAGAACTAAATTTTTAGTTTTTAAAACAGAATCAGTACAAGACATTTTTTTTCTGTTAAATTCAATTTTATTTTAGGACAAACAAATAATTATACTCTAATAATTGCATTGCATAAGATATTACCATAATAGTGTAGGGCACACGCTGGGGCATGGCATGCCTTGCTGTAGGTTGGCCACGTGTGGGTGTTTTTAGGGTTATGTGTGAACACATCAGCAATTTAATTGGTCTCAATGGACTGATTCAGTTCGAATGATATTTTTCTGTGCACGGATCTAATACTGCAATGTGTTTACTCACAGGATGAGTTGCATGACACCTTTGTAAATCATAATTGGCAATTAAACCAAAATACATATTAATTTAATTATAATATAATTCTATTAGTTTTCTGTGGGGGAACACAAATGTAAATTTAAAATGGAGACATACAACTGACATAGAATCAAATGGAGATGCAGAAGCTAGGGATGACCAACATGTTAAAGAAAACAGGAGGCGAAGAAGGTACAGCATGGATTTCATAATGAATGGCAATAGCAATCACTGTGGTAAAGCAAAACCAAAAGGCTGTGTTTGTTTTGAAAAAACACACACAACAACATTTTAAAAATGAAGTGAAAATATTGAGACGTTTTCAGCAAATTCACAGTGAATTTGATAAGAAGTTTTTTCTCAGCATTCAAAAAAGAATTGGTGTAACCCATGAAAAGATGCCCAATATCATTAGTCATTAAGGAAATGCAAATGAAAATCACAATGAGATGCTGCTTCACAGCCATGAGGTTGGCTAGTATACCCTCTCCCCACAGAAAAACAAAGCAAACAAACAGTATGGCATCTCCTCATACAGCCCTGGCCAGTTTGGCTCAGTGGTAGAGCATCAGCCCTCATACAGAAGGGTCACCGGTTTGATTCCTGGTCAGTGGCATGTACCTGGGTTGTGGGTTCACTCCTTGCACCTGGTTGGAGCCGTGCAGGAGGCAACTAACCAATATATCTCTCACATGGATGTTGCTTCTCTCTCACTCTCCCCACCCCCCTTCCACTCTCTGTGAAAAGCAATGGAAAAAATATCATCAGGTGAGGATTAACAAAAACAAACAAACAAAAAAACAAACAACAAAAAAATTGAACATACAAATACCATATGACCCAATAATTCCACCAAAGAAAGTGAAAGCTGGAATTTCAACAATTACTGGCACACTCACGTTAATAGCAACGTTATTCACAATAGCCCAAAGCTGGAAGCAACTCAAGTGTCCATTGACAAATGACTGGATGAACAAAGTATGGTCCATAAATACAATGGAATATCTAGCCTTTAAAAGGAAGGGAATTCTGACACCTGCTACAACAAGGATGAACTTTACAGACACTATTGTAAGTGAAATAAGCCAGTCACAAAAGAATGAATATGGTATGATTCCACTTATATGAGGTTCCTAGGACAGTCAGATTCATGGAGACAGAAAGTAGAATGGCGATTGCCAGGGGCGGAGGGGAGGGGCGGGATGGGGAGTTTGTGTTTCATGGCGACAAAGTTTCAATTGCAGAAGATGAAAAAGAGTTCTGGAGATGGATGGTGGTGAGGGCTGCACAACAGTATGAAAGTGCTAATGCGTTAAAATGGTGCATTTTACATTGTGTATATTTTATAATAAAAAAGAACCCATGAAAAATTTGCCTGAAATCAGAACAAAATGTTAAACAAAAAATTTTTAAATAGGCTTTTTATTGAAAAATTTGTTTCATTGAGAAAGAAGAAGGGAGAGGGAAGAGAGAAAAACATGGATGTGAGAGAGAAACATCAATTGGCTGCCTCCCGCACACACCTGGACGGGAGATGGAGCCCAAAACCTGGGCATGTGCCCTCAGTGGGAATTGAACTGGTGACCTTTTGGTACACGGGATGACACTCAACCACTGAGCCACACTGGCTAGGGCTAAAATAGGTTTTAATAGGATCAGAGACTGCAATTTTGGCCAGCCATAAAATGACTTGGAGCCTTGTACACACATGCACACACACAATTTTTATGTTTCTATCTCTTTCCCTTCCTCTCTGAAGTCAATAAAAACATGAAAAAAACCACACAATTTTAATGGAAACATGGTAAAATAAATTATTATTTTAGTTGTAAAAAATTTTTAGAAAATTATGAGAGAAAAACTAAAAAGATATTTTATAAAAAGTAAACAATCTTCAATTAAGCCACCAATTGCCTATAGAATATAAGAACTATCAAAGATAATTCAAATTTTGAAATATAGCAAACTTTAGCTGAGTCATGGCTATGTGACAATTGCCCAATTAATACTTTGGATATATTTAGTCTTAAAGGTCTTCTAAAATTATGAAAAAACATTGCAAATACATAGCTTTAAAAAACCCAACAAATTGTGCCATAGATATTTTAATCTGACAAGAATTTCAGTTAGATATAAAAACATTAGTTTATTTCATACCAGACTAGAGGCCCGGTGCATGAAATCCATGCATGGGTTTGGTCCCTAGGCCTGGCCAGCAATCAAAGCACGAGCATCTGGCATGGAAAGGCAGGTGACCTCTGAGCCCTGGGCAGCACCTGAACCCCTGGGCCCCCGCATGCCCCCCTCCACCTGAGTCCCCACACAGAGATGTGGTTAGCGCAGCCAGATGCCGCAGGCCGGGGTGCAGCGTGAGCCTCTGGGCCACCCAGTGGCACCATACGGAAGCTGGGCAGGCAGCATGCTCTCTCCTGGCCGGCCTCACAGACCAGCTCCAGCGCGAACCCACAGGCAGCCCAACTGGCTCCTGTGGTCCCAGCAGCTGTGGCCTGGCTCACCTGGAAGAGGCCACACGGGTGCGAGGCCGACTCCTCATGGGGAGCAGGCTCCTCATGGGCACCCGGAACCTGAGCAAGGGGGCTTCCCTGGTGTGTGAGCCCTGGTGTCCTGGGGGAGGGTAGCAGGCAGAGTGAGAGTAAGCTTGGCAGACACCCACATTCTCACTGCACCTCTATCCCTGACACTCCTGCCCCCAGGTAGCCAGTGAGAGGTTGCAGCTCCCATCCCCAGTTCCTGTCCCAGTCTGGGGCCCGGCCCTGATCGGGCAATCAGGGCCTGATGGCCACTGGTCACCGTCTGCACGGCAATCAGTGGGGCAATTGAGCCCCTGCTCATATCCACCTTGGCCTGGCACCACCCACTCACCTGCTCCACCATCCCACTGTGGTCCCACTCTCGTTGGGGCCCACAGGGCCAACAGCACCTCCACTGCCACCTGCTGCCAGTGCTGCGTTGCCGATACCCACCATGTTCCATGCCACCCCCTGGTGGTCAGCACACATCATAGCAAGCAGTGGAACTCCCGGTCCAACTCTCGAGGACAATTTGCATATTAGGCTTTTATTATATAGGACTAGAGGCCCGGTGCACAAAATTTGTGCACTGAGGGGAGGTTCCCTCAACCCAGGCTGCACCCTCTCCAATCGGGGACCCCTTGGGGGATGTCCAACCGCCGGTTTAGGCCTGATCCCTGTCAGACATCCCTCTCACAATCTGGGACCACTGGCTCCTAACCGCTCACCTGCCTGCCTGCCTGATCACCCCTAACTGCCTGTGCCTGCCTGCCTGATCACCCCTAACCTCTCTGCCTGCCTGATCACCTCCAACTGCCTCTGCTTGCCTGATCACCCCTAACTGCTCTCCCCTGGCGGCCTGATCTCACCCCCAACTGTTCTCCTCTGCCAGTCTAGTTGCCCCCTACTGCCCTCCCTTGCTGGTCTGATCTCGCCCCCAAGTGCCCTCCCCTGCCAGCCTGATCTCACCCTCAATTGCCCTTCCCTGACAGTCTGATTGCTCCTAACTGCCTCTGCCTGCCTGATCACCCCTAACTGCCCTCCCCTGCAGGCCTGATCTCACCCCCAACTGCCCTCTTCTACTGGCCAATTTGGTTCTGATTGGCCAGTTTCTATGCCAGTCAACGTCAAAAGCTCCGCCTCCTAGGCAACCATTGGTTCCTCATAGTTCACCCAGATTTGGTTCTGACTGGTCAGTTTCTATGCCAGTCAGTGTCAAAAGCTCCGCCTCCTAGGTAGCCATTGGCTCCTCACACTTCACCCAGATTTGGTTCTGATTGGTCAGTTTCTATGCCAGTCAGCGTCTCTGGGCCTATCAACGGGGTCTGATCGGAAAGGTGGGGCTGATCAGCAGCCCCGGTGGAGGCCTGGAGAAAAATGGAGGCGGCTGCTGGCCCAGCTGGGAGAGAGAGAGGCAAGTGCTGATCAACAGCAGCCACACAGGCTACAGATCAGACCTTGCTTCTCTCTTCAAGCCTCTCTCCGGGCCTGATTCGCAGCCAGTGCTGGGTCACTGTGCCTGCAGCCTCAGCAGTCAGTGCTGGGTTGCCATGGCAGCCCAACCCAGACTGCAGGACTGACTTCCAGTTGGTTGAGCCTCTGGTCATGATGGACCCAGGGTTTTTATATATTAGGATGGTGCTCCAACTATGGTCAGTCAAAAATCTGGATTTATTGAAATTTCAAAACAAGAGACTAACATTTCCCTATTGCCTCCTTCCACTGTAAGATGCATATAGAAAATACCTGGGCTCCTTTTTAGAAGCAGATTCCATGGAAAGTGTGATGGACACAGTCATATTCATGTAAATGCTGTGGACACTAGTCTGTGGGAAGGAGGGAGCAATGAACGTGATGATCTGCATCTTCATCTGTGCTCACTGGTTGAGTCATGGGAGTTTTGCAAAGATTTACTCTGCTGTCAATTCCAATGCAATATTTTCTTGAAACAAAAGAGGTTTATACCCAATGTTTAATAGTCAAGGGTGAAACATGGCAGTGTGAGCTCTGTTTTCTCACTGATGTCACATTGTATAGGAATGAGACAAATTTGAAGCTCTATGGAAAGAAAAGCATACTTGTCACCCAGCTAGAAGAGTACAAGAATTATACTGAAATTGAAACTTCTCATAATATAACTCAATAAGAATGATTTCATACATTTCCCAATATGTGTCAATATGCAAAATATTTTGAATTGTAATACCAACATCATGTAAATTATCCGGAAAACCTATAAGAAAATTTTGAAGAACGTTTTGTTGCAATTGATACACTTAGAGTTACTTTTCAATGTCTCCAGTACCGCTTTACATTCCATGCTAACAATACTGAGCTGACTCTAGTCAGTGAACTGGCAAAGCATGGACAGACAGACGAACGGACGGGCACAGCTTTGAAATGGATATGCTTCCACTTCTAACAGTTCTTCTAAGAAAGATGACTTTACTTTGCCAATGGGGAAGTAATGAGAGGAAAGTGATTTTTTGGTACTTGATTCAGTAATTGGAAAACTTTTAAGTATGCCTGGAACAACCTGGGTATGTGAGTCCACTTTGTCAGCTGCAAATATAAATACAGAGCAAACGTGTCCACTGAAAATTGTAGTGTCTGGATTGAGCTGTGCTGTAAGTGTCAAACACACCCTGGATTTCAAACTTTTAAACCAACAACAACACACAGGCACAGATGTCATTAATAATTTTTATACTTGTTGAAGTGAGGAAATTTTAGAAATATTGGGTGAAATAAAATACAATATTGAAATTGATTTCACCTGTTTCTACCTTTTAAAATGTGGTTACTGAAAGATTTTCAATTACACAAGTGGCTTACATTATGATTCTGTTGAACCCCTCCCTTCTTATTTGTCCAACCTCCCTCTGGGAGAAATGTCCCCTGTGACTGGGTCCAACAAGAGGGCAATTTAAAGTGCTGGCCTCCTCCTCCACCTCCACTATGGAAGCTGAAGGAGCCAGATCCAGGCAGGAGCCCTGAACCTGGGCATGAGAGCCTTCCCTGGGCTTTGGTTCTGCAGTAAGTGGTGCAGAGACAGAGTTTGGTTGGAAGTCAAACTCAACAAGGTGCCAGCGGTACTGCTGGTACTAATGGGGTGGGGGGGATGGGTGCTGCAGAACCAAACAGAAGGCCCACCAGACAGGCAGCCAGAGGAATATGCTGAATCAGGCAAAGATGGTGCCAAGCATCAAGTCTGAAGGGTTAGGTAAGCCTCCCAACAGGGAATAAGAGAGAAGGATGGGAGCCAGGAAGATGGGAATGGGTGCCGTGGAGTGGAGCTCGAACTGTCACTAAGAGTGGTGGATGGGGTGGTAGCTGAAAGGAACCACATGAAGATTAAGTAAGAGTTAGGAGAGGACCCCATGCCTGTCCTAATCAGCCCTTCTGCTAAGAAAACCATCCTCTGAGTTCTGGAGAAACATCTGGTTTCATTGAGAAATAGGATCCTCTGGAACCATCAGTGTCATGGCAACCATGAAGGAGCAGTGGGGGTCCCTGCTGGCAAAGGAGAGACAGGCGTGACCTCCTGCCTCCTGCCTCCTCCCTCCTCCCTACTCCTCCTCCCTCCTTCCTCCTGCCTCCTCTCTCCTGACTCCTCCTCCTGCCTTTTCCCTTCTCCCTCCTCCTTTCTTCCCTCCTGCCTCCTCCCCTGCCTCCTCCCTCCTCCCTCCTCCCTACTCCTTCTCCTCTCTACTGCCTCTTCCCTCCTCCCTCCTCCTCCTCCCTCCTGCTCTTCCCTCCTCCCTCCTGCCTCCTCCCCCTGCCTCCTCCTTATTCCCTACTCCTCCTCCTCCCTTCTCCCTTCTCCTCCTCCCTCCTGCCTCTTCTCTCCTCCTCTTCCCTCCTGCCTCTTCCCTCCTCCCTCCTGCTCTTCCCTCCTCCCTCCTGCCTCCTCCCCCTGCCTCCTCCTTATTCCCTACTCCTCCTCCTCCCTTCTCCCTTCTCCTCCTCCCTCCTGCCTCTTCTCTCCTCCTCTTCCCTCCTCCCTCCTCCTCTTCCCTCCTCCCTCCTGCCTCCTCCCCCTGCCTCCTCCTTATTCCCTACTCCTCCTCCTCCCTTCTCCTCCTCCCTCCTCTCTCCTCCTCCTCCCTCCTGCCTCTTCCCTCCTCCATCCTGCCTCCTCCCCCTGCCTCCTCCTTATTCCCTACTCCTCCTCCTCCCTTCTCCCTTCTCCTCCTCCCTCTTGCCTCCTGCCTCTTCCCTCCTCCTCCTCCTTCCTGCCTCTTCCCTCCTCCCTCCTGCCTTTTCCCTCCTCCCTACTCCTCCTCCCTCCTTCCTCCTCCCTCCTTCCTCCTCTCTCCTGCCTCCTCCCTCCTGCCTCTTCCCTCCTCCCTCCTCCTCTTTCTTCCATTCTGCCTCCTCCCCTGCCTCCTCCCTCCTCCTTCTCCTCCTCCCTCCTGCTCTTCCCTCCTCCCTCCTGCCTCCTCCCCCTGCCTCCTCCTTATTCCCTACTCCTCCTCCCTTCTCCCTACTCCTCCTCCCTCTTGCCTTCTGCCTCCTCCCTCGTCCCTCCTGCCTGGGGGAGGGAGGTGGCTCCGTGGAGGGGGAGTGGAGCTGGGCTCTGCTGTTTCCTGTCCCCTCATTCTGCTTTCCCTAGAGACCAGATCATGCCATTCCCATCAACGGGATGGATTACGTTCCCATTTTGCTTTCGATAGAGTAGGAATATGGCCATTTGCCAGGGTTCTTATCCCAGCATTAAAAATGGTTCAGCAATCTGGAGAAAGGCTGTGCATAGATTAAATAAGAGTCCGGAGATGAAAGATAATTTTGAAAGGCATTGGGGGTCAGAGGACCTTTAGCTAAAGGAGCTAAAGATCTAAGTTCTTAGTTCCCCTTGACTCAGGACCCTGTGCTTTTTATTAACACAATTTGTCCTAAGGCAAGGTGGAGATAATATACTTTAAAGGGTAGGGTACAGAAGCATTGTCAGATTGGGGAATAGCCTACAGCTGTTCAGGTGTTTGGCCAACAGGAGGCAATAACATGTAGATTAAGATGCCCTGAGCTGTCTGGCAGCAAACAATCATCCTATTCAGGTTTGGGGGAAATGCCTTTTTAGCAGTTCTAACAGATGATTACATATGTGACTCAGCCCTTGTTGAGCCCCCAAGTTTCATCAACCTTTTGATGAAACTCTTGTAATTATGACATGCTGGAATTGGCTTCTGGCAGCCATTGTCCAGGGTTTCCATTCCATGTCTACATGGTCCAACTCAGCATCAGGCTGGCTTAGCTTGTGTTTCCAGCCACAGCCCCTGAGTCCATTGGGTGTGGGGCCATGCAGCTATGGAGGGAACCCAGTGAAAGCGAGAGAGCCACAAGAAACCAGAGCACCAAGAGAAAATGCCTTTGTTTCGGGGAGTATGTATTCCCACATTTTCATAGACTTGCATCAGCCCTGTCCCTTCTGGCCAATAATCTCTGTTCCCAGGTTTGAATGACAGTTGCCTTCCCTATGTCACCCCAACTTCACTGGGCATGCATCCATCTCCCCTTGTCCAGTCCCTTCCCCTAGTGATCTGCAGGAACGGACCAGTGAGTCCCTGGGGATGCAAACTTGCAGCTTCCTGGTGAGGCTGCCCAGGTGACATGCTTAAAATGTCAGGCCTCCCTTTCGCTCCTTTCCTGTTACTAATAACTGGCTAATTACACGGTATCAGCACTGCTCTACCCAGCTTTGATTTCACGCCTAAGTCATTCAATTGCCAGAACTGTGAGGTGACACATCCTCTGGCTTCCTTAGCTGCAACCCCAGGCAGGTCTGGCTGAACACCTGACCTGTGGCCCCAGGTGAGTAATACCTGTTCCACCTTCAGGCTGCAGAATGTCTTGAGAGCCAGGACACCTGGCTTCTAGGCCTGGCTCTGCCACTATTTGCATGACTTTAGGCAAATCACATCACCTCTCTGGGCCTCAGTTTCCACACCTGAGAAACGAAGGGGTTGCATTACATTAGTATTCTCTGCTTTTAATGTTTCCCTCCTTAACATAGCCAGTGATGTATATACACCTACAAGACTCACACTCATATGAATCCCCTGGGTGCTAACTTCATCCCTCTCTTTCCCACTCAAGCAAGTCTATCAGGCCCTGGCTGGCTTGGCTTAGTGGATAGAGTGTAGGCCTGTGGCCTGAAGGATCCCAGTTTGATTCCCGTCAAGGGCACTTCCTGGGTGGCGGGCTCGGTTCCCAGTAGGGGGCGTGCAGGAGGCAGCCGGTCAGTGATTCTCATCATTGACGTTTCAATCTCTCTCTCCCTTTCCCTTCCTCTCTGAAATCAATAAAAAAAAAAAATATGTCTTTAAAAAAGAAAGAAAGTCTATCAGGATTCAAGGAAAGGCGAGGGAACCTTTGAGTGTGTTGTTATTAATATTATAAAGAATCAATAGCCTGCAAGCTTGGTGTTTGGCTGCAATGGTTGCACTTGTTGAGGATTGAATGACCCACTTTCAGAATGAAAAGCGGTGGCAGGGGAGCATGAGGAAGAAGAACTCATCGCGTGGATAGCGAGGAGTGAGCGTGAGACAGACTAGGGACCGCTAGTTTCCCATTGGTCTCAGTCGTGTCAAACCTCCCATCTGGCGAGGTTCTCAGTAAGCTGAGAGTGATAAAAACCATTTTTATACAAAGTCCCAAAGTGCTCACCAAAGACTTCAACTCATGGTCACCTGCAGAAGCAAAGACCTGGACCTGCGCTGCAAGGAGCTGACAGACAGCATGCTGTCCCCAGTAGGACCTCTGCTTAGAGGCCTTCACAGGCATCTCTGACCCTGTGGTCCCGCCCTCAGCACTGGCTTTCTGAGCCGTGTCAGGTGTGACTGCAGAGTTCTAGTCTATTGACGGGCGCCACGTGTCTCCCTGCACAGCTGCCGGTGTCGGGAGCCAGGGGCGGCAGCGACTGAACTAGGTCTGACGGAGCTTGGCTTCCCACCCTCTGCCCCGTTCCTCTCTGCTGAGTGCTGCTTCCCCAAACGCCTGCCAAGAAGGTCCTCCTCTCTGCTCTTCACCAGCTATTCTCATCAGTGCTGTGCCATCTCTTCATGGTCACTGCATCTCATTGCAAGAGAAGATCCCTCTGGTCCATGCTAATCCCGCCCCTGGTCCTTTGATTCGACACCCGGTGCCCAGCAGTCATTTTTCTGTCGCCTTCTTCAGCTTCTCTCCTCCCTGATAGACTGCAAACTGCACGAGGGCAGAGATGGTGTTAGTTCTTCCCTGCTCTGCTACCTCTGCTAAGGACAGCCACTGGTGTGACAGGCACTTTAGGAGGTGGCTGTTGAATACGCAAATGACCAAAAGATTGAATGCAGGAATAAATGAATGAAACTATCCTAATCTATTGATTTGCTCCCGTTAGCATGTACACACACTCTAGTTTTTCTCATCTTTTATGATAAACAATCACACAAACATCAAAAAGCATTGTCATGCAACGCTTGCAAACCTCTCAGTTTTCAGAGTACTTGAGCATTTGTCAGCTTCCATCGGTTCCAATCTCACATTCTGCTTCTCGTCGAACCTGGGCGATCTGGCATCTGCTGGCTCCATGGGAGTGAAACTGGCCCACCAACATTATCAAGAACCTTCCTGTTGCCACGTTCATGGGGCCAGTGTTTTGTCCTCACTTCATCTGCTGTCCTGACTCTAAATAACCCTAAAAGCATTTAAACATCTGCCGAATGGTGCATTATTCTTATGTCAGCAGAGAGGGTGTGGGGGACAGTCTTGATTTCTTAAAAGCACGGCAGTAACAGTGACAACAGCTATAGCTTTTAGTTTCCCCAAGTCAGTGGTCGGCAAACTCATTAGTCAACAGAGTGGCAAACCGCGGCTCGCGAGCCGCGGTTTGCCGACCACTGCCCCAAGTGATCTGATTCAGGGGGACTAAGCAGCAAGCCATTCCGAGAGTGTGGACATGTACCTGTTTAACCCCTCCCTCATCCATTCCACATGCCCACCCGTCATGAATCCCTTCCACGTGCCAGGTCTGGGGGAAAGGCAAGGCACAGGTTTCAGGAGGGGCCCTCGGATGGCTGTGTCCTATTCCAATGCGACAGCTAATGTTTTAACTAAAAAGAACAAATAATGATACTATTGACATGTAACATTCATATGGAAAACACACCTTATACATGTTCAGTCGGGTGAATTTTCACCATAGGAACACGGGGTGTTAACAGCCCTGCATTGGGAAACAGGCCCCGACCAGCATTTCCAAGGTGCCTCCCTCGCGAACACAGCCGCTGCCCGCCTGACTGTCACCACATAGGTCGGTGCGTCTGCTTTGTACTCCGTACACAAGGAACACTCCAGAAGGTGCTTGCCTGTGCCTGCTTGCTCTGTTCAATATGACACTTGCCAGTTTCACCAACCCTGCGTAAGTCGTTTTAGATCATTCTTCTCTTCACAGGCACAGTTTAGCATGGACCCATAACTGCCAAAAAACAAGAAAAAGGACATAGGTTCCAGTTCACGGCAACCCCCAGCCGAGGAACCACGCTGAGCTCCCGAGGGAAGGCAGCTCTTCCGAGGAAGCCTGGGAACCCAAGGTCAGTGTGAAGAAATGGACTGCGAGCGCCCGCCCCACCCCCGCAGTCAGGGAACCAGACCCAGGGCTGCATTTGGCCTGCCCGTGTCAGACATCCCCTCTGCTGGCAGCTTCAGGAGGACCAGGTCCCCAGGATAAAGACCCAGGACTACTTTCTAAACAAGGGCATCGGTCATTTTCCCAGGGAAGGCTCTAAACTTCAAGACTGGCCTGGATGGGAAAGCAGCGCCCTTCTTAACAGGGTCGCCTAACAATAGGGGCTGAGGTTGGTGGGTTTGGGGGGGGGGGTCCGGGGGACGGGGAGAGGGCAGGTAGTCTCCAATGCATGCCCGGCCCCCCTCCCCGCACTGCACACAGTTAGTTCTCCAAGGTAGGACGCCTGGGAGTAACCACAGAGGCTCAGAAGGAGGCTGGCAAACATTCAGCCACTGAGAAGGATGGAATACAACTACGTCTTGAATGTAGGCCACTGGCCTGGTGGTCCCTTTACCTCGCTCTCTCCCAATCCCAGAGCAAGGACAGGACCGCCTTTGGAAGGGCACTCCAGCTCCCAACACTGCAGATTCTAGGGAGAGGAAGTGGTGGATACTAAACACGGTGTCTAAAAAAAAGAGTCAAAAACATGGCTATATCTAAATAAATATGGATATGCATATTGTGAAAAAAGTTAAAACCTGGAGCTAGAATTTCTTAAGATTTCAACATTGACGTTGGGCCAGGAAAGGGCTTGAAAGTATCTTATGGCTCGAATTGCTTCAGGGGAGGCAGTAGATCGATGCAGAGAAACAAGTTCATATGGCAAGGGATTCAGAGTAATTCTCATATACTTGGTTCTCGAATATTGGATAATAAGTAGCAAGAGTTTGGTAGTGCCATATGCCAGCTTTATTAGAAAGAAGTGTTTAAATATACTCAGACCTGCAAAAAATCAATCAGCAGAAGAAATACTGTTGTTTGCAGTCAAACATTAAAATATAGAATATACATATACAGGTGTATGTACATGTATGCTTAATGGATTCCATTTATTTTGTTCTATTAAATTAGAAAGCACTAAGAATTATGGGCTATTAGGTAAAGAAGCAAATGTTTGGGGCCATGACCGTGGGTTTTGTATATTTGGATGGGACATGCACCTACAGACAGTGCGAAGTTTCTCATTGAAGACTGCTTTCGGGAGTAGCTGAGTCAAAGGACACACCTCCTTCAGAGCTGGAGGGCTGGCTGCTTAAACGCAGGAGGCAGCTGCAAAGGCATTCCTAGTGATTTTTGTTTGCATTCATCCCAGGAAAGAATTTCTGTGTTTCCCGCCATTGCGTATGGTTTTTAAGTAGCCCCAGTAATATGTCATTGGTTGTCTCTCTAGAGAAAGAAGAAAATCAAATGGTAGGAGAGAGGGAGTGCCAGCGGACGAAGTCACCTGTGTCACAGTTCAATTTCTGACATCTTATCCTCAGCTGATATCCTATTATGTTGAACCAGAAATGAGAGGTGAGAGGTTCACGCTTTTCAAGCTACTGACCGCAGCCTGTTGACGCCCCACTTGATAACACTGATAATGACAAGGGGCAGATGGATGTCTGGTCTTCCATGGCATTCTTAGCGTCATAAAGAAATCTCCTCTCCTCGCTCGCTTCAATTATGCACACCAGTGCCTCTCCCGGGACAGCCAGCCGCTTTAGTGTGGGAAAGCAGTTTGGGTACAAGCTATCCATTTTTCCACACACACACAGCAAAGACTTGCTGTTACTGAGATGTGATGGTGCTAACAAGTTTCATTGCCTCTTCAAGTAAAATAGGATGCACACTGCTGTAAGTAAATACACGTGGATAATTCAGCTCTACCACCATATTTGAGTAGTTATGTGAGGTAGTTGGCAAAAGTTGCCCCAGTTCTTCAACCCTCCTTACACGCATGCCTTTGTCATATAATGCTAGAGCATCATCCCACTCGCACTCTGAGTTGGCCACGTGACCTGCTGTGACCCAGTGGGAGGCCAGTGAGTGTGGCACAAGCAGAAGCTTGGCAGTGCTTGCATACCTGGGTGTGCTTGCTCCTGCTCATGTGCCCACACCATGGAACATGCGTGGGCCAGCTTGCTGAAGGGTAAGATCCATGAAGAGGGTGAATGACCCCAGTGGTCCGAGCTAAGTCTCTCATCCCAGACTAGCCAAGAGCCTGCTGATAGCCATCCATGTGAAAGAACCCAGCCAAGAGCAGCTGACTCGCATGACCCATAGCCAGGGCTGGCCTCACGGTCATGTGACCTTGGTAGTCACACAGGGTGCTGTGCTAAGAAAGGCTCCAAGCTTGCCTCTGCCATCATCATCTTGAAATCATTAATAAGTTTTGAATAAGGGATGCTGAGTTTTATTCTGCACTGAGCTCCACAAATTATGTAGTTGGCTGGCCCTGCCCATTCTTATCACTGATCCCAGTGAGCCTAGCTGAGATGAGCCATCCCTGGCCTACAGACTCAGGAGACAAATGAATTCTTATTATTTAAAAGACTGTGTTTGCCATTGTTTTTTACCTTATTATACAAAAGCAGATACAACCTCTTTGTTGGACACACAACTGGTGCCCCATCAGCGTTATCCCCAGTACATGTCTAATCGGCACCATGTCTCACAAAAACAATCTGGATTAATTGATAAACAGAACTCGCATTATCAAGTATATCTTTCTAATTCACATATACACCGCTGATTCGCAAAGAGCCGGGTCGTGCTTTCCCCACTGGCAGTTTCACCCAACCGGGCAGATACCAGCCATCCTCATTGCAATAACAGCAGCCCTCCCACCCCACGTGTGTGCCGTGGCATGATGGAGCAAAGAACCCTTCCTTTCATTTTGCTTGGGCGACTTCTGCTTTCTCTCCAAGCATTCTATTTGTCCTGAATTTGAGGCTGCTTTTACAAGCATGTTGACAAAAGGGGATAAAGCTCTTGTTGAATAGAACCAGATTTTAGATATTCACAGCCACGCTTCTCATTCACACTTTCCTTTGGCTGCTCGGGTGAGATCATCACACGCACAGATGCTCTTGTCCCGACAGATCCTGGAGTCCTGCTCACTATGCTTCTGAATCGCAATGTTTGTCCTACTATTTTTATCATCGCTTCTGCACTGCAGGAAACCACTTTTTAGTCATTAATCTATTTTTGTTAGTCAGAGCCACAACACAACATAATAGTAACAATAAACTAATGCAAATTTTACACACATAAACAATAACATGCACATGATACTGCTAAAACAAGTTATCCTAGCAACTGAGTTTTAACTGCATCTTGTTAAGAGTCTGACCAGGGGACATATGTAATACTTTCAACAATCTATAATAATAAAAGTATAATATGCAAATCGACTGAACAGCAGAATGACCGTCCAGACAACCATGTTATGACATGCACTGGCGCCAGGCCAGCCAAGGCAGGTGTGATGCAATTGGTCAGGGACACCACCATCGTCCCACGATCACCCCGCAGAGGGAGGACCAGGCCACCCTCTGCGCACACTGATCGATTGTGGAGCCCCGGCCTGCAGCCACAGAGGGAGGCCCGGGACCACCCAGCTGGCAATGCTGCAGTGGGTGGGGGGGGCCTCCCTCTGCAGGGCAATCGATCTGGGGTCCTCCGCCATTGATTGCCCCACAGAGGGAGGCCCAGGCCAGCCAAGTGATCACACCCCACACCTGTCACCTGTAGAGGGAGGCATCTGGCGGGAGAGGGGGGCAGTGCCGCACAGATGGCAAGCAGTGGCAGCAGTGGGGGTGGGACCAGCTGCCGGCAGCCGGGGGAAGGAAAGCCCCAATAGGCCCTGATCACCAGCCAGGCTTAGGGACCCTACTGAGGGATTGCGAGAGGGCGCAGGCTAGAATGAGGGACACCCCTTCCTGTGCATGAATTTTGTGCACTAGGCCTCTAGTAAAGAATTATAAAGTAACTAGAGGCCCAGTGCACAAATTTGTGCACAGGTGGAGTCCCTTGGCCTTGCTGGCGATGGAGGCCAGCCTGCCTGGGAGGGACCAGCTGGGAAGGGACTGAGGGAGGGCTCCAGGGCATGTCCGGCCCTCTCACCTAGTCCCAATTGGCTGGACCCCAGCAGCAAGCTAACCTACTGGTAGGAGTGTCTGCCCCCTGGTGGTCAGTGTGTGTCATAGCAACTGGTCGAGTGGTCAACTGTTCAGTTGACCGATCGTTTGGACACTTAGCACATAACACTTTTATTATATAGGATTATATAGGATAATGATAATCTATATATATAAAAGCCTAAGCTACCGTTACAACTGGATGACCGGCCAGTAGTTATGTTGTGCACTGACCACCAGGGGGCAGATGCTCAACGCAGAAGCTGCCCACTGGTGGTCAGTGCGCTCCCACAGCCAACCTCCCGCGGCCAGCCAACCTCCCATGTCCCTCCTCCCCCTGACCCCCCAGCCGGTCCTGATCAAGATTGGGTGAGACTGCCCCGATCACCAACCTGGCCAAGGGACCCCATCCATGCACAAATTCAGGCACCAGACCTCTAGTAGTAAAACAAAATTGTTTGACCAATTTGAGTCATCTGCATAGTTGAACTATTATTAAGAATAAATGGTAATTGACAACTTTTCTTCCATTTCAAAGTTTAAAAAATCTTTAAAAAATATTTTTATTGATTTCAGAGAGAGAGGGAGCAAGAGATAGACACATCAGTGATGAGAGACAATCATTGATCAGCTGCCTCCTGCACACCGCATACTGCAACCCAGGTATGTGTCCTGACCGGGAATCAAACCATAATGACCTCCTAGTTCATGGGTCAATACCCAAGCACTGAGCCACACTGGCTAGACAAAGTTTAAAAATTCTTAAGTACATTTCTTCATTGCTTATGCCACATAAACTGCCAAACCACTTGAGGACCATTTGTTTTACAGACAAATGAATCACATTTTAGAAACCATGACCTACAATATAAAGCCTGAGCTCTTTGACATGGCATGTGAGCCATCCCATATCTGGTCCCTTGATTAGTATGACAACAATCGTTTTCATTTACTGATACTTCACATGGCAGCATGTGACCAGGTGCCACTCTAAGCATCACAAATGGGTTGTCACTTGTCCAATGCACACTAACCCTATGTATTCATAGTGTTGCCACTATGAATGTATAGATGGGGAACCCTGAACGACCAGTTCTTGCTCGAGGTCACAAAGTCACTAAGAGGCCGAGTAGGAATGTGCACCAAAGCGTGTCTAGCTCTTAAAGACCATTTACTTGGCTCCCCACTCGCCTCTTCAACATCCCCTTCCTGTGCTCCCTCACAAACATGCACAGCCTGTGTGCCCCAGCCACCACACTCCCTTCAGTTCCCCAGGAAGGTGACCTTCTGCCCATGTGTGTGCCCATCTTGCTCCCTCTGTCTAGTATGTTCTCCTTCATTTCTCCCCGTGTCACCTGGGCGAACTTTCACTCCCCCTTCAGGACTCAGTTTAAGAGTCTTCTCTGTGAAGTCTTTCCACACGCCAGCATTTTTACCTTGTCTGTAACAACCTAAATTTTACGTCTTTCCATTCTCCAAACGAAGATGCAAAAGGGTCCAGAGTGACAGCTGAGTTGTTAAGAATTACAATATGACAGAATTTACTATATTGTGTCTGATTGCTCCCCGGTCTGTCATCAGTTGGCTCCACTTATTGACTTATGCCTCAATGAATGCGCAATGCCTTACTTAAAACCTTATTCTCAGGTGGTTGGAGAATAAAATTAATTCTAGCAACTATTTAACTCCATGAGGCACAGGAAATCTGTTCTCTATTTCACCCTTTCTAATTTAGTCTCCGAGAGTGAGACCCAGGGAAATAGGTAGTTTCTAAATTCACTATCTCTGGATACTTAGAAAACACAGATCCCCTGGCCAGCGTGGCTCAGGTGGTTGGGCATCGTCCGATGTGCCAGGAAGTCCCTGGTTTGATTTCCTGTCCAGGGCACATGCCCAGGTTGTGGGCTCTGGTGGGGCATGTGCAGTAGGCAGCCCAAGGATATTGCACTCTCACATCAATATTTCTCTCTCTTTCTCTCCTTTCCTCTCTCTCTAACAATCAATAAACTGTTCTTTAACAACAACAACACAGCTCTACCAAGGTGACAAGAGCATGTCTTCAGATCTGCTGTAACTAGGAAGCTGTAAGTGAAACCGTTAGTTATGTTCTCTCTGAAGAAAAAGTAGAAGGTACCTAGTAATGGTCTGGCACACTCACCTCAGCCATATACACTTTGAGCCTGCACCCCTGCAAACATGTGCATTTTTTTTTAATTTGTTATTTTTTAAAATCCTCACCAGAGGGTATTTTTCCATTGGGTTTTAGAGAGAGTGGAAGGGAGAGAGAGAGAGAGCATGCAACAGAGAGAGAAACATGGATGTGAGAGAGACACATTGATTCGTTGTCTTCGCATATGTTCCAACCAGGGCTGAGGATCAAGCCTGCAACCTAGGTATGTGCCCTCGATTGGAATGGAACCTAGGTCCCTTCAGCCCACAGGCCAATGCTCATGGAGCCAAACCGGCCAGTGTATTTATTTATAGTTTATGTATGTGTACTGTACTATTGTAGTCATATTCAATATATTATAAAACATCCATGAAATGAAAGCTAAAAGGAATGAGGTAAGGATAACTATAAACAAAAGTTCTACTGTTTTCCTTCTTTACCCAGTGAACCATCTGGATACCTGCTGGGCTACCTTCACAGTATAGTTGAAGACCAAGAGTACAGGTCATTGACTAGACAAGTATCAACTGGCCTCCATGGATCCAGATGCTGGGCCACCCCTGGGGTCCCCAGCACCTGGCTGCCCCTGTGGACCCAGGATCCAGTTCCACCCACATGGATCCAAACATGAGGCTGGTCCCCATGTACCCACGCACCAGGGTTGCTCACCTGCTGACCCAGGCACCTGACCTATCCACCCAAGGACTCCAGCAGCAAGCCCACATATGGATTCTACCAGATGGCCTGCCCAGAACCTCTGGATGGGCTGCCTGGTGAAGAGCTTTGCCTGCAGAGGCCAGTCTGTAAAGACTGGAAGATGTGCCTACTTCCTCAAATGCACAGACACCAATGCAAGGCCACAGGGATCATGAATAATCTAGAATGCATGACACCAGCAAATTGAAACTAATAACACTCCAATGACTAACCCTAAAGAAATGGACCTATTAATTTTCTGATAAATAATTCAAAATAATCCTCTTAAATGCCATGAACTACAAGAAAACACAGATAAACAACCTAAGTAAAATGAGGAAAACAATGCATAAACAACATGGGAAGTTCAACAAAGAAATAGGTACCATTAAATAGAGAGAGAAATCCTAGATTTAAAAACTACAGTGACTGAACTGAAGAATCAATAGAAAGCTTCAACGCAGACTCAACCAAGCAGGAGAAAAAAATAGTGAGCTAGAAGGTAGATCATTTAAAATAATCCAGTCAGAGGAGCAAAAACAAAAAAAGGAAAGAGATAAAGAAAGCCTATGGAAATTACAGGATACCATTAAAAGAAATAATCTCTGCCCTGGCTGGTGTTGCTCAGTGGTTAGAGCATTGGCTCTTGCACCAAAGGGTCATCTAATTGGTTCCCAGTCAAAGGCACATACCTCAGTTGCAGGTTCAATCCCTGGCCCTAATAA
Organism: Corynorhinus townsendii; assembly: GCA_026230045.1. NCBI lineage: Eukaryota > Metazoa > Chordata > Mammalia > Chiroptera > Vespertilionidae > Corynorhinus > Corynorhinus townsendii. The sequence continues at coordinate 58,784,513 of JAPDVU010000009.1, read as the reverse complement.
GAACACATAGTCAATTTGTCTCCCTCACATCAATGTTTCTCTCTCTCTCTTCTCTCTCCCCTCCTCACCTCCTTTCCACTCTCAATGGAAAAAAATATCCTCAGGTGAAGATTAAAAAGAAAAATTAAAAAAAAAAGAAAGAAATTATGCATTTGGAGTCCCAAGAGGAGAATAGAGGGGGGGAAGGGGACAGAGAGCTTATCCTATATAATTAAGAGGTAATGTGCAAATTGACCATCGTGCCCTCACAAGATGGCTGCCTACGACCAGGCTGGCAGGGGGGTTAGTGAGGGACAGCCAAACAACTGAATAAACAGTCTGCATGGGGTGACCAGGCTGGCAGGGGAGTTAGTGAGGGATGATCAAACAACTGAACAGCAGTCTGCGTGGGGTGACTAGACCAGCAGGGGGGCGGGGGGGCAGTTGGGGGTGACCAGGCCAGCAGGCCAGCAGGGGGGCGGGGGGCGGGCAGTTGGGCTGCTGGCAGACAGGGGCCGGGGGGGTAGTGGTGTGGCGGGAGGGGCCGGGTGGTGGCACAGAGGATGGGCCGGACCCGCCCCTGTCCCTACTGCAGCCTCGCAGCCCACAGTTCCTTTCAAAGTGCACAAATTCATGCACTGGGCCCCTAGTCTATAATAATAAAAGTGTAATATGCTAATTAGACCAGATAGCCAAACTACCTTCTGACATCCTTCCAAACAACATTCCGGATGAAGCCGGGGCTACGAGGGCCAAGGCAAGCTGCCATGGCTGTGAGGCCCGAGCCCTTTGCACAAATTTCATGCATCGGGCCTCTAGTTATTAATAACAAACTACAACATTTGCTAATGACTGATTACTAGAATCATGTTGCATTCATTTCCCTTACGCATCTTACGCGCAGGCGCACCATTTCTCTCCACTAATACTAGCAGTGAGTATTTTAGCAGCTGATTGCCACATCATTAGTCTTGGACTGACTTGTTTGGTGTGTGCAACAGGGAATATTTTGCTTTCATAGAACAAGAAAAATAGGTTTATTTGCGTTATGCTTATTAATTTGTGCAGTTATTCCGTATCTGGTAAGTTCATGTTCAAGAAAAAAATGTTAATTTTTATTAGAATGTTCTATTATTTTATGTTAATGATGACTCATTTATTTCAGCCCTTTGTACAGTATTCAGCATCTCTACTGAAATAAACTTACGTTTCTATGAAAATTGAAGCTTTTGTGTTTTTGCGGCCACATAAACTTACACCTTGTTTATTTGGCCCATGTTGTCTTTGAGTTTGACATGCTTGACGTAGAAGAACCCTTTAAACCACCTGTCTGCATTTTTCCTAATGACAGCTCCTTGATGTTGTCTCTTTGTTAATTCAAAACAAGACCCACATGCTGACGGTTTTTGACCCAGAATTAGGTAACACCTTGTATATCCTCACCCACAAACTTTATTACAAAGCTATAGCCTTCAAAACAGCCTGGTACTCACATAAAAACAGACACATAGATCATTGGACCAGAATTGAGAGCCCACAATAAGTGGGCTCTCACACATATACAGTCAGTCAATGTTTGACAAGGGAGCCAAGAAAATGCAATGGGAAAAGGACAGTCTCTCCAATAAACAATGCTAAGAAAACTGGACTGTCACATGCAAAATAATTAAAGTGGACCCTATTTAACAGCACTCACAAAAATTACCTGGAAATGGATGGAAGATTTCAATGCAAGACCTGCAATGGTAAAACTACGAGGAAAGCATATGGGGAAAGCTCCTTGATATTGATCTTAGAAACAATCTTTAGGATATGAAAGCAAAAACACAAGCAACAAAAGAGAAAATCAGTAAACGAGACTACATCAAACTAAAAAGCTTCTGCACAACCAACGTCAACTAAATGAAAAGACAACCTACAGCGTGGGAGAAAACATCTGTACACCATCTACCTGTGAAGGGGTTAATATCCAAAGTACATAAGGGACTCGTACAGCTCAACAGAAAGAAAGAAAGAAAAGAATCCAATTAAAAATGGGCAAAGGGCCCTGGCTAAGTGGCTCTGTTGGTTGGAATGTCATCCTGTCCACGAAAAAAGGTAGTTCGATTCCCGGTCAGGGCACATACCTAGGTTGCAGGTTCAAACCCCGGTCTGGGCACGTACAAGAGGCAACTGATCAATGTTTCTCTCTCTCTTCTCTCTCACTCTGTCCGTTTCCCTCTGTCTTCTCTTTAAAATCAATAAAAACATATCCTTGGGTAAGGATTTTTTTAAATGGGCAAAGGAACTGGGGACATTTTTCCAAAGAAGACATACAAATGGCCAACAGGTACATAACAATGTCAGTGTCACTAATCAGGGGAATGCAAATCAAAATCACAAGGAAACATCACCTCACACCTGTTAAATGGCTATTATCAAACACACAAGGGGCAAGCTGTGGCGTGGATGTGGAGAAAGGGGAACCTGGTGCATTGTTGTTTTTTAATTAAATTTATTGGGGAGACACTGGTCAACATGAACATATAGGTTTCAGGCGATGGTGTATTATTGATGGGGATGTAAATTGGTGCAGCTACTATGGAGAACAATATAGAGATTCCTCAAAATATTAAACTATTGTATTCAGCAACTGTACTTCTGGGTATTTATCTGAAGGAAATAAAATCATTTCTCAAAGATATATCTGCACCCTCACGTTTACTGCAGCTAACACACAGAAACAACCTTAGTGTCCACGGATGGATGCATGGGTAAAGAAACTGTGACACATACACTGAGTGGCCAGATTATTATGATCTCTGAACGCATAATAACCTGGCCACTCAGTGTGTGTGTGTGTGTGTGTGTGTGTGTGTGTGTGTGTGTGTGTGTATGTATTAGAGGCCCGGTGCATGAATTTGTGCATGGGTGGGGTCCAGCCAGCCTGGCCAGGGGGAGGGGACATGGGTGGTTGGCCGGCCTGCCTGCTGGTCAAACTCCTGGTCGAGGGTACAATTTGCATTTAGCCTTTTATTATATAGAATATACACTGGGCCAGATTATTATGCATTCAGAGATCATAATAATCTGGCCACTCAGTGTATATACAATAAATATTATTCATCCATGAAAATGAAGGGAAGCCTGCTTTTTGTAACAACATGAATAGGCAGTGTGCTAGGTGAAATAAGACAGAGAAAGACAAACGTTGTATGTTCTCATTTATATGTGAAATCTAAAAATTTGAACTCAACAGAAATAGAGAGTAGAATGTTGGGTGCTAGGGGCCACAAGGTGGGGAAATGGGGGGATGCAGTTCAAAGGGTATAAACTTCCAGCTATAAGATGAGTAAATTGGGGCCCTAATGTGCTGCATCATGACTTTAACGAAACTGTATTATATTCTTGAAAGTTGTTAAGAGTAGGTCTTACATATTATTACCACTTACATACATACAAAGTGATACTTATGTAATGGGATGGAGGTGTTAGTTAATGCTATGGTGGTAATCATATCACTATATATGTGTATCAAATCAGCATGTGTACACACACCTTAAACTTACATGTTACATGTCTACAATATGTCAATAAAGCTGGGATAACAAAGAAAATTAATATAATTCACTGCACTACAAGAATAAAGTAGGAAAATCATTTCACAATCTCAAAAGACAGAAAAAATATGATAAAATTTAAAAAAACATTCATGGTTAAAAAACAAACGAACACAAACTCTAAGCAAAGAAGAGAGAGGAATTTTCTTAATCTGATAAAAAAAAAACACACAACTTCTAAAAACCCCTTCCGCAAACACGTTGCCTACTTGTGTAACATTGAGTGCTTTCCCTTTGAGATCAAAATGAGACCTTATTCTACCAAGCATTTCTATTATATTGTATTAGAAGCCTTAGTTGGTAGAAGAAGGCAACAAAAATAAATTAAAAGGTGTAAGGATTGGAAAGGAACCAAGTCGAGTTGCAGAAAACAGTGGCATTGTGTGGAAAGTTAAACTTAGGTACGCTCTGTGGCCCCACACTTTCCCCCCAGATGCGCATCTAGGGCCATTCGTGCACAGGTACACGAGGGCGGGCGTAGCAGCTTGTTCACAGGCCCCCAAACTTGGGGCCCAAATGCCCATCGAGAGTAGAATGGATAAATAAACTGTGGCACATTCACACGATCGATTACTATACGTCAGTGAAAATAAACGAACGGTAGCTACACACAATAATGCGGATGAATCTCAACAATAAAATATTGAGCAAAATAAATGTCTCAAAATATCTGTGATATGATTACATTTACATACAACTCAAAAAAAGTTGGAAAAAACTAAATAATATATTGCTTAGCAATGCACACATGGGTGATAAAACTAGCAGAAAAATTATTATTAGAAAAGTCAAAATGGAGTTTACCTCTAGGGAAAATGAACAGGTGCTATTGGAAGTGTTCTAAGGCACGAGGTGGTTGTTACAAGGGTCGTTTTATTCCTTAGGCTGTACGTATAGACCTTATATGTGTTTTATGTGATATATCGCACCATAAACTTTTTTTCAAAAGCAATTCTTTTTAGGTCTAATGACCAGTTTACAGAGAATACGAAGGGTAGAGGAACATATTAAAAGGCGGCAGGAGCAATCAATCACCAAAGTCTAGACCTGGGGGAAATCTAAAAGGGCAGCTTAGCTTGTTTCTTCAATACCAAGCTCCAAGGGGAAACAGGAGGTAAAGGAGGAGCCAGGAAATGATAAGACTAAAGAAACATGATTAGCCTCTTGCCATGCACGGGCCTTGCTGGGAACCCATTCAAACGATGTATCTGGCAACTGCAGATCTGTGAGCTGGATATCTGACGGTATCACGGTTGATTCTTCATTCTGTCGGGATGTGGTGATGGTATCATGGCTATGTTTCAAAAGGGGGCGGTCCTTGTCTTTTAGACTAGTTAATGAAATATTTACGAGTGAAATTAAATCAGTTTAAGATTTGGTTCAAAATAATACTGGGTGGGAGGGATGGTATAAAGAACACGAGCTGAAATTACTGAAGCTAACGATGGTATACTGGGCTTCATGAAATGTTAATGTTTGAAATTTTGCATACTAAAAATTAAACTAAAATATAAAACAGGCCAAAAAAGCTTTTGCTTAATAAAGATCTGTTTTTTTTAAAAAAAAATAGGGTTCATTCCCTTCCCCCCTTGCCCAAAATAGCAGCTTTCTCCACACAAACCAATCTCAATCATTGCTTTTCAATCTTTAATGTGCATATGAACCACTGGGGATCCGGTAAAATGCAGGTTTGGATTCAGAAGACCTGGGGTGGGGCTTGAGGTTCTGCATTTCTAACAAGCTCCCACGGGTTGCTGAAGACAGACTACCTCCAAGAACACAGCTTTCCACCTCCTCATAACCTCTATTCCACAGAGCCTATCTCTTCCAGGTTCCATCCCATTCAAACCCAGCTGCGTTCTGGGGCTCCTCTTGACAGTCACACCCTCGTCAACTTCTCCAGCATCCTTGCCCTTTTCTCTTCTGTGCAGCTTGTCTAGCAAAACTTTAACCCAAAGGCACTCCACCATTTCCAGGCTTGAACCCAAGCATTGGAATGGTACTGGAGAAAGCCGCCCATGATATGCTCTCTGTTGCACTGCTCTGCCCACCAACTCTCCATCTTTCACTATAGTACTTGCTTCTATTGCTCCCGATGCCCACTGCATATGTTCTCCTCTTCCCTCGTCCTGTCTCTTTTTATCTCTGATAATGACCTTGCCCTATCCTTCATTGTGAAAATAAAAGTTGACAGATAGGAAACTCTGTGTCTTTTCAACACCAAATATACAAGCTTTCACGTAACTGCTCCATCTTTTTTCTCATTATTCCCTCCTATAAAAAAATAAAAAACAGCAGTGCTGCTCAGCAGACTGAGCATTGACCCATGCACCAAGAGGTTACCAGTTCAATTCCCGGTCAGGGCACATGCTTGGGTTTCGGGTTCGATCCCCAGTGGAAGGCATGCAAGAGGCAGCCAACTGATGTTTCTCTCTCATTGATGTTTCTATCTTCTCTCCTCCCTTTTCCTTCCTCTCTAGCTAAAGAATAAAAACATATTTTAAAAATTAAAAATATATCATAACCTGTTCATTCACACACACTTTGGATCCCATTCCCTTTCAACTGAACCACTCCAATAGTGTACATGATCTAGACTCTGATATTATGAATTTTTTAAGCAAACATAAAATGAAGACAGTTCCCCTGATCCTGACCAATACCTAAATACTGCCTGATTTGGATTATCCATTTTACAGTTTATTTCCTTTCATTCATTCCTTAACCCAGTCCAATGTGATTTCCATTCTCACCGCTTCACCAAAATTGCGCTTGTCAATGTCTTCTACTACCTCTACGCTGCCAAGTCAAATAGACACTCTGTTGATTTCAATCACCTGTGTCTCAGCAACATTGGACCCAGCTGATGTAATGCTTGATGTTTTCTGTCCTTCTCCCCTGCAACCCCCCAAGTATTCTAATCCTCCTAGTCTTTCCTCCTTAGGAAACAGCATTACCAATGTGGGCTTCTTCAACTCCTATCAAATCCATCAGCATGGCTTCTTCTTTCTACCTCTCAAAGCATTTTTCTGATCCGTCCACTCCCATTTCATCTCCACTATAATTACAATAAACTAAATTGCCTCCTATTTCCCAAGGACGCCGTCTACTTCCTTCCCCCAGGGCCTTTGCACGTGCTCTCGCCTTGTCTAGAACCCTTACAAAATACATTCTGAGTTCCATATGGCCCAAGGTTTATTTTAGGGTCACAATCTCACAAGCCTTCCTGGACTCCGAGTCACTCCCAAATACCCTGAGAGAGGAGGAGGAGACATTTCTACACCGCGTTCTTGATACACCCTCCTGATCCACGTCCAAAACTGATGCTCAGGCTCCTGCTTGTTCGAAGCAGAAGACAAAGTCTGGTATATGACCAAGTCTAAGTTCATCTCCCATCACAGCAAAATTGGTACCAGGTTTCCTCTTGGCTTTCAGTTCCTCCCATAATGGAGGAAGACAGTATTCCCAAGCTTACCAATTTGAATTCATGCAGGAGAATGGAAACAGACGGGCACAATTTCTCTCCATCCCTTGATCACCTACCTTGTCGAGGCCAATGGGACACTAGCAAACATGCATAAGCAGATGTTGGGGGAGTTCTTGTGCACAAGGGCTCCCTCTCTCTTGCTGCTTTTGGAACCCAGCCACCCGATGAAGAAGACTGGGCCAGCTCCCTGGATATGGAGTCACATGGTCTGGTCAATTTCAATTGCTCCTGCCAATCCGTAGACACACAGTGAGACCATCTAAGATCAACACCTGCCACCAGCCCGTCAGCTGACTTGCTGCATGAGTGACCCAGGCAGGGGCAGTGGCTGTCCAGGTGATCCTTGCTGCAACTGCCAGCTCGCAGCATAATGAGCTATCAACACTTGTGGTTTTGAGCCACTAAGTTTTGGGGTGGTTTGTAATGCACCTCTTGAAGAAGTCTTTTTATATTGCAGATCCAATTGTGTTACTTCCCTACTTAAAATGCTTTGATCATTGTTCACGGTCCTGGGGAAAATCTAAGTCACTTAGTAATGCCTAAAGACACCCACGTGACCTGGAGGGCCTCATCTCCTAGCATGGCGCTCACACACCGTCTCACCCATCAGCACTGTTGCTGCTTCTCAAGTGGCCCCAGCCCTTCCTCCCTCAAGGCCCTCACACAAACTCTTCCTTCTGTCTGGAATGTTCTTCTGGGCTTTTCACCTTGTTGACTCCTGCTCCTCTCTCAAGTCCCAACTTAAATATGACATTAGCAGAGGGGACTCCTTTGACCATCTCTTCCCCTTCACCCTCCAAAAGAAGTTCGTGTCTCCAGCTCTGCAGTCTCATGGTGCCCTGCTATCCTCCTTCCTGGCAAATACCCCAGTTTGACATAAGGTCTTGTGCGATGGCATGTTTAACAGCTGCCTTCTCCACTGTAAACTCCATGAGAACAGGATGTTGTATTCACAAGGCTGCCCCGAACTTTGCACACTACCTGTCACATAGTAAGGTGGATAGATCTTTTCTGAGACAGGTGGTCATAGTGGTTAACTGTGCAGGCTCTGGGCTCAAATCCTAGGTCTGTCATGCACTAGCTGAGTGGCCTACTTAACTGCTTTGTGCCTCGGTTTCCCCATCTCTAAAATGGGGATAAAAATAGCACCCGCTCATTGAGTGGTTGGGTGGATTGTGCTCAGTAGTTGTCAATTATTTCTTACCGAAGGATGTCACCATACGTGCATAAGAGTGAACCAGAGCCGGAACACAGCCAGCACCTCTTCCTCTGGCTGTGGACAGAGCTATGATTCCCTCCATAGAACCTTCCCCACGGCTGGCTCCAGCCAGCGCTCTGCCTCGCTCAGCAAAGGGGTGTTCTCCAACTCCGACCCAGCCTGAGAAGATGCCTGACCCCTGAGCGAGCCCCAGGCCTTTGAGCCCTGGATTTTGCCTCCTGCCTTAAGGCCTGATTTCTCCCATGGAGAGTCAGATGTTCAGGGTCCGAGAGCACTGCATTGCCTCCCGGCTGTGGTAGCTAGCCTTTCTGTCACTTGATGACCCCTGGCTGAGCTGGGGTCTGCAGCCAGCAAACATCCACCCAAGACACAGTTCTGATGACCCCAAGAAATGCATCCATTGCCCTTAATGCCCACGCGCAGGCACACCCCCGCAAGGAACTGGCCACCTACGTGGACGTGGTGAGAGAAACGTGCATTTCTAATCACTGGTCCTCAGGAGCTGCGAGTTCAGGCTCTGGGCAGAAACAGCACACGGTCTGGGTGTTCGAAAAATAATCTTAAAAGGTGAAGGGCGAGGACTCCTAAGACAAGCAGTCGGGGTGAGGGGGAGGGGCGGGGAGAGAAAGAGAGAAGCAAGTGGGGTGAATAAAGAGAGAAGTGAGAGGGGTGGCGAGGGAGACGGTGAGAGGCAAGAGAGACTGAGGAGAGAGACCCAGAGGAGCAAGACAGGGGGAGAGAGATGGGAGGGAGGCAGGCTGGGGGGAGAGGGAGCAGAGGGAGAGCCCCTGCCTCCCAGCCTAGTGTAGGCAGCTGCACTGTTCCCCTCCGGAGGCTGCAGGTCCAGGGCTACAGCTCCCCAAGGCCTGGAGGCCCTTACCTTCCAACATGTCCAGCCGGATGCCCTGCGCGTGCTAATGAGGCCGTCTAGGGCAGCTCACAGCTGGCTCGGAGTGCTAGGAACTTACCAGACTGGGAGTCAGTGGGCTTCGGAATGATGGGCACAGCTTCGGGAGACCCCAGCAGAGGAGCCTGGCCTCCAGGTCCTTGGTGCTCACAGGTCCGCGGCTGTAGGACGATGGGTTTTCATTCAGTCAGGCTCCCACCCAAAGGCAGGGAGAGTCAGACCAAAAGGCAAAGGAGAGGAGGGGAACCTGCTTGTGTTTTTGTATTTAAATTGTTTTTGAGCCCACGTAGCCCTGAGAGTCACATGCTGCCTCCAACATCACCGGAGTCATCACATGATACAGGTCCCCATCATGTGATGAGACATATCTGCCCAACTTCAGCCCCCCACCCCCACCTCCAGCTCCCAGACTGACAGATAAAGTGTTTCTGGAGGAGCCCCCGTTCTCCCCCCCCACCCCCTCCCCCAATCAGTGCAGGAGGGAGGGATGCAGATGGAGAGCCCTGGGAGCCCAGGCGAGGCTGAGATACTGGGGGATAGTTAATATGCGCGCTCCCCCTCCCAGCCACTGCGCCTTGGAACGGCGCCAGCCCCATTTGAATCCCAGCCTTTGTGAATAACTCAAGTGTCGCCAGCAATTGCAGGCGTTTGAGCTCACACCATCCTGCCTCATCCTGAAAACCCAGCCCGGCTGCCTCCCGGCCCCAAGGCTTCCCAGCCTCACAGAGCAGTGGGAGCGGGCGGAGGTCGTGCAGGCCGCAAAGGGCACTGCTCCCGCCCGCCTTCCGCTCCTTTCCCAGCTGCAGAGGAGGCAGGTGGGGTGGGCTCTCCCTTTAGGGTGTCTCCTCTTCACTCAGCTCTGCTCTGACTGCAGCTCGCTCTCTCTCTCTCTCGTGTTTCCTGCCAATGCAGTAATTTCTCACTCATTCATTTATTCATTTACTCTAACATCTTTCACAGCACACGTGTCGCTGGGGCTCCTGCTGCGCTGCACGTCTGGTGCTGGGCGGGGAGGCAGGAGCAGGGAGGGACTCAATGCTGAAGAAACACATACAACAAGATGTCTAACCTTGAGGTGCACGTTGTCCATGAAAGAGGTAGCAGATGCAAATCTGAGTCACACACGCGCAGGCAGGGAAACATGGAAAACCTCCATTTGTCTATTCCCGGACTTCCTCTCTCCAGCCCTCCTTCCCCGATTCTGCCCGCTGTGGGAAACGTAACCAGTCACTTCCAAATGAACTAATCGGCGCGATTTTTCTCTGCTTCAGATTTAGAGTCGAGTGAAAGATTTTTGTTTTGTCATACTAGGGTTGAAACTAAGCTCTGGTACTCAAACTATAAACAACCTGCGTGGACTCCTGTCCTCAGAAGGAGACAGTATGACTATCACTTCGCAATCTGGGGGTCTATGTCAGCCAAGGATTATGTTTAGGACATCTGGGCAGCAGTTTAGAGGCCTCTGCTCCAAACCAGACGTGCTGTTCTGTACCGCCCTCCACAGTAAGAGCAGTGAAGGTGCGTGTTGCGGACACAGCTCGCCTACTCCTGGGTCCCATCCTAACTGAAGCAGCATCCATGGGATTTGGCAGGTGCCTCCTGGGCATCCGTAGTCCTGGAAGAACGGCATCGGTGAAGGTGTAGGGGTGGTAGTCTGGGGAGAGTGGGTTGAGAAGTACATTGGAAATTTCTGTCCGGATAATATGGAGGACCAAGTAATCATGGGGAAATCCTGAGTAAAATACTGGTATATCAGACATTCTTTAAGTGTATAACTGAGCTCTCTATAAGGGAAGAAGATACAGAAAACCAGAGAGCTAAGCGCATGAGTTAATACCGTGTCAACCTTGGGGAAGTGGTGCTTGTAGGGGACCTGGCAGCCTTAAGATTGTAACTTCAAAAAGGCATGGGAGACAAAGTCTTGTGTCTGGGGAGCTTAAACTGAAATTTCTACATCACCTTAGGGCCCTCCATTCATCCCCAGTAAAAAGGTAGAACAAAAAAAAAGTTTACCTGTACAATCCAAGGAAACATAGTAGCTTGTGTGATTTGACCTAAATTCTGGATCAAGAAAAAATGACGCCCCTAATAATTAATAACCAAGGCCTATCCTATATGCCTTGGGTATTTGAATATATACTACTTTTATAATTCAGATATACTAAAAATAATCAATAGCATATGAAGCGGGAACCTTGGAGACACCAACATAAAATTGATCTAGAGGCAAGTTACCTAAGTCCGGGCCTCACAGAATTCCCACAGATTAAGTTCCTGTTGAAGATGAGTGTATAACCAAAATTATCCAACATTAGTTATATCATACTAGAGGCCCAGTGCATGAAATTCATGCACTCGGGGGGCGGGGGTCCCTCAGCCCAGCCTGTGCCCTCTCCCAGTCCAAGAACCCTCCGGGAATGTCCAACTGACGGCTTAGGCCTGCTCCCCTGGGGAGCGGGTCTAAGCCACCAGTCGGACACCCTTAGCACTGTCACAGAGGCGGAAGAGGCTCCCACCGCTGCTGCACTCACCAGCGGTGAGCCTGACTCAGGGCTTCTGGCTGAGGAGAACACCCCTGTGGGAGTGCACTGACCACCAGGGGGCAGCTCCTGCATTGAGCATCTGCCCCCTTGTGGTCAGTGCACATCATAGCAACCAATTGTTCTACCATTTGGTTGATTTGCATATTAGCCTTTTATTATATAGGGTGGTTAAAATTAAAAAGACTGACCATACCATGTGTTGACAAGGATGTAGATCAACTGGAACTGTCAGACGTTGCTGATGGAATGTAGAATGGTCAGCCACTTTAGAAAACAGTTTGGCAATTTCCTAAAGTGTTAAACGCACATCTTCTATATGATCAGGTATTTTATTTTTAGATATTTATCCATGAAAAGTGAATATATATATCCATAAAAAGAGTTGTACATGAGTGTTTATAGCAGCTTTACTTGTAATAACCAAACACTGGATACACCCAAATGTCCATCACTAGGCGAATGGATAAACAAAAAATACTACTTGGCAACAAAGGAAAAACACATCTAACAGAACGATGAATCTTAAAATAATTATGCTGAGAGAAGAAAAAAAGGTACCCTGTATGATTCTGTGTATAAAATTCAAATTAATTTATATTGTCAGAAAGCAGAACAATGGTTTCTTGGGGGTTGAGAATGTGAATAGAAGAGAGGGCCTTAAAATGGCACAAGAAAATATTTAGGGGTGACAGATAGGTTCATTATTTTGATTGTAGTGATAGTTGATGGTTTTGCAGGTGCATACATATGTCAAAATTTATCAATTTTGTAGTTTAAATAGGACCAGAGGCATAGATACATGGAACAGACAGATCTCAGAGAAGAGGGGTGTGGGGAGGACTGAAAGAGATTAACCAAAGAACATATATGCATAGGCCATGGACACAGTCAATAGTGTGGTGAAGACCTAGGGGGAGGGGCAGGGGCTGGCTGGAGGGGGATAAAGGCAGGGGTTGGAGGAGGAATGGGGGACCTCTGTAATAGTGTAACAATAAAAATAATGTGCAGTTTATTGTATAATTAAATCTCAACAAAAATGTTTGAAATAAAGTAAAAAGAATGAAAACTACCCTGTGATGTCCAAAACAATCAGCAGACTGAGAAAAAGCACTCTCAAACCACGACCACGCACTTACCACTGTCTGCAATGGCAAAGGTTGACGATCGAAATTATAGAGGTGGCCAATGAAAACCATGGAAAAGCATGCAGCTATAGACAAATAGGGACATTTTCTCTGTATTGTAAAAAAAATATGTCCAAGTATGTTTGTACATGAAAACTTCAAAGGGCAAAAATAGTGTGCTTAATATTGTTTTGTTCTAAAACTATTCTATATGATAAAAGCCTAATATGCTAAGTGTCTGACCGTTTGTTTGACTCTTCAACCAGTCACTATGACATGCGCTGATCACCAGGGGTCAGATGCTCCAACCAGTATGTTAGCTTGCTGCTGAGGTCTGGACAATTAGGACTGGGCAAGACGGGCCAGACACGCCCTGGAGCCCTCCTGCAGTCCCTCCCCAGCCGGCCAACCTCCTGTGGTCCCTCCCCAGCTGGCTGGCCCCGATAGGCCCCAATCAGGACTGGGCAAGATGGGCTGGACATGCCCTGGACGAATCGGTGCACTGGGCTGGTTTCAGCCTGATCCTTGCAGGCCAGGCCAAGGGACCCCACTAGTGTATGAATCCGTGCACCAGGCCTCTAATTTTTATAAAAAGGAAGAATAATAAAAATGTGTGTGTTAACATATGTTAAAGAAACTTTGAAAGGATATACAGGCACCTAATGACACTGGTTACTTGGCATGGTTTGGGTGTAGTTATTACCAGAATCTGTACAAAAAGTGCTAAAGGAAACTTGTCCACCTATTCGTATACATTATTCATAAACTAGAGGTCCAATGCATGAAATTCGTGCAAGGGGCTTGGCCCTTGCAGCTGCGACAGCTTGCCTTGGCCCTCACAGCTGCGGCTTTGTCTGGAAGGTTGTCTGGAAGGACGTCCAGAAGGTTTTTCAGCTATCTGGTCTAATTAGCATATTACGCTTTTATTATTATAGATATGTACATTCATCACTTTTGAACCATATAAACATACACTTTATTCATAAAATTACAATAGAAACAGTAAAAATTAAAATTTTGTAAAGAATCAGGATAATTACACATAAACATAGAAGAAGTGGCAAGAAATATCATTAAGTTATGGGATTAAAGTAACTTTAATTTTCTTTTTTTGTGCTTTTCTATAATTTTCAACTTGCGAAACCAGCAGAACAAAAATAGATGTTACTTGAGGTAAAAAAAAAAAAAAAACAGAAAGAGAAAGAAAGAAAGAAGGTAAGAAGAAAAGGACAAACACGATGAAAAGACCAGAATATTTTTGGTTAAAAGTAAAATTGAAATAGCTCTCCCGCTGCATCGGTGAACTAATGAAAAAAAAAAAGAGTTGTAATTTCAGTCCTAATTGTCTGGACCCCACAATCATGTACAGACCGAGTGGTTTTCTCCTTCAGAAGAAAATTAATTCATCAGAAACAACAAGAAAACTAGAATTGATGTCTATTTCACGTTCTCAGCAACGTTGACCTGGATTAGGTAATTATGTAACTTGATCAAAGTTGTCATAAAAAGTGAGCAGCAAAGGAGGACTCAGTGGACATGAAAAGTGTAGTCTCGGAATCAAACCATTAAGGAGAAAGTGACTGGCAGGCTGTATGTGGGGATTAAAGAATTAGGGAATATAAAATATGATTTCTCCCAATAGAAAAAGGGAAAAGATAAAAATGTTTTTTTAAAGCTTATGGTCGAGGTACCTGGTATATGGAAGACAAATCCCTTATCTTCACCCTCCAGCAAAGTTACCAAAAGAAAGAATAAAAGAAATAGGTAGAGGAGGAGAAAAAATAGAGAAATGATGGAATAAAACTTGCCTGATGTGAAGAAAGAATTTAAGTTGACTGAGGAGCCTGAAATCACAAATCTAGAATGGCCTTGAAAACATGAGCAGTTCAGAAATTGACAGAACCTTGGGGGAAACTGACATTGTACAGGCCTGATTTTTGCTAAACCTGGAGGACTTGGCCAGCCCCCTGGCATTTTAACAATACAGTGTTCTTGGTAGAGGTTGGGACTGAGGACTTCCAGCTAAATCTGGTGGCTGACCACGCTTCTTCCTAAAAGTGCACTACAATGATAATAAAGAGGAAACAAGAACAAAGAGACTAGCAAAGGAAATAATAGCAACCCATTTTTGGAAAATGGAATTCACACGGACAGTAGTGGCTGACCCAGCGGACCAGAAAATCAGAGGTCGAAATCAGAAGCCCAAAGCCAGACGATTCATAACACAGCAGCCCAGAACCAGAACATGAGGCAGCAGACATTGCTGAAAGCAGGAATGCAGATAGTGAGTACGAAGAAGCTCATCCTGCGATTAATGGGGAGAGGCTCACCCAGACAGTGGTTCCCAACCGTGGCTGCTGGGAGTCACCTGGGCAGAGTCCAACGAGCCTGATGCTCAGGCCACACTCAGATGTATAAATCAGAAACTTGGGGTGGCAGCCACCCCGTTTGCAGCATTTTTAAAAGCTCCCCAGGTAGTTCCAGTAAGCCCTGGGAGAGCCACTGAACAGGAAGCCTTTGCATTTGAGGACGTCAGGCAAAGCTGTAAGCAGGTGCTGTACTGAAGATGGGGTGATGAAGTCTTCATACTGAATGAAGCCTAGTTGACTCCCCAAAGGTGTTTGGTAGCTGGGTTTGTTATAATGCATCTTCTCTATCCCAGTGGAGGGCCCTGGCTAAGAGGCTGGAGCTTCGGCCTGCACACAGAAGTATCGCGGGTTCGATTCCGGTCAAGGGCATGTACCTGGGTTGCAGGTTT
Source organism: Corynorhinus townsendii (assembly GCA_026230045.1). Taxonomy (NCBI): domain Eukaryota; kingdom Metazoa; phylum Chordata; class Mammalia; order Chiroptera; family Vespertilionidae; genus Corynorhinus; species Corynorhinus townsendii. Next base: position 58,768,897 of record JAPDVU010000009.1, on the reverse strand, counting down.
GATCCCTAGCCCCTGTAGGGCATGTGCAGGAGGCGGCCAGTCGATGTGTCTCTCTCATGTTGATGTTTCTCTCCCCTCTCCCCTCTCTCTCACTTCCCTTCCTCCCCTCCTTTCCACTATCTCTGAAAATCAATGGAAAAAATATCCTCCAGTGAGGATTAAAAAAACAACAACACAAAAACCTGCCCTAATCAGTTTGGCTCAGTGGATAGAGTGTTGGCCCACAGAGTGAAGAGTCCCAGGTTCAATTCCGGTCAAGGGTATGTACCTTGGTTGTGGGCTCGATCCAGTAGGGGGCGAGGAGAAGGCAGCTGATTGATGTCTCTCTCTCATCTGTTTCTAACTCTCTATCCCTCTCCCTTACTCTCTGTAAAAAAATCAATAAAAATATATATTTTTTAAAATCTCTGGGGATACTAGTCCAAGGAAAATGCTTAGAAGTTATTGGCAGCTGGGGATCCCCAATAAAATAATCCTACAAGGGAACTCACTTGACAAACCTCGCACACAGTTGATAATGCAAGGAGCATAAGCAAACCTTTAAAAAACTCTATCATATCTCTACAAACCCTATCATAGCCATGAGAAAAGAAAAGAATGTTATTAAAAATGGAACAAGAAAACAAAAAGGAATTCTGAGGAACTGTAAACATGCTAGCAGAAATAAAAGTTGGAAAATGTTGAAGAGACCATACAACAAAAGTCATGGAAAATTGGTGGAAAGAGCTAAGAAAATTAAAGGATCAGCCTAGGAGCTCTAACATTTAAATAATAACTTGCAGGGAAAGAACCTAAATGGAGAATATTACCCCATGATAAAAGAATGTTTTCTAGAGCTGAAAGGCACAAGTTTCCAGACTGAAAGGGCTCATACAGCACTCAGCTGAATAAATTTAAAAGACTCACACCAATGCACAGCACTTGTTTTTTAAATACATTCAGGATAAAAGGAAGTTCACAAAAGTTGCCTGGGAGAGGGGAAAAAAATCACGTCTAAATGGATTAGGAGTCTGAATGGCCTTCTAACACCAGAAACGCCTCTGATAACTCCCAACCTGAAGCTGTACAACCAGCCACACCACTTTGCAACCTCTAGGCTACCCAAAAACTTACCTCTTATGCAGCTTTCTCAAGAATTTACTAGAGCAGGTGTCCTCCAGGCAAAATGAGGAAACAAAACTAGAAAGAGAAAGAGATACAGGATGGAAGACACAAACGCCTGGTGCAGAGGAGGGCGGGGAAGGTCTGGATGCCAGCAAAAAGCTGAGAGCTCTTCTGCACGCAGGCCGGGAGGACAGCCACTTCCTGTGGGAGTAGGTAGAAAGAAGGTTCTAGGAGGGTTATTGTAAGAAATCAAGTAAAACTGAAGAAACACTGATTTGTTTGAATATACTGAGAGGAGGTTTGCATTTTCAGTAATCTATAGGAAACAAACACTTTTTACAATGAACCAGTTATTAATTCCAGGAAAAACAAAATTTTACAAGAAAGGAATCCTAATATATTAAGTGACTTGATTCTGAAAATATTTATAGCAACATGAAAATGTATACAACATTTCAATTTAGCCCAAATGATAAGCCTTATTTGGAGGGTGGATAGGAGATATATATATGTGGGGGTGGGGAGAAGGAGATGCTAAAATCAGTAATAACTAATAGTTGAGACTGAAAAATCTCTACATATAAAAGCCTAAGCAACCATCACAACTGAAACAACCAAACAGATGACCAAACAGGCTGCATGGGGCAACCAGGCCAGCGGGGGTGGGCAACTAGGGGTGACCAGGCCAGCAGGCAGGCAGGCAGGTGAGCAGTTAGGAGCCAGCAGTCCAGGATTGTGAGAGTGTACAGGCTGGGCTGAGGGGACCCTCCCCCTCCCATGCACAAATTTCATGCACCAGGCCTCTAGTCAAGAAATAAAGAGTATGCTTTTTATATATAACAAGTATGCATGGTGTGTTCATAAAGAAAGAAATAGCAGAGTTGAAATTGATTTTCTCTGAAAAATTGGAGTCAACCTGCAATGGATAGGGCAGGAGACAGAAGTTTTCTGTCTTGAAGAAATGTATGACTTTTTAAATTATGTATAGCTTTGCTAGAAATAATAACAAAAAATATACAGCCTGAAATTGAGAATGTGTATTATAATCTGGACAAACTTAATGAAGACACGACCCCAGGCAGAGCCCGCAGGGTGCCAAGGTGGGAGGGTGAGCTGGGTTGCTGTTGGGCTTGCTATAGAGGGCTGTAACTGCCTGACCACAAGGGAACTTTGTTTTATTGGCACTTTCATTTCCAGTGATATTTAACTTTTTCAAATGTTAATTAACATTTTGTGTTTTTGTGTAAATGTTGAGTTTGTAACATAAAATAATGTTAGAGGGGAAAAATTGCTTTTTAAAAGAACTAACTGCAGCTTCTTCTGCCCTCTGATGGCATAATTCATCACAGTGGGATTGTTTCTTGGTTCAGAAAAATATCCTACTGATTAATTTCAGTTTAAAAGTTAAAGAACCTAACTTGGCCAGCATGGCTCAGTGGTTATCTTCGACCTATGAACTAGGAGGTCACTGTTTAATTCCTGGTCAGGGCACATGCCTAGGTTGCGGGCTTGATCCCCAGTATGGGGCGTGTAGGAATCAGCTGATCAACGTTTTTCTCTCTCTCTCTCTCTGAACCTCTCCTTTCCTGTCTCTCTAAGATTAATAAAAACATATTTTAAAACAACCAGGAGGGATATCTTGGCTGCAGAGGTCTGCCAGGGGAAATGAGGGGTCCCAGCCCCACACCAGGCGCTGCAGCCCAGGGTTTTGGTGCTAGAAGGAGAAGACCCCGTAACTTCTGGCTGTGAAAACCAGCAGGGATTGTGGCTGAGTGAAGAGGGTTTAACTTACATGTAGAATTTAAAAAACAAGATAAACAAGCAGAATGGAAACAGACTCACAGAGACCATTTCGATGACTGCCAGAAGGAAAGGGGTTTTGGAGTAGGTGAGAAACTGAAAGGCATTAAGAAGTATAAGTTGGTAACTGTACTTCTTAATAAACACAGGGATGTAAAGTACAGCATAAGGAAGAGTCAATAATCCTATATAATAAAAGGCTAATATGCAAATCAACCAAATGGCAGAATGACCCGTCGCTATGACATGCATTGACCACCAGGGGGCAGACAGCTCAACGCAGAAGCTGCCCCCTGGTGGTCAGTGCACTCCCACAGGGGAGTGCTGCTCAGCCAGAAGCCGGGCTCATGGCTGGCGAGCGCAGCAATGGTGGCGGGAGCCTCTCCCACCTCCACTGCAGGCGGGCGGTAAGGAGCGAGGTGTCCCAGACTATGAGAGCCCTGGACTGCAGGAGGGATGTCTGACTGCAACATCACTCGGGCCTAAGCTGGCAGGCAGACATCCCTGGAGGGGTCCCGGACTGCGAGAAGATGCAGACCAGGCTGAGGGGACTCCCACCCTCCCTACCCCCCAGTGCATAAATGTCGTGCACCAGGCCTCTAGTATTGTAATAACTATGTATGGTGTCAGATGGGTACTAGATTTATCAGGGGATCTCTTCATCCTATCTAATAAAGAGGGAATATGCTAATTGACTGCCACGCCCTCAAGAATGGCGGCGCCCACAGCCACAAGATGGCGATGCTCAGTCCCCTCAGCTCTGCCAGGGCAGCAGGAACGCAGCAAGGCCAGGCCCAGCCACTCTGTGCGCCTGCCTCTGGAGCCCCCCAGTCCCCTAAGCCCCACAGCTGCCCAGGGCCAGCCCAAGGTTCAGGCAAGCCTCGGATGGTGGCTGCCCAGCTGCCCAGGACTGCCCAAGGCTCAGGTAACCAGAGCTGGCCAAGGCTTGTGCTGCCGGCAGTGGCAGCAGCAAAGGTGTGATGGGGTGTCACTTTCCCCTGATCGCCAGGTCACCTCCCACCCCTGAGGGCTCCCAGACTGTGAGAGGGGGCAGCCTGGGCTGAGGGACCACACCCCCCCCAATCCAATGCATGAATTTTCATGCACTGGGCCCCTAGTAAATTATATAAATGCCTAACACTGGGTTGTACACCTGAAACTAATATATTGTTCATTAATTGTAATTGAAAAATTTAATTGTAATAAGGTGCCAGTCTTTCTACAAGTGTTTTATTTTGAATTGTAAATTTATGTCCACTCTTATATTAGTATCTTTTACTATTAAAAAGGGAAGACTACATAGAAAAATATTTATATTGACCGAGCCAACTTCATAGCAAATTACCAAATAGGTCCATTTCCAAGTGGAAAAGCAAGATTCATGCTGGTGTTGACTTGAATATGAAATCACTGCTCACCCACCATTAGCTTTTTTATTTTTTTAATATATTTTATTGATTTTTTTTTTTTTTACAGAGAGGAAGGAAGAGGGATAGAGTTAGAAACATCAATCAGCTGCCTCCTGTACACCCCCTACTGGGCATGTGCCCACAACCAAGGTACATGTCCTTGACTGGAATCAAACCTGGGACCCTTCAGTCCACAGGCCAATATTCTATCCACTGAGCCAAACCAGTTAGGGCTCCATTAGCTTTTTGTAAAAAGTGCATAAAGAAATTAGCTATTTTTAAGTCAGTTAATATAATCTTTAAAATAACCTCAGAGACTATGACAATGAGGAGCTTTGATAAGCTGTTTAGATTACATTACCAATTCACATGAAATCTGAGTATTGCCTTAACAGCATCTCTTTTCCACATGAGTGAGTGTTACACACAACAGCCCCCAGTACAATTTATCAAGGACTGAAGTAGCTTATGTTATTCAATATCTTCTCTCATGACCATGTCCAATTCTTTATATATCTATATCTATACTAATAAAAGGGTAATATGCTAATTAGACCAGACATCTTCCAGATGTCCTTATGGACAAAGCCACCGGGGGCTGAGGCAGAGGCGTTTAGGGGTGATCAGGCCAGCAGGAGAGGGCAGTTAGGGGCGACCAGGTCAGCAGGTAGGGAGGGCAGTTAGGGACAACCGGGTGGGCAGGGGAGGGCAGCTGGGGGCAACCAGGCCGGCAGGGGAGGGCAGTTGGGGGCGACCGGGCCGGCAGGGGAGCAGTTAGGCATCGATCAGGCTGGCAGAGGAGTGGTTAGGAGGTAATTAGGCTGGCAGGCAGAAGCGATTAGGGGCAATCAGGCAGGTAGGCAGGCGAGCGGTTGGGAGCCAGCAGTCCCAGATTGTGAGAGGGATGTCCCAGATAGGATGCAGGCTGGGCTGAGGGACAAACCCCCACCCCAGTGCACGAATTTCGTGCACCAGGCCTCTAATATATATACATATGTATTATATATACACATACAGTATATATATGGCTAAGTGACTGGCCAACCAGCCAACTGGCCTACAGCTATGATGTGCACTGACAACCAGGGGGCAGATGCTCAATGCTGGAGCTGCTGAGTGACAGCAACTTTGCAGAGTGGTGTCTTGCACTCTGGTACCCCTCAGGGGATGTCGGACTGCCAGTTTTGGCCCAATCCCCACAGGCCAGGCCGTGGGACCCTCACCTGCCAGAGGAACTCCACTCACTCGGCAGACGCTGCCCCAAGTGCAGCTGGCAGGGGAGGGACCGTGGGAGACTGGCTCCAGGGTGTGTCTGGCCCATCTCTCCCAGTCCTGCCACACTGGCCACTTTCTAATTAATTTCCTTTCAATGTACACGAATTCGTGCACCAGGCCTCTAGTATGCATATTTTATTGATTTCGGAGAAGGAACAGGGAGAGATAGAAACATCAATGATGAGAGTCATTGATTGGCTGGCTCCTGCACACCCACTACTGGGGATCAAGTCCGCAACCCGGGCATGTGCCCGTGACCAGCATTGAACCTGGGACCCTTCAGTCTGAAGGCCAATGCTCTATCCACTGAGCCAAACCAGCTAGTGCACCATGTGCAATTCTTAAAGTTCAAAGTGCTCATGACATATGAGAAGAAAACATAGGGTGCACTATATACATATCTATGCCTTAATGAGGCATTTTTTGCTAAAATGAGACCCGCTGAATCCAGATTGGGTAAATGACAGTTGTATAAAAGGATGCAGAAAAGAGCATATTATGAATCAGGGCTTTTGTTCTGCATAGTTTTGTACAGTGATAGCATTCATTAAAGACAGGAAAAGTGGACAGATGGGGACACATGCACAAACTGAGATTAGTAAATCACTAACTAGCTTTCTACATCTCTGAAGTCTTGGCTTAACCATTTCAGAGGGGACTTAGCTACCTTCATTTGGCATGTGGAGACTAGCAAAGGAGTTATTTTTAGGCCCTTGATTGTCTTTCCAATTCCCTTGGCATGCTGAAGCAGTTAGGTATTGGAAGAATACTATTTTCCTAACTAGCCTACAGTAGCTCAAAAATCACTCTCTGCCCTAGACATTCCAACAGATTTCCAGGATGTTTGCAAAATGTAACTTCAAAGCTAAAAAAAAAAGTGCTTTCATTTCACCAATTCTAACATTATTATGTGCAAGGCATAGTTTGGCTTCTGAAATTCAACCAGACACATTCCTTTTCAGGAGCTCACACTTAGTCCAATGAGAGAGACGACCAGGCAGAGCCCATAGAAAACAATTTGGAGTGTCACTACAGCATATTCAGTGCGGCTGTGACTACTGCACATGGGTGTGGGCAGGCAGGCACTGTGAGAAGTAATCCAAAAATGAAAGGCTGCCTCTTGAACAGTGACTAAGAAACTGCAACAGGCAGAGGAAGGAAATTCCAGCCAGATGAAATAGCCCAGAACAGAATATAGGGAGATACATGGCCTTTTAGAGGACCAGCAAAACTGGGTGGATCTTAAACTTTGCCCAGCCCCTTCATATGACAGGGATGAGGACTGGTTAGGCACCAGACTTGAGTATCCAAGGGCTGAACCTTCATAGGCAGTGAATTTTCTGCTCAACACAGCATTGTACATCATAAACCACTAGAATTTTTAAATATATTTTTATTGATTTCAGAGAGAAAGGGAGGAGAGAGAGATAGATACATCAGTGATGAGAATCATTGATTGGCTGCCTCCTTCATGCCCCCTACTGGGGATCGAGCCCGCAACCCGGGCATGTGCCTTTGACCAGAATCGAACCTGGGATCCTTTAGTCTGCAGGCCAATGCTCTATCCACTGAGCCAAACCAGCTAGGGCAACCACTAGAATTTTTAAGGATCAAACCAGTGGTCGGCAAACTCATTAGTCACCAGAGCCAAATATCAACAGTACAACAATTGAAATTTCTTTTGAGAGCCAAAATTTTAAACTTAAACTTCGAACACCACTTCTTCAAAAGAGACTCGCCCAGGCTGTGGTATTTTGTGGAAGAGTCACACTCAAGGGGCCAAAGAGCCGCATGTGGCTCGCGAGCTGCAGTTTGCTGACCACTGACCTAGACAGTACCTGGCAGTTATTTATTAAATTTTCTTTCAAGTCTTTAATTTCATTAAGCAGTACTCAGATCCCTTACCTAAGTTAGGGGTTTAAATTGTTTAGGAACAGCAAGATGGATAAAGGGGAGCAGGTTTTGGGGATGTTATGTAGTTAAAATGACGAGGTACAGGCAACCACAGACAGTAGAAAGAAGAGTGACTAAGGGATGAGTTGACACTTCAGTCCTGAACAAGGCCAAGAGAGAATGGCACGGAAGACCAGGTTGTAGACAAAACGTTGAGTTTAAATTTAGGAGGTGATAACTCAGGAAAATTGTCATAGGAGTGAACTGCAGTTAAAGATCAGGTGAGCTTAAAAATTAAAGAAAATAAGCACAGGTAATGAAACTAACCCCACACAATGGAACTTGATAGTCTTGGGTGCCCAAATCCTCAGTGAGTGCAGGAGATACAATCTGGATATGGGTCCAGATTACCAGGAACTAAGAGTGTAGTCATGCTCTGGCTGGCTGGTTCAGTTAGTTGGAGTATTCCAGGTTTGATTCTAGGTCAGAATGCATACCTAGGTTGTGAGTTAAAACCCCAGCCAGGGCATGTAAGGGAGGCAACCAATCGATGTTTCTCTCTCACATTGATGTTCCTCTCTCTCTCTTTCCCCCTTCCTCTAAAATCAATAAACATATCCTCAGGTGAGGATAAAAAAAAAAAGTGTCTGGCTGGGGTATCTAAAGCAGAAGTGCTAATGTGTTCTATGTGTGGGGAAGAGCTGGGAGGGGGCAGGACAGACATCCCATCCCTAGTGATAAATGTCTGGGGAAAAACAAATGTGATTTGAGAATCATAACAAAAGCACAGCCCTTTAAAGGAAAGTGGGTTTGACTAAAAGGTAGCATTTCCCAAACTAAACTTAGTCCCAAACAGCTTTCATGATGTTAAGATTTATGTCCCTTATATGATTTTTCTTTAAATTGCCCAGTAGTTTTCCTTTATATATTAGAATCATATTTAAGAAAGTGTATTTATACTAGAGGAAAGTATATTTATAATTTCATGCACGGAAGGTGTGTGTAGGGGGTTCCCCTCAGCCCAGCCTGCACCCTCTCCAATTGCACATCCCTCTCGCAATCTGGAACTGCTGGCTCCTAACTTCTCACCTGCCTACCTGCCTGCCTGATCGCCCCTAACTGCCCCCCCCCCCCGCTGGCCTGGTCGCCCCCAAATGCCCCCCACCCTGCTGGCCTGGTCATCCCCAACTGCCCTCCCCTGCAGGCCTGATTGCCCCTAACCCCCTGCCAGCCTGATCTCACCCCCAACTGTCCTCCCCTGCCAGCCTGATCACCCCTAAACTGCCTCTGCCTCAGCCCCCACCACCACCATGGCTTTGTCCAGAAGGAAGTCAGACATCCGGAAGATGGCCAGTCAACCCGGTCTAATTAGCATATTACCCTTTTATTAGTATAGACAAATTATATAGGCTAGGATTGCTTAAATGGGGGGAAGCCTTTTTCAGCAGGAGGTGATGCTCTTTGCAGACAAAAATACATAATCCCTATATCTGGACTGATAGCCAGCCATATGCACTATACTGTACTGCCAAATTGGTTATTAAAAAATTGGGCCACTTTCTTACACCTTACATCTAACAGCTGTTGCCCTTAAACCCCTCCTCAGCACCACCTTAGGTTCTGCCTTCACAATTCACCCAGCTTAGGTTCTGATTGGTCGGTTTCTATGCCAGTCAGCATCAAAAGCTCTGCTTCCTAGGCAGCCATTGGCTCTCTCTCGGAAATCCAGAACAGCCTGCTGACAGCTGTCTCTGTCTCTGTCTCCCTCCCCGGGCCTGATCCGTAGCCTCCGCAGCAGCTGCTGATCAGGCCCCGCCCCTCTTTCTCTGGGCCTTGGCAGCAGCTGTTGCGGCTGCGAATCAGGCTCTGTCTCTCTCTCTCTGGGCCTCTGTAGGCTTGACCGGCAGCCATTGCAGCAGCAGCAGTGAGGTCGTTAGGTCTCCGGCCCCAAGTGATAGGCTAATGACCTCACCGTACCTGCCCCACCCGCCCGCTGCCAGCCTTGCTGTGATAGGAGCCTGTGGGATGCAGGGGTGGGACTGAGAGATGCTCCACGCACTTCCTAGTGACCTGTTGTCCATCTGGTCGTTTAGGTTGTGACAGCCCTAGGCTATTATTAGTATAGATACCATAAGAAATCAGGTCCCAAAAACTGTACATAGTACTGGAGTCACACACACTCTGAAGACACTAATTCGAGGCAAGAAGACAGGTTAATAAACCAATTGCTGCTGAGCTGCATCCTTTCTCCTCCCACCACACCTTCCAAATCCCTGTTTATGTTTCCAGTGTCCTAAACCCAAATCCTTTCAATAGCTTTTCACTGCCTACACTCCACCTTCCTGAACCACAGCCATTAAGGAAATCCCTAAGTTGTATGTAGTGCTTCCGGACCTATTGCTGCTTGCTTTTACGGACTGGGCACAGTTGCTCACTATGTTCTCTTTAGCTGGCACTTTACCAAGGCCTTAATACTCCATCAGGGTTTCAAGAAATATACATGACCATAAACAAATCACAATTCCTCATCTCTAAAATTCAAGCTCAGAAAAAAACAAACAAAAAAACCTCGATGTCCAAACTTTTAATGACTATTTAAGATCTTTTGCTGGGCCAGTGTGGCTCAGTGGTTGATCATCAACCCATGAACTAAGAGGTCACTAGTTCATTCCTAGTCAGGGCACATGGCCCAGTTGCTGACTCAATCCCCGCTGGGAGGCATGCAGCCAATTGATGTTCCTCTTTCATTCATGTTTCTCTGTCTCTATCCCTCACCCTTTCTCTAAAATAAGTAAAGGCATATTTTTAAAAAAGACCCTTCTAGATTTATTCAACTGATTTATCCAATTAATGCTGATTTATTACTTCTGGCCACCTACTACCTGCCCCAATAAAACGCATCTTCTGTTTACTTCAAAATTTTGTATGTTCAATTCACCTTAAAGGCTCACACAGTATTTTAAATAGGGAAATGCAAGGAGAAAAAGACGTGACACTTTATTCAAATAATGTAATATTCCACATTTGAAAAGTTTCCTGAAAACTTTTATTGTAATCAAAAAGTGACATAACGGGGTTGTAATGAATTCAGCAAATCATTCTGCTGATATTTTAGAACTGATATCAGCTTTTGCCAGGCAATTAAAAAATTCAAATGTGAAAATTTCACAGTAAACTCCACCCCAACTAATTAATGGTGGTTAAAAATAATAGGTCCTAGCAAAACCTCTCATGTTACATGGTCACAACTCACAATTCTGTACAAAAGTTCGTGTTATAAAGCTCTGATGTAAAAATCAAATAATCAAGCAGCAATATTTTAAGTGCAGCACAGGGTCTTCCATATCATTATTTACAAGGCTTGAATCTCTTTACATTATAACAAAATTTAATACAGATGACTTAGTAATTAAGTCAATTTTAAAAATCTGTCCTTCTACACAGTGACAGATTTCACTTTTTGGTCATCTTTCTCCTTCTCCTTTTCCTTATCTTTGCTCTTCTTTGATTTCTTTTTCTTGTGTTTGTGTTTCTGGCTTTTTTCCAATTCTGCTTCAGGGCCTGCATGCTTCTTATGCTTCTTATGTTTTTTATGTTTCTTGTGCTTTTTCTTTTCCTTCTTCTTCTTCTTCTTCTTGCTGTCCTGACTCTCTGCCGAGCTGGCACTGCTACTGTGGCTTCGAGTTTGGCTTCCAGAAGGGCTGTGACTTCTACTTGGACTAACACTGGGACTGCTCTGACTCTGGCTCCTGGTGACACCTATCTGGCTGACTGCTGCTGTGTCTGGGCTCTCTTTTACTTTCTCTATGACTTTATCTTTCAGTTCCTTAGAAAATTTCCCCGAAGTATCTTCCTCTTTTATTACTGATGCATTGCTTTCACTGTCACTTTCATTATAATCTGGTTCAAAAGCAGCTTCATCAGTTTCTCTAGTTAAGTCGGAGCAAAGTCGAGAGGAGTGACTTAACAGGGGTTTAGGCTTGGTAGCACTCTTATCAATTTGCCCAGCAACCTGCTCTTTTTCAGTCTGTGGATCTGGTGGATTAAGTATATAAAGTAATTTATTGCCACTTGACTCTTTACTGTTCCTTGTTTCTAACACATGCTTCTCACGATCCTTACAGGGATTTTTATCTACAGATTTTGTCTCTTCAATTAAGCGTTTAGTATCAGAAGTGGTTTTATGATCATGAGGTTTTTTGTCTCTTGAGGGACTAGAATTACTTTTTTTGGAATCTCCTGTTCCTTTTTTAGGCAAATCTCTTTCCTCCCTTGGCTTAGTTTTCTGTCCAGATGCAGAATCTTTGCTCCGAGAAGGAGAGTCTTTTCTTCTTGTTAATTCATTTCGTTCATCTCTACGTTTGGAACTTGAATATTCTCTGCTGTCATATTCGGATTTTTTTTCTCTACTGGGAGTAAAGTCTCTATTTGAGGACCCTCTGGTGGAATCATGCTTATCTGAAGTTCTAGTCTCTTTGGAAGATTGAGACAAACTTTTAAAATTACCTTGTTCATTGAGACGGTCCAAATTACTATCTTTCTCTGGCTGACTGCTGCTCTTCCTCTTTTCAGGATTTTCCTTTTCCAACACTGAATGATCTCTCTCTTTGGTTTTCCCTTTTTCACTAGACGCAGAGTTTTTTGAACCTTTGACCTCATGTTGTATGATTTCATGGCTCACTTCCTTGGTGAGTTTTGGAAGTTTCTCCGCTGGCTCACATTCTTTTTCAGTATACTTGACTATATTTGATGGTTTAGTGCTAACATTTTTTATAACACTGGCAGGTTTTCCTACACTTGATACAGGCTGTGTGGCTTTAACATCTTCTTCCTCAGATTCAAAGTCATCTTTATCCCATTTGGACTGAGGAACCTGAATCATAATAATGACATCTTCAGCAGGAGCTGTATTGTCATTATTATATTCTTCCATAGTTTTGATGACGGTTCGCTTTGTATCAGTTTTTTCTTCAGATTTTCTCACAGGACTCCCTCCAGTTGAGCTTGTACTAAAAAAAATAAAGTATTTTCAATTAATGAAGAATTTACTTTTATTAAAACACTGATAAATATAAAAAGGCTAATACATGATGTTTCTTTGCCCTGGTTCATGTGGCTCAGTTGTTTGGGCATCGTCTCATGCACCAAAAGATTGTTGGTTCAATTTCCAGTCAGGGTACACACCCAAGTTGCGGACTTAATCCATGATGTGGGGTGTATGTGCGTGTGTATGTGTGTGTGTGTGTGTGTGTGTGTGTGTGTGCGCGCGCACGCATGTGCACGCAGGAGGTAGCCAATTAATGTTTTGCTCTCACATCGATGTCTCTCTATTTAACAAAAAATCAAAAAAAAAAATCAATGAAAATATTTGAAAAAACCACACGTTTAACTTCCAAAAGGGATAAGTCTACTCTAACAGAGTATGATTTAAGCAATACAACTGCATAAAAACAATGACTCACCCCTAAAACTGACTTATAAGCTTATCTTTAAAGTAAACCAGCCCAACAACCCCCAGTATCAAAACACATTCTTAATTAACATATTCCACTTTTAAAGAAAATTCTCTCCCAAACCAAACACCCACCCACCCACATCAAATACCTAGTATAGTCCACAAGAGTGGAGCTGGATCCTTCAGTTCCAGTTACTTTTCGTCTGACCTTTCCTTTGACTTTTTCTTGTTTAACTTTGCTAGATGTTGACTCCAATTTTTCAGACGTTTCTTTTGTATTAGATATATTTTCTGTACTTCCAATTTTTTTACCAGTTTCTCTGTTGAGCTTGATTTTTTTGGCTGGGGCTGTTGATGATGAACTTTTGTCCTTTTCAGGGGTCCTATCCATCTTTTCAATATCAGGTTCCATTTTGCGTTTTGGCGATGGCTTCACTATTTCAGTTACTTCGAGTTTAGAGATTTTCATTGAAGATGATTCAAAGTCTTTCTCTACACCTTTTTCTTCAGTTTTTCTTTTTCTTTTTTCTCCTTTGCTGTCAAGAGGCTTACTTTTCTCAGTAGGCTTCTTGGCCTTGTCTTCCTTACTAGTTAGTTTTTCTGATTTGACATCTTTGGAATAGTCTTTCTTCACTTTTTCCTCTTTGACAGGTTTTGTCTCTTGGTGTTCTTTTGCTGACTTAGAGTGAGCCTTTCTGGGAGTGCCAATGGCCTTTTCATCTTTTTGAGAGGATGATGATGATTTAGCACTGTCAGTCTTTGGAGTCTCCTCTTTGGCTTTTTTAGGTGGAGGTTCAGATCGAGGAGATTTTTCACGTTCTCCCTCTAGTTTTTCTTGGGATCCCTTAGCAGGTTTTACATTTTCTTTTTTGGACACAGCAGATCCATCATTTTTTCGTTTGGTCTTTTCTCCTTTCGCTTTTGGCTTATCTTTTTCTCTCCTGTCCTTTTCAGACACAGATTTAAAAGTGATGGATTCTGCATCCATTGGTTCATCTCTAACTGGTGTAGCATCATCTCTACTCGGAAGAACAAATAACGAGTCTGTTTTATTTTCTTCGCCACCTGTAGGTTCTCTTGATTTTCTAGAAGGTTCTAGTAACTCTGGGTTTAGAAAGCCTTCACTTTCTTCCCCCTTTCTTCGCCTTCGATGTTTCTTATGTTTACTTCCTTTACCATCTCCTGCAGCACCATCACTCTCCTTCTCTTTTGACTTTGTACTATCCTTCTGATTGTGACTGTCTCTTGTTGAAAGCTTTTCTGGATAGTTGCCACCACCTATGTTTCGACTTCTGTGACTTTGTCCACCCGAATAATCTTCTCTGCGGCCCCTTGTAAAGGGAGAATTCCTGATATTAAGTGGTAATAACCTCTCTGGAGAAAAGTTCTCTCTATTTGCTGATGGTCGAGGCTGTGCTCCAGCAGCATAACCTTTGTAGTATTTTTCATACCACTCTCTGTATTTTCTCTCCCATTCTCGGTAACGCTCTTTTTCAAATGGGTCTCTAAAGTCAACACTCCTCCCATAATAAGCTTTTATGTCATATGGTGGTGGAACTTCTCTGTATCTATTAAAATATTCACGTTCTGTTTCCCCTTGTGGTACAGTACGTTTATTCGGAGACTGTCCCCTAAATGCTTGAGGGGATCTTGATCGTGAATGATATCGTCTATATAGTGGTGACCTTGACCTAGATCGATGATATCCATGAGATCTAGACCGTGAGCGGTAATTTCGACTCTTGCCTCTGCCTCTTCTGGGGTATGGAGGTGATCTTGAATAGGAACGAGAGTGTGAGCGGCTAAATGATCGAGAATAAGAACGTGACCGCGTTGAACCAGATCTTGATTTAGAGTAAGTATAAGAACTTCTGGAGTATGAGGAACCACTATAAGGAGATTTAGACCTAAAAACAAAAAACAAAACAAGTTGGATAGTTGAGAAATATATACAAAATAAAACATAGACTCTCAGATTCTAGTATGCTTCTCCTCAGGGTTCAATCTTTATATCAAATTTCATCTTGGATGATTAGAGGCACAGTGGCCTTTATTGGAATGGAATAAAATACACTACGCAAAGGGCAGATCAATCATTTGTTACAAAACAAAAATGAGATCTTAACTATTAGAGCGAAGTGCATTAATGTACCATGAGTTATATGAGCTAATAAACTTAACATTTAAAAAAATGCCAATTACATTTAAATTTTACTTCCTATTTGCTCATTTAAGTATAAGCAATTTCTTTTGTCCTATGTTGGCCAATATAATCTAGCTTTAAAAGAAACCACATTTCAAATGTAAGCTTGAAAAATAAGTCTTTTAAACAAACTTCCAGGGAATTTTTATAGTAATTAAGTTTTTCTATCAATAAAGCAACTTGTGTTCTATCATATATTGTAATTACACAGGTTAATGTTCCAGCAAGAAGCTGTAGCCTTAAGTAACAGTGTCCTCAGATATGTGCTTTGGCTATTCCCCTATTTCTTTCCTTCCACAAACATTTCCCAATTACTTCACACTATAAATAAGTTCAAGGGACAAGGGTACTTTAATCCCCATTAACTGCTAGTTCTATACAATAGAATTGACATTGAGACATTATTTCAATAAAAGGATATTGGGAAATAAGCTACGTCTCCATTTCTATATATCTAGACCGAATCAGAAAAACTCCGTTAAGTGCAGTGTTATTTATATCCATAGCTAATCCCTGGGTAGGCAAAGTCCCATTTGTAATTCTGTTGTGAAGGCTTGCAAAACACTAACCTGGAAAATGAGCGCCTACGCTCCTTTTGAATCTTTTTGTATTCCATCAATTCCTTAGCAAAATCATTTGTAAACTCATCTAGCTTGGACTTTTTCTTTTCCCTAGTAAAATAAAGTTAAAGAGTGAAAGTTAACAAAAACCATTAAGAAAACTAACAAGACAAATGTAATTAGACCATGAATGAAATGAATGAAATTGCCATTAGTTTTCCACTTTAAAACTACAGATAACTAGGAATCCCTGAGGAAGTTGCTTGTATGGCTTTGGTTCAATTTCTACGTGATTTTTCTTGTACTAACTGGAAACAATGGAAAATGTTTCCATAGATACCTGCTAAAGGTTACATCAGAAAATGAAAGTGTATAATTTCAAATGAACACACTTACTCTTCTTTTAGCCGTCGCTGCTCTCTATAGAATTCTTCCCTGGACAGAGGTGGTGCTTGTGTTGTTGGGATGGTATTTGAATGAGCAGTCTGCACTCCTGATGATACCCAAGGTGTTGATAAATTGGCTGGTGCTGGAGGGAACCCTGGGGGAGGGACACTATACCCAGCAGGTGGTGGCTGGCCAGGAGGAAACTGAGGAGAAAACTGTGGTGGAGGAACACCTGGGGGGAGAGGCAGTGTATGTGGAGGAGGTGGATACAGCGGAGGAGGTGGAACAGGCACAAAAACTGGAGTTGCTGGTAGTGATGGGCCTTGAGTTCTCTGTGATCTTTCGCTGTGGTGTCGTCCACGGTTTATACTTCTGGAGAAATAAAAATTCCAAGATGTTATTCCTTCAAACTAAAATCATCTGAGATAAGTAAGCTTGTCTTTTCTATCTGTAATTATTTTCAAACTTATAAACAATGGATTAGAATAAGGACACTGATATCACTTATATGTACCATCATTTACATATAAAAATAATTATAAAGGCTACCTAGGGACTGAGATGATGCAAGTATACAGGGCCTTCTCTATACAGCCAAGGTATACTTAGAAGTTCTCTGTGGAAAGTTCAGATTTATTACCACCCTGCAACTATCTCATTAGTTCCTAATTTTTCCTTTAAAGGAATTAGCTGACAGGTTACTATTTCTGTAATATAGGCAGGCACTTAGTTCTTCCCAAAATGTCTTCCCAGACTAAAAATTTACAAGGAGGAAAAACCCTTCAAAGTAGAATAAATTACAAGTTTTAACATTTGTAATGAATAATTGAAAATTACACTGCTTTTCTCTCAAAGGTTTAGGTCAAATAACAGGGATGGCCAAAGTTTCTGATTTGTGCCTCATCAAAGTAATAATGACTTCTTTAAAAGTGTGAGGTTCTTGCCCTGGCTAGAGTGTCATTCCATGCACTGAAGGGTTTCGGGTTTGATCTCTGGTTGGGGCACTTGCATGAGGCAACCAATCGATGTTTCTCTTTCTCTCTCTCTCTTCTTCTCTCTCTAAAATCAATAAAAAACATATCCTCAAGTGAGGATTAAGAAATAATGATAATAAAATAAAATAGTGGATTTCTTTCTGTTAAACTAAAGATTCTTTAAATTATAGCTAACACAAAGTAGTAGCAGGAGGGGTGCTTAGATTTTAAGCCGCTTTTCAGAGAGTGATTTAGTAACTATTATCTTCCATTAATGTGATCTATATGAAGTATTAGTTAACTTTCAGAAGCTTAACAATCCTTAATGGAGCACTAGAAAATACAGTAAAACGTTGATATAACGGGCTAATTTGGGTGAGGGGCTGCCCATTAAAGCTGGAAGTCCATTATACAGTTAAAAATAAAGTGGTTTTCTGAATGTCTGACAAAAAAACTGACAAATTAGTTTACCTGTTTTTACTTATGTAGACATGTTTGTGTAATTAAAATTAAGTATGCATGAAAGTTTAATTAAGTGCACAAAAAATCTTTAAATTTATAATGAATAGGTCAAGCAAATGTGTGCATTCACCAGTTACTGAGAATAAACAAACACTCATGCCTGGGACATGGCTTAGCATGTGAGAACATGGGCTGGCATGTGTGAAAACTGCTGCAGAAAGTCACGCCACATGGTAACAGAACCAACTGCTTCATGCAATGCAGTGCAGTCATGTGCTAATCATTTGTAGAACATTATTTACAAGCAGTGACTCTTGGATTTAAATATGTAGATTTATAATTGTAGATATGTAATATTTATTTAGGTTGGCAAAATTACTAGTGTTTTTCCAACAAATGGCCTTATTTGATAAAATTTGTTAAAAATTACGGTGAATTAATAACAAAAATAACCTGTTAATCTAATTATAAGCAACTCTTGGTTAAAAGCACTTAAAAATTAAAAGGGTACTAATTTTCATATATGACATACGAACAGGAAATTTTGTCTGTTAAGTCGAGGTCCACAAAATCGAATGTTTACTCTACCTTTACTAATCCCGTCATAAAGTTAACTTGGAGAACCCTGGTGGTGTGTGAGTAAGACCTATTTACTTCTTAGATTAATAGTGCTTGTTCCCGTGCAGGGCACGAGCCCCTAACAACATTCTCCTTGTCTTTTCTTTTAGAAAAGAAAAGAAAAAAAAAAAGACTGGGACAATTGAGTCTAGAAGAGAAATAAATACAATGCTTCACCCTTGGGAGCTTTGGGCGCTGAGCTGGTTAATGAAACACGCTCTGGGCCTTAATGACTTCCTTCTACCCTCAAAAGAGTAAATGTAAGCCAACAATCTGCTGTGTGCTGATAGGGAGAAAGCAGTGGATTGATGTTGGGAAGGAGCCTTAAAACTGTAATTAAACTACTAATATAATCCATTTTTCCTAGACCTCTTAAGGGCAACTACTGAGGACTTAAGTTAATTTCTCTGTGTTATATTTTTGAGTGTATCATCAGATTAGTGTTTTTCAAGAATTTCAGCAAGCCTACCTGTAGCAACTCCTCTCTCCCCTCCTAATTTGCTGTGGCGGAGAAACCAGATATCCAAGCTTATTGGAACTGTATGGAAAGAAAGATAAAATAAGCTTGATTATAACACATTACCTTTTAGTGTGTGTACATTAACTTTAACTACTCTGAAAACATTTCTTACTCTCTGTTCCCAACTCTTACAAGTTCCAGATAGAGCAGACATGAGCAAGCATACCATTTACTTAATTTTTCCGATTAATGTATTGGAACAATAATGACACCTCAATATAGAATATTTTCTGTAATATTATATTCAATTAGCATCGTATAAGTTAGTCTGTGAATTCATTGTTACAGAAAAGGAACAAGGCCCTTCACCTGCCGGGCACTGTGTAGGCATTTTATATGTTGAGGTGGGCAGTACAAATCCACTTCTATAGATAAGGAAATAGGCTGAGAGGTGTCCCACTGCCCACTATCATATATCGCTAGTAAATGGAAGAACTGGGATTCAAACCCAGGTCTACCTGGCTCCAAATCCCACATTTTTCCTGCTAATATATTCCATTAGTCTCTCATTTAAATTTTTTATAAAAGATATTTGGTTTACCTTTCAAACAACAACAACAAAAAATCAAAGTTTTAGAATATAAGCCAGTTTATACAAATACATAAGCCTGTTAAGTATGAATTATATAAGCAGAAATGATTGTATATATAGAAAGATATTAAGTAAATCTACCGATTTTTAACATACTACAAGAAGATCCAAGTTCTTTGTATTTCAGGGCAGAAAACCATATACAGACTATTCAAAATCAGAAATTTTGTGTTGTGTGGGCTTTAATCTCAGTATGTATTAAATTTTCAACATCCAAATTAAGAACAGGAAGAAATTTAATCGATTAGCATAAGTGAGTCAGTATTTAAACTATTCTTTCAAGTTATTCTTATCTATTCATTAACTGAGGTCCTGTCAAGATCAGCATTTGTTAGGACATAAAAATAAAAGGAATTTTTAAGATTTTAAATTTTAGAAAAGAATTACTCATTCTTTTAGAAAAGAATTCTTCATAATTTTGAATTTGTGCTATTTTACATAAAAACCATGTTAACATGACATAGAAGAGTTTACAACAAAAGACATTCAGCAATACACTGTCTAGATTATAGTTTCCATTATCTAGATCAAAACAATCAGCTGAAGATTATTTTAGACATATACTTACTGCTCCCAACCTGGTCGACCACCACCTGGACGAGCAGCATTTATTCTTACTGGACCTTGGAAACAAAAATAAACAAAAACAGTAAGTAAATAATATATTGTGTTTAGAAAAGTTAAAGGAAAAATGTTCAAACCAGAATGATTTTACTCACCAGTTGTAGGGATCAACTGTCCATGCAATAATGACTGTCCAAGCAAAGATGGGGTTCCAAGCACAGGCACCTGGTAACCCTTTAGGAAAAAAACACAAATAAACAAATAGTTTTTAACAAATAGTTAAACAAACAAACAAGCATCTCTGTTAAAAAAAAAGTCTACAAATTTAAAAGCCAGTAAAACTTACCTTCTCCTCCATAAGAGCAGTAATTGCTATTGAAGAGGTTCCCTTTGAATGTTCTGAGGCAAGGGCTGCAGCTGGCAATATTTTATTATCGGAATCCCTAAAAAACAATAATTTACAATACACTAAAAAGTTATCAGACATGGAGGATTAAGAGTAAAAAGTTAAAACTGTTTTTCATCCTCTGCACTAAGATGAGTTAAATCAAAGATGATGAAAAACTTCTGAGGAAGGTGAGAGACTGGACTTTTGGAATCCTTCACATACAAGTGAAAAGTAAAAAGAAGAAACCTCCTTAAGAAGCACCATCAAGGATTTATGATGGATATGATAGAAATCAGTTCAGTTATAACAGTGGTTGGCAAACTGTGGCTCATGAGCCACATGCGGCTCTTTGGCCCCTTGAGTGTGGCTCTTCCACAAAATACCATGGCCTGGGCGAGTCTATTGTGAAAAAGTGGCGTTAGAAGAAGTTTAAAAAATTTGGCTCTCAAAAGAAATTTCAATTGTTGTACTGTTGATATTTGGCTCTGTTGACTAATGAGTTCGCCGACCACTAAGTTATAACAATAATAAAGCTTGAAAAAAAGAAGCTCAAAGTGTGGGAACACACACAATGTAGGATCAAGATTAAATTCTACTTCTAAATCTGCCAATAAATTAAAGGGGGCAATTTTCAGATAATCCAATGAACTCTGAGCTTTATTCCCACTGTTAATCAAATGAAAGGCTAACCTATCAGTGGGATTTCTTACATATACATATGAAGGTCCCACACCTCAAGATTTTGCTTTAGCATGTATGAAACAGGCCCCTGGCATCATTCTGTACACCAAAGGCTGTGTATTCTACTGCCAGTTGAGGTCTCTTCCAGAGGCAACCCATTGATGGGTTGTTATTTTTTCCTCTCTCTCTCTCCAACATCAATAAAAACAACAAAAAAACCCAACATATCTTCGGGTGAGGATAAAAAAAACCCCAACAACCCACAACTGGTTGACCTTTTAAGAATTTATGAACTGCTGGATTACATGGTCAAAGGTCACTTTTATTTCTTAAGAGAAAATATTTAAGTGAGTCTTCACTACTTTTCTACATAATTATGCTCCAAAACAATGATCATTGCTGACCTTTCTACCTCTGCCATGACCTTTATGCCCCCTTCCTTCACCTTCAAAATTGTTCTTAGTTCTGCTCACATCTGTTCATTTCCAATACATTAGTATGACCACAAGTAAAGTCTCACCCTTGTGGACTACAGAGCTGTTATGGGATACAATTCAACATATAATAGGGGGTGTTGGCAACCTGCAGTTTTTTACTTTGGGATGTTTAATCATTGCTAATCAACCTCCTTCATCTGCCTCTTCCTCCAATTAAGATTAAGCAGTTTCTTACAAGTTACCCACCTTGCTGAGCACAGTGGCCCACAAGGACATACAAACTGCAGGTCACTAAAGCAACCATTAAAACAATATACATAAAAACCACATTACTGTTCTCACTTGTTTCCCAACACTGGGAAATCCAGACTTACCGGAAAGGCCCATCTGATTTTTCGGAGTGGACTGATATGGAGACCGTTGCAGTTATATCAGGTACAGGCGCTGGGGTAGATGAATTTCCAGGCACAGCAGGGGCTAAGGAAGACTGATTAGAAGTTAATGAAGATATAGAGGGAGCTGGGTGACCTGATGAAGACGTCACTGGAATCATCAGAGGATCTTGTTGTCTTGATATTGGAGATCTCATCAGAGGTTGTAGATTCCGCTGAATGAGCGGTCTCGGAGGCGGTATTGGGGGTGGGGGTGGTGGTAACTGTTTCCGTAGTCTTTTTGTATAACCAGTTTCATTTTTGAAGTTATTAACAGCCTAGACACCAAACATAAAAATGCAAAAAATGTAATGCAGTGTTTACTCAAGTAGTTAAATCAATTAAAAGCTTAAAAAATTTTTTCATAACAGTGTTATTATTAAAGGAATAGAAAGACAGCTACCTGTCGTAAGAATTTATTGGCAATTAAAGCATCAGGAGAGACATCATTTTGATGGCACGTTGGGCATGTATGGTCCTCTGATTCCAAGAGTGCTGTTCTTATACCTATATATAACATTTTAAATATTAATGAAAGTATACTACTGTACAGTTACATTACTGTTTCTCCAAGCACTTATCACTATCATTTCTAGTCTCTTGCCTCATAGCACTCTGCTCTAACTTCTTTCTGCCTTAAAAACAGAAATCATGAATATAATTTAAACATTTAAATTTTTCAAAAAAGCATTCTTTCTCAAATACTTTTCTCTTTGTTGAGCTAATAATTGGAATATTACAGGAAAAATCAGTCTTAAAAAAAGAACTTTATATGGCTTACTAGGATTTTATAAGAAACAGAAGCATTACTCAGTCAAAGAAACCAGAGACATCTATAGCACAGTAAGTAGGAATAACACTGAATTACAGATTCACTGATTATGTTCCAGTGTAGTAAAAAAATTCAGTAAACAAGTGGTTTGCTAAATCCAAGACACACTCTGAAAGAGGTCTTAAGTGACATCCTCTCTCGACTTTAGTCTTCACTATGAGACCCCCAAATACAGATTTATAGTTCAAAACTATCTTTAGAAATGAAAAAGGCTAGAGCGGTGAAATTTTCAGATGATACCATTTTTATTTCAGTAAGAAGAAACAAACTTAGGATGAGTGGCAGAAAATAAAAAAAAGTGCTAATATGAGTATCAGGAAAAAAAGCTAAGTAACCACATGGCAAAATGTTGGTGTTTACTTACAGAGAGTGGTTCTAAATCACACTTAGGAATTACCTTTTCACTTAAAGGAAGCACTTTCTGGCTTCTTTTTAGCATGTGTGAATTGCCAGCATCCCTACTCTTGTGCTATGGGGCCATCATTAAGTAAAATAAGGGTGACTTGAATACAAGAACTGTGATACCATGAAGGTAATGTGATAACCAATATAGCTATTAAGGGACTAATAGGAGGGAAGTGGAGACACTGGACAAAGGGATGGTTTGCGTCCCAGGTGGGACAAAACTGCTCAGCATAAGATTTTATTACGCTATTCAGAACAGTGCACAATTTAAAATTTATGAGTTGTTTATTTCTGGGATTTTCCATTTAATATATTCGAACCGTGGTTGACCCTGGTTAACTGAAATTACAGCGAAACCTTGGGTAAGAGGGAGGCCACATAAGATATCTTTCACAATCCAGGAAAGGGAATTAGTTACCATCTAAAAGTATCTGCAGATTACCTAAGGCCTTATGCCATTTAAAATGTATAGGAGCCCTAGCTGGTTTGGCTCAGTGGATAGTGTGTTGGCTTGCTGACTAAAGTGTCCCAGGCTCAATTCCGGTCAAGGGCACATGCCCAGGTTGTGGGCTCAATCCCCAGTACGGGGCGTGAAGGAGGCAGCCAATCAATGATTCTCTCTCATCATTGATGTTTCTCTCTCTCTCCCTTCCTCTCTAAAATCAATAAAAAAAATAAAATAAAAAAGACTTATTTAAAATAAATAAATAAAATTTAAAAAAGATAAAATGTATAGGAAACAAGAATCCTACATTTTCTAAAACCTCATCACAGCCAGTCACCCTGACTAAGGTATTGGTTAATTCAAATATTAAAAGGACAGAGAGGCTGTTGCTTAGAAAAAGAAAAACATAGCAGCAAAAGCCGAGTTCTCATTATTAAATGCTCAATCATTAACATTTCATATCTTATTAAAATTCACAATGTTGCTAAGTGCCTTTCCAAGTAAAACAGCTAAACCTTAAACATGGATTTGGACTGCATGGGTCCACTTATACATGGATTTCCCTCCAATACAGTGGTTCTTCACCTTTCTAATGCCGCGACCCTTTAATACAGGTTCATCATGTAGTGGTGACCCCCAACCATAAAATTATTTTTGTTGCTACTTCGTAACTGTAATTTTGCTACTGTTAATGAATCTTTCCAATGGTCTTAGGCTCTACAGCAGCGGTTCTACAACTGCTGGTTGCCTAAGACCATCGGAAAACACAGATATTTACATTACGATTCATTAACAGTAGTAAAATTACAGTTACGAAGTAGCAACGAAAATAATTTTATGGTTGGGGGTCACCACAACATGAGGAACTGTATTAAAGGGCCGTGGCACTAGAAAGGTGGAGAACCACTGCTCCAATAAATATGTACAGTACTGTAAAAGTATTTTCTCTTTCTTATGATTTTCTTCATAACATTTTCTCTTCTCTAGCTTACTTTATTGTAAGAATATAGAATACAAAATATGTATTAATTGCCTTTTTTTGGCAAGGTTTCTAGTCCATAGTAGGCTATTAACAGTTACATTTTGGGGGAGTCAAAGTTATACTTGATTTCTGACTGTGCAAGGGGTTATAACGCCCCTAACCCCCATGTTGTTCAAAGTCAACTGTATACATATTCTAAAATATATGTCTTCAAAGGCTGAGCATGCCTTACATTCATCACAGTAGCTGTTTCCACAGCAGGGAATGACAACGGCATCAGTCATAATGTCTTTGCAGATAAGACACAGCAACTCATCTGGGATAGGGTCGTCCTCTTCAGAAGATGAAGAGGGCTCCTCTGGTAAGAAAGGTGGCTTTTCTTTCTTCCCAATTGCATATGCTTCTCTGTAAAAGAAAGTTTTAGCATTTTAACACTGTTAAGAAGGAAAAGTATTTCTAAGACATTTTCAAATTCGACTATATCCAAAAGGGAACTTATAATTCAGTACAATGCCTAATTACTTGACATGAGTGTAATATCTTCCAAAATAAGGGAGCAATTATTACTGTCCATCTAATCCATCTAACCAACAAAAAGACATAAAATCCTCAACAAGTATATAAAAAGAAACAAAGAAATGCTATGAAAGTGGCAGAAAGGATCTTAGAATCCACAGCCCTAAGAACTGAGGGCCAGAAGGTAAAATGACACATTCAGTGCCACAAAAGGATTCGAATTTAGACACGGCAATATCCTGATCACATTTTTCTACCCTACCAGGTTTCCTGGGGGTAAAAAAAAATCCCTCTATAGTCTAACAGTCCTCAATACCTATAAAGGTAATTACTGTGAATGCCATAATATGGGAAACTAAAATTGGTACAATTAAGGGGAAATACTATGTCACCAACCACACCAATAATTAGTGGCCAGTGGTCTACTTATAATTAGTATTTTAAAAGAAATTTATCCATTTATAGTCAATTTTTACTTAAATGATTAGAATATGTTACAAAAATTTAAAGTAACACCTGCAGAAATTTTGGATATTAAATATATTAAAAATAAAAATCCAAAACACGCTACTCTCAGACTCCACCACTGCGTCCAACACCCCCATCTTCTCTGTAATCAGGCAATCTTGTAAAACAGGAATTCCTAGAGAAATTTCCTATCTCATTTAAGGAACAGAGTGTGTTTATCTCAGCTGGACAGAGAAGGTACCTGAGGTGTGCTATTTGTGTTGCAGTTGCTCCATAGACATCACCACGATTCCAGAAATAAGTGTCAATTTGCTTATGCCCCACTGTTCCCAATTTGTGAAAGAGGAGTCTCCCACTGCCCAAGAGAGAAAAGAAAAGAAAAAAAAAAAAAAAAAGGAGAGGATAGAAAAAGAAACAGAAGAAGAATCTGAGTTGTTTATTAGTGGTGTTAATGGAGACGGTGAAAGTTTTAATTAAAAAATTTGGGCTCCCATTTTCCCCAGCATTTGCTGTGTGTTTGACATAAATGGTTTTTTTTTGTTTTTGTTTTTTGTATTTTACCATTCAAAAGCAATGAGAATTATTAACTCTGGTTCACAGGTGATGCTCATTTTTCCAACATAAATATCTATTTAAATACTTTATTTCTATATTTTATTAAGATGAAGCAGTCTGCTCTTAAATTGTGTCTGTAAAAAATAATTTCAACCTAAAATTGGAAGCATGTATGAAATGTTGGAGATAGAAAAGCATAACAGGCTGCTCTAAAATGAACCACAAAAATACAAGATGGTAACTGATAAAAACCAGATGGGGGTGATGTTAAAGTGAGCAGGGTTGGGAATTTAGGAAAACACTAATTCTTATCTGTGAACTAAAATGTTTACTGAAGTACCTACTCAAAAATACTAAATCTTTTCAATCCTATTCCATGGCATAGCCATTTTCATTGTCCTCCCGGCTCACTACACTACTTTCAACAATATTGCAAGAAGCTGAGGAAAAACTGTGTTCTTACATACAATACTTTTGTATGTCATTGAGAACAGGGACATCTTATTTTCTAATTTGAGACCTGTCAAGGCAACTTCACAATCTCCTGGAGGACCTGTTATAAATGCGGCAGCGGTGGCAGGTGGCGGTGGCACGTGAGTGCCTAGACCACTCAACATATGCACTATGAAGTTGTTCTCTAAAACAACACTTAACATTGTGTTGTATGAGTTCATAGCTGTTGCGAGTGACAAAAAGGTAATTAGAAGCATTAGTAAGAGCACATAAAAGGGAACTTATCTAGTTGAACCATTTCCCTAGGTTTTCATGTCTATCAATTTCATTAAAAATTAGCTCACAAAATTAAATGTGAAAACTCATTAAAAATGAACATTAAGGTATAGCTTATTGTGCTAGAGATGGCCTGAACTAATGGTTTACAAAATAAACCATACTTTACAATCTTAAGACTCACACAGATAGCTCAGTGTTTCACTTCTTCTTGGCACTTACATTTACTTTGACATTATTGCAGAACTTTTATTTTTAACGCTCATTTCTCAGAACAATTAAGATACCCGTCTTGTTAACTTAAAAAGTGCAAGTAGCATGTGAGCTTATGTGGCAGTATATATGTGAATGAGGAAGAAAGCAGGGAATGACAGAAAAAGAAAAAAATTGGAAGACTACAAGAGAAGTGGCACTCACTGGTAACAAAAGCCTCCCAACTCATTTTTAAATATGCTTTAAATGGAGCAGACTGCAGCTTCTCATTCATAACAGAGACGTTGCCAAGTCCCAAGCTCAAGACAAAACAGAACACTATACCTGGCAGTCCAGGTATAGTGTTCTGCAGTCCCCACAAGCCACATCTAATCTGAATACTCACGCATCTATAGTTGGTATTGCGTATTTTCCAGTGTTGGTGAGCATTGCACCTTTCATGTTAGGATCTTTCACTTCCATCATGAAACTTCTGGGAATTCCAGTGCTCTTTTTAATCCTAGGACCAGATTCGAAGTTCTTATCCTTTTCAGAGATGAAAGGAGATGAGGAGGGAGAGAAATTTAACATTAGCTAACATGTAGTGTTTACTAACTACATATATTATTTACACATGATTTTACTTAATCCTCACAACAGCCTTTCACAGGCAAAATGTAACAGGCTTGCAGAAATTAAGTAACTTGCCCAACCTCACCCAGCTATTAAGTGGCAGAGCTAGTATTTGAAGCCCGGCAATTTGGCTCCAGAGGCTGTGGTCATTTGCCATTGTACTACAGAAGGCAGTATTTACCAAGAAAAATAAAATGGCTAATAAATAACTGTAAGAAAAATAAGCTGTACCATGTTTTGTACTTTGGACTTACCCCATTTGTTGGGCAATTCTTAATATAATGGCCAGGTTTACCACAGCGGAAACAAGTATAAGATGGAGGTGGTGGACCTAAAGGTTTCTTCATGTAACTGAAAGGGAGAAAAAATTACATGTACACAAAGTCTTAAAAAAAATAAAGCCTCTGATTGGGGGAGAAATCCACCCTTAAGTCCCTATTTGTATAAAGTACTTATGAACTTACTTGATTGGGTCGTATTCATGGCCAGATTGCGACATCATTGCTTTAATTTTATCTTCTTCAGAAGCATTGGCTTCAGCCAGATTGGCAGTCTGTTTAACAGGTAATTATTTGACACACACATTAGAAACACATTTAAGACCACACAGCCAAAGACAACACCACTCATCCTGTAAAGAGCAGTATCTAATCTTGCATAAAAACAGCTATTAACACATATAACCCAGAGGCACCGGGAGTTCCTCAGGTGTTTGTCTGCGGGACTGGAGAGTCTTTCTGGGGGCACTCAAACCTTAGACCCTGTTTGTACCTTGTGTTAAGATTTGCACACTACACCCTAACCGGTTTGGCTCAGTGGATAGAGCCTCGGCCTGCGGACTGAAAGGTCCCAGGTTCGATTCCGGTGTCAAGGGCATGTACCTTGGTTGCGGGCACATCACCAGTAGGGGGTGTGCAGAAGGCAGCTAATTGATGTTTCTCTCTCATCGATGTTTCTAACTCTCTATCCCTCTCCCTTTTTCTCTGTAAAAAGTCAGTAAAATATATATAAAAAAAAACACACACACATTTGCACACTACTCCTCTTAAGAGTTAAAAACAGATTAAGTTTAGAAAGAAACGTTTGATGCTTCCAATCTTAAAAATAATCCAAGTGTCATAGCACTAAGACTATACTTTATACTTACAACTGGGAGGTGGGGTTGGGGGTAGAATTAACTACACATTATGCAACTGATATTAAAAATCAGAAGGCTCTTTAGGGAGTGGTGCCAATTTCAAATTAAGTACAAAGCAAAGCACATGCAATGAGCATTCATAATTTTAAATCCAATGCTCCAAATTTTTATGAACTTCATCTTTAAGGTATATACAAGTATAGATATAAGCAGGGTCTAAGGGAGTTGAGTCCTAATAGCTTGAATCTTCAGGCATCTAGCACTCAAATCAGTCATTCATTGGGCTTTTATCTTTACATTCATTCACAAAACAAGCAACCAGTTTTAACATTTTATTGTAATTTTGTATACAAAGAATGCTTAACATTAACAGAGCTTAGAACAGCAACATTTACAGAAAACTTGATTACATGTTGAACAACTAATTTGTTTGAACCCAAACATTAATTTACAAATAGTTAAAAAAAAATCCCCCAAACCTCCAAAATTCCCCAACTGCTTCCCACAGAGAAACAATGGTAGAAATAGGCCCAAACTCAAATATCCTTACAGTACATAAGAATTAAAACAGTAACCTATAAACTAATGATGTTAACTCTATGCTAAACTACTTTTTATTAGAAAATTAGGAGGACACTTTTAGCCCACTTTATATTCTAGAGTTATCAATTTTAATGTTTAGTTTTCCCAGAAAAGGAACTAGGACATCTTGGGGGGTACATTCTAAGGGAAAAGGACACAACCTATAACAAAACCAAGGAAGAGAAGGATAGCACCAATGGAAAACCCATCAACTCATTAATCTTGGTTGCTAAATTTGGTTTTATATTTCTGATAGTAGGGGGAAAAAAAGATTTTTGGAAAATTTCCGTTTGGCCCTTAAAAATCTGCCTATTCTGTAATAATTGCCTTTTTTAAAAAAAGGCATGATTTGCAAGCTAAATCTATTGTTTTTAAAAGTAGTCCATTACTAGTGCTTTCCCAAATAAAAAGTACACACTGTTAAGCAGAAAATGTAAGCAACCTTATAGCAAAACATGGCATATACAATGATTTCAGGAGGTAACATTTTGCCCCTCTGCCAAACATACACATTGGTATATTCCTGCAAACAGCTTTATACATCACAATTCATGTAGTCTGTGTTCAAACAAATTAGGTTGTTTAAAACTTTTTCTAATGCAGACAGACTACAAGTCTAGAGTATAAAGAAGCAATTGTATCACATTTAATATATTGACCTTCATGGGTTCAATTCAAATATTTAAGAAAGAACCATGCAATCGTCCATGTAAAGGAAAGTTTCTGTTTGGCTGCTTAAATAAAGTCCACATAATTTACAGCCAAAACCAAGGAATTCCTCCAGAACTTTGTTAGTTTCCAATGTATAATTAAACAAAATATATGGGGGAGGGGGGGAGTATGAGTAGCTTCATTGTGTTTCTTCTGTCTTGAAGATGAAAATACTCCAAACATTGTGCTGAGGCTGACAAAATACTCCCCCTATCTTCTCAAAACCACAACTACTCTTTACAGGATAGTAACAATACATACAATGTTTTTACAAAACATCTCCACCCCCAACCCCTCCAAAACAATTGTTCCACATAAAAATACGATGTTAGAAAAAGATTAATATTTTCAAGAATATATGTATATATACCTTTGTAAGCTGGGCCAGAGAAATAGATGCAGAAGAGTCATCAATCTGTTCACAAAAAATTAAACACACATTCAAGTTCCACACTGAAAACATCTAAAAGTGATCATTTAAGTTCCCACTGCCACTTAATGTTTAAATATTGGGCATTTTCTTAGAAGTATTCTAAAGAATGTTATTTTCTAAAAAGTGTTTTAAAGCTGAAAGTGTAGCTTACCCCTCCTTTCCCTACGTATTTCACACACAGCAATAAAGGCTAACAGTTGAAGGGGGCTACAGCACAATGGGAAAATGGGGTAAGGAAAAGTATATCACACAGGCACTCTGTTCAGGCAGGTGACTAAATGCTAAGTAAGAGTTCTGTGTCTGTCAATGGTCTCTAAATTTGATGATGCTCAAGACAATGGGCATTAGGAGAGAGCAAGAAATCTAACTTTCCTAGAATGTCATTATGTAAATTGTAAAACAAGCACTTCTTTAAAGGCTCAGATAATCTTAAATGAAACAACTCCCACATAATTGTGACTTCTGATCTTTTTTTAAGCATACACTGTTCAATCTAAGTAAGTTTAGTCTCCCATACTGAGAGTAACAAATAGCTTCTTCACGAAGAAAACACAACTTTATCAGAGATGTTAGGCTAAACAAAAGGGGGAAATAAAAGGGCCCTGATGCTAGGGCAAACAGAGCTGGTTCATATGAGGATGATTTTAATATGTGAAGACAAGAAAATTAATCAAAGGGAGCAAGTATTAGAAATGACAGATATAAGGGGGCTTTAAAAAATGTGTTTTCAAATGTGACATTCTTAAATTTTTCATTATTTGGTCCCCTGACATGATTTTAATATCAGCTTTTAAAAAGTATATATGTATGTGCATATATGTACATGCACACACATATCTTTAGCACATAATTGTGAAGATACAATTTCCCTACAGGTGTACTCAAATAAAAGCATTATCTTTTTATCTATGTTATAATTCTCTCATGCATTATTGGTTATAACTCTAGTTTAAAATGGAGAGAATGTAACAAGATGTCTGACTCAAAGAAGAAAACAAAAAACAAAAAACAAAAAAAGCAAGTCTTCATCAGGTATTTTCCAAGTATTCCAGAGAACTCAAGAGTATTAAAAGCAGCATGATTTTTTAAGCGTCCCCAACAGAAATGTAGCAAGTTTCAATATGAAGTTCTTAGCACAATGCCCACCACAGTAGAAATTCAATAAATACAAATAAAAATGTTGGTTAAATGTAAAATACATCTTATAAATATCTTAGGATTTTAAAAGTTAGTTTGATGGATATTATTACTGAGATGCTTAAATAAAGGTTCTTAGCTCTATACTGAGGGACTCTAAAGAGTTCATAATGCATGAATCCCACATTCCTAATACTCAACCATATAATCCACCATTGGGTCCTCACCATTGTCCAGCTCTTAAATTTACTTTCCTAACAGAACTAATCTCAAGGGGCAAGTTAAAAAATTTTTTGAAAGAATTTACAATATCCTATTTTTAGCCAGAATAAATTAACCCAGTCAATCTGTTTTAAAGATGGTTACATTTTACACCAAATAGATATGGGTGAATAAACTGTCACCCATCATCTATATACTATACTATGCTTCTAACCAATGAAACAAATAACCTTTAAAACAGTCTTTTACTACCTCGAATATGATACTGATCATTTCCGTAGAAAGAAAGTAAATCAGTTACGTTAACTTTCTTACTGCTGGAACTGAAAAACTAACATTTTTGTTCATCTCACTCTAACACTTAAAATATAATATCCTTTTGTTCTTATGCCAGGCTTTCTTGTCCTTTCTAAAATTTTAGCTTTCTGCCAACCTGTTATTAGTATTGGATATTTATTGGGTTGAAAGTGGTTTCAAATATTCAATGGCATCTAAATAACTTTTTTCCACCAAATAATCACCATAGCATCTAAATATTTTATAATTCACAAGGAAGTCAAATGTACCACAAATTTAGAAGGGTATCTAATTGTTTTCTACATATAGCAAGGTACGAATAACTGAGAACTGCTGATAAGGAATGGTTTAAAAAATGACTAGAAATTTATATGTTCTAAATATCAATGAATACAGTAACTCTCAGATACTATTGATAAAAACAAATTCTGCCACATTAAAAGTCTTCCAAACAACTGCTTGATGCATAATGTGGACATCATTAAGACACCTCCCCACATCTAATTTGCGGTCTTACTTCCGGGAGGAAGAATCTAAAATCTTCAATGCCAAATGCACTTGCTTGAAATTAAAGGATCCTAACACAATGTAATTCTGATGTTCAGTTAGTAGGAAGAGCACCCAGTTTTGGAGTCGCAACATGGAAGGACAACTAAGTAAACAAAGCTGAAGAGTACAGACAGAAATAGCCAGCCATCTTTGATTAGAGATGGCCAAGTTACCAAAATGTACATACATTCACTTCTACTAATCCGAATGTAAAAACCTGGTTTAGTGATTTTATCTTACTTGGTTTTTGGAACAATATATGTGATTCTTAAGTTTCCTAAGATGGGAACAAATTACACTTGTTGAAGCTCTTCTCTCATCCTAAATGTCAGCAAATGTACCCCAAGCAAACAAATGACAGGGATATTGTTATCTAATGTCTCCATTTCAGATAATTCTACCTAAAAAATTAAAGCCACTTTTAAAGTACTAAAAAAACAAAAAGAAAGAGAAACCTAAATAAGCGTAAAATAAACTGCTGCTTTTAAGTGTAATACAGACATGCCAGGGAACACACAAGGCTAAAAGAATGTTAACTTTATTTATGAACATGTGATTTGTGTTTATACACATGCTAATAAACAAAAAGGAAATAACTGTTTTCAAGAAATAAAACTTCATCTGAATTAGTTTAAATACTATATAAAAAGTACTTTATACAAAATGTGTTACATTAACTACTACAGTCACCAGGATAGTCATCTATTTTGTGCTAGCATTTGGATACATTTTTAAAAAATCAGTTTTAAACCAATCACCAGCAAAACAGAAACTTGGACAGTTTTTACAGCATTATGCTTAAAAAAACAAAAACCCATATACCCCAAAAGAGGGGGGGCACCCCAAACACTATGAGTTTGGAATCACTATATTTAATTCCATGGGAACTAAAGGCCATATATACTTTAGAGAACAAGTCCAAAGTTCAGATTTTTTATGTTATCATGTTTAAGATCCAATGATCCAAGGTTAGTGAAATGCCTAATACACAATTCAAGATCAGTATTTAAAAAGGATAAAGTGAAAACAGCAAGCAGTACCCTTGAATTCTAAATGAAGATTTCAGACATCTTGTGTATAAATCAGCCTGAGCAGTCAAATGTTTAGAGAACCATCCAGTTTACAGAACCAATTACTGCAGACCTGTGTTTGAAAACAGATGCTTCACCCCACAACTGAGGACTACTACTAATTATTAGCTCAAAGTCAAAGTGGTGTCATACTTCAAGTTAATCTGTGATAAAATTAAGACGTTACCCTGGTTAAGGGTGGTTACCTTTGATAAGGTAACAGTTCTCAATTAGCTTATTATTTTATGAGAAAGAGGGAAATATTTTAATTTGGACAACTGAGCAAATTGGAACTGAAAGACCTTACATTAAAATTTGAAAACAATGTATTCAATTGTATAAAATCATCAAAATCATTGAGGAAACATTGATATCCTGGTGGAGGGCCCAATTTCAGGTTTCACTTTAAAGTAAGGACAGAAACAAAGAATAGGAGCTCAAAATTGCCAAATAGAGCAAAACTAAATAATAAAGCTGCATCAATGGTCTCTGGAAAGCTTTCTTCTCTGATGTGTCTGAACTTCGAGAAAGCATCAAACTTTAATATAGAGCTTTGCATGTTGCTAACCCCCTTTTAAAAGCCATCCATCAGGCAGAAAAAAATAACCTAACAAAAACTAAGTGATACAACGTGAAAATGGCAAAATATACATTCCAAACATTTTTTATTGCAAGAAACAAAAAGCACACAACAGCCTGTACATACATACAAAATACTAACTATAGACAGACAGATGCAGAACATGTTATCATGTTCAGTAATGTAAAACCTACATGACCTAAAAAGGATCATACATTAACTGTACAACACAGTGTCATACAGGGTTGCTATCATTTAATATGAAACAGTGTTCTTGGGGCACAAATTATCCATTTCTACAAAGTAAGTGTGCAAATTATGCCACATATATCCAGATTCAACTGAGCTGTCATCAAAATACATTTTATTTACAATATGTGCTATGATCAGTTGGATATTAAGGTCTAATATGATTTACTTCACTGCAACATTATAAAGGTAAAAGCAATGTGTAGAAAAAGTGTGAGATTGTGTTTTTACATACTGCTTTTGAAGTTCCCATCACTGGTTCAGTTCGACTTCTAAAAAACAAAAACAAAAATAACATTAGCTCTATGAGCAGCTATTTAGGATTTTATCTCTATCACACTTTTGCAGGACAATTTTCCTTTGAGACAAAGATTTACAAACAGCCAATTTCCAAAATAATACTCTATTTAATCTTTACCACCTTTGAACACTATCAGTTTAAGATGCATCTGTGATTAAAAAAAAAAAAAAAATCTACTCTGGAGGCCTGCCAGACCTCTAGAATCTTCCAGGAAAAATGGATGGCATTTGAGTGAAAATATGTTCATTAGAATAATGGTCTGAGAAATGTAAGTATGAGACAGTTATTAAGACAATGTCCCATTAACTCCCAGATCTGACAATACACCTCCGTAAACTTACATGCCTTTTGACTTATTGCCACTTAAATAGTTTGGTCTATTAAGAACTATTTCTATTAAACTTTTCCCCAGTTCTTAATAGGTACAGATGTAAATTTTCACACATCATATTTTCTTAAAGCAAGACCATCGTTAATATTTGTAATTTGGATCCCTGAGAAATTGTGCTCCAAATCCAGAAAGAGGTTGATAGCTAGTTTAATTTTTTTAATTTAAAAAACACTTTCTTGCTTTAAAGTTTGTGTACTATTAGATAATTACTATCATTTTTTAAAAAGTCTCAAAACAATGACCAAAGGTTAAACAAGAATTATAAATTCCAGAAAACAACAACATAGTTTGACAGTATTTTAGTCAAAAGAATGAGTTAAATGGTTATGGATAATTGGATAATTTTTAAAGAGCACACAAACTTCAAAAGAAAAGATTTTTTTAAGGCCTTACAGGAAGCAGGCCAGAGGTTGAATTGCTAAATAGTCTTTATATGCTTAGTTTTAATTTTAGTTTTTGTTTATGCTGTCCGGACTATTCAGAAATGTGTAGAACCTGAAAGGAGTTTCTAAGTTTGTGCATGATTTGGAAGTCCTGAGGTAAAAATAAAGTTTTCTTTTTCTAATATTTGTTCAACAAACTCAAGAGGCATTTTAGGAGTCAAATATATTACAAAGGAAATCATATCCACAGTTAATTAACATGCAATTCTCTAACAGCAAACTTATTTTTTTATGTACTTCAAATAATTCCCCAAGAGTTTTTGAATATATAAAAAAATAAATCTAAAACTCAATGTTTTTAAAAGGTACTTGGTAAATTAAAGTGTAATTCACACTAGATTCTAGGAATTAATTTTTCCTTATAATTTCTTAAGATTACACAAAAACCACATAATTCACTTGGTATTTACAGCAAAAAAAAAAAAAAAAAAGTATTCAGTCTTTTAAGTTGTTATTATACAGAGATATTATACAAAAGGACTTCCAAATGGAATGGAACTTTACAGTAAACAATCAGAATAATCTGTAAGAATGAATACTTGCCCACATGAAGTGAAGCTCTAAGAAATGATTGTACCTCAATTCTAAGGACACATTCCATTTCCTAGGACTGATAAATTAGCAAATTCAAGAATTTTTTCATTAACCAAAAGCAGAATTTGCCAAAATTATAAATAAGGCTATCTAACTCCTAAGGTGAAATCACTACCCTTTAAATAGCCTGTTGCCCCTTGGCCTGTTTGGTTCAGTTGGCTGGGTGTTACCCGGTGCACCAAAAGGTTGCTAGCTCGACTCCTGGTAGACAGCATGCAGGAGGCAGCAGACAGATGTCGCCCCCCCCAGCTCCCGACCCCCAAATCAATTTAAAAAAATCTTTAAAATAAACAAATGGCCTAAGTTGCTGTCCTTTTCACATATTATGATTTTGCTATCGCCATTAAAATAGCAAGAAAGCCCTAGCTCGTTTGGCTCAGTGGATAGAGCGTTGGCCTGTGGACTGAAGGGTCCCAGGTTTGATTCTGGCCAAGGGTACGTGCCTGGGTTTTGGGCTCGATCCCCAGTAGGGGACATGCTGCTGGAAGCAGCCGGATCAATGATTCTCAAAATTGATGTTTCTCTCTCTCTCTCCCTCTCCCCCGCCCCCCAGGCCCCCTTCCTCTCTGAAATCAATAAAGAAATATATTAAAAAAATAATAATAAATTAGCAAGTATAGAAAGTTACAAGATATAAAATGTTAACCCTGCCTCCTTGTTAAGCTCTAGACTAGTCCTAAAGTATTGCTGTTTTGGTCATTTACCAATAATGGTCATTTACCATGTACCAGGCACTGTTTATTCATATCCCTATTTCATTTTGAGAACTCTAAGGTACAGACTTTAAGTAACTTACCCAAAGTCACAAATTAGTGTGAAGCAGTAAGTATAGTCAAACCTAAGTTTGATTCCAGTATCTGCTCAAAAATCCTATAAACTCTCTAGCCTCCTGACAAAACCCCTTTTTGATGAGGAGCAAATATTGGCATTTAATACTCTTGATGTTGACAAAATATTTAGCACAGATTTCTTAAGAAACTCATATACATTTTTTAACAGTAGGTGGAAAAAAGAAAGTGTGGAGGCAAAGAAGGGTACAGAAATACTTGTTCACTATTTGAACATCGTTTTGTCTTTCTACATAGAGAGCAAAAATCTTCCTAATGGTGCTTACTCCTAACTACAGATTAAGGTAATCTACCTGGAGGAAGAAATCAGGAAAAGCAAACCAATCATCACAGTTTTAATGATTGAGGAGATATCGGAGGTTAGGTTCTAAAACATCCCTGGTTCTTTCTCATACCATTATTTTGAGAACTTAAATACATAAAATTGATACTTACATAACGTAGGTCTTGCTTGTAGATTTAACACCTCCAATAGGAATTCTTCTAACAATTACAGATGAATTCTTAGGAATCAGAGCATTATCATCAGTATATTCTGTAAATAAATGATAGAAATGAATTTCTATTTGGGGATTTGGGTAAAGTCACAGTCCTCAAGAATTAGAGGACTTCAAACATGAATTTTATGGGAAATAAACTTAAATATAAAAGAGTATTAATAACTACGTATTCCTTGCATCTGGATTACCGATACTGTCAGAAAAAATATCCAAAGCCATAAGGGGACTTTTCTTCAAAGGACACCAAATAGTCAACTGGTTCTTGGCCCTGGCAGGTCTACTTTTGTGGACCCCCAAACGTCAGTTAATTTAGCCACTAATGCTGAACATCTGAACTATGAAAAAAGCTATTATTTATAACAAAGAAGTTCTGTCTCTCCTAGCCTCTAAACGTAAGTATTACTGGAAGAAAGAGACTAAAAATTTAAATTGCTGTTTAAACACAGAAAAAAAGGGTTTTGTAATAAAGAATTAATTGGAATGCAACTTTGAATAGAATGTTGATTCAAGGAAGTAACTGACATTTGAGACTTAAAAGACTGAGAGGCCAGCCAGATGTGCAAAAGGTTATGTTTCAGATAGAAAGGAAAGGACTTGGAAAAAACAAAAAGGCCGAACAGCTGAAGAAAATGAAAGAAAATAATGTGAAATACAGGCAGAAAGGTAGTGATCACACATTGATTTATACTGTTTCTAAATACAACAGAATGTTATTGAAGGATTTTAAACAAAAACAATGAAAATTTTGTTAAAAACAAAACGAAATGATAACTCTGTTATCTAAGTGGAGCATGAACCCATAGAGAAATAAAAGTAGAAACGGTAACTAATAGGGCCACTGCTGTGCAGTCCAGGTAAGAGATAAAGATGGTCTGGGCTGGGATATGAGAAATGGAGTCAGAATATTTGAGGCAGAACTGCTAAGGCTTGTGGATGAATTGAATTGGGATAAAGGGGGGGAGGGTGAAGGAGAAACAAGAATTGGGCATGAATTTCTGAGTTCCTGGTTTAAACAACTGGATGAACAGTGATGTCAATTCCTGATAAGACAAATGGGAAGATTAGTGAATCCTATATTTCTACTCTTTGAACTATTATTGCAGTATTTCTCTAAGAATAAAATTTAAAGAGTAAATGGTCCAATGAATTTAACTATGGTAGAAAGAGTTGCTAGGGAAGGAACTAGTACAATTACCAAAAGAAAAATAATCCAATACAGGGAGGATGAAAAAATGTACCCAACTCCCTTAATAATCACACAATCAGAGAGACATTAGGGTTTATTCTGTTAAGGTTATAAGTTTACTTGTTTCACCATTAAGTTACCACCAAGTGACTGACTTCCAATTATTTCAAGTTTGTCACATATCTAAACATTTTCCAATATATATATGAAAATATATTATCAGTTGTATTCTTTTAAATCATAGTACTATTGCTATTTCCTGTTATGAACTAAGTTGTTCAGGAAAGGGTTATTTTCAGTATATTTCAAGCAGTAGGCTGTATCTCACAGGTATTCAGTTAGAATGATGCAATTTCCTAGATCCAGGAATACCAATGTAAGCCTATCATCTTGCATAGTTTATGACAGTTCCAGATTCTAAGCAAGCTAAGAAATAATTGGGAACAGAGATGGAGAATCTTTAAAAAGCAAATTCTAAAATCAAAACTTGGTGTCAAACACCTGACAGTTTCTGAATGTGTAACAACTCTCAAAAGTGTTCAATGGGGGAAAAATAGCAAATGTGTTCAACAGTAGCTTTCTAGGACAATTAATTTAATCAACAAAGTGCTGTGTCAAACTAAGTTAGGTGCCCTAACACCAGACACTGTAACTGACCTTTTAATTTTTATGTACCTGAATTACATCAATGATTTTCTACCCTTAAGTAGCCTGTTAACTTCAAAAGACTCTTTCTAGACACCAGGATAATTTCTAATCCAAAAAACATGCACATTATAGATGGAAGGAAAAACAAGAGCATCTGAGAAATGAAGGAAAATATGTAAGAGTATTTTAAAAATATTTCACCCTCAGCTTCCAAATCTATCGTAGTAAGTTCAAATGAAGGGTGTTTTTGTTTGTTTGTTTGTTTTTGGGGGGGAGGGTATGTGTGTGGGGAAACACAGTAAGTAAGTTATATAGGGAAAACATACAATCGCCTATTATGAAGCTATAAACACTTACTCTATACTCTTTAATTCACTGGATGGTGCTAAAACTAAGGGGACTCTTACTCAGCTGTCTCGTGACACTGGATACTATTTCCAATAAAACTCATTGACTGTCCTCTGCACTACAGTACTTCTCCCCTAATGTGAGGATTGCAAACAATGCACACTTCCTCCCTGAGAGCTCCTTCTCTTAACCAACCTAGTATCAAAGCTCTAATAAGGACAGTTCACACAAATACATAAAATAAACATGCTGTTGGGCAAAGAAAGCATTCCCCTCTCTTTCAGCATTTATCAAAATAAAATACCACATAATTTCCTGGCTTAGAAAAAAAATAACATGTCACAAAAGTCTTAAATTTTGAAGAATTCCATCGCCTTACTCCATCAAATTTACTCCAGTCTAACAAAGTTGTATTCCATTATTAGGTGGAAAAGATAGACAAAGTCTAGCCCCAAATGATTAAATTGTGTAATATTGCAATAAAATATGAAGCTTGCATAGTATCTAATAATTAAAATTGACTTAATATTCTTTAATTCCATTTGTATTGTCTTTCATTCATAAGTACCATTCCCCTATCAAGATGGTCTGAAATTCTTATAAAGTCACCTGTTCTGTAAAGTATAATTGAGGAATATTTTTGGTGGCCTTAAAGAAAAAGTAATTCCCTTAAAGTATTTTCTTGAATATTTTTAAAAGCTGTTTTTCAAACCTTCGTGACCACCAGTTTTTCCTCTCCTATGTACAGAGATGCTACACATAATTACAATTACCACAGCCTCACGTGAAGTGTCCCTTAAGTATGAAAACTATTTTTTAAAGGGGGGAAACAATATTCTTTCACACATTATCACGTGAATAAATAAAATTCTTTCTTAATGAATATTTTTGAGTCATGATTGCCAATATTAACACAATAATACAATCATACTTAATATCGGATGTAAATGGAAAACAGCTCTTTACCAGGACAAGACATTCTATCTACCAAACAACAGGCTAGAAGTGGGGGACTCGCCCCCCCCAATTGCAATTAAAAAACCCTTGTTACCATAAACCAAATTTAGTAATCAAGAAAAACCCTAACCTAATTAGAACTTCGCTCTATTTCTTCTGATGCCATCAATAAAACTCAAATGACTAACTGAAAACTACAGATCAGCATTACAATACTGAGAAAAAGAAATCAAGACAAGTTCAGAGTCAGGATCTGAAAGGGTCATTTGTCACATTTTCAGTATCTACTGTTAAACTCTCAATATTATAAAAAAAAGCATATAAAATAAGAGTACAATCAGCGGGTTACTGGTACTCATATGGCAGCAGCCTACTGTTTTTCAGTATCCTAGTATCAACATCACTATGTAAAGTCTAGCAATCATTTCTTTTTAAAAACTGTTTTTGATATTTAGTAAAAATGAACAAAGAGCACAGCCACTTAATTACTGTATTACTAATTCTGAAATTTGCAAGACTAAAGCAATTCCAACGTTGAAGACTGGCTGGATTAAATCCTCCAAAATACTAGTATAAGTGAGGCTCTCTTCTCTACAATAAGGACAATTCCAAGATTAAAATAGACACACAGACAGAAGGGAGAAAAGGACATTAAAATTTGCCCCCAACAGTTAGGTTAGAAAGTTAAGTAACAGTGGGGCAATCTCCCAAATAACCCCCATCCTCTCCCACCAAAGCCTTTCCCAAACATTTGAGAGGATTAGCCCGTTACAGATCCCCGTATGCACAGAGCAAATACAGCCAGTTCAACTCCGAGGCCGAATGCTACAACCCTTGGCTGTACCGACAGCCTCAGAAAGACCCACAAGAGCTATTATGGCGGTTAGTCTTCGGCTGGGAACCTCCCAACCGGTATGTCTCCACCGGCACCGAGTCCATGTGCTCTTACCTTCCTTGGTCTGCGCGTTGGTGATCTGCAGGTCGCAGTCGGCAGCTTTCAGCTTCT
This sequence comes from Corynorhinus townsendii, assembly GCA_026230045.1. Lineage (NCBI taxonomy): Eukaryota > Metazoa > Chordata > Mammalia > Chiroptera > Vespertilionidae > Corynorhinus > Corynorhinus townsendii. Next base: position 58,727,197 of record JAPDVU010000009.1, on the reverse strand, counting down.
CTCTCCCCATAATCTGCTTCTTTAGGTCGCAGAGGGAGATGTGGAGCCCATCAAAGGTGACGGTGTCATAGTTGAGTTTAGAAGAGAATTTATAATGCACACAGGACATGGTGCCAAAGGACTCCTAAGGTTCGGCGAGGAGACGTGGACACGCTCAATATATGTATATTTATAAACTTACGAGCAAAATATGTACATACACAAAACACTCACAAGACACCGAAGGACCTAAGGCCTCGGATTAAACACCCCCTCCCCACAGCAGGGGCGTGAGAACCGCAATCCAGACCCCGACCTCCGAACCACTTCATGTGCAGGAGGGCGGACGAGGGCGGGAGGGCCAGGGGCTCCGCCAACGGGCACCGCGTCACCCGGCCGGGTCCCCCTCGCTCATGCTAAGGGCCGGCAGACGGTGCAGTCAGTCGCGGTCAGTCCACACGTTAAAAGTCCGAGTGACCCAATGGGGTCAGGGGTCCATAGTGCGGCCGCACCTCCCGGTGGCTCTCTCCGTGGTCTGGGGTGACCCGGGCCCCGCGAGAAGGCCGAGGGGAGAGGGCCTAGGCCCGCAGTCCACCAGCGGCCTCTCGCCTTCCTCCTGGCTTGCGGACGACCGGCGTGGCTCCCAGGCCCAGGCCCGCCCCCCCACGCCCCGGCTCCGGCTCCCCGGAGGCCTCGGCGCCGCGGCCTAGGCCCAAACGCGCGGTCGGCGGAGAACAGGCCTTCCTTCGCAGGCCGCTGCCACCCCCCGCCGCCGCCACCAAGCCGGCAGCGGGCCTCCACCGGGTTCCGGGCGCGGCCTCACCACCCGGGCCCCGCCGGCGGCGGCCGGGGTGCTTCGGTGACCTGGCGCCGCCGCCGAGGCTCCCGGACGCTTCCTCACGCCGAGTGCTCCGCGCTTCTCTCGCCTTCCGCTCCCGTCGCCTCTAGGCCCAGAACGACGAGAACACGCCCGGAAACCGCTGGGCGACGACGAGGGTTTCCTTTCTGTCCCGCCCCGTGCCGCTCCCAGGCCCTCACTAAGAGCCGGCGACACCTCCAAACCAGACACTATGGCGGACGCGGCCTGACTCCAAGCGAGCGCCCACTCCGGGGTCTCTTAAGCAGGAACTGCACGGGCGGCGCCTGCGGGCGGGGCCGGCGTGCGCGCGTCGGCGGCGAGGGGCGGGGCCCGCGGCGTCACAAAGCGCACTTTGCCCACGTGACCCCGCGCTTTGTGACGCCGTAGCGCGGAACCGGAACCAGCCGAGAGAGCGGAAGAAACCATCGGCCTCAAAAGGGAGGGGGAGACTAGGAAAGAGGGCCGACTCATAGGGCGGTTCTGGGAGGGGAGCTCAGATTTCAGCAGCTATTACTAGAATAGTTTGCACCACAAAGTGGAGTTCCGAGGGATACCGGGCTAACTCCCCTTGCCTACAACCCCCAACTCTTCCGAGCCTCCCAATTTAAGTAAACGTGGTTGCTATGCAAGCACCCCCTAATTTAGCCTTCCAAAAAACTCGGTACCCTAAGATATTCTAATAGAAATTATGAAGCAGCCCCAGGGTAGAATTTATAACCACTACCACACATTTTTGGGGGACACCCTGTATTTTGGGAGGTGAGCACACAATGCAAGATTACAGATATGTTATAGATCTGTATACTTGAAACTGATATGGTTTTAACCACTGTCACCCCAATAAATTTAATTTCTAAAAATTTCCATTAAAAAATGTTACTTGGCCCTGGCTGGTGGTTCAGTTGGTTGGAGTGTCATCCCATACACCAAAAGGTCGTGGGTTCGATTCCTGGTCAGGGAACATACCTAGGTTTTGGGTTTTATCCACTGTCAGGACAAGTATGGAAGGCAGCCAATCGATGTTTCTCTGTCTCTGTCTCTGTCTCTGTTTCAATCTCTCTCTCCCCCCTTCCTCTCTAAAAAAACCAATAAAAACATCTCTTTTGGTGAGGATTTTAAAAAATAATACTTGGTTTACTGGGTTGCTATGAATTAAATAAATGAGTACATTTCCATTATTTAGGACCATGCTGGGTACATGGTTCAGTGTGTGTCAATAAATATGGTTCAATCAATGTCAGTTTAACACCAACAATAAACCCGAAGTGGTCAGCACTACCATTACCTCCAATTTATAAGCCAGGGAACTGAAACTAGCAATCATGAACTTTCTGAATTCCCACAATCAGGGCAATGCTTGTTCAGTGGCAGGTCCAAAATTTCATTTCTAATTGTAAAAGCTGGTAACTGTGCCAAGAATCCCCTCAGTGGATTGGAATATTTTCCCTTGGAGCATGGGGGTATTATTATTACACTAGAGGCCCGGTGCATGAAATTTGTGCATGGGAAGGGGGTCCCCTCAACTCAGCCTGCACTCTCTCCAATCTGGGACCCCTCAGGACCCCTGGCTCCTAACCGCTCACCTGCCTGCCAGCCTGATCCCCCTAAGTGTTCTCCCCTGACAGCCTGATCGCCTCTAACCTCCTCTGCCTTGGCCCTGCCAACATGGCTTTGTCAGGAAGGACGTCCGGAAGGACTTCTGGAAGGTCATCTGGAAGATGTTCAGTCTAATTAGCATATCACCCTTTTGTTAGTATAGATGCCACCTTGTTCTAAAAAATGCAGGTTGTTCCCAGGTTTTCCTATTGTGGAAGGGGAGCCCACAGTAGCATCCTGGGTTCTGACCAGGGTTTATACGCCTGTGCTTTATCTCAGCAGATGCGATTCCTAGAAGATTCTTGGATGTACCTTGAACATTTCTATTGAATTTGCCAAATCATCCTCCAAAAATGTTGAACCACTTTAAACTCCCATCAGCAACCATGCGTGTGCCCTCCGTCCCACTTTGATGCCAATATCATTGATTTCTCCCCAGAAGCTTCCCTCCCATCAGCCGGGATTGCTTGGTTCTTGAGCCAACCTCATTGTTCATCTGGGGCCTTGATTTCCCGAGATAGAATTATGGAGGAGGAAAAATAGTTTTCCTCTACCTTTCTGAGTTCTTAGTGGAGGCCCTTGTAATGAAAGACAAATCACCAAGAGAAAAACAAAAGTTCATTAACATGTGTACCTCGTGTATATGTGGGAGATCCCAGAGAAAAATGAGTAACTCCTCAAGGTGACTTAGAATGCAGATTTAAATACCTTCTTCCTAGGGAAAGGGGATGGGAGATGTAGGCCTCTTAGAGGAGAGTAAACAATATTTAGGAAAGATGAATGGGGGTGGGGGGAAATAGTTTGTAACAAAGTTTGGGTGTGATGTCAACTTCTACTCTCCTGTCCTGTGACAGGAGTCAGTCTTCTCTGCCTGATGACACTTCTCCTGTGAAGGGGACCTATGACATTTGAGCTCCTTTTGGGGGGTCCGATTTTAGGCAGATCAGGAGACTTCAGTGAAAGCCTCTGCATGCATTTGCTGTTTTTCAAGCATCTGCAGCTCAAGATCATCAATGTAACAACACAGCACATGTTGGGGTGGCATATTCTTTGACCTTCAGAATAAACCCAACAAAAGCTTGTTTCCTGTCTTAGATGATTTGCCACAGTAGCGTTATTCCCTGGAGACGGTATTCTGACCAGACCTTCCTGGGAGTGGTCATAACATACCCTGTGCTTGTAGAAAGGTGTGGGCCACATCACTAAATAAACCAGGGGCAGTTTTCTCATCTTGTGGAAAGGGAGATAAAGTTATGATAGTTTATCTCCCTTTCCACAGGTTTCTTGCAGGTTTGTGTCTCCACTGCCCTCCCCCCCCCCCAGCAGACCCAGCACCATGGTGTCAGGCTTTGGGGCTGCTGGGTGACAGCCTCCCTGAGGGTCTGTGTCCCCTCCAGCCCCCTGCAACCCCAGCGTTGCCATGGCAGGGCTCGGGGCTGCAGGGTGCCGGACTCCCTGCAGGTTTGTGTCCCTGATCTGGGTTTGTGTTCCCGATCCGGGTTTGTGTCCCCGATCCAGCCTCCCACAGTCCCAGAGCCGCCATGGCAGGTCTTGGAGCTGCTGGGTGCCACTGTCTGGCTGCTATGGGCATGGCCATCTTTGTTGGGTAATTTGCATGCTCACTCCTATTGGCTGGTAGCATAACAGAGTGACGGTTAATTTGCATCTTACTCTTTTATTAGACAGATCTATAAAATTCATAATATAATAAAATTGCATTCATGAACTGTAACACTCACTATCACTTACAATGCGTGTTCTTCTTCCTCGCTGAGCCAGTCACTGAGAACAAGGTCAGACTGGCCCAGAGGTGGCCAGGTTTGCTAGGGACTTCCAAATCCCCACTCCAAATCCCTCTGAACTTGGTTTAAATCAATAAGCATCTTGTCAGAAAAGTCTTCCTAAGGTGACCTTATCTGCAATCGAAATAGAGACAGACCCGGAGACAGAGCAGGCAGCAGTCATCTACTTTGAGAGTCTCCAACATTTGCCGTTTGACCTCCGGAAAGTAACGTAGCTTCTCTGGCCTTGGTTTCCTATGAGGCCTGTCTCATGGGCCCTGTGTGGCTGTGCGCAGAAGTGCCCAGTGCTTGATTTCATACTCTGCTGCTGCTGTCTTGGCATTCTTTGTCATTTTCATTTTCATTTCTCCCTGAACCCCACCAATTATGTGGCGAGTCTCGGGTAAAACGGTGCCTTCCTCGAAACAGGAGAGGGGTTGGGAGGGGGTGGGGGATGGGAGACGACACTCAGAGGGCACAGTTTCAGTTTTGCCAGATGAAATAGTTAGAGATTTGCTGTACCAAAAGGTGACTATATTTAACGCTACTGAGCTGTACACTTAAAAATGGTTAAGATGGTCAATTTTACATATGAGTTTTTTTAAAAAAGGACAATAAAAACTCCCCAATGCCTTTCTGATAGGGTTATGAAGACAGTTCCCTGGCAGTGCCTAGCGCAGAATCACCACTGAAGTGCTGTTTGGGAAGTAAATCAAGTGGCTGGTGCTGGAGGTGTCTCTTTGAGGTGCTTCCCACGTGCATAAATGTAACACCACAAACTACGGCTGGCATCCACCACGGCTTCCTTTTCACCACGCCCTGTGCCATGCAGTCTTCTAATCCTCCCGAGAACCCAGTGGATAGCTACACTACCATCCCCATTTTATAAGCTTGGCAACAAGGTTCAGAGAGGCGAGGTCACATGCTTGAGGTTGCATAGGAGCTGGGATGTGAAATGGGCCAGCTGGGAAGGGCATTCCCCTCGCACTGACTATTTTATGGCCAAGGAGGAAGCGGCTGCCCTCTCTGGGTGCCAGAAGCAAAGCTGGCCCACTGTCCACTCACCTCCTCGTTCCTGCTTATCCTCAGTTATCTCTGATCTCCTGCTTTTATCTGTCCCCATTTCTAGATTAAGTTCCAGGAGGGCAAGGACCTCCTCCTCCTCATTGTCTCCGTCACCTGGCAGGTGCTGGGGCACGTGTGTGGAGCCCCGAGGATTCTTGCTCAGTGGTCTGTCTGGCTCCTCCAGCAGCGACAAGCCTGGTAGATGAAAGCAGGCAGAGGCCTTGAATCTCCCTTGTACTCCGGAAGGTCCCTGGAGGACGTGCAAATGGGGCGCCCTTGCTTACATAGGCCTCTGCTCAGGCTTGCGCACCCCCTCACCCACTCTTTGCACCCAAGTCCTGGCCCTGGCTCTGTGCTGTCTCCTGTATTGTGCACTATCTCATTCATCCTGGCCTGTGAACGAGGCACCATTCTTCTCTGTTGGGCACAGGGAGCCCAAGGTCATAGCTAGCAGTGATGGAGCCAGGCTTCATCCCAGTTGGGGGCTTCCCTTCCCTGCCAGGCCCGCTGGTGGTGTCGGTCCCACCTGTGCCCGTCTCAGCATATACCTGGCCTTTGGTTTGCTCCTGGAGAACACTGCATGGGGGGTAGGGGGGAGCGGTAGGAGAAAAGCATTCATTCATTTCCTAGGACTCATTGAGTGACAGCGTGTCCCTGCCTCGGCCCGGGCACTCAGTACAGCAGCGCACGTGATGGCCCAGGCTTCTGCCAGCCTGGAGCTTCCTTCTAGGGAGGGAGAGACGCGGGAAGCAGCTAGACAAGCAAGGTGAGGACATGGTTGCAGAATGCTCTAGTGTTATGAAGAAAATGAAGCCGAGTTAGCGACATGGGGCCTGGTGGGGCGGGGGAGGGGATAACCTGGAGGATTGTCAGGAAGGGCCTCTGGAGGGGGTGACGTTGGAGCTGGCACTTGAATGACAAGAAGTGAGGTCCTAGGAAAGGACGTTTCTGGGTGGAGAGAATGACAAGTGCAAGAGTCCTGAGGTGTGATGCAGGGGCAGTCAGGAGGCCGGTGTGGCTGAGGGCAGATAAGGCGGGGTGACAGGGCTTGCACCAGAGAAAAAGGCAGGGGCCAGATCCTGTAGGATTAGTGAAGCCATTGGAACAACTTTTGACTTAAGAGAACAATATTCTAGGAAGGTGTGAACCTTCAGGACCACCCTATGTTAATGTTCTGGGCAATTTTAGAATGGGGTAGGTGGGTACCATGGCTTCTTAAGACCCAAGTTACTGCTGAGCCATAATGCCCTTCCTGGAACTTGAAGAGGCCGGGAGAGCATGGGGTGCCAGGTGTGGTTTGTTTAAAAGGCAGAAGTGGGGTGACACATACCATGCATGGCTCATAGCGTCTTCCCCAGGGTCACATGACCAGGACTGTGGTTTCAGACAGGCGGGGAGAGATGGGCCCCCCAGGCAGACCCTGCAGCTCCCGCAGCCTGTTCTCCCTGCCACACAGGCTGGGGACAGGTCTGTCAGGAATGGGACGAGGGTGACCTTGACAGTCTTGGTCTGCGACTTGACAGAGGGCCCACAGGGACTGGAAGGAGAAGCCCTCCTCTGTGAGGCAGGAAAAGGGAGGCTCGTCCAGGCTGGGCTTGTTCCAAACACAGAGGCCAGAGGGAGAGGGTCTGCCTCCACAGGCTGCGTGGGGCGGCTCTCAGGCACAGTCAGGGTTAGGAGCCACGGCCTTCTTGGTGGTGTACGGCTAAGTGCACAGGTGCAGGCCGCATAGCAGCTTTGGTTCAAATCCTAGCTCTGCCTTGCGCGACACGAGGCGCTGAGTCACGTGAGCTCACTGTGCCCCAATTCCTCACCGCCTAATGGAGCCCGTAATAATAGCGCCTCCATCACCGGCTATTCCAGGGAAAGGGACCCTGAGAGCAGCACCCGGAGTGCAACATGGGCCATCCTTGTCCTAGTCCACTGACCTCAGGCCCTGGGGAGAGCATCATCATGACCAGATTTACAACCCAGAGCTGAGCTTTAGTGACCTTTCCGAGGGCATACTGAAAGTACTTTATTTGCAAAACAAAAAGACAAAGCCGCACCTACCCCAAAAGCCCCAGAGCTGGGAGACAGGAGGCAGGAACAGTGCAGATCTTGCAGGTTGTCCTGAAGGTGCAACCTGGCAGCGAGAGGTTGAGGCAAAATTCCGGGCACAGGCACCCATCAGCCAGGCACAGCCACCCATCAGCCAGGCACAAGCCACAGCTCTAACCTCTGGGGAAAATGAGCACCTGAAGCTGTGGGCGCGGTCAAGCCCGGCAAGTACGAGCAGGCTGGCTTCACTTGGGAGCAAGGGACAGCCCTGGGTGCGTGTCCTGTTTTCAAAGGCAGGACAGGTCCATGCCTGGGGGCGGGGGTGGGGAGGGGCGCTCGAACTCTGCTAGAATACTACCTGGCTTTACTGGCCCGAAGAACCCGAGGACTGGGTTGCACAAACACAGCCTCTGGAAACTGAGCGGGGATTCCTGGAAAGCAAGGTCCAGAGAAGGGAGCCCCAGACTCTCTCTGGGACCTCTGCCCAGATCTCTGGCAGCTCAATAGAGGAGCGGGCTTCCAATGCCTGCCGCGGGCGGGGGAGGGGTGGAGGGGGGAGCGGTCCTGCGTGCAGCTCTCAGCCTAGGCAGCTGCCTGCTTAAAAAGGGGACAAGACAAGCCGCCAGGTCCCGGTAGGATATGAATAGGTAGTTAAGTGCACGGCATAGTAACAAACAGTGCTTCCAACGTATATGTACATATATACTTGCATATGTACACGTGCACATATACATGCTACATGCAGATGTACATACACACGTCTATACATCTAGAATATTTCTGGAAGGTTGAAAGGGCACACAATCTGGTGAGCGTGACTGCTTTCGGGAAGGGGAAATGATATAAGAGGCAGAACCACTTTTGTCCCATTTTCATTTTTTAAAAAAAATCACATTCATTGATGTATAATTTTCATACAGAAAAATTCACCCTTTTTGGTTTATAATTTTCTGATTTTTGGTCAACACATACCATCATGTGACACTACCACAGTCAGGATGCACAGTATTTCATCAGCCTCCAAAATGTGTGGTCACCCCTCCCCCTCCCCCTCCCCTGACTGTCAATCTGTTTTCTATTCCTACCGTCTTGCCATTGGCAGTGTGTGGTATGAATGGAATTGAAGTGTGTCGCCTTTTGAGACCGACTTATTTCACCTGACATGCTGCCTTTGACCTTCATGCACGCAGTTCCTGCTTGTTTGTACTAACCCTCCACTGTAGGGACACACGGTGTGTGTGTGTGTGTGTGTGTGTGTGTGTGTGTGTGTGGTATGTGTGTGCTCTAGCTGAATATGGGTTGATTCTTGTTCTGGTGATTGTGAATAACACTGCCTTCAATTCCATGGACTGGTTTTCATTTCTCCTTGGTCAGTACCGAGGAATAGGTTATTGGGTGTCTGTTTGTTTAACTTTGCAAAAAGCCTGCCCAGCTGTTTCCTGGAGTGGCCCCATTTTTCATTCCCACCAGCGATGCATGAGGGTTCCCGTGGCCTGCAGCCTGTCAGCATGTGGGCTGTCTCTTTTCCTTGTGTGAGACATTCTAGTGGATATGTAGGAGTGTCTCATGTGGTTCCCATATCAATTTCCCTAATAGTTGTTAAGTTGGAACATCTTTTCATATGCTTATTTGCTATCATGTATCTTTACAACAGCATTTTTTTAATTTAATAAATTTTTATTATTCAGATTATTACAATTCTTCCTCTTTTCCCCCCATAACTCCCCTCCACCCAGTTCCCACCCCACCCTCTGCCCTTACCCCCCAGACCCTCCCACTGTCCTCACCCATAGGTGTACGATTTTAGTCCAGTCTCTTCCCACATCCCCCACACCCCTTCCCTCCCAAGAATTGTCAGTCCACTCCCTTTCTATGCCCCTGATTCTATTATTTCACCAGTTTATTCTGTTCATCAGATTTTTTTTATTCACTTGATTTTTAAATTCACTTGTTGATAGATATGTATTTGTTGTTCATAGTTTTTATCTTTACATTTTTTTCTTCTTCCTGTTCTTAAAGAATACCTTTCAGCATTTCATATAATACTGGTTTGGTGGTGATGAACTCCTTTAGCTTTTTCTTATCTATGAAGCTCTTTATCTGACCTTCAATTCTCAATGATAGCTTTGCTGGGTAGAGTAATCTTGGTTGTAGGTTCTTGCTATTCATCACTTTGAATATTTCTTGCCACTCCCATCTGGCCTGCATAGTTTTTGTTGAGAAATCAGCTGACAATGGTATGGGTGCTTCCTTGTAGGTAACTAACTGTTTTCTCTTGCTGCTTTTAAGATTCTCTCTTTGTCTTTTGCTCTTGGCATTTTAATTATGATGTGTCTTGGTGTGGTCCTCTTCGGATTCCTTTTGTTTGGGGTTCTGTGTGCTTCCTGTACTTTTAAGTCTATTTTTTTCACCAGGTGGGGGAAGTTTTTGGTCATTATTTCTTCAAATAGGTTTTCAGTATCTTGCCCTCTCTCTTCTTCTGGCACCCCTATAATTCGGATGATGGAAGTTGTCCCAGAGGCTCCTTACAATATCTTTATATTTTTGGATTCTTTTTTCTTTTTGCTTTTCCGATTAGGTGTTTTTTGCTTCTTTGTATTTCAACTCTTTGACTTGATTCTTGTGATCCTCTAGTCTGCTATTAGATCTCTGTATGATATTTTTTATTTTAGTCAGTGTATGTTTAATTTCTAGTTGGTTCTTTTTCATATCCTTCAGGGTCTCGCTAAATTTATTGGCCTTTTCAAGGAAATTCTTGAAAAACCTTATAACCGTGGTTTTGAACTCTATATTCAGTAGTTTGTTTTCCTCCATTTCTTTCATTTGTGATCTGTTTCTTTGTCTCCACATTTTCGCTGCTTCCCTGAGTTGGTAGAGTGGCTTTGTGTGGTAAGTGTACTATAGGACACAGTGGCTCAGCCTCCCCAGTTACCTGAAGTGGACACTCTCACTCTTGGTGCACCCCTTTGTGGACTGTGTGCACAGTCTTGTTGTAGTTAAGCCTTGATTGTTGTTTGTATCACTGGGAGGAATTGACCTCCAGGCCAATTGGCTGTGAGGATCAGCTGTGTCTACCCTGGGAGAACTTCTGTGCTGGAGACACCCTTATGAGATAAGACTTGCAAAAGCCTCTGTGCTCAGCTTGGATGGGGCAGAGTTTCAGGGCGGAGCAGACAGCATTGGTTTCCTATGAGCCCTGCCCTAATAGGCCCCTGTGTCTCAGTGTTCCGTGGTAATCGCTGCAAGCACCTCTGAGAGAAAGCCGCCCTCAAGTCCTGCCCACTGCCAGACAGTCCATTTTCTCCCAGAATGAGTCTGGGTCTCCAGAGTCTCCCCCAGAACTGGAGTTCAGTGCAGTCAGGAGCTTTTGTCTCCCTTCCGCTTGAGAAAGCCAGCCGCCTACTCAGTTGCCCGCCCTCTCTGCAACCGTGTGCCTTGATACCTCTGCTTTCTGCAGTTGCTCTGAGTCTCAGTGTGCTTTTCTCTTTCCTGACAGTCCAGTTTCACCTTATATGAGTCTGGGTCCCCAGAATCTCACCCGGAACTGGAGTTCAGCGCAGTCGGGAGCTTTTGTCTCCCTCCCACTTGAGAAAGCCAGCTATGCACTCAGTTGCCAGTCCTCTCCGCATGCATGCCTCAGTACCTCTGCCTCCTGCATCTCCTCTGAGTCTCAGTGTGCTTTTCTCTTTCCTTCCAGTTGTAGTTTCCACTCAGCCAGCCTTCCTGTGGTTCTGGATGATGTCCATTTTGTCCTTTAGTTGTAGTTTTGAAATTGTTGTGTGAGGCAGCAGCTTAGGTGTTTACCTATGCCGCCATCTTGGTTTCTCCTCCTAGAATTCTGGGCAGTGTTGGAGGGCAAGTGGACTGTGGATCCCTGAGGAAGAGAAGGAGGCAGCAGAGAAGGGGCGGCCCAGGCCTGCGGCTGCCACAGCTCCAACCTCTCCGCGAGGAAGCGCTTGTGTAAGACGAGCCCTGCCGCTTTGTGCAGCTGGAAGACCGAGCCACAGCTGTGCCCGCTGCTCTTCCTACAACAGCATTTTTGAGACATAGTTCACATACCATAACACTTACCTGGTAAACATACAATTCATTGGCTTTAACCATGTTCACAGATGTGTGCAACCATCACTACTATCTAATTTCAAAACATGGTCATCACCCCATGCCCATCAGCAGTTATTCCCATTCCCTCCCCAACCCTCCACCTGGTGCCTGGTGACCACTAACTCACTTCCTGTCTTGGTGGACTTGCCTACTCTGGACATTGCCTATTATGGACATATAAGTGGGAGTTAGTGGCCTGGCAATCACTAACTCACTTCCTGGCTTGGTGGACATTGCCTATTCTGAACATATAAATGGATTATATAATACGTGGTCTTTTGGATCTGGCATCTTTCACTTAGTATAATATTCTCAAGGCTCATCCAAGTTATAGCATGTATCAGTAATTCATTCTTTTTGTGGTTGAATGATATTCTATTGTATGAAAGTACTATTTTGTTTATTCACTCAAGATGGACATTTGCCTTATTTCACTTTTTGGCTAGATGAACAATGCTGCTGTGGACATTCATGTACCTGTTTTTATGTGGACACCTGTTTTCATTTCTCTTGGGTACAAACCTAGGAGTGAAATTGCTTAGTCAAATGGTAACACATGGTTTAACTTTTTGAGAAACTGCCAAACTGTTCTTTGAAGCAGCCATATTAATGCACATTCCCTGAGGAATGTGTGCGGTTCTGATTTTTCACATCTCACCAACACTTGTTCTTGATTAAGGCCATCCTGGTGGGTGTGGAATGATACCTCATTGTGGCTTGGATTTGCATTTCCCTAATGACTGACGCTAACCATTATTTTGTGTGCTTATTTTGGCCACCGATTTTGCTCATCTGGTGATTTAGCCTAGGTCTTCATCCCTGAGGGCTCTGAGGCCCTGGTTTTCATGCCTAGAGGAGGCTGAGGTTGCCATAATTGCCTCTTCACAGTTAAAATTGGGCACGGGAGCACCACGGGCATTCCAGTAAATGCTCTGAGTTTCAGAATCCTCCTCTGTCTTCATTATGTAGCAGCAATCCTATGCCCTCATGCTAATGAAAGTCAGTGAGCTCTGTGAACCCAGGAACTGCTGTCTGTTGCATTAGGGCTACTGGTATAAGGAGCCCCAGATGGCCAGGAAGCAGGTTTAGGTCTGATCACCATTGTCGCCTGGTTAGGAGCATCCCTCCTCTGGGAGCCAGGTCAGTAGAGCTTACAATTTCAGGAAGAGGAAACACAGATTTTTAAGTGGGTCTCTGGGAGTGCCAGTGGAGGGGCCACTGCTACCTCTTGGTTCTCAGATCCATGCATCAAAACTTGTGGGGACACACCACCATAGAGGAAATATTGCATTTTGAGGGACAGCCCTCTGACCCCAAGCTGTGCCTTTAAGAGGCCATGTCAATGTGCTATCAGTCAAGCAGCTTCTGAGTGATGCAGAAAGTCATGCCATGGCCATTTTTCCTTCCACATACAGTAAGTCCCTTAGCCTAAGAGTTTGTTATCCAGGACCCCGTGATGGAAAAATCAGACACTTTGTGAGTCTTTAAATGGTGGTACTGAGCAAGGTGCTATGGACAGAAAGGTCCACAACCTATACTTGGGATCATATGAACCGTAGTAGGGACAATCCACTGTCTACTCCAGGGTAGAAATGGTCCAATGCAATCAACTTTTCCCCAGTGGGTTGGTTGGTTTTTTCTCGTGATGGCTCCATACATAGTGTCAAGAGATGATGTTGACAGGCAAAATGTTCACCAGCAGCAGTGCTAGATCAGCCACGGTGGGAGGGAGCTGTTGTTGGGCCTTTGCCGAGTCCCTATCACATGGTTATTTCACTCAAGGACTCACAGTTATAGCCCAGTCATAACTGAATAGAGGCTGACCCACTCCACTGGGCAGGTCACCCTGTCCACCTAGTACAGGTGCTTTCTTTTGGAGGATGCTCTCTGGTGGGCCTTGACATGAAGCACCAGGGTGCCCTCCTTGTGCCTCTCCCACAGACACACCTATGACTTCTGCTTCAAGATCTATCATTTCCCATCTTGCTCCTTCAAGGCTCCCGGCCAATCATTGGGGCCACTCACCACTGCCAATAAGTCATGTCTAGCTTCTCACCAGGCCACATCCACTGCCCGAAGCTCTGTCCAGTCTCTTGAAGCTGCCCCTGAGTGGGGACACAGTGTCTTTTAAACTCACATCGGAGTGTTGAGCATCCATGGACTTAGCTTTGGTTTTTTATTCTCTGTGCTGTATGTAGGAAACCCTTCATTAGGACACAGAGGGAGAGAGACTGGACAGAGTTTCGGGCAGTAGATGTGGCCTGGTGAGAAGCTAGACACGACTTATTGGCAGTGGTGAGTGGTTCCAATGATTGGCCGGGAGCCTTGAAGGAGCAAGATGGGAAATGATAGATCTTGAAGCAGAAGTCATAGGTGGATTTGGACCTGCTCAGGAATGGTCCTGAATGGGCCATGTCCACTGCCCCATGGATTTCTGTTCTACTTGCCCATTCTTATGACTCAGTGGGTCACACGACAGCCTGCTCATATTGGGAGTCCCATGGTTAGGTGCTTGGTCTCTACTAGGGATAGAGTGTGCTGGTAAAAGTGTGGGGTTTGGAGTCAGAACTGGACTCAGGCCTTGGCTCTAGTATTTTTTCGGGTGGGTTGTTTGACCTCTTTAAACAGTTTCCTCTTCTGTATACGAATAGCACCGTAGGACCTGCTCATTGGGGGCTGTGAGGATAAACTGAGAGGTTCATGTGAAGTGCTCAGCGTCATGCCAGGCAGGGTCCACAGTGAACAAGCCATGAGCCACCCTCACAGTAATAGTGTTCACGAAGCGGCAGCCCCTCCAACCCACGTGACCGAGGGCATCCTGAGCACCTGGCTGCCCGCAAACAAGGCCCCACACAAGGCTCCAAAGGTACAGTACAAGGCAATACAGTCTTGGTCAGCCTGCTTTTGCTGAGTGTCTAGTCCAGGTGGGAAGGCAAACCACCCCCAAACTAGCTGGCTTTCAGCTGCATTTCCAGTCACAGAGGAAAGAGCATGCGAGTGAGGAGCAGGGACCGCTGCTCTCGTTCTGACTTGTCAGTCCCCGCGTTTCTGGGGTCAGGGACCAGGTGTGTGTTGTTTTCACTCACCCCGGAGTCCAGCGCCACCCAACACTGGTGGCTCAAGCAGAATGGGGGCCGTGTGTGACTTTGGGGAAGGCGCTCTAGGACTGAGCTTCTAGGTGTGAAAAGGGGGATAAACACTTTTGTCACAGAATGCCTGTGTTGGTCCAATGATGTAGTGAAGGGCCTTATAAATGGGATTTTCTCTCTGAATACTTGACGATGGTCTCTCCAGCCAGGCACTGTGCCTCATGATAACAAGAGGTTCTAAGCCAGCCAGGAGGGTTAAAATCCACCTGTGCCTCATATAAGCTGAGGACTTCCCCACGGGAGCAACTTCTCTGTGGATAAGCACAGTTCAGCATTTAGTAAGCTCTCAATGAAAGCTCCTTGCTGGGTCCATTGACATTTGACCTTTTCAATATTTGAGCACATTTCCTGCTTAGTTTTTTTTTTTTTAAGAAAAAACCACAATGAGATATTACCTCACACCTGTCAGAATGGCTACCATTACAAATCAACAAATGACAAGTGCTGGCGAGGATGTGGAGAAAAAGGAACCCTCGTGCACTGCTGGTGGGAATGCAGACTGGTGCAGCCACTGAGGAGAACAGTATGGAGTTTCCTCAAAAAACTGAAAATGAAACTACCCTTTGACCCAGTGATCCCACTTGTGGGATTATATCTTAAGAAACCTGAAATACCAACCAGAAAGAATATATGCACCCAAAGCAGCACAATTTACAATATCTGGAAACAGCCCAAGTGCCCATTAGTAGACGAGTGGATAAAAAAGCTGTGGTACATTTATACCATGGAATACTATGCAGCAGTATAAAAAAGAAGAATATTTTACCCTTTGAGACAGCATGGAGGGACCTGGAGAGTATTATGCTAAATGACATAAGGCAGTCAGAGAAAGACAAGTATCACATGATCTCACTCATATGTGGAATTAAATGAACAAAATAAACTGACAACCAAAATAGATCCAGAGACATTAAAGCATACAACAGACTGTGGAATCTCAGAGGGAAGGAGGGGAGGGGAGAGATTAACCAAAGAATTTATATGCATGCATGCATAATCCATGGACACAGACAATAGTGTGGTGAAGGCTTGGGGATGATTTGGGGAACTGGGGCGGAGGGTGGGGAGATTCAAAGGGGAAACAAAGGGGGATACTATAATACTTTCAACAATAAAGATTAAGAAACTAAAACACAAATCAACTTTATTAGAGTTGTCCTCAGTTGGCAATGGTGAGCTTGCCATTTCTGGACCCAGAACAGTCCAGGGCTGCCACAGCATCCATGCCTCCTTTCTCCTGGCGAGACCACATGCTTGCCATGCATCACTTGGTCTCGGCCGTGTTGGTGAAAGACCAGGAGCCGCTTGTGTTGGTCCAGCATTTTCCATGGACAAGATGCCAGGATCTGTGTGCTTCAGGATGAGATTGTCTTCATCAGATTTCTCCCGATAGATGGACCTGCCGCCTGTCCCATCATGGCGTGTGAAGTCACCACCCGGGCACACAAACCCCGGAATAATTGTGTGAAAGCAGGAACCTTTATAACCAAATCCTTTCTCCCTAGCGCTCAAAGCGCGAGAGTTTCTGCTGTCTTTGGAACTTTGTCTGCAAACAGCGGGAAGGAGGCGTGGCCCAAGGGCTCACTGTCGAGGGGTGGAAGAACCGGTGGGGTTCACCATGCCTGGGCACGGATGGCTTTGACGCAGCGGCGTCTGGAAGGCCCAGCTGAGTTTTCTATTTGGCCACTAGAGGTCAGGCTAAGCCCAAAGTTCAAGGCTCCACACTCGGGGAGAAACGTGCGCTGTGAAACTACAGCATGCCTTCCCTATGTCTCTGTCCTGCCCACCCAGCACTCAGATTTTATCACCAGGCTAAGAGGATGGGGACACCCATTGAGGGCAAATGCATTGAGTTATTTCTGACAAATATCATGAGACAAAAGAAAGACAAAACTGAAAGTAATAATAAGAATTTCTAGGTGACAACTTCATGTTGGAAACTTTAATGAAGAACTTTTCATGTATTAATCAGCTTAATGCTTATAGAATTCTAATGGGGTAGGCGTTTTTAGTTTCATTTTACAGATAAGAAGTTAGCACAAGGACATAAGCTACTGAGATGAGCCTGGGTCCAGGCCTGGCTGCTGTTAAGAACCAGCTGGTTTATTTCAGACCACCATTTCAATTCTCTGTCAGGGCACATACCCAGGTTGCTGGCTTGATCCCCAGTAGGAGGCATGCAGGAGGCAGCCAATTGATGTGTCTCTCTCATCAATGTTTCTATCTCTCTCTCCCTCTCCCTTCCTCTTTTTCTAAAAGTCAATAAAACATATCTAAAAAAATAATATATATTTAATTTAATTTAAAAATTTTCCATTATTATTTATATCCCAGTATACTCTCCTCCATCTCCACCCACCTCCCTACCCCTACAATCACCACACTGTTGTCCATGAGTTCTTTCTCTTTGGTTTTTCTTTTTTGCTCAATCCCTCCACCCTCCTAGAGCCCCCCAACCCAGAGCTGTCAGCCTCCTCTCTATCTATGAGTCTGTCTCTATTTTGCTTATTAGTTTAGTTTGTTCATCATCATTTAATCAATTTATCATTTGCTGTTTCTTATATATTCTATTTTTATTTATTTATATTTTTGAATTTATTGGGTTGACATTATTTAATAAAATTATATAGTTTTACAGTACATCATCTCTATATTGTATTCTGTGTTCACCACCTCAAATCAAGTCTCCTTCCATCACCATTTATCCCTCCTTTACCCTCTTCTACCTCCCCAACCCCCTTTCCCTCTGGTGATCACTATTGTTTTTTTGCTTAAAATCTTCACCTTTTCCACCTAGGCCCCCAACCATCCTCTTCCCTTCAGCTGTCAGTCTGTTCTCTGTATCTATGAGTCTGTTTCTATTTTGTGTGTTTATTTTGTTTACTAGTTTCCACATATACTAGTAAGTGAAACCATATGGTACTTGTCTTTCTCTGACTGGCTTATTTCAGTTAGCATGATGCTCTACAGGTCCACCCATACTGTCACTAAGGGTAAGATTTCCTTCTTTTTAATGGCTGAGTAGTATTCCATTGTATGAATGTACCACAGCTTTTTTATCCATTCAGCTACTGATGGGCACTTGGGCTGTTTCCAGATCTTGGCTATTGTAAATAACGCTGCAATGAACATAGGGGTGCATATATTCTTTTGAATTAGTATTTTGGTTTTCTTTGGATATATTCCCAAAAGTGGAATCGCTGGGTCATAAGACAGTTCCATTATTAATTTTTTGAGGTAACTTCATACTGTTTTTCTACAGTGGCTGCACCAATCTGCATCCCCACCAACAGTGCGTGAAGGTTCCCTTTTCTTCACATCCTCCCCAGCACTTGCTGTTTGTTGATTTATTGATGATAGTCATTCTGACAGGTATGAGGTGATATCTCACTGTGGTTTTAATTTTCATTTCTCTGATCATTAGTGATGTTGAGCATCTATTGGCCATCCGTATGTCTTCTTTGGAGAAGTGTTTAGTCAGGTCCTTTGCCCATGTTTTTAATTGGATTGTTTGGTTTCTTGGTATTGAGTTTTATAAGTTTTTAAAAATAAAATTTGGATGTTAACCCCTTATCAGCTGTATCATTGACAAATATGTTCTTCCATTCAGTGGGTTGTCTTTTCATTTTGTTGATCATTTCCTTTACTATTAAAAGACTTTTTAGTTTGATGTAGTTCCATTTGTTTATTTTTTCTTTTGTTTCCATTACCTGAGGAGATATATATAAAAAAATATTGCTACAAGAAATGTCCAAGATTTTGCTACCTATGTTTTCTTCTAGAACTTTTATGGTTTTGAGTCTAACAGTTAAGTCTTAAGCCAAGATCTGGAAACAGCCCAAGTGCCCATCAGTAGCACTTGACTTTATTCTTATATGTGGTGTAAGAAGGTGGTCTAGTTTCATTTTTTGCATGTATCTGTTCAATCATTTATTGAATAGACTGTCTTTATCTATTTGTATGTTTTTGCCTCCTTTGTCAAACAGTTATTGACCATAAAGGTGTGGGTTTATTTCTGGGCTTTCTATTTTGTTTCATTGATCTCTATGTCTGTTTTCATGGCAATATCATCCTGTTTTATTTACTATAGCCTTATAGTACAGTTTGATATCCTCCAACTGTGTTCTTTTTCTCTCTCAAGATTCCTGTGGTTATTTGGCATCTTTTGTGGTTCCACATAGATTTTTGGAATATTTGTTCTAGTTCTGTGAAATATGCCATTGGTATCTTAATAGGAATTGCATCGAATCTTTAGATTGCTTTGGATAGTATGCACATTTTAATGCTGTTAATTCTCCCTATTCATGAACATGGTATATGCTTCCACTTATTTACTAGTATATCTTCTTCAATTTCTTTCTTCAATGTCTTATAATTTTCCAAGTACAGGTCTTTTACATCCTTTGTTAAATTTATTCCTAGGTGGTTTTTCTTTTTAAATGCAATTGTGAATGGGATTGTTTTCCTTTCTGATAGTTCATTATTGGTGTATATATGCAACTGATTTCTGGATATTTATTTTGTATCCTACTACTTTACTGAATTTATTTACCACTTCTAGTAGTTCTTCTGGTGGGATCTTTAGGATTCTCTATATACAGTATCATGTTATCTGCAAGACTTCTTGTTTAGTACATTCTTTCTAATGCCTAGAACAGTGCCTGGCACAGAGTAGGTGCTGAAGAAATATTTGCTCATGGTTGCTTGACTCTTCTCACTGAGCATTACTTAAAGTGGAAGTGCTCCCCTCCTTTCTGTATTCCCACCAGGTGGGCATGACTTCAATAATTTCTTAAGGACTATTCATTTAATTCATTCACTACCATACACTTGTTGTGCTTCTGTTTTATGAGTTCTGGGACTATGACGAGGCATAAGGTACCTGTTCTTGGGAGACAAGCTGGCAGTTGTGATTCAGGTGTCAGCAGTTGTCTCCTGTGGGGTCCACCGCCCATGGATGGTCCCATTTGGAAGCAGAGCTCGTGTGGCCTCTTCTGCTAAGGGAAAAACAGCACTTGAGCTAGGCAGTCTCAGCAGGTGGCGCATAAGTGTCAAGAGCCAGCAGCCTGTCTGAGGTTGCCCTGGGGAGTGGCCGTGGGCAGGCTGGGTCGAGTCTGAGCTCTTATTTGAATGGATAGGCAAGGAAGAGCCAAGCTTCCCTGCTCCAAGTACTCTGCTAAGCCTCCTAAGGTTGATGGCTAAAGGCCAAGCACATGCTGACATTTCGTACATCACTTTAGATCCCAAATGCAAATGGATGCTTTACAACCCAGTCACACCTGCGAGCTTCAGCTAATTCGGGGGAGTCTGGTGACTGAAGGGAGGACGCCTCATTACAAAGGGGCAGGGCCCAGTCCCTCCGGGGACTCTCTCACCAGGGATCCAGTACCCAGCCATCCTTTCAGAATGTTCTGGCTCATTGAAAGGTGTGCAGGTTTGACATCCTGGGGAAGGTCAGCTGGACTTTGAACAATGATGGGGCACACATGGAAACCATGTGTACTTGACCCTTGTTTACACGGATGTCAATCAGCTGAACACGGCAGCTACTGCTGTCCTTACTGGACCAGCGAGGTGGCTTTCAGCTCTGATGCTGCGCAGAGCTCACTCCAGCAACACAGACGGTTCAGGCATACTTACTAGGGGTCAGTCGTTATTCCAAGTCTTTATAGAAATGAACCCCACAGCAGCCTTGAGAGGTGGGCACGTTAGCAGCCCCGTTTCACTGAAGAAGAAACTGAGGTACTCTAACTGGTGTCAGCGGCAGGAGGTCACACAGCTGGAGTGGCCAAGCTGGACCTGGCCCAGGCCGTCCACTCTTCCTCCTGAAAGTTGTGAATAAAGGCTTTGGCGGCTCTGCCTCGTCTGCAGGATCACTTCTTCTTTGGCTTTTGATCTTAAAAATAGAAAATTTGCTCCGTTATAAGATAACTTCTTCCCTAAGTGAATGGAAAGCTGCCCAAGGGATTTGGGTGGAGGATGGTGTCAGAATGACAAGCAATGGAATATATCACGTCTGTCCCAGTCTCCTCTACTTTCACACCATCTGCTTGTCAGCGGGAGCTTCGGGGTGGGGTTTCAGGTTCTGTGGCCGCCCAGGCCTCCCTCCGGATGCGCTCTCCTCCAGGGCAGTGCTGGCCAATACAAACAGAATGCGAGTCGCACACATCCTTTAAAACTTTCTGGTAACGACCTTGAAAGGTAAAAAGATACCAGTGAAATTAATTTTAATAATGTTTTATTTAATAACATTTTATTTAAAGCAGTATGTCCAAATTATCATGGCTTCAAGATGTAATCATTATAAATAGTCATTACATTCTCTTTTTAGAAGATGGCTTTAAGTCCCAAGGCTATGTTTATCTCCAACTTCATCTCTGTTGGAGACAAAACCTCTTCTAATAGAGAATCCTCCCCCAGTTTGCCAGTTATGGCATGTTTTCCAGAAGGCTAAGCCTGGCCCAAGTTTGCTTAACACATGGAGAGCAGTACAATATGTATTCATTCAACAGCCGCCTGCTGCAGACCTCCTAAGTTCAATTGTATGCAAGGGCCTGGGGAAGTGGGAGCGCATTCCCCCTGCAGAACAGGACTCTGGAGATCTGCAGGGGTTCCCTCAAATCTGCAGCTGAGCGCTGACTAGCACAGGCCTTGAGGATGCTGCCCTTGGCCAGGGAAAGACCTCGAAAAGATTCACACAGACCTTACACAGGGTCAGAAATTATTTGTGTTACCACTTGAAAGAAAAGAAGAACTCATAACACATGGACTATCAAGCAAGACCTTGAGAAAGACATTGCCTAGGTAGTGCCCGAGTTACCTCTAGACTAAAAATGTCCTGGACTTGCCTTGCATTCTTAAGCAGGCCTCAAACAGTTCAAACCATTTCCAGTAACTTAACTGCATCTTAAAACCAAACCCCAAAATATAAAAGAAATACAGTAAAAATGTTCAGCATTTAACAATGTAAATTCACAGTGTTTGGCATTTGATGAAAAATTGCCAGGTATGCACAGAAGCAGAAAAGTATGAGCTATAATGAGCAGAAAAATCACTCAATAGAAACAGACCCAGAAATGACACAGCTGACAGAATGAGCAGACAAGGACACTCCAACAGCCATTAGAATAACACTCCACATGCTCAAGGAGGGAGAGGAAAGTAGGAGCCTGTTAATGAGAGGTATGAGAGCTATAGAAAAGACCCATTCAAACCTCAGGATCTGAGGATCTCAAGGAAACTCAAACATATCTTTTTTTTTTAATTTAATAAATCTTTATTGTTCAGATTATTACAATTGTTCCTCTCCCACCCACCCCCATAACTCCCCTCCACTGAGTTCCCACCCCACCCTCTGCCCTTACCTCCCCCCATTGTCCTCATCCATAGGTGTATGCTTTTTGTCCAGTCTCTTCTCACACCCCCCACACCCTTTCCCCCTGAGAATTGTCAGTCCACTCCCTTTCTATGCCCCTGATTCTATTATTTCACCAGTTTATTCTGTTCATCAGATTTTTTATTCACTTGATTTTTAGATTCACTTGTTGATAGATATGTATTTGTTGTTCATAATTTTTATTTTTACCTATTTCTTCTTCTTCCTCTTCTTAAAGAATACCTTTCAGCATTTCATATGATACTGGTTTGGTGGTGATGAACTCCTTTAGCTTTTTCTTATCTGTGAAGCTCTTTATCTGACCTTCAATTCTCAATGATAGCTTTGCTGGGTAGAGTAATCTTGGTTGTAGGTTCTTGCTATTCATCACTTTGAATATTTCTTGCCACTCCCATCTGGCCTGCATAGTTTCTGTTGAGAAATCAGCTGGCAATCATATGGGTGCTCCCTTGTAGGTAACTAACTGTTTTTCTCTTGCTGCTTTTAAGATTCTCTCTTTGTCTTTTGCTCTTGGCATTTTAATTATGATGTGTCTTGGTGTGGTCCTCTTTGGATTCCTTTTGTTTGGGGTTCTGTGAGCTTCCTGGACTTGTAAGTCTATTTCTTTCACCAGGTGGGGGAAGTTTTTGGTCATTATTTCTTCAAATAGGTTTTCAGTATCTTGCCCTCTCTCTTCTTCTGGCTCCCCCATAATTCGGATGCTGGTACACTTGAGGTTGTCCCAGAGGCTCCTTACACTATCTTCAAATTTTTAGATTCTTTTTTCTTTTTGCTTTTCCGGCTGAGTGTTTTTTGCTTCTTTGTATTTCAACTCTTTGACTTGATTCTTGCATCCCTCTAGTCTGCTGTTAGGTATCTGTATAATATTTTTTATTTCAGTCAGTATATGTTTAATTTCTAGTTGGTCCTTTTTTATATCCTCGAGGGTCTCACTAAATTTATCGGCTTTTTCTAGGAAATTCTTGAAAAACCTTATAACCATGGTTTTGAACTCTATATCCAGTCGTTTGTTTTCCTCCATTTCTTTCATTTGTGATCTGTTTCTTTGTCTCCACATTTCGGCTGCTTCCCTGAGTTGGTAGAGTAGCTTTGTGTGCTAGGTGTCCTCTAGGGCACAGTGGCTCAGCCTCCCCAGTTACCTGAGGTGGACACTCTTGGTGTACCCCTTTGTGGACTGTGTGCTCAGCCTTGTTGTAGTTAAGTCTTGATTATTGTTGGTATCACTGGGAGGAATTGACCTCCAGGCCAATTGGCTGTGAGGATCAGCTGTGTCTACGCTGGGAGAACTTCTGTGCTGGAGGCACTCTTATGAGACAAGACTTGCAAAATTGCAAAAGCCTCTGTGCTCAGCTTGGATGGGGCAGAGTTTCAGGGCGGATCAGACAGCCTTGGTTTCCCGTCAGCCCTGCCCTATGAGGCCCCTGGGTCTCAGTGTCCCTCAGTAATCACTGCAAGTACCTCTGCGAGAAAGCCACCCTCGAGTTTCGCCCACTGCCAGACAGTCCAGTTTCTCCCTGAATGAGTCGGGGTTCCCAGAAACTTGCCTGGAACTGGAGTTCAGTGCAGTTGGGAGCTTTTGTCTCCCTCCCACTTTAGAAATCCAGCTGCGCACTCAGCCTCCTATGCATTCAGCAGTCAGTCCTCTCTGTGCACGCGCCTCCAGACCTTTGCTTTCCGCAGCTCCCGAGTCTCAGTGTGCTTTCTCTTTTCTTGACAGTCCAGATCCCCCCGAATGAGTCTGGTTTTCCAGTGTCTCGCCCGGGACTGGAGTTCAGTGCAGTTGGGAGCTTCCTTCTCCCTCCGCTTTAGAAAGCCAGCCGTGCATTCAACCGCCCGTGCACACAGCTGCCCATCCTTTGCTCGTGCGCACGCGTGCACACACGCTTTTATATACCTCAGCCTTTTACAGCTCCTCTGAGTCTCAATGTGCTTTCCTCTTTTCTTCTAGTTGTAGAATTTCCACTCAGCCAGCTTTCTTGTGGTTCTGGATGGTGTCCGTTTTGTCTTTTAGTTGTAATTTTGATATTGTTGTGCGAGGCAACAGTTTAGGTGTTTACCTATGCCGCCATCTTGGTTTCTCCCCTCAAGCATATCTTGGCTCCAACACTTGCTGTGTAACCACAGGCAAGTTAACACACGTCTGAACCCAGCTTCCCTCATCTGGCACATAATAGTGAACATATATTCAATATTTGTTCTGTGCCAGGCAGTCTTCTAAGAGCTTTCCACAACAAGCTATGCTGTTATTATTGTCTTCACTTTATAGAGGAGGAAGGGGAAGAAGGAGGCCCAGAGAGCTTCCGGAATTGTGCAGCTTGGAAGCCCTGTGGTTCCAGGACTCAGACCAGAGCCCGCGGCCCAGCTTCCACACTATTCTCTCCAGTTTGCCAGACTGGGGAAATGTAGTATTTGCTGCATAGGGCTTTTTTAATTTTAATTTTTTAAATTATATTTTTTATTGATTTTAGAGAGGAAGGAAGAGGGGGAAAGAGACAGAAACATCAATGATAAGAGAGAATCATCGATTGGCTGCCTCTTGCATGCCCCACACTGGGGATTGAGCCTGCAACCCGAGTATGTGCCCTTGACAGAATCGAACCCAGGACCTTTCAGTTTGCAGGCCAACGTTCTATCCGCTGAGCCAAACTGGCTAGGGCTAATTTTAATTAATTAATTAATTAATTAATTTTTTAACATATCACTTTTAACATATCATTTTTAACATATTATTTAATTGTGTTCTTATAAGTTCTGAATTTCTTCAGAGGATAAAGCCCATTGGTGAGAGCAAACAGAGAGCAGAGGTAGCCCTGGAGCTGAGGAACAGCTTTGATTTTTGGCAGAATTTGTGAGTCCACAGCTTTCTGGTCAACCTTGCGCTGTTCTGTAATCCCGTATTTCTCTTTCTCTGTGTCAAAGACCTTGCCCTCCTGGTGTCTGGGCTTGCACAGCTGCTTCTTCTTGAAGTAAGCATCAGTGAGATGTTTGGGAATTTTCACACCACTGATATCAATTTTGGTGGAGGTGGCGATGACAAATTACTGGTGTGTTCTACGAAGAGGAACTTGATTGAGGGACAGAGGTACAGTCACAAATAGCAAGCCACTGATCAGATGCTTCAGGAAAACCACCCTCTTGCCTCTGTGGCGCCGGTGAGGATGATCAGAATGGCCCCAGGAGTGATGCTGGCCCGCAGTCTCCTCACATGCTGCCCGAAGGGTTTCTTGCTGTGGTTCAAGAGCTTTCGAGGCACATCTTCAGTAGGGTAACATCCAGGCATTTTGCAGAGTTTAACCACTCGGGTACCACCATTCTTGTCGCCACCAACTGGTTTGTGACAGTAGCAAGAACTTTCTCCTTTTTCTTTTCAATCCTGGATTTAGGGGCCAAATACTTCCTCTTGTACATGGCCTTTCGTGAATACATAGCCGACCGGGAATATCTGCCAATTCCTCTGACGAGGACGGGGTTTCAGCTGCAGTGGGGTTTCCCTTTCTTAGGAGCCTTAACCTTGCCACCGGCATCAGCCTTCTTCTTGGCTTCAGGTTTCTTCTCCTTAGTATCCCACTTCTCGGTTTTCTTTTCACCCGCCATCTTGCAAGATGGGAAAGAGCCAGGCTGGGCTAATTTTAATTTCAGCTTTATTGAGGTATAACTGACAAAATTGGAAAATATATAAGTGTACATCATGATGATGTGATATGCATGTACATTGTGGAAAGATTCACTTTGTCTTTTTTTTGTTTTTGGGTTTTTTTGGTAAGAACATTTATGTTCTCTCCTAGTGGATTTCCGTTACACAGTGCAGTGTCATTCACTGCAGGCCCATGTTTACGTGCAATCCTCAGAGTTTATTCGCCTTACAGTTGAAAGTTCATAGACTTTTTTTTTGGTGTTTAAACCAGATAACCCTGTGAATGTGTTCACTTAGTGTGGAATGTTCAAGGGCGGGAGAGGGGAGGAATTTTCAAGTGGGTTCAGAAGGGCTGGTGTGAGAGGTAAGGTCAGTAGGACCATGAGTGGGCATCACACACTGCCTACCAGCCCTGGGACAGAGCCGCGGAGCCACAGCTTGCTGGACTGGCGTGTAGGACCTGCTTCCCTTGGGTGCTGCCCCTTTCCCACGTGCCCCCCTGCCTGTTCCCTGGGAAGGGGGAAGCGATGAACACTTCATCTCCTCCCACTCTGCGTAGAGTGTGTCAGGGAAACAGCTTGGAGAAGTTGACTGCAGGCTCTTTAGTGTCCTTTGCTCTCTTTTGAGTCTCCAATCTTTTTGTTTCGTTTAAAGATATTCTCAAGTCTCAAAAGAAGCGCGCCCAGGCACATGGTGCCAATGCCATAGGGCACTCCAGGGTGTTCTGCATGCGCGCTGGGAGATATACTTAGTCCTGAGGGGCTGGGGAGACCTCTGCTGGAGCTCTGTCCCTGCACCAACACTAGAGGAAGCAACGTCCTGTCCACTAAAGCGATAGACATCGCTTAACAGATTGGAGCTGTCTTCTTTTATGAACCTATTTGTTTGCGTAAGTATTTCTAACTTTTTAAAAATGTTGTTTAATATTAATGCTACATTTATTCCTTACAGTTCCTTTTATTGTTTCTTATTAGAAAAATAATACATGTTCCTTGTAGAGCATTTAGAAAGTGTAGGTAAATAAAAATAAGGGATCAAACACTTCCAGTAATCCTGCCAGCACATGTAAATTTTGAGGTCTGTTTCCTTAATATTTAAAAAGTGCTTGTGACGAATGGGCTCCCCCTTTTTAAAGGTGATGTATCATGGATGTCTTACTCAGCCATTGCTTATTCTTCTGTAACATACATTTTTGTGTGGCTTCATAATAAATATAAAGTCAGACTACACTTAATGAGAATTTGAGTTACACAACTTGAAATAGCAAGACATAAAATATTAATTAAATCTCCCTTAATGGGCAAAATTTGAATAATGTGAATCTTGCTTTGCTTTTTTTTTTTTTTTTTTGTAGGAAATTTGATACTGTACAATGTGAGTTTAGCTTTCTGTGAGGTCTTCAACAATGCACCCCTTGCATGAACGTGACTATATGTTACTGCCATTTTTTTAGCCAGTGTGTTAGTAATGGCTACTTGGTATCACAGTGAGCTTCTTTGAAGATAAGTCTTTGCCCATGTCAGAGATGGTCTCTTTAGGAAAACTCTTCTTACACGTGGAATTGCTGGGCCAGGCTTTGATGCACATTGTCAAAATCTCATCCTGAAGGTGGCATCAACATTTACATAAATATTTCCACAGAGCTCACTGTGGCAGGCACCATTCTAAGAACTGTGGTCCATGTAGAGATGGTATGCAGTGGGGACTGTTACTCTCATTCCCATTTTACAGATGAGGAAGCTGAGTCAGCCCAGGTGCCCAGGTCACAGAGCCAGTAAGTGTGGGGCTAGCTTCTGAGTCCTAGCTCATAACCACCAACTGTGCTGCTCTCCCAGCATTCACGGCAGCAGACTCCGAGGCAGTCACTTCCCTGTGCCCTCACCCATATGGGCGGTAATTTATCTGCTCAATGGATGTGACTGTATTGCTAATATGGGGAAATCAATTCACCAAAAGGTGATTTCTGAGTGCTGGTTGCATGAGAGAGAAAAGTTCTAGTCCGCTCTCAATGAACTGCTGGTCTGTTTGATTTCTTTTTTAAGAAACCCCATCCATGTAATATTTTCAGAAGCTTGACCCAGGTAGAAGAGACTCTTGTTCCCACCCAATGATTTTTAGAAGAATGGAAGGGGTGGGAGAGACAGGAGAGAAACACTGATGTGAGAGGGACACATTGATTGGTTGTCTCCCCCAGGCACCTGGACCAGAGCCTGGGATCAAGCCTACAACCCAGGTAGGTGCCCTGGACCAGAATCGAACCTGCGACCCTTCAGTCTGCAGGCCAACTCTCTAACCACTGAGCAACCGGTGAGGGTGAGACTCTGGTCTTTGGTTCTCATGTGTCTGGAGTCCACCAGTTCCACGCAAGGCTCTGCTCATGGCACCAGGATTTTAGCTGCCGAGCTTCATGGCCCTCTTCCTCTGCTGCCTGCCTGACGCCGACTACGTGGTCAAGGTCTCTGCAGTCTGCGGAGTCCCTCACCAGGACCTGCTTTATTCATGCCACGTGGTGTGCGTTCACCCTGAAGACCTGCTAGGAGGCACGCAAGTTGATAGCTGTGTGTGCTCCCCCCGCCCCACTAGGCACTTAGTAGCCGTCCAGGTTGTCAGATAGACTGTTGTGGTGTCGCAGTGCGTGGGTTCACGGAACCTTTCCTTTACTTCATAATGCCCCCAAAGCCTTTCATGCCACTTTTATTACAGTATATTATTATAATTGTTCAATTTTATTAGTGATTGTTGTTAATCTCTTCCTGTGCACATTTTATAACTTAACCTTCATCATAGGTGTGTATGCACAGGAAAAAAACACAGCATATACAAGGTTTGGTACTATTGAAGGTTTCAGACTTGGGGGTCTTGGAACCTATCCCCTGAGGATAAGGGGGACAACTGTACCCAACAGCACATGGTTTAAAGAACAAAGTAGTTAATTCTCTTTGGTGTGACATGTTGAGGGAAGTATTGCTGATTACTGGGATGGCTCTGATTCATAGGGCTTTCAGAAACAGGTTCTTTCCATCATGTTGCTTTGTCATATACTAGGGCATTAACCTCTTCTGCATGGTCAAGGTTTCATCCTAAGGAAAGGGGAAGGACATGGAGGAGCCATGCCCACTGTTTGGGGTGTAAGTGCACATCACTTCCACTTGAATTCCATTGGTAAGAACTGGATCACATGGTGACACCCAAGTGCAAGAGAGGCTGGGAAATGTAGTTCAGCTACATACTCAGAAAAGAGAGAATGGATTTGTGGGAGAACTACTACCATCCAATAGACTCTCCAAGCAGGAGACAAACCTGGCTGGGCATCTGTCTGCACATAATGAGGTTATGATATTTCTCTTTCTTGCTCCTCTTCCTATATCATATCAGTGGGTGATTATAAGAACAAAATATATAGGTAGCTGACATTTATTTAGTCTGAGTATACCAGCCTCATGGGCTCTGGAAACTTATTCCTAAAAGCCTGTGTTTATCCTCTTGTTTGTGCTATCTGACTAAAAAATTAGTCCACATAGCAGAGTGCACAGGGTTTAGACAAAAATTTCCAAATGAGCCATGGCCAGTGTGTCTAAGTGGGTAGAGCATTCCCAGTCAAGGGCACATACCTGGGTTGCAGATTTGATCCCCAGTCCCAGTCAGGGCATGCACAGGAGGCAACCAATTGATGTGTCTCTCTCACATTAATGTTTCTCTCCCTCTCTCTCTCTCTCTTTCTCTCCCCCTCCCTCCCTCCTTCCCCTTCTATTCCTTCCTTTCACTATCTCTAAAAGAAAAAAAAAAAAAATCAATGGAAAAATATCCTTGGGTGAAGATTAACAAAACAAAACAACAACAAAAATTTCCAAATGAGAAGCCCAGCTCCACCATTACCTACCTTCTGTGTGACCTGGGTGTGTTACTTAGACTCTGAGTTTTAGTTTGGTGTGAGAATTATAGACGCATGTGGAGAGAACCAGGTGCAAATCCTGGCTTCTATGACACTAGACAATTCTAATTTATCTAAGCCTTGCTTTCCTGGAGAATGAGGTAATACTCTGCCTCTCACTGGGGTGTGTATGTTGTATGTTCTGAGCTCATAAGTCAGTGTTGGCTCCGGGTACTGACAGATTCAGGAAGGAATCTATCTTTGGGCTCAACAGTATGAGCACCCCACCTCCCTATTTCCTCTGTAGGTTGGCTTCATCCTCAGACCACCTCTCCACAGTAGCAAGAGGGAGCATAACAGCTTCTCCCCAGACACCCCTTCACGTCTCATTGGCTCTGATAGGTCATGGCCCTGTCCCTAAACTGGGGTTTTGAGGGTGAGATTAGTTGATTGGTTTAAGCGAATTGTGCCCCACTCCTGGAGTTAGGGATAAGGTCACTCTCAAACAATATATGGTAGTCATATAGTTCCTCCAAGGGAAAATGGGTTGTAATTACCAGAAAGGCAGCCAAAACAACAGATGTCCACGACAGAAAATGTGTTTGAAGGATGAGTTAATTGGGCCTAATTATGGCCCAATTTTTATTTGTTTTTTGAAATTATGAGCTGACTCCTTCTGATGATGGATCAACTAATCATGGTCGCTGGCAGTTCTCTTTCATCTCCCTGTTGGCTGACTCCTAGAGCTTCCTCTTATTGCCTTGCCCATGCCAATGAATGCCTTCTCTCCCCACGTCATTGGCAGTGTCTTTCTGACCCGCAAGCTCATCAGACATGCCCAAACCAATGGACTGAAGGGAACCCAGTGGGAATCCATATATTTTTTAACATGCAGTATTTATCTTTGAAAGAGTAGTGAACTTTTTGTCTTCAAAGCCTATAATATACATATTAAGGCTCAGTATCAAAGACTTTGGTAACAAAAATTTTATATATATAAAAGTTTAATATATATAATTTCATTTAATATACATTAATATGGATAATTAAACTGTTGGGGTTTCAGTTTCTCATTTGTAAAACTTTGCAATAGAACTAGATGCTTTCTAAAGTTCTTTTCAGCATGAAGGCCTTTTAGAGAGGCAGCATTATAGAATATCAACAAGAATAATGGCCAAAATTAATTATTGAGAACTCAACTCTGAACTCTAACATATATATCTCATTCAATCTTTTTTAAAAATATATTTTTATTGATTTCAGAGAGGAAGGCAGGGAGAGAGAGCAAGAGTGAGCGATAGAAAAACATCAATGATGAGAGAGAATCATTGATTGGCTACCTCTTGCACACCCCCTACTGGGTATTGCACCCACAACCCAGGCATGTGCCCTTGACCAGAATCAAACCCAGGACCCTTCAGTCCACAGGCCAACACTCTATCCACTGAGCCAAAACAGCTAAGGCTCTTATTCAATTTTCACAAAACCATGCAAGGTGTGAGCTATTAACACCCTCTTTAAATGAGAAAGTTGAGGATTGAGGAGGTCCTGTAACTGGGGTTCAGGCTGGGCAGGTTCTGGAGCCTGTGCCCCCATTGGTGTTGTCCTGCCACTGCAGGCTTCCTCTGGGGAGGAGAGGACACAGATTTTGGAGTCAGAAAGCCTTGGATTTGAATTCTAAATTCAGCAGTTTGTGTCTTTGGGAAAATTACTTAACCTTTCTGAGCCTTAGCATGATGTGAGATGAAAATAATAATCATGCCTTATAGGAAAGGAATTATAATTAAGGGAGTTGAGTTAATGGAAAAATTATAATTAAGGGAGTTGAGTTAATGTAAAATTTTGGGCTTATAATCGGTGCCAAATAAGGGACATTTATCAGAATGATCCACTACACTAAGCCAATTAATAGAAGGCACTGCTACCAGGCACAGGAGAACTCTGTGAGTGTGTGTCTGGCTCTTGACACCACTCTGAGGCCAGTCATAATATGCTTGTGAATGTAATTGTCTCTAATAAAACTTTGCCTGTTTCATGTGGAAATGCATGCACTGACACAGACAACTGACAAATGATGGAACAGGAGCAACATCTCCCAAACACCCCTCCAGGAATGCTATCTTGCAAACAGAAGTGTTTCTCTTCTTTCAGTGATCTGGGCCATTTTTCCTATTAAGGGGAACCATTTTCTCTATTGTGGCTACAACATGAGATTCATTTTTCCAGGAATCGGGAGATGGAAACACCTGTGAGCACAGAAGGAGGATGGTAGGATGCTTGGGGAGTTCTGCATAGAGGGAGGGAGGGAGTATGCCCCTCCCTGGCGGTCTGGGAGCTTGGACATAAGAGTAGAGAAGAGGAAGGACAAGGGGCGAGGTAAATGTCTTGTCTCCCTCCTTCTGGATCAAAAC
Organism: Corynorhinus townsendii; assembly: GCA_026230045.1. NCBI lineage: Eukaryota > Metazoa > Chordata > Mammalia > Chiroptera > Vespertilionidae > Corynorhinus > Corynorhinus townsendii. The sequence goes on along the minus strand of JAPDVU010000009.1, from coordinate 58,695,312 downwards.
TCCTGCTGGGTGGGGTATGGACTAGAAACAACTCGAGGTGTTTGGAGGGAATGGAGAGCAGCGGGGCGACCCCAAACCCCATTTGGGACTCTGGGGCGTGAATGCATCGTAGTGGTGGGCAACCGTGTGGAGAAACTGCATTGCCTGTGGGGCGCAGTGTGCTTCTGTAGAGAGGTCCTGCATGGGGGTCTCAAATCTCTGTCAACCCCCCCGCCCCCGCCCCCGGTGCCTGGGAACAACCCAGCACCCCCTCCACCACCACAAATAGAGACAAAGAAAGCAATGGGATGTGTTAGCTGTCCTTTATTGTAAGGCCACAATGGCCCTGCAGCCAAGAGCTGCAGGGATTGCCTGGGCTGGCAGATTACATTGAAGTCACCAGCAAATCTTAGAGGGACCCACAGTAAAAGTCACAGTGGGACATGCCCATCTCAGGGTGCTGGCCCAGCCACCCAGGAACATAACCCAAGTGGGAGATGGAACATGAGTTCTGCCAGCGTGGGTTTCGGCAGCAGAGGCCAAAAGGTGCCTCGGTGACCAGGCAGGAGGGCCATGAAGGTCATGGGGGATGCACTGTGAGGAGCAGGAGCATGTGGACCTGCCCCTGCCCCAATCAGGAGGACGTGTCTGATTTTCCACTCACCTAGATGCCAACTTTCGAAGGAGAAAGACAGCGCTGGCAGCAAATTTGAACCTTAAATTGGATTAAATATTTATCCAAAAGAAATTGAGCCAACTGGAGAGAGAGTGTTCTGAATGAGAAGTGAGCAAGTTACCTTAATTAGGAGTCAGGATTTTCCCAGCTCGGCCGTCTAGTGGGATAGGAGCCCATGAACAAGCCGTTTATAGGCAAACGAAATTCGTGCACGGGATGGGGGTGGGGGTGGTGGTGTCCTTCAGCCCAGCCTGCACCCTCTCCAGTCTGGGACCCCTCAGCGGATGTCCAACTGCTGGTTTAGGCCCGATCCCTGTGGGACATCCTTCTCACAATCTGGGACCGCTGGCTCCTAACTGCTCACCTGTCTGCCTGCCTGATCTCCCCTAACCACCTCTGCCTCGGCCCCACTACCATGGCTTTGTTCAGAAGGACATCTGAAGGTCTCCCGGTCTAATTAGCGTATTACCCTTTTATTAGTATAGATTACACTTTGATTGGGTTGAACAGCCAACCAGATGACTGGGCACTTAGCATATTAGGCTTTTATTATATAGGATGAGAAAGCCCATGTTTTGCATACTGAGTTGTATGCAGCAGATACTGCTGGTTGCCCCGATTTTAGTGTCTCCCTTCTCTCTGCACAGCCATGTGTTCAGGGCTCAGAAACAAATACTGATTAGTTCACCCTGGTCCCTGTGCCCAGTTGCCTTGTCAATGATTGATTTAGGCTTTGACTTCCACAATAGTCCTGCCCATGAGATATTGGGACATCTACTGGGGGCATCTGGGAAGACTTTCCTCACGGAGAAGGAGAGACACACAGGAAGAAAATTTCTAATCTGATGCAGGTAAGGATTGCAGCTGTGGCAGATGACTTGGGGGCCGGTTGGCTGAGGACTGGCAGACACATTGTGAGCGCAGAGTGGGAAGCTAGAAGGAAACTGGCTCCTTGATGATGTGCTTGGACCTCCTCCCTGCACCCTTCTATTTGAGATGAATATCTGTTCCTTGCAGGCAAAAACAATTGGAATGAGGCAGCGTGTGAGCGTGTGGGTACATTTCCCACTTTGCTACTTCTGTTTCATAAAGGTATCCATGTCAGTGTGAGAGGGAAGGTGGTGCTAACAGCCATTAGCATTGACAACACTTAGATTTCTTCCTGCACAAGCTAGTTCCCTGACCACGGAAGCCCCTCCCCTGGCTGACAGCGCAGCTGCTCCACTTGTTAGCATCTCCTCTTATTTGCCTTCAGTACCTTTCCTAAGGGAAGAGATGAAGCCACGTTTGTTAATTCTTCTTGAACATAAACTAAAGGATCCCTTTTGCACTTTAAAAACAGATCATTAAAATGTAAAAAGGCAGGTGAAGAGATTAGCTAAAGAAAGTATACGCATAGCCCAAGGACACAGACAATAGTGTGGGGATGGCTCAAGGAGGGCGGATGGGTGGAGGTGGGGAAAAGGGCCGAGAAATGAGGGACATCTGCAATAGTGTCAACAATAAAAAATTTAAATTAAAAAAATGTGGAGCTCTGGCCGGTTTTGCTCAGTAGATAGAGTGTCGGCCTGCGGACTGAAGGTCTCAGGTTCGATTCCAGTCAAGGGCACATACCAGGGTTGTGGGCTCGATCCCCAGTAGGAGGTATGTAGGAGGCAGCCAATCAATGATTCTTTTTCATCATTGATGTTTCTGTCTCTCTCTCCCTCTCCCTACCTCTCTGAAATCAATAAAAATATTTTAAATTAAAAGTAAAAAATGTGAAAAGAATATGCTTCTATAGTTGGCTGGTGAGTGAATTGGGAGCATCAAACTCACTGCCAATTTTTTGGCTTTTACTAGGATCACCTTTGCCTTTTGCTAATGGAACAAAGGAAGTCTTATAACATACAATTATTTAAAAAAGAAGTGGATTTTAACTGCTGAGTTGATCCGAGATATAAGGCTCACAGTGACTGGGGATGTATAATTTGGCCCTCTTTTCAACATTCAGACTTCTCTCTGACTCGAATTCCATTTCTTGGAGTTTACTCTGGTCAAACTGTTTTAGGATAATTTACCAGCTGGAGAGAAAGAGTGTGAGCATGAGGAAGAGAAGGATAGAGGGCAGCAGCGGGGTGGGGGTTGGGGGGGGTGACGGCGGGGGACTGTTTTCATTAGAAAATATTTCACAATTTTATATTCAATGCAATACTTAAGCCATGTCTTTCCTTTTGGAAATGCTATTATTTTCTAAGGTAACTTCAATGGGTGAGTTGGAATATGGGATGGAAGATAAGATTGTCACTTCTTCAACTGCTTCAACTTGAACAAGCTCAGATATCTGTTTAACATAGGGTTCTCTGAATATTGGAAAATAACATTTCTATGACTAAATAAAGTTTGAAAAAAACGACATTACATAAGAACAAACAAATGCACACAATTCAAATATTAAGTCCCGATCTTTAGTGTCAACTGGCAGATAAGAATAACATTTAAATTCATAACATAGTAATAGTTATGAGGAGTTCCTATCAAATGTAACAGCAACAACAACAAAAACCCCCAAATGTTGACTGACTAGCCACTGTAGACATTTATACATCACTTCTTCAATGCATGTGTTCCTAGCCAGTGGTAGTTCTCCTCCTTGTTGTATTCGTTACCTATTGCTGTGTAACAAATTACCCCATAAAAACAAATGATCTCAGTTTCAGAGGGTCAGGAATTTGGGAGTGGCTAACTGGGTAGTTCTGGAGAGAGTCTCTCATAAGGTTGTGGTCAAGACATGGGCCAGGGTTGCAGTCATCTGAAAGGCGACTGGGACTGGAGGATCTGCTTCCAAGGAGGCTGGAAAGTTGATGCTGGCTGTTGGTAAGAAGTCTCAAGTCCTTATCATGAGGACCTCTCCACAGGGCTGCTTGAATCTCCTTAGAGCATGGCATTGGCCTCTCCCAGAGTAAGTGATCTCAGGTAGAGCAGGACAGAGACCTCAATGTCTTCTATGACCTACTCTCAGAAGTAATAGCTCATCATTTCCATGAAATCCTATTGGTTGCACAAGTCAGTCCTGTTCAACAGGAGGTGACTACATGGAGGTGAGAATCATTGGGGACCATCTTGGAGACTGGGGAGCACACTAGAGCTTTTCTGTCTTGTGGTCAGCATCCCATTGGGTTTGTAGTGTGTAAGGCCATAGACATAGGGAAATGAATAAGTGTGCTGTGTTCCAATAGAACTTTATTCACAAAATGGGCTAACCAGATATGCCCTGGAGGGCATCATTTTTTGAACTCTGCTCTATAGCATTCAGAATGAAAGGGCACAGCCACAACCAACATGTGTAACTCTAAAAAATACCGAATGAAAGAAGCCAAACACAAAAGAACCTTCCATTTATATAAAGTTCAAAAGCATGGAGAATGGAAATATATTGTTTAGGAGAATATATTAACATGGTGAAATTATAAAGCAAAACAAAAAACCTGATTATTTAAGAGGCCAGGATCGTGGCTTGCTCTGGAGGGTGGGGAGGGAGGTATAATTGGGAGGGCCCACGAGGGGCATCTGGTGCTGGCAATGATCTTCTTGACATGGTGGTGGTTTCCCAAGTGTTCACTGTACATGATGTGTTAAGTTATATATTTATGTTTTACGCATAAAGAGTGCATTCTATTTCTCAATAAAATGTTAGAGAAAAGTGAATATTATGAATTATGCACCATGCTCTTATGCTCCATTAACTAATTTGAGTTCCTTTTCTTTTGTTAACAAACATGAACCTTCATTCCTACATCATTGTTATTAGTCAACTCGTTGTCATTCAGTCCTGGCTGTGCATCAGAATCTCCAGTGGAGTGTTTCTCCCCCTGTTCCCCATTCCCCTTCCCCCGCCTGCCCCCCCCGCCCCCCCGCTCTCCCCCCTGCCCCTGCTGCCCCCAACACAGACAGCTGAGCACACCAGCAGGAGAGTTTGATGCAGCAGACCTGGGTCAGAGCTCAGGCCTGGCAGTTGGCAGACGCCTCCCAGGCGATGGTGGTGTGCAGCTGGTGCCGAGAGCCGCTGTTTTAAACTACACTATCTTGTTGCAGTGTTGCAGAGTATTCCCCTTAGTCACACACTTTGCCCAATATTCATCCAAACTGACAAGCTGAGCAATTTTTTAAAAATTCATGTGCCTTGAAGTTAGGGATCCTTTGAGTAAAAGAGTCCAGTATCTCATCTGGCATTTATTCTAGCTGCCGTTCACCCACGCCTACACTGAAACACCTTGAAACTCCTTTCTGGATACACTCATTTCCTCGTTTTAGGCCAAGTGCACGTTCTTGGCTCCTTATAGCCAATCCCATCGCTGGTCCTTTCTCTGGCAGACAGGCGGGCGGGCGCTGCAGCGGGCTGGCCAACCCTAGGGCAGATAAGTGCCTGTTTATCCCTCGCCTTTGTTTTCTGGGCTCTAAGTCAGCATCCTATCATGAAAGAATAGCCCTCCCATCCTCTGCTGACTTATCTTTAGCAGCATTTACTGGAGAACCTTATCAATAGCCTTTTCAACAACTACATAAATTAAATGTGTGCCTCTTATCCTCAGTCTTTATTTACCCTCTCAACGACCTTTGGAGATTGCAAATATTTCAGATTGCCCTGCTCTTGGAGGGAGTACAGCCCTTCTTCCCAATAGGTTTACAATAAATGCTTACTAGTTTGTTCATTGGGAGGTAATCTCCGCTTCTGTGAAAGCCAGGGTACCCGTAAGCCCCTGTTTGTCCTGGACAGTCCTGCTACACGCCTGGCAATTATTACTGGTGCTCCCTTTTACTTAAAAAAATGTGTTGATTTGGATGCTGGATTTTATGGTGACCTTATTAAATATTAAAGTCTGTGCAGTACAGTTGAGAGGCAATGAGAGGAAGAGTCAGAAGACCCCGATCTTCATTCCCGAGGCCACACGCTGGCTGTGTGGGTTTGATAATTATAAGCCCTCATCTCAAAGTGCAGTCTCCAGGCCAGCAGCAGCAGTGTCTTGCCTGAAATGCAGACAGACGCTCAGGCCCCATCTCAGAGTTGCTGCACCAGATTCGCATTTTAGCCAGACACCCAGCATTAGAAACAATATCAGTGCATTCACTCAGCTCCATTGTAATAACAAATCCACAGGAACCACCGAGAAGTACATTAAAAAGATGTGCTTCCCTGTAGAGTGACTTGCTTTTCTCTTTAGAAGGTGAATGAGTGGAATTTACTACACAATTAAAGGGTTACAACACCCTGAGCTGTCAGCTGTGAGGAAGGTCCTTGCTTCAGATGCCTTGGAGGAGGAACCATCTTCACCACAGGCCGCGTGAGCAGCCGGCACCAGGGGAGCCGGGCTGGCTTCACTGTCCAAGTAAGGGGTGTCGGGTGGGCAGCAACAGCATCTACTGTGTATTTTACTGAATGCGGTGCATTCTCTTCTGGTCTCTATGAGTGTTAGAAGTGTTTACTAATTACTCTTTGATAACAATAACTTTTAAAATCCTGTTTTAATGCTTTTCATGGGTGCATCTCTAGTCCTTCATAATCTCCGATCTAATGGGAGTGAATACTGTGCAGCAGGCAAACTGCTCTCTGAGAGTCTGGCATCTCCTTGAAATGATGTTTTATCTCTAAATTAGAAATAAATTTCAACTCCTACTGAAAAAGAAAGAAAGAAATGTACTTGTTCAAAAATCCAGATGCTGGCATGGTTTAGAAGATACTTAAGTAGCTTAGTTGTGATTATTGTAGAATTGCTCACTACACATTTTGAGTTGCATGAATGCTTATCCCAGCTTTGCATTGAAAGTTCTCACACAAATTAAAATGGGAAGAAAAAAACTTGTCAATACCTGTTCTTGTCTTCTATTTTACCCATTTCCAGTCACACACTAAGATCACATTTACCCATGCAGGAAAATATAGTATTACTAGAGGCCCGATGCACAAAGATTCATGCAAGAATGGGCCTTCCTTCCCCTGGCTGCCGGCACTGCCTTGGCTCCGGCCAGAGCAGCCTTTCTGCCTTCCCAAGCTGCACAGAGGCCTGGAGCAGCTGAGGCGGTGTGGAACACCTGCATCTTTGCCATGGTGACATAAGTGTCCAACCCCACCCCCGGCCTCTCATCGCCTGCATATGCAAATCAACCTGCCATCTTTGGTGGGTTAATTTGCATACACACTCCTGATTGGTTGGTGGGCATCACGAAGGTATGGTCAATTTGCATCTTTCTCTTTTATTAGTGTAGATATTCAGGTTTCTGGTAACAGCAACAAAGAAAAAGGCATTTTTATTGACTTGAGAGGAAGATGTTTCCGGCCACAGTGAAACTTCAGGAGCACGTGCACTGGGGTATCCCAAAGGCCAGCTGGATGTTTGAGGGGCATGATAATTACTGCTGTACACGAAGAGTCCTGTCTCCCCAAGTTCATGTGCTGTCCTCCTAACCCCTGAAGTGATGCTTTTTGAGAACCCTCATGAAAGAGCGCCTTTGCCCCATGCTGTGTGACGACACAGCTGCCAGGAAGTGAGTCCTCACTAGCCCCGAGTGTGCAGGCACCTTGGTCTTGGACTTGCAGCTCTGGACCTGCAGAAATAAATTTCTGTTGCTTATAAGCCACCCAGTCCTTGGCATTTGTTTAGCAGCCGGAGTGGTCTAAGATGGTTACTCATTTGGCACCAGGTTGGTGACTTCAAACAGATACGTCTGTAGGTCTCACTCGCTTCCTGCAAAGCACCAGTGTCAGCTTCTGGAAGCCCAGATCAGTGTGAAGTCCAGGGCACTTGCCCCACCAGATACCAGAAGTAAAGGTGGCTCACTTCAGAAAGTCTGGAGGCCGAAGAGATGAAGAGCACTCATTGGAGAGCACTGAGGGAGCAGAAGTAGCCAGGAGCTAAGCAGTTAGGGCAGCAAAGGCAGTAGCCATGGCGGTGAAGAGTGAGTGGGCCAATGGGCAAGCAGTTGAGCAGTCGGTCAACAGCACTATGTCCTGATGCCCGGGGCTGGTGGTGGCTGAGCCGCACAGGGGGTGGAAAGGGCTAGAGCTGGTGCAGAGCCACCCCCAGGCTGGGTGGGGCGGCACATCTAGTGTGGGAGACCCCTGCCTCGTTCTGAGAACTCCAGAGGCACAGAGGGAAGTGCCTCACCAATTGAGAGGTGTTGCTAGCCATTCTTTGGACCAAGGACACCCTGTGGAGGTGGCCCCTGCTGGCCAGGGGGAGTTTAGACTTCTGCTGGCATGACTGGAATTGAAAGCAATGACTAACCCAGTGGTCGGCAAACTCATTAGTCAACAGAGCCAAATATCAACAGTATAACGATTGAAATTTCTTTTGAGAGCCAAATTTTTTAGACTTAAACTTCTTCTAACGCCACTTCTTCAAAATAGACTCGCTCAGGCCATGGTATTTTGTGGAAGAGCCACACTCAAGGGGCCAAAGAGCCGCATATGACTCGTGAGCCGCAGTTTGCCGACCACGGGACTAACCACTGCCCCGGGAGTAGAGCCTGGAGTCCCCTCCTCATTGTGGCTGGTAAATTGCCAGTTGAATGGTACCAGGGTGACTCAGTGACCCTGCTGGCCTTTGGGATACCCCAGAGAAGGAGAAAACATTTGAAATCACTGGGATTTTATCCTCATTACTCTCCAAGGTGAGGTGACGGGGGTAGGGAGTCTACTGTTGAGCCAGTATAGTTTAGCCTGAGAGTTCCTTCAGGAAGGGAGAGCGGGGGGCGGGGGGGGGCATGTATATTTATAAGGATCTTTTCCATTGCGACAGGCAGGGAAACCAAGCAAATGGGCTTAAAAATAAGACTTTGGCTCGTGTCAGTGAAGAGCTCAGGGGTATTTGGCTTAGGTGCTGAGGTGGGACTTTATCAGGTTTCCAGCCGCCCTTTCATCTCTTGGCTCTGCTTTCTGTGTGTTAACCCCATTCTTGGCTGTGAGTCGGGTGTTAGAGGGTTCAGTGAGGGAGTGAGATAGGGTGTGTGGAGAAATGGCTGTAGCTGATAAGGGCCACTGGGACTGTCAAGGAGACATAGTAAGACCAACCTCCAATGGATTGGTGGCTTAGAACCAGCTCCATCCAACAAGGCGACTTGTAGTAACCCCTAGCCTAGTTACACGCACGCGCGCGTTGTTTTACATTAGCATACTATACCACACACTCAGAGCCACCAGATTGGAAAAGGAAAGCCCATATAAGCACACAAAAAGCCAAAAGAGGTCTTGCGAGAAGTCTCTACCCCTTCTCCAGAAAAATCCTGAATTCCCTCCCCCTTATTGAATGCCCTACCCCTCCAATAAATAAGCCTCAACAAAAGAAGTAAATCAGGCCCTGCCTCCCTCCCCACCCTGCCTCTCCTTAAAAAAAAAAAAAAAAAAGGAAAAAAGAAGTAAATTAGTAGTTGTGAGCACCTTTGCAGCAGCTGCAGACGCTGTGGGTGGTGGCAGGGTCAGGAAGGGGCGCCAGACGTAGAGAGATGGACGGGGATGGTTCAGACCCAGAGCCCCCAGACGCTGGGGAGGTCAGCAAGGCAGAGAATGGGGAGCATGCACCCATCTTCTGCATCTGCCGCAAACCAGACATCAATTGCTTCATGATCGGGTGTGACAACTGCAATGAGTGGTTCCATGGGGACTGCATCCGGGTCACGGAGAAGATGTCCAAGGCCTTCCGGGAGTGGTACTGTCGGGAGTGCCAAGAGAAAGACCCCCAGCTGGAGATCCGCTATCGGCACAAGAAGTCAAGGGAATGGGACAGCAGTGAGTGAGAGGGCAGTGAGCCCCAGGATGAGGGTGGAGGGCACAAGAGGCCTGCCCCGGATCCAGACCTCCAGCGTTGGGCGGGGTCAGGCACCGGGGTTGGGCCCATGCTTGCTCGGGGCCCTGCTTCGCCCCACAAAGCCTCTCCATAGCCCTTGATGGCCACACGCAGCCAGCATCATCATCATCATCATCAGCAGCAGCAGCAGCGGCACATCAAACGGCCAGCCCGCAGGTGTGGTGAGGGTGAGGCCTGCCCGTGCACTGAGGGCTGTGGCCACTGTGACTGCTGCCAGGACATGAAGCAGTTTGGGGGCCCCTTCTACCCCACATGCGTTGAAGGGACCACACGACTCTTCTGTGATGGCTACAATCCTCAGAGCAAGAAATGCCAGCTGCGTCAGTGCCAGCTGCGGGCCCGGGCATTGTACAAGTACTTCCCTTCCTTGCTCTCATGGGTGACACCGTCAGAGTCTCTGCCAAAGCCTCTCTGGCCACTGCCCACTTGGCAGCAGCCACAGCCATCGCAGAAGCTGGGTGGCATCTGTGAGGACAAGGGGGCAGTGGTATCATCAGTAGTTAAGATGCCACCTGAGGCTGCAGCCATGCCTGAGCCACTCTCAGATGAGGACCTACTGCTGGCCCCTGACCAGGACCAGGATGTATGTGCAGGGGCCTTTGGTGACCACAGCCTGCCCTGGACGAGTGGCGCAGGAGTCCCCAGTCCTGGGCCCTGCGCTGTGGAAGACGGTGGTGAAAGTGAAGCATGTAAAGCGCCGGTGAAGAAGTCTGAGAAGAAGGAGGAGGAGAGATAGATATAAGTGGCATCGGCAGGAGCACAGAGACAAATGGCAACCCACAAAGCCTCTCCATAGCCCGGAGCAAGCCCACGTCAAGGACCCTGCGCCACTACCGCAGTGCCTGGGGCACGGCTGTGTGCGCGCTGCACAGCCCACCTCCTAGTATTGCTCAGCTGCCTGCGGCCTGAAGCTGGCAGCCAACCACATCTGCGAAACCCTCTCCCAGCACATCCAGCAGTGGCAGCAGAGCCCCTGCATTGCCCAAGAGCATGGCAAGAAGCTCCTGGAACGCATTCGCCAGGAGCAGCAGAGCGCCGCACCCGCCTTCAGGAAGTGGAGCGCTGGTTGCATGAGCTTGAGGCCATTGTTGTGCGCGCCAAGCAGCAGGCTGTGTGAGAGGATGAGGTGAGCAAGCATAGCTTGGCAGTGCAGGGCCCAGTGCCTAGTCCTGCCGGGCCTCATCATCCCTTCCATCCCACGCAGAGCCATGAGTGTGATAGTGACGACACAGACTTGCAGATCTTCTGTGTCTCCTGCGGGCACCCCATCAACCCCTGAGTTGCCCTGCGCCACATGGAGCGCTGCTATGTCAAGTATGAGAACCAGACGTCCTTCTGGTCCATGTATCCCACACGCATTGAGGGGGCCACACAACTCTTCTGTGATGTCTACAGTACTCAGAGCAAGACATATTGCAAGTGGCTCCAGGTTTTGTGCCCAAGAGCACTCACGGGAACCCAAAGTACCAGCTGAGGAGGTATGTGGGTGCCCCCTTGTACGTGATGTCTTTGAGCTCACAGGTGAATTTTGTCGCCTGCTCAAGCGACAGTGCAACCGCCATTACTGCTGGGAGAAGTTGCGGGGTGCTGAAGTGGACCTGGAGCTCGTGCGCATGTGGTGCAAGCTGGACCAGCTGTTGGGGCAGGAGCACAGTGTATGCATGGCCATGACAAACAGGGCAGGGCTACTGGCCCTGATACTTCATCAGACCATTCAGCATGACTCTCTCACCACCGACCTTTGCTCCAGTGCGGCCCGGTGAGCCTCTCTGGCGGCTCACGTCTGAAGTTGTTCCTGTGCAGAGCCAAGAACCCACCGTGGGTCACGAACTCCCAGGACGCCCAGCGTCTAGTTCAAGCAGGTTTTGCGGCCCAGCCAATACAGCGAACAGTATGTAAGGAACGTTTTAATATAAATTTCGTAACTTAACTTTTACAATATCCTGTTATACATAATTCTTAATACCGAACTATAATGTTCACTAATGACTGATTACTAAAATCGTGTTGCATGCATTTCCCTTACATGACTTATGGGCAGGTGCACCATTTCTCGCCACTAATACTAGCAGTGAGTATTTTGGCAGCCGACTGCCAAGTCATTAGTCTTGGACTGACTTGTTTGGTGTGTGCAACAGGAAATATTTCGCTTTCGGAGAACAAGAAAAATAGGTTTATTTGTTTACGCTTATTAATTTGTGCAGTTATTCAGTGTCTGATAAGTTAATGTTTAAGAAAAAATATTAATTTTTATTAAAATGTTCTATTATTTTATGCTAACAATTATTTATTTCAGCCCTTTGTATTGATCATGTTTCTATTGAAATAAACCTACGTTTCTATGAAAATGGATGCTTTTGTTTTTCTGCAGCCCACATAAACTTACACCTTGTTTATTTGGCCCGTGTTAGCCTTTGAGTTTGACATGCTTGGTTGGTTCATTTCAGCATCCCAGATCAGCTTTAGTTCACTTTACAAAAGGATGACTCTAATAAGGGGACAGTGGTGACAGCAAAATGAAAGTGAAGGGGCCCTCCCCCTGCCTGAGAGCAACTGAGTCTTTCTGTCCTGGATGTGAGAGAGGCCCTTTTGTGTCAAAGCTGAACTTCTAACCCAGCGCCAGGGGCCTCACCTGAACCTAAGGTAGTTTGTGGGGCAGGTGACAGCCTCTCTCTGGAAATCTCTGCTCCTTGAAACCTTTGGAGACATGCAACCAAAAATGTCCCTCAGCGACAACAAAGAAAAAAACGCAATCCCCCAAGCGAAGCTTGGCATAGTGACCAGGAGTCCCTAGGAGAGGCCAGCAAACCCTACATCCATGCTGGGTGCTGTTGGATGAATCTTCACACCGTAGTAGTCCACTCCTTTGCAGAAGGAGAGGCTCGACTTACCTGACTGTTTGCTAATGACTTTTATGTGTATTGGGTCCTCTAACAATTCTATGAGGTGGCTTCTTATTGCCCCCACTTTTCAGAAAAGAGGTGGAGGTGTGGGGAGGTGGCCTGCCTGGGATTGGAACTCAGCTCTGTCCCACTCCAGGGAGGTGGACCGTGCACCCACTGACAGCTGAGATTCTGGAAAGGTTCCTGAAGCCGAGTCAACTGCCGAGGACAAAACTGGTTTTCTGTTGATTTGTGTTTCTGTTGATTTAAGGAGCCACACCCTGGGTTCACACGAACCTGGGGACAGAAGTGGAGCCACTGGGGGTCTGAGGGTGTTTGCGGGGCAAGGTAATTCCTACAGGAGACTTCCCTGGGAAGCCAGACCATGATGGTCAGTAAAGCTTCCACCCTTAGCTGCTTCTAGCCGCGGCCTCCCACCTTCTTTTGGGTCTCTAAATGTTGCTTTGTTTTCCGATTTTCTCCTACAATCTTCCCCCAGACTCCCTTCCTCATGGTCACATCTTTAACTTTTTATCTGTCACTTTTCATAGGGTGCTTTTTAAAATTGTTGTCTGATTGTAGTAACTTCTTTGCGTTGATTTTCTTTTATTTCAAACCACACCTATTTCTGTCCTTTTAAAAACCTCAGGCTTGTTTGATTGGAATCTTGATAAAAAGGATTATTGTATCTTAAGTATCTATCTAGTCTTTTCATTTCCCCCTCATCACATTTTAGCATTTCACTTGCATGAAGCTTTTAATAGAGTTATTTAAATGCAGATGTGTATAAAGTAAAAAGTTAAAGCCCTCCCTCCCTACCTAATCCTGTGAACATTTGGGTGTCTGCCCCATTCAGGTTTTTTTTTCTCCTTTGTAAGCCAATAAATCCTGTAAACATATTACTACTCACATCCTCATTGTTAACTAAAAACGAGATTACATTATCCTTGGTGTTCTGCAGCTTGCTTTTTTTTACATTTGTGATTGTTCTCATTTTAAACCTTATTTCTTGTCTTTATCTTCCCTTCTATAAATTAGATGGAATAAAAATATCATGCTCATGATTTATTCCATGTTTCATATTTTAATGATACATGTAGAGGGTCATATTCTGCTGTGTCCCCCCCTGTAGTTTTCCCTAACCCAGGACCCCTTTGGTTCCAACAGTCAGAAATGAAATAGAGGAGATAAGACCTCTGGCCTGGGGCAGAGAGGAGGGCAGAACAGAGCTGGAAGATGAGGCAGAGGGGTGGGCCTTTCCGATGGGAAGGGGGAACAGGACTCTGTTAGAGGCTGGATGCTTGGACCCCCAAACTCACAAGCTGGAGCTCCTCCAGTCCCAGTGTGGCCATATTTGGAGTAAGGAGGTAAGTAAGGTTAAATGAGGTCATAAGCGTGGGGCCAGTTCTGAAAGGATTAGTGTCCTTATAAGAAGAGAAACCAGAGAGCAGGCTCTCTTGCTCTCTCCATGTGAGGACACAGTGACAGGCGGTCTGTAAGCCTGGGTGGGAGTCCTCACCACAAACAAGTCCTGTTAGACCTGGATCTCAGTCTCCCGCCTCCAGAACTGTGAGGGAGAAACAATTCCTATTGTTTAAGCCATGCAGGCTGTTGTATTTTGTCACAGCTGCCTGGGGAGATGAAGGCAGACTCTGACACAGGTTTGAGAACTTCTGTCACCTTCAGGGGCCTTGGAGAGGAGTCAGGCCTCATTATTATCCATTCACAAATGAATAATAATGATGCCTGCATATTAATGAAGCCTGCCTCCTCTCCAAGGTCCCTGGGTCCCATGTGCCAAACCCCATTCTAGAGGCCAAGGATATAGCCGTGGACCAACAGATGCAGCTCCTGCAGTTCCCACAGCCACGGTAGGAGTGAGGGTGTGCTGGTGGCAATGCAGAAAGGCTGCGAGACTCCCCACACATTTCCTGCTGCCCCAGGGTGACATGGGACAGTCCCAGAGATGAAAGTACAAGGTGGTGGTCAATGAAAATGGGAAAAAAGAAAGAGGTTGGTGAGGATGTCCAAGGTACCAGAAAGAATTGTCACCTCCCTGCCTTTTTCCTGATTTTCTAGACACAGTGGTTGATGGACTCCTAGACTCAGAGACCAGTTCATCCAGTGCTTCTGAAAAGGGGCATCAGAATTTCCTGGAGGACTGATTGAAGCGTAACATTTCTGGGTCCCTCCCCCAGAAATTCTGGTTCTGTAGGTCTAGGTAGTGCCCAAGAATTCCCATCTGTATCAAAATTCTGGGTGATTCTAGCTACCTAGTTCACAGTGCAAGTAGCTCTTACCTAATGCAACATTTTAAAAATAGACACAGAGGTCAAAGATTCGCACAAGGTCATACTGCAAATCCGGAGAGAAGATGGACTCAAGGGTCTGAATTGGCTCCTGTAAGACCACGCACCCACCCCTGGACCCGTCCCACTGAGGTCAGGGAAGGGGCCTGGGTCACAGGCCACCTCTGGAGCTGCAGGTAGAGTCAGCTCCATCAGAACAACATGCTCTTAAAGGGAGAGAAGTTTGTTTCCCGATGAAAACAAGTAGAAATCAGGTTGCTGTAGGGGCAGACACAACACAACCTGCAGACCATACACCACAGGGAAGGGCTTGATGGGCTGCTCAGCACCTCCCCGGATCAGATGGAACCTGATTATAGGTGAGGGCACAGGTTCTGGAGGGAGCACAGGTTCAAGATGCACTTCTGCACGGGTGTGTGAGGAGAGGCAGCCTAGCCTGGCCCTTTGCCCACCAGCACACGCCTTGCACGATGCCTGATGAACAGCCTACTTCTGAGTGGAGCGCAGGCGTCCTGTTTTAAGCCTGCTGGCACGGAACAGAAAAGGTGTGGTTTGGGAAACATCTTGGGCTGGGAGGGCTCTGTCAGGGGTTATTTGTCCTTTTTTCCTTTGAAGCTGACAGTTCTGGGAGAGGGTTGCAGGAAGAGGGTGTTCAGGAGATGGGCATTTGATTCCCATAAGATACGTTAAACTTCCAGCCAGGCCTCATCCCAGTCGGCCTCAGGGATCAGAGGCAGAGGTTGGGTCATTGATCCTGGAACCAAGAAATGAAGTGGGTCCCGGAAGCACCCACCCACGCCCCTCACTCTGCTTCACTTAGCAATGGCCACTGTGGCCTCCACGGCTACGGGTTCTGGGCAGCAGGGTTGGGGTGAGGCCCAGGGATCACAAGGACTTTCCGCAGGGATGTGCCTGTTTGGGTTGGCAGGGTGGGTGAGACTAACAATGCCCCCTTCACGATGTGTTGAATCTTTTCTCAGTAATGCCCTGGAGAGACTGCCAAGGGTCACCGCCACTGAACTGGAGATTAAACCATAGTAACCACTTCATATTTATAAATTTTGTCCTTAGGACCATAGAGGAGATGCGGGAGTGTGGATTTGAGCAAGCATCTCTCCTTAAAGTTTACCTCCCAGGACATGGCAACAAGGCCAGGAAGGATCTGTCCCCAAGACTCAAATTGGGATTCCCTAGGCACACCAGGGCCCCTCACCAAATGTGCAAGCTTTGTGGACATCTATGTTCTTCTGTCCCTCCAACCTCCTAGGGCCATTTATCATGCATTCACATGTTTGTTCATTACCTAATTTCATCCAACATATATTTGTTGAGCGCTTAACTATCCGCCAGGCACTGGGAATAAGGCAGTGAATAAATACCCAAGGTCACTGCTTTTATGGAGTTTACATTCTAGTGGCGGTTGCAAATCGGGGAACCAGACAACAAATTTATGCATTAATTCATTTATTCATTTGACATTATGTAATATGGGCTATATGGGGAAATGCTGCATAGTATCTGAGGAAGCCAGGCTACTTTAGGCACAGGGTCAAGCAGGTAATTTGTGAGCTGAGAAGGAGCCAGCCATATGACAAGCCATCTCGTTGCTTCTGCTTTGCTCCCACGGCTCCCCTGCCTCCTAACCTTCTCCCTGGGCTGGTTCCAGGGTGAACAGCTGCCCTCTATGAGCCTGTGCAAACGGCAACTGACTCTCTCCTGGACAGCACTGTCCCCGGCGGCTCCTGCACACAGTGGCTGCTCATTCTCCACACCCTATTCATGCTGGGTCAGAAGAGGGGTGTTGGAGCTTTATTCCTAGTGCTATTTCCATGGTATTTAATCACCCCCACTCCTTTGAGACTTGAACTACACCACATTCTCCCCCTCATTGCTGCTATTCACCTGCTTTCCAGAACCCCCACTCCATTCATTGGAGTCTTTGGGACCTGGCCCACTGTCTTCATTTCCAGTCAATGCTGACAGTCACCAGATGCAGGTGGTGCTCTAGCTTAAGAGTGCTTTGACCTTGGTTCTTTTGAGTTTCACCTCCACCCATTTCAGCCCTTTTCACAGATACAGCCTCAGCCCTCATGGCTCCATCTCAAAAATCTTAAAATTCTACATTTCAGTCAAAACAGAGTAAAGTCAGGTTTCCCCAAACCCATTTCTCAGCATAGTACCACGAGTAAAAGAAATACGACTCCTCCAGAGAGCATAATACTGCAGTCCTTATTGAAGGGGTCTAGAGACAGTGGTGGAGAGGTGGGTACATCATGCAATAGACCTTTGTCCATCTCTCTCCACAAAGCCCCATATGTTATGGCAGTTCCCTGTCTCTTGTCCTTCTATCCCGCTCACACCTCCAGTATACTTACCGTAGTTCTCCTGTTTTACTCACCCCTTCCCGTCTTTCTTTTTTTTTTTTAAATATTTTTTTAAAAATTGATTTCACAGAGGAAGGGAGAGGGGGGAGAGAGAGAGAGAGAGAGATAGAAACACCAGTGATGAGAGAATCATTGATTGGCTACCTCTTGCATGCTCTCTACTGGGGATGTGTGGGATTGAGCCCGCAATTGGAGCAAGTGCCCTGACTGGGAATTGAACTGTGACCTCCTGGTTCATAGGTGGATGCTCAACCACTGAACCATGCTGGCCAGGCCCCTTCCCATCTTTGCCTCCTCTTCCTAACTTCTTTTTCTTCTCTGCCTCAAATCCCATCTGTGTCTTTTAAATACACTCTTGAGCCTTGACAACTTCTTGCTCTTTACCATTCCTCATAAGCTGGTTCAATCCAAATCTCCCAATGTGCCACTTGAGTCTACACCTGGAGAAAACCACCCGGCCTGAAGCTGGTGCCTGGCAAGTCCATGGAACAGGTGTTACGCCCTCAGAACTACTCAGTCATCCTTCTACTTGTCTGTGGCCAGTTCCTTCTCCTGTCCCCTTCAACAGACATCCAGTGTACCTGAGCCAGACCATGTTTGGACTTTCCAGTTTCAGGGACAAATAATTCCTCTTCCATCTTGTTTTTGGTGTGTTTATTTAATTTGAATTGGGTCTCTTCCACATGGAATCAAAAGACTCCTGGCAAATAGAGTTAATGACCCCAAGGTCAGAGAAAGTCCTGGAGGGAGAGGAAAAACAGCCTCTTCTAAATGGATAGAACGTTGGGAGTAGCTGGCAATTTGCCTTGGGATTTGGTCTGTAAATTCTGAGCATAAGTATGGTTGTTGGGAAATACAGGCTGATCTTATAGAGAAGATTCTGGAAAACAATTGATGAGAGTAGCACTTCCTGTCTTTGCTCCACATCCTCCTTAGGCAAACAGAACTGCCTGCAGTTTGAAATGGACAATCAGACACCGCTCACAGCTGCAGCCTGAAACTTCGGTTCTTGGCAAAAGGATCCTGACACAAAAGTATTTCTTTGTGGAAAATTTTGTATTCATAGGGCTCATTTGAAGCGAAATATGATTTGCATCTTAACTTCCTGTAACAAGTTTCACTTCTGAGGATTTCATAATGTCTGATTTTGTTGCACCAGATTGGTGGGGCACATGCTTTACCAAAAACAGTTTAAATTCAGGCCCAGGTTTTTCTTATTTTAAATAGCAACAGCTGCTAGGCATGGTAATTATTGTATTTTATCAAAATAAAGTCACAAAGTTGCTTTTGCATGTTCCTCGGAGCTGCTCTGCGGAGGGCTGGGGTCCTCAGGGCTGTCTAAAACACATAGCAGCGAGTCTGCAGGGCTGGGGGGATGGCTGAGCAATTCCAAGGACAGAGGCAGGAAAACAGTCCTGCTGGAGGCGGATCCACTAACATACTCCCCTCAAATACTTCCTCTCTGCAGTGCCTAGCAGTTCCAGATTTCGGAAAGACTCAGAGGATATGGGAGGGAAGGAACTAAACACCAGGAATCTACTATGTACGGGGCCCTGCTAGGGGAACACCATGGGTTACAGTGGCAGCTGTGTGATCGAGTTCCTTTATGGAGAATTCAGATCATGCCATTCTGCTTACAATTCTCTTCCAGTGGCTTCTTATTCCTGTGGTCTCAACCTTGGCTGATCATTAGAATCCTCAGAGAGCTTAACAACAAACAAACAAACAAACAAACCCAACTGCCCGTGTTGCAGCCCAGCCCAATTTTATCAGAACTGGTGGGGGTGGGGTCCAGACATCAGTGTTTGTTTAAAGATCCTGGATGACTCCGATGAGCAGTCAATTTAAGAGCCGTGACCTGAAATGCAAATTTCTGGCCACAGCCGAGGCAGCCCTGACTGATCGCAGACCATCTTCAAACACTCACCCTGTCTGAACTCAGGTTAAGTTACTGGTCTTCCAGTTCTTTGGGCTGCTTTCCACCACAGGACCATCCAACATTCCACTTCCTAGAGGAACCTCTGCGGTCTGGCCTCTGCCCACCTCGCCACTTTCTCCTGGACCCTGCCCTTTTCTCCCATGTTCTTTTCTGATCCTTAAATACATCCTTCCTTTCAGAACCTCTGCACCTGCAGTTTCCTTTGCCTCCTTTTGATAACATATTCTTTCCCTGGGTCCTCCCACATCCAACTTACCATTCAGGCCTGAGGAGAACGCCTTCTGTGACAAGCCATCTCTGTTAGTTGCCATCTCATTACTGCATTGTTTCCAGTGTAGCAGGTCCCTGCCTGAAGTCATCTTGTTTGTCTACTTCAGAGGTGGGGACCCCTTTTTCTGCCAACGGCCATTTGGATATTTATAACATCATTCTCGAGCCATACAGAATTATCTACTTAAAAATGAGCCTGCTATATTTGGTCACACATTTCATTACCTCACCCCTAATGCCTTGGCAGGGTCAGACCAAATGAGTTTACAGGCCTTATGTGGCTTGTGGGCCAATGTTCCCCAGCCCTGGTCTACTTGCTCTTTGCCATCCTGGGAGAAGGTAAGGTGTGTGAGATCTGAAACCTCCTCACTATTCTTCAGTGCAGCATCCCAGAGGTCTGGCAGGGAGCAGGTGTTCAGTAAGTATCTGATGAATGACAAATGAATGCTTGGTAGGTCATGTGATAAATATTGGTTAAATGAATGAATGACCTCATTTGATCCTTCAGACAAGAGGCGTTGTTAGCACTGTCTGGCAGATAGATAATTCACCAGGGTCAGAGGTTAAGTAATTTTATTAAAGGAGGAATAGGGTGTTGGGGGAAAAGGGAGAGCAGACATGTTTTATTTAGATTATGGATTTTTGGTAACTCTGCCATTGCTAGAACAGGCAAGTCCTTCATGAAATAGAGAAGACATGTAATTAGGTGTTAATTGTGGGATTCTGAAGGGACTAGTTTAAAACCATCTGTAGCAGCCTTTAGTGGAATCTGACTTTCTGACCTTCAAGAGGGTGATGGGAGGGCAGTCATGATCATTTGGAAACCAGGGGAGAACCTCATTGTTTTGGGGTGACGTGCTCTCAGCATGTCTGCAGGCACTGGGGGCTGGGGAGTGGAGGAGTTCTCCCCACCTCAGGGACTTCCCTGCTGTTGACTCATAGCAACTGTCATCTGGTCTCTACAGAGATCTGCACCCCACACTGAAACCAGAAACGGTATGATTCACAGTGACAGTCCCAGCAGCCAGCCAGCCAGTGTAGCAGGGCAGAAGGGAATGTAGCTTTGGTTTTCTCGGTACAGCTGGCTTCCTTTGCACAATTGGTCTGGAGCCTTTATCAGTATGGAAATCAAGGGCACCTTGGTTCTCAGCTTTGCATCTGGGTGTAAAAATAACAACAATAAGTTGATATATTAGTCTGCCTGGGCTGCTATAACAAAATGCCACATACTGGTGGCTTCAACAGAAACATTTCCTCACAGTTCTGAAGGCAGGTGGTCCAAAGTCAAGGTGTGAGCACGTTTGGGTTGTGCATAGCCATTCCTGTGTGTCCCCAAATTCCCTGTCCTTATAAGGAGACCAGCGTGTTGGATCAGGGCCCACCCTAACAGCCTCATTCTAACTGAATCACCACTTTAGAGGCCCTATCTCCAAATACAGTCACATTCTGAGGTCCTGGGTTAGGTCTTTATCATTTGAGTTTTGGGGGACACATTTCAGCTCATAACAGGTAACATTTATTGAATGCTTATTGCATGTTAGCCTCATGGCAAGTTATTTTACAAACCACCTCACATATTTTCCCCAATTGCACTATAAGACCGGAACCCCCGTTTGAATCTAACCCACAGAAAACCTGAAGGGCAGTGAGTTAGGAACACTCGTAGGGAGCAACAGGGTTTGGCAGCTTGAGGTGGAAGAGAAGTGGAACCTCACTCTACAGTTGAAGCCTAAGGGTTGAGGACTTTATGTCTGAATTGCCTTGAACTTGAAGCGCCAGCATCACAGCAAGGACTGCAGCTTCTCTTCCTGTAGCTGACCTCAGAAGGAGATGACAGCCCTTCCAATTAATAGAGCTGTCCTGCGAGGGGCTTTCTTTGGCCTTGTTTGGGGTCCCAGACAGAAACAGAGAGGGCTGGCTCATTTCCCTGCCGGAGAAGCAGGGTGTGTGACTCATTGAAGGGCTTTGAGCTGAGCTTGCTTTTGACAGAATCCCTCTCCTCTCTGGGTCCAGATGTCTTCCCTGTCAACCAAGCTCCCCTGGGAGGCATGTCCGTTGCTTTTGGCTTTCCCCCCCCCTTTCCTTGTGTGTTTGTTTAGCTTCTAAAAAGGGATTTATTGCAGGAGCCTCTGGGCACACATTCAAAAACACCCAAATCACAAGGAGAAAGTTATCCAAACTCACATTGTTGCCCATCCATGCAGAGTTGCCTCCACCTGTACTGAGAAGGGCTGTTCCCAAACCTGAAGGTCGGTGTTGTTGAACTTTGCCAAATCTGAGCAGTGGAGGCCTCAGATCATCTCCTGAGTACTCAGTGAGATGGGCTCAGAGAAACAGCCTTCGGGGGTGTGCACACCAGTGATGATTATAACAGGATGATCCCGGAGAGCAATACCAATACCCCTTGGTATTGCTCATGCTGATTCTTCGGCTTCCTTTCAGTCCCTTCCCTGCTGCCAAAATTTGACAACTGTTTCTCAGTCTAAACTTGAGAAATCATCTGCTTTTATGAAGCATTGCCCCATTCTCATAATTGACTCTTTTCTCATCTGCACTGGTAGTGCCATGTACACACCGTTCACTCACACGCTTAATAAAGGTTTTGTTCCCTAGGTACTGGGCACTGGCCTCTTGTTCAGCAATGGAGAGGCAGTGGTGAGCACACGGCGAGGCGTGGGCTTTCATGCAGCTTACTTTCTAGGCTGTAGAGACAGACCAAGAAAACTCTCATCCGAGTATTTACCATTCCCCACTAGGCTCTGAGCTGTACTATCCTCATAGTGGCCATCCTCCTTCCCCCCTCCTCCTTTTCTTATCAAACCTCTTATCCCTGGCTCCTCCGGTACCACTTACAATCCACATGGCAGGCACCATGCCTTCCACACTCTGTGTACCGCCCCCTCCACCCCACACAGCCCACAGGACCTAGCACTGTACCTGCCACATGGTGACACTCGACTCATCTTTGCTGAATTTGGACACATCTGTATTGTCATATTGGCTAATTCTAAAAAAGCCTGGGCAGGTGATATTCATGACCGAACCCTAAGGGGACCCCAATAGGAATAGATTTTTCCTGGGTTCCTTACCTCCTATCTCCCAAACACATTCAAACATACACACAGGTCTGACTAGAGAAACAGGAATGACTTCCAGTACTTATCACGGAGGAAATTTATGCAGGAACTTGGTTAGATGGGTGATGAAGGAGATGATGGTAAGGTGTGGTAGAGTTCAAAGATGGCCACTAAGTCCTCTCTCATCAAGACATGGAGTCTATTGCTTGACCTCTTGAATCTGGGTAGATCTTCTGATGCTGTTGAGTTCCTAGCTTAAGCCTCAAGAGGTTTTCCCATTTGCCTTCTCTTTCTTGGAACCAGTGCCAACTGAATGCACCTGCGCTAGACTGTTGGCTGATGTGAGCAACACATGGACCCACCATTGCCCCAGATGACAGCCAGCCAGCTTCCAAAGCAGAGCTCCCTGTTGACTTGGCAGCTGATCTTAGATGCCTGAGCGTGCCCGCCAGGACCCGCAGAAGAATTGCCCAGCTGGTGCCAGTCTAAATTGCTTCCTCTTGAATTGTGAGCTACAAATAAATGGTAGTTGTATTAAGCCATTAGGTTTTGTGTAGTTTGTTTCACAACAAAAGAGAACTGATTCATGGAGTGACCCAGAGGTTAGCAACAGCAGGAAGTCACTGCCATCCGAGGTGTAGACACAGAGGGAGGAGGCAATGTAACAGGCCCAGTGCAATCAGAGCACTCAAAAGATGAGGAATAAGGATGTAGGGGTCCCATGGAGGCTTAGAGGTACAGAGGAGCTGGAGGAGAGGCAGTTGATAGAAGCAGAGAGGGGAGAGGCTTCTCCCTTCTGTCTGCCCCCCAGGCCCTCCTGGGCTTGCCATCAGTTGAGCCCAGCTGGCAGCAGTCAGCATTGTGCAGCGCAGGGCAGAGCCAGGCAGGCCTGGGACTGGACCCGAGTGCAGACAGGAGCAACAGCACACATCCTTTAGGAAACAAAAGAAGTGGAATTAAGGATTGAACTTTCAAAACAGCACAGCTGCATCCCCATATTCATACTTGTTCCCTATTAGGAATTTAACTCAGACTGAAAAATGAATTCTCGCTGCTGGAAAGCGGTGATTGCAAGCTTCTCAACTTTTGATAAAACAGTCAATCAAACTATTAGCCTATTTATAAGACGTTGCACCCACATCGGCTTAGCAAAAACACAAATCATCAAAACATAGCCAGAATGATGCTATTGTTAGGTCAAAAACACAGAAGTTATAACACACCAATTTCATTTTAATTCATTCAGCAAGCATTAACAGTAAAAACTTCGTATATGCCAACCAAGCACAATGAAGGCTGACACCACAGACACGCACACACATATACCCACAAATAATTTCAATAAAGTACAAATGTTGTCATTGAGGTACAATCAGAGTGGGGTAGGGTCATTGTTCAGTTGGGTTTTGAAGAATTAGTAGGAGTTCACCAGGTTGGGGGGCGGGGAAATGGCTTTTCAGGGAGTGTGCAAAATTCAGAGATAAGACACAGATGCCATATTTAAGAAACTATAAGTACTATAGCTTAGTGTGGCCAAAGCACTGTGTATGGAGAAATGTGGAGAGAGATGAGGCCATAGAAGTGGCAGGGGCTAGACCACGCTGGCTTATATGTCACATTGAGGAGCTTGCTACTTACAGCCAATTGGGACACACCAACGTTTTTTATTTTATAGAATTAAAAAAAAAATATATATATATATATATATATTTTTTTTTTTTTCAGAGAGGAAGGGAGGGAAAGAGAGATAGAAACATCAATGATGAGACAGAATCATTGATTGACTGCCTCCTGCATGCCCCCTACTGGCATGTGTCCTGATTGGGAATCAAACCATTACCTCCTGGTTCATAGGTCGACACTCAACCACTGAGACACACTGGCTGAGTAGATTTTTCAAAATTTTTATTGATTTTTAGAGAAAGGAAAGGAGAAAGGTAGAAAGAGAGAGAGAGAGAGAGAGAGAGAGAGAGAGAAATATCAATGCAAGAGAGAAATATCGATCGGTTGCCTCTCATACTGAGCCCTGACTGGGATCAAACCCGAAACCTGGGTATGTGGCCTGACTGGAAATCGAACTGCCACCTTTTGGCTTTTTTGGCTGACTCTCCAACCAACCGAGCCACACTGCCAGGGCTATATAGGATTTTAAGGAATTAAACTAACACATGTTTATTTTAAGGAGCTAAAAAATGATATAAAAGGACAAAAATAGTCATGATTCCTGCCCTCTTATATCTTGGAGATAGCCAGGGAGAGTAATTAGGAGGGTGTTCATACCCTGTTCATTTTTAGGGTTGGTTGGCTTGCTCATTTGCTCTGGCTTCGATTACAAAAGCTGCTATAATATGCTTATCACCCTACAACTTGCTTCCCCCCTAAGAGTATATGGACATCCCTTCAGATGAGTTAGATTTATCTATTTATCCAACTATTCTCCTACTGGTTGGGCATTCAAGTTGTCTGTTTTTAGAAATTACAAAAATATTGCAACATGTCTCCTTGGGGATGAGTCTGGGTACATTGGGGTGTTCATTTCAGTAAAATAGATTCCTGGAAGGAAGATATCTGAGTCAAAAAATGTTTGCTTTTAAAAAAATTTTAATGGCGTGTCCAGATTATTTTTCTAATAGGTCGTAGCAATTCCTATGCCTCAGCACTGTCAGCCAGAATTGAACATTATCACTGTTTTCTTTGAAAATGTTGGTAAATATAATGGGTGGAAAAAAAGGCTGTACTGGTTTAATTTGCATTTTCTTGGCTTCTACCGACACTGAGCATCTTAGCATATGTTTATTGACAATTTGCATGCTCCCTTGTGTGAATTGCCTGCTCATTTTCTGTTCAGTTGTCTTGTTGTTGTTAATTAGTAAAACTTCTTTGAATATTAGTAATTATTAATTGTTACCCACATCTTTGCAAAGATTCTGTTGGGACATGGAAACTTCCCCCTCTCAGTTTTTCTGGCTGGTGGAATAAATAATGACATAAGGCAGATTAACAGGAGAAATCCAAGTTTTAATATGATTAAAACAGGGAATTCATATAAGCATGAAAATTTCAGACAGTGAGGCAAAATTATATCTATAATAACAAAAGCGTAATATGCTAATTAGACTGGACAACCTTCCAGATGAAGCTGGGGCTGCAAGGGAAGCCTGGGTCCTGGGTGCCAGAGGGAAGCCAGTGCCAGCAGTCGGGAGAAGGGAGGCTTACTCTTGCACAAATTTCATGCATCAGGCCTCCAGTATATGTATAAATATGTGTGTGTGTATATGTGTAATTCTGAACTAAGGAGGGGAAGCAGGGGTCTTGGACTTGAAAGAGAGGTCAGGCAATTTACAAGGGGATGAAAGTTACATTTAATACACAAACGTGTGCTGGGCCATCCTCAGAGGCTGGGGCGGAGCAGACTGACTGAGAGGCCTGGCTGGGTCCTTCCTGTCATCACACACCCTCAGATTAAACCCCTTCTGGAACAGGTTTGCTATCTCAGAATCTCTTAGGCCAGTGGTCGGCAAACCACGGCTCTCGAGCCACATGCGGCTCACTAGCCACAGTTTGCCGCTCTGTTGACTAATGAGTTTGCCGACCACTGTCTTAGGCAGTAGGGGAAAGACCAAAGCTTTTACCTGGGTAGTTTGTTACTTAAAAATACCCAACATAAATTAGCAATATCCCAGTGAAGCATATTTTGGGGTGGCAACTCTATTCCCCAGAGTTCCCTTTCCTTCCCAGATACTTTTTTTTTTTTTTAGCCTTTTATTTGTAAAATAGAGGTCTGGTGCATGAAATTTGTGCATGGATAGGGTCCCTAGGCCTGGCTGGTGATCAGGGCCAATTGGGGCCTTCCTTCCCTGGCTACTGGCTGCCAGCCAGGGCCTTCCTTCATTCCATGCTGCCCCTGGTGGTCATTGCATGTCATAGCAAGCAATCTAACTCCTGGTTGAATGCCCAAGGGGACACTTTGCATATTGGCCATACACACACACACACACACACACACACACACACACACACACACACTAGAGGCCTGGTGCATGACATTCGTGCACGGGGGTGGGGAGGAGGGGTTGTCCCTCAGCCCAGCCTGTACCCTCTCCAATATGAGATAGCCCTCTCACAATACAGGACTGCTGGCTCCCAACTGCTCGCCTGCCTGCCTGCCTGATTGCACCTAACCGCTTCTGCCTGCCAGCCTGATCACCCCCTAATTACTCCCCTGCCAGCCTGATGGATGCTTAACTGCTCCCCTGCCAGCCTAATTGCCCCTAACTTCCCTCCCCTGCTGGCCAGGTCACCCCTAACTGTCCTCCCCTGCTGGCCCGGTTGACCCCAACTGTCCTCCCCTGCTGGCCCGGTCACCCCTAACTGCCCTCCCTTTCCAGACTGGTCACCCCTAACTGCCCTTCCCTGTTGGCCTGGTCACCCCTAACAGACCTCCCCTGCAGGCCTGGTCCCCCACAGCTACCCTTGCCTGCAGGCCTTGTGCCTCCCAACTGTCTTCCTCTGCAGGCCTGGTCCCTCCCAACTGCCCTCCCCTGCTGGCCTGGTCCCCCACAACTGCCCTCGCCTGCAGGCCTTGTGCCTCCCAACTGCCCTCCCCTGCTGGCCTGGTCACCCCAACTTCCCTCCTCTGCCAGCCCAGTCACCCCTAACTGCCCTCTCCTGCAGGCCTGGTCCCTCTCAACTGCCTTCCCCTGCTGGCCATCTTGTGTCCACATGGGGGAGGCCATCTTTGACCACATGGGGGCGGCCATCTTGTGTGTTGGAGTGATGGTCAATTTGCACATTACCTTTTTATTATATAGGACTAGAGGCTTGGTGCACATATTCATGCACTGGTGGGGTCCCTCGGCCTGGCCTGTGCCATCTTGCAATCTGGGACCCCTCGGGGTATGTTGGAGAGCCAGTTTTCAGCTTGATCCCTGCAGGCCAGGCTGAGGGACCCCACTGGTGCATGAATCCGTGCACTGGGCCTTTAGTATGCATATAAGATCTTGGGTTAATCTCTTCCCACCCTCCCCTCTCCCCACTTCATTCTGAGATTCATCAGTCTGTTCCATGTTTCCATGCCTGTGGTTTCCACTCCTGCATTGAGTGTCTTCCCCCTAGTGGCCAGTGTGCATCATAGCTACTGGCCAGCCACTTGGCCAGTCAGCAGGTTGCTTAGGCTTTTATATATAGATAGATAATTAGAGGCTAACGGAACTTGTGAAGATGGTACAGAGTCCTGTGTAGATTTCACCCAGCTTTTCCCAAGGGAGCATCTAGCATAACTGTAGCACAACCAAAACCTCATTTGTCTTTGGATGTAGTTTCTGGTGAATATGCAATGAATATATGGTGAATTTAATATCTGGCAAGGTAAGTCCTACCACTCCATACTTTTTCATTATGTTGACTATTCTCAGATTCTAATTTTTTTCATTTAACGTTTTAAATATTTTTAGCCACTTATTCCCTTGTCTTCCCCCTAAAGAACTCTCCTGGAATTCTGATTGCAACTCACTTAAAGTTTTATATTAGTTTGTTAATGATTGGCATTTCCAGATATCAAGTTTTCCTGCCCAGGAATACATTTCTCTCATATTATGTTATGGGTCTCATGTTATGCCCTTCCATGAGAATGTGGTTCTCTTCATGCAGACCATGTGCCCTCTATGAATCATTTATTCATAGGTGTCTTACTGTTTTTGTCATAATAAATGATGTATTAATTTCTTATTACTGCTATAACAAATTACCATGGATCCAGTGGTTTAAAAACAACAGAAATTTATTACAGTTCTGGAGGTCAGAAGTCACCACCCATGGCTGAGCTTCTTCTGGAGGCTGCAGGAGACAGTCCCTTTTCCTGCTGTGCAGAGCCACCTATGGTCCTTGGCTCCTGGCTCCTTTCTTGAATCATTCCTGCCTCGGCATGTAATCTTCTAACCTGACTCTGCCTCCCTGCCATCAGGGACCCTGATTACATTGGCCTCATCTCATCACCAGGTCTTTAACTAGATCACATCTGCCACATTCCTTTTGTCATATAAGGCAACGTGGTCACAGGTTTTCAAGATTAGTATGCAGACATCTTTGTTGGGGGTGGGGCATTATTCTATGCACCACAAATGGGATTGTTATTTTTTATTAGTTCCATATCTTACCCTTTACTGTTGGCATAAAGAAAATTTTATTCAGCCTGGCCAGCGTAGCTCAGTGGTTGAGCATCAACCTACAAATCAGAACATCATGGTTTGATTTCCAGTCAGGGCATAGGCCCAGGTTGTGGGCTCATCCCCAGTGTGGAAGAGTGCAAGAAGTAGCCAATTAATGGCTCTCTCTCATCATTGATGTTTCTATCTCTCCCTCCCTCTCTTTTCCTCTGAAATCAATAAAAATATACTTAAAAGTAACAAAATAACAAACAAAAGAAAATTTTATTCATTATTATATAAGTACTATCATCTATTTTACCGAAGTTTAATTATTTAAAATAGTTTTTGATAGAGGCTTTTGGGTTTTCTAATTACACAATTATATCACATGAAAATAATGTAATTTTGTTTCTTCTTTTTCCAATATTTATATGGATTATTTAGCTAGTAATAAAAATAATAATTAATGTATTGCATTAGTTAAGGTCTACAAAGTAATGCCAAAAACGATGATTTTGACAGAAATGACTTCAACTTACTGTTATAGTTGCTGGTGGGTTTTTTGGTAAATAATCATTACCATTTTGAAATTGCTTTCTTTGTGGTATGTCGATGGAACATGAGCTCACCAATGCTCTCGCCTCCACTGGGGACTATGCACCTGTACTCTGCATCCAGTGGTTCCCTGTCAGTCACTGGAACATATGGGTTCCTTTCAATCACTCACTCAAATGACATGAAATCAGGCCAACTATGTGCTTCCCCTCCAGATCTCCTGGGTCAGCAAGATAGGGCCGTCCCCACCAAGGGCATCCAGGACCCAGTTTGATTGAAAACTCTCTGTGGTCAATAGACCAGGCCCTTGTTCCTCAGACTGCTGGATGCTGACCAGACCTCTTTGTCTTGAGGGCATAATGATTAAGCAAGGGAGAGGGAGGTGGGTGAGTCAGGGCACTGGGTGACGCCCATTTGAGTCATAAGAAAAAAAAATCGAAATAAAGGGTACATTAAGGAAAATAAGGTTTCATTGCAGTGACAGTCTGGACTTCAGCAAGGAGTCCATGAAAGGAGAGATGGCATTCACCTAACTTCAGTCTGTTGGTATAAACTTCTATTTTATTATTAGCTATTATTAATATCTTCCTGTGCTTATTTACAAATTGAACTTTATCACAATGTACATAAAACTCTGCAGTTTTGGGCATCCACTGGGGGTCTAAGTGGGACAGGCCAGTAAGCCAGGACAAGCGGAAGAGGGAAAGGGAGACAGACAGTTAAACAGCATTTTGCATCCACCTAAATCCTATCTTCCCTAAACCAGTGACACTTAAAAGTAAATGGTTTGCATTTCTCCTCCCCAACCAGAGGGTAAATAGCTTAAATCTCCCTCCTCAGGGAGACAGATAGCAGAAATCCAATTAGTGCCATTTGCCAGCCACACCCAAGGACAGATGAAGTGAAGAGATAAACCTCATTTTGGCACATGAGCTTTAAGCTCATGAATATTCTACTGAGATCCTTCCTTAAGACCTCCCCTAAACTGCCAGCCTTAAAGAGAAAAATAAATAAATAAATAAACGGCCCAGCCTTTATTTATTTTTTAAATATATTTTATTGATTTTTTACAGAGAGGAAGGGAGATGGATAGAGAGTTAGAAACATCAATCAGCTGCCTCCTACACACTCCTTACTGGGTATGTGCCTGCAGCCAAGGTACATGCCCTTGACCAGAATTGAACCTGGGACCCTTGAGTCCACAGGCCAATGCTCTATCCACTGAGCCAAACCGGTTAGGGCCTGCACAACCTTTAAAACCCTTAAGTCAAAGGTCCAGTGTGCTCTTCCTCCCAGGAGCATACCTGTGCCTCCCCATCCCCCTTCTCCTAGACTCTCAGGGACCCCCTCAAGGCTAGAAACGAGGGCAGCAATGGGCAATGCAGTTCGTCCTGGGCAAACCCCCTGAACCTGTCCCTCAGGCCCCTTTTCTCTGGCTTCTTAGTGAGCAAAAGCAGCCCAGCCTTGGCTCATTTCCCAACCCTTTTTCGTTTCACTGCCCCCAGCTTTAATAAACATACTCTAAAATTCACCTGGACTTGTTTTCCTGCACCAAGTCAAGAACCCACACACTACCACTGGCCCTAGGCAGACCTACTCAGGGCCAAGTTCCCTTTCCGGTAACAGAATGTACCCCCCACAGATAAGGGGGGATGACTGTAGTGCCTAAAACTAATCCTCTTAAGATGTGTGTATGTGTGTGTGTGTGTGTTTTGAGATGAGCCCGGGGTAAGGCTGATGGTTGGTGGCACTTAGAATCCAATATCCTCTCCATAGTTAGTTCTCCTTTAAACTGGAGTTAGTTTGACAATCAGACTGTGGCCAGCTAAGGGTGGTGTTGCTTTGGTCACCCATCAGAGGAGATAAAGTCCTGCCCATGACTGCAGTCATCATAATTTCTCTGTGCTGTTCTCCTGGGGCCATTGCAGAGTGAGCACTGGATTTAACAAGAGCCTTAAAAATGTCTCTTTAGCATTGGCCCCAGAAGCAGCCGACAAAAATCAGGAAGGGAGTTAATAAATTAACCCCAAGGTCACACTCTTCACTGGACCTAGGAGCCTCTCTGGTGGTCTTGATGGTCAGTGACAGTGTAAAGAGCACATCCTATATAATAAAACCCCCCTCCCCAGAGGGAGGTGATGGGCAGCAGCGATTGGGGGATGGGGCCGGCGAGCAGGTGGCACCAGGCTGCCAGCCAAGGCAGGTGCCAGCAGGGGCCCCTCGATAGCCCCGCCCGCTGGTCACCTCACAGATCGGCCTTGATGGCTGCCCAGGCCTAGGGACCCTACCCTAAATATTGGGAACAGTCTCTTAGATTTAAAAATTAAAACCTGTCAACGCTACTCTAACACTGACAAAAAAAACACAGAATGATGCAGCGATGACATGTATGGTCACTGGTGCATGCAGCATCCCGGATCACGAGAGGGATGTCTGACTGCCAGTTTAGGCCTGATCCATTGGGCCTAAACCAGCAGTTGGACATCCCCTGAGGGCGCAGACTGAGCTGAAGGACCCCTTCCCTCGTGCACGAATTTTGTGCACTGGGTCTCCAGTTTAACATAAGGTCCAAGCCATGCAACACCCATGACATAAAGTTCCCCAGACGAGCCACTACTCTATGTTTTTCATGCCACAAATGTTTCTTTATTAACTTAATCCTTTGTTCCACAGAGTTATTAAAGCTCATTTTTAAACCTTTTCTGCTTAAATACAGCCAATGGGGATCTTTCCCAGGTATGTTACTGTCTACACCATGGATTCTTTCTTCCTCCCACACAGCAGACTCTCAGCCCAGGCTGCACAGCAGAATTGCCTGGGAGCTGAAAAGACTCCATTCCCAGGACCCACCCCAGAGATTCAGACTTAATTCACCTGGGGCAGGACCCAGGTGCCAGGAGTTTTGAAGCTTATCAGAGGACTCTAACCTACAGCCAGGGTTGAGAACCACTCACCCACAGCCCTTCCAAATGGAGTTTCTCCCAATGCCTCTCTTGGTTCCACCTTTCAAAAATTCTAATCTGATAGAACATCTGATGAAGAAAATGTTTATATCAGGGCCTGGACTAGGGTGAGGCAAGTGAGGCCAGTAGGGTGCAAACTGTAAGGAGGCTATTACTTTCTGGTGCTGCCCCTCCACTTGCATGGTCCTGGGAGTGAAAGCCTTAAATTTTGAACTTTAAGTATGGTCAATAATATTGTAATAACTATGTATGGTGTCAGATGGGTACTAGACTTATTGGGGTGGTCACTTCATAAGGTATATAAATGCCTAATCACTATGTTGTACATCTGACAGACAACATAATATTGTATGTCAACTCTAACTAAAATATTTTAAAAATTTTTAATTAAAAAATTTTGAACCTTAGGTGCCTTACCCTAATCTTGGCCCTGGTTCAGATAGCATATGCCTTTTTTAAAAATTTAAATTCTTTATTGTTTAAAGTATTACATAAGTCTCATTCCCCCCCTGCCCACATTGACTTCTCCCCAGCCACTTCCGCCCCCCAGCACATGCCCTCACCCCCCTACTGTCTGTGTCCACTGCTTATGCTCAGATGCATAACATACAAGTCCTTTGGTTGATCTCTTACCCCACACCTCCGTCTTTCCTCTTAGGTTGGATGATCCCTCTTAGGTTGTTCGATCAGTTTATGTTGTTCATTATATTCCACAAATGAGTGAGATCATGTGATATTTATCTTGCTCTGACTGGCTTATTTCACTTTGCATAATGCTCTCCAGGTCCATCCATGCTGTTGACAAATGGTAAGAGTTCCTTCTTTTTCACAGCAGTGTAGTATTTCATTGTGTGGATGTACCACCATTTTCTAATTCACTCATCTGCTGATGGCACTTAGGCTGTTTCCAAATCTTAGCTATTGTAAATTGTGCTGCTATGAACATAGGGGTGCATATATCCTGTCTGACGGGTGTTTCTGATTTCTTGGGATATATTCCTAGAAGTGGGATCACTGGGTCAAATGGGAGTTCCATTTTTAATTTTTTGAGGAAACTCCATACTGTTCTCCACAGTGGCTGCACCAGTCTTCATTCCCATCAGCAATGCATGAGGGTTCCTTTTCCTCCACATCCTCGCCAGCACTTGTCGTTTGTTGGTTTGTTGATGATAGCCATTCTGACACGTGTGAGATGGTACCTCATTGTCATTTTGATTTGCATGTCTTGAATGATTAGTGACTTTGAACATGTTTTTTGTTTGTTTGTTTTTTATGTCTCTCGGCCTTCTATATGTCCTCTTTGGAAAAGTGTCTA
This sequence comes from Corynorhinus townsendii, assembly GCA_026230045.1. Lineage (NCBI taxonomy): Eukaryota > Metazoa > Chordata > Mammalia > Chiroptera > Vespertilionidae > Corynorhinus > Corynorhinus townsendii. Next base: position 58,661,977 of record JAPDVU010000009.1, on the reverse strand, counting down.
TTTAGGTCCTTTGCCCATTTTTTGTTTGGATTGTTTATCTTTTTTTGTTAAGTTGTATGAGTTCCCTGTAAATTTTGGAGATTAAACCCTTATTAGAGATAACATTGGCAAATATGTTCTCCCATGCAATGGGCTTTCTTGTTATTTTGTTGAAGGTTTATTTTGCTGTGCAGAAGCTTTTTAATTTGATGTAGTCCCATTTGTTTATTTTCTCTTTAGTTTCCATTGCCCTAGGAGCTGTATCAGTAAAGATATTGCTATGACATATGTCTGACATTTTGCTGCCTATGGATTCTTCTAAGATTTTTATGGTTTCCCATCTTATGTTTAAGTCCTTTGTCCACTTTGAGTTTATTTTTGTGTATGGTGTAAGTTGGTGTTCTAGTTTCATTTTTTGCATGTATCTGTCTAATTTTCCCAAAACCATTTATTGAAGAGACTGTCTTGACTCCATTGTATGTTCTTGCCTCCTTTGTCAAATATTAATTGAGCATAATGGCTTGGGCCGATTTCTGGGTTCTCTGTTCTGTTCCATTGGTCTATATGTCTGTTCTTGTGCCAGTACCAGGCTGTTTTGAGAACAGTGGCTTTGTAATATAGCTTGATATCTGGTATTGTGATCCCTCCAATTTTGTTCTTCTAGCATATGCCTTCTTGATGGAGGTGATATTGTCTCCAAGGGGGCAGCAATGTTGGAGGAACCAATTTGATGTTTTTATGTATGAAGAACAGATATGCATAGAATACAGAACATAATATAGTATATCTGTCTTATTAAAATTTCCTAGGAGAGCGTGGCAACTAGGAGAAGATCATCTAAAAAGGCTTCTTGGGGGAGCATTAGTGAAAAAAGATGCAAAAACAATGATGTAGAGCACTGAACATAAGCACTATTAACCATTTGAAATATAGCGAGTGGGACTGAGAAACTGAATTTTAAATTAAATTTTAATTAATTTCAATTTACATCCCTGTTTATGGTTGCTGATTATGATTTTACACAGCACAGACTGAGAAGACAAACAAGACAAGTAAGATTATCCCAGTTCTTGCTCTGCTCCAAAGCATAAACCTATCCTGGAAACAATGGGGTTTACCTGGCAGTTAACAGTGTAAGCACTAATCCCCTCACTCACATAATCTCTCAGACAAAAGCAAAGTTCCTTGAACCCAATTTATAATATTCCAGTCATGCACCAGAAAGGGGAAGATGAGAGGCATAGTGAAGGAAAAAGAAAGATGTTCAACATCACTCATCATCAGGGAAAAGCAAATAAAAATCACCTTACATCTGTTAGGTTATTATAAAGAAATCAAAAGAAAGACCACAAGGGATTCAATATGGTGGAGCAGTAGGTGGAAGGTACACTCACCTCTGCCCAGGACCAAATTGGAATTATAAGTAAATTTTAGAATAGTTAACCTGAATAACCAATGGAAGACTAGCTGAAGGGAAGTCTTATAACTAAGGATTTACAGAAGAAGCCACATTGAGATTGGTAGGAAAGGCAGAGATGCAAAAAAGACTGGCTCCACTCCCATGGGTGGTGGCAGAGGTTCCTGAGGGATATCTCAACTGCAGGGCTTCCCCCTGAGAAGTGTAGGGTCTCAACCCTAAGCTGGGCTCTCCAGCCCAGAGCACCAGAGCCAGGAAGAGGAGCCCATGTAACATCTGGTTGTCAAAATCAATTGAGATTCTGTCCACCAGGGAGAGACAGGAATCTCCTAGAGACACAGGTGCCCTCTTAAAGGGGCAACACACAAAATTTTGTTAGCAGCTACTCACCCTGGGCTCTGGTGGAGGGATGGTGGAGCCGACTAAAGTTGAGAGAGGAGAGACTGGAGTTTGCAGCTCTGGGGAGGGAGCTGAAGGGACAGCCACCAGGATCCACGACCTGAGTTCAGCTTCCACACTGCAGATGCCATCTTTCTTGGGTGGAGCACTCTCCTCTATATGGCATTAGCCTAGGGGAATGCAATAGCCTCACACTCTGGACTCCCTGCTGCCCAGCCCCGTGGAGCTTACATCCTGCTGAGGAGTCAGTTGCCTGGATTGGGGTGTAGAAATCAGGGCAGTTTCAGGAGTGTCAGTGACTGAGTTGTGTGGCTTTGGGGCAAGGGCCATTCCTCATACCTTCCCATAAACCTTACTGGTGCCTCCCCTCATGGGATCCATTAGTTCCACTCTCTGGGCTCCTGATGCCCCCCTTCTGACTTCTGGTAACTCTGCCCTGCCAAGGACTGAGCAGAATATGGAACAGATTGAGTTGTGTGGCTCTGGGGTGGGGGCCACCCCCCACACCTTCTCCCAAATCTGACAGGCACCTCCCCCTCACAGAAGATCCACTAGCCCCACCTTCCTGACTCCCAGCGGCCCAGCCCTGCTGAGATCAAGCTCTGGGCAGAATCTGGGGCAGATTGAGTTCTGTGAGTCTAGAACAGGAACCTTTTATTCCTCAAATGCCCAACCAATGCAAAGATCTCCCTTCACAGAACCAAATCTTGGTCTGTTTTGGCCCGATAAATTCTGCTGACCTCACCCTGACAACTATAGCAGATCTACCTAATACATAGAAACAAACACAAAGAGGCAGCCAATATGGAAAGACAAAGAAACATGCCCCAAATGAAAGGACAGGAGAAATCTCTAGAAAAAGAGCTAAATGAAATGGAGACAAGCAACTTATCATATATATAGTTCAAAAAATGTCATAAGGATGCTCAAGGAACTTAGTGAGAACTACAACAGCATGACAAAGGATACAGAAACCATAGAAAAAGTCAGAAATGAAGAATGAAGTATCTGAAATGAAGAATACACTGGAAGGAATAAAGAGTAGGTGAAATAAAACAGAGGATCAAAGTAGCATTTGGAAGACAAGGTAGGAAAAAACACCCAATCAGAGAAGCAAATAGAAAAAAGAATGAGGATAGTTTAAGGTGCCTTTGGGACAATATGTAGCATAACAACATCCATATCATATGGGTGCCAGAAGGAGAAGAGAGAGAACAAAGGATTTAAAAACTATGTGAAGAAATAATGACTGAAAACTTCCCTAACCTAGTGAAGAAAAAAGACACACAGTCCAGGAAGCACAGAGAGTCCCAAACAAGATGAACTCAAAAAGAGCCATACCAAGACACATCATAATGAAAATGGCAAAGATTAAAGACAAAGAGAGAATCTTAAAAGCCACAAGAAAAAGACAGTGAGTTACCTGTGAGTTCCCATAAGACTGACAGCTGATTTTTCAACAGAAACATTTCAGGCCAGAAGGGATTGGCATGAAATATTCAGTAATGAAAAGAAAGGATGTACAACCAGGACTACTCTACCCAGAAGGCTATCATTTAAAATTGGAGGAGAAATAAAGAGCTTCCCACACAAGAAAAAACCCAGCAAACCAGTATTACAAGAAATGTTAGAGGGCTTGTTTTAAGAAGAAGAAAAAGGAAAAAAGCAGAGGAACATAGCTAAAAGAATAAAATGACAATAAATATATACCCATCAATAATCACTTTAAATGTAATTGGCTTAAATACTCCAGTCAAAAAATCAGGCAGCTGAATGGATAAGAAAACAAGACCTATGTATATGTTGTCTACAAGAGACCCACCGCAGCATGAAAGATACACACAGACTAAAAGTAAAGGGATGTAAAAAGATATTTAATGCAAATGGAAACAAAAGAAAAAGCCAGGGTAACAATACTTATATCTAACAAAAATAGATGTTATTATTATTTTTAAAAAATCTTTATTGTTGAAAGTATTACATATGTCCCCTCCCCCCATTGTCCTCTCCCAGCCTGCCCCTGTCCCCCCAACTATGGCCTTCACCCCCCGCTACTGTCTGTGTCCATTGGTTATGCTTATATGCATACAACTTCTTTAGTTTTCGATTAACACCCCCTTCCCATTCCACCCCGCCTTCCCTCTGATGTTTGACAATCTGTTTGATAAATCTATGTCTCTGGATCTATTGACAAAATATACTTTAAAACAAATGCTATAGTAAAAGGCAAAGAAGGACACCACATAATGATAAAAATAGAGCAGTCCAACAGGAAGATATAACCCTTGTAAACATTTATGCACCTAACATAGGAGCACCCAAATATTTAAAGGAAATCTTAATGGACATAAAGGGAGAGATTGACAGTAATAAAGTCATAGTATAGAATTATATATTTTTAAAATATTTTTTAATGTTTTCAGAGAGGAAGGGAGAGGGAGAGAGAGCTAGAAACATCAATGATGAGAGAGAATCAATGATTGGCTGCCTCCTTCACTCCTCACCCTAGGGATCTAGCCCGAAACCCAAGCATGTGCCCTGACTGGGAATTGAACCATGACCTCCTGGTTCATGGGTCTATGTTCAATCACTGAGCTATGTCAGCTGGGCCATAGTAGGGGATTTTAACACCCCATTGACATCAGTGTGTAGATATACCAGACAAAATATCAACAAGGAAACAGCAGCCTTAAATTACACATTAGATCAGGTGGCTTTAATTGATATCTTCAGAGAGTCTCACCCCAAAGCAGCAAAATATACATTCTTTTCAAGAGAAAATGAAATATTTTCTAGAATAGACCACATGTTAGAACATAAAACAAGTCTCAAAAAATTTAAGAAGTTTAAAGTTATATCAAGCACCTTCTCTGATAACAATGGTATGAAGCTAGGAATCAATCACAAGAAAAACTGAAAAACACACAAAGGCATAGAGGCTAAATAACATGTTATTAAACAGTGAATGGGTTAACAATGAGATCAAGAAATATATCAAAACATGCCTTGAACCAAATTAAAATTAGAGCATAATAACCTAAAATCTCTGGGACACAGCAAAAACAGTTTTAAGAGGGAAATTCATAGCATTACAGGCCTATCCCAAGAAACAAGAAAAATGTAAAATAAACAATCTAACTTTACACTGAAAGGAAAATCAAAAGACAGTAAGCATTTGCAAGGATGTGAAGAAACTGCAATCCTTGTGCACTGTTGGTTGGAATGTAAATGGTTCTGCTTTTATGGAAAACAGTATTGAGGTTCCTCAAAAATTAAAAATAGAACTGCCATATGATCCAGCAATCCCATTTCTGTATTTATCCCCAAGATTTCAAATCAGTATCTCAAAGTGATATTTATATTCCCATGTTCACCAAAGCACTAGTCACAATAGCCAAGGTGTGGAAACAACCTGTGTCCATCAGTGGAAGAATGAATAAAGAACAGGTGGGCCCTAGCTGGTTTGGCTCAGTGGATAGAGCATCGACCTGTGGACTGAAGGGTCCCAGATTCACTTTTAGTCAAGGGCACATGCTAGGGTTGTGGGCTCGATCCCCAGTAGGGGGTGTGCAGAAGGCAGCGGATCAATAATTCCCTCTCATCATTGATGTTTTTCTCTCTCCCTCCCTCACCCTTCCTATCTGAAATCAATAAAAATATATTTAAAAAAAGAACAGGTGGTATGAACATGCCATGGATGATTATTTGTCCATAAAAGGAAATTAAGTTTGGATACATATGACAACATGGACAAACCTGGAGGACATTAGTCTAAGTGAAATAAGCCAGTTGCTGAAGGACAAGTACCGTGTGAAGAAACTTATATGAGGTATTCAAAATAGTTAAAATCATGGAGACAAAGAATAGAACTATAGCCACTAGGGGCTGGGGACAACAAAAGATGGAAGTTTTTAAAAATTTTTATTTATTTATATATTTTCTTCCATCACTATTTATCCCCTCTATGCCCTCTTCCACCTCCTTTTCCCTCCGCAATCATCACACTGTTGTCCATGTCTACAAGCTCTCTCTCTCTCTTTTTCTGTTTTGCTCAACCCCTTCCCCATCCCGTACCCTTCCCTCCCTCCCCCCTCCCCCGCAAGCTGTCTGCCTGCTCTGTATCTATGAATCTGTCTCTATTTTGCTTGGTAGTTCAATATGTTCATTAAATTCCACATATGAGTGAGATCATATGATACTTGTCTTTCTGTCACTGGCTTATTTCACTTAGCATAATGCTCTCCAGGTGAGATGGGAGTTCTTTTTTTAGAAAAATAGATTTTATTGATTTTTTACAGAGAGGAAGGGAGAGGGAGGGAGAGTTAGAAACATCGATGAGAGAGAAACATCAATCAGCTGCCTCCTGCACACCCCCTACTGGGTGTGCAGGAGGCAGGTACAACCCGCAACCAAGGTACATGCCCTTGACTGGAATGGAACCTGAGACCCTTAAGTCTGAAGGCCGACGCTCTATCCACTGAGCCAAATCAGTTAGGGTGAGATGGGAGTTCTCAACAGGCATAGTGTTTTAGTTATGCAAGGTAAGTTCTAGAGATCTGCTTAGAACACTGTGCTCCTAGTTAACAATGCTGTATCCTACACTTAAAATCTGTTAGGGGGACATAACTCATGTTAAGTGTTTTTAACCACAATGAAATTTGAAAAAAGAATTAATTGGCTATATGTAACTTACAATGAAGAGTATTTTATATTTTATGATTATTTGCAAATAGTGTAATATGCATCTTTTATCAGTAAAACTTATGATAAACTTGTACTTGTATATGCATGCATGCATTTCCCCCCCTTAGAGCTGGGTGCTAAACATTGACCAGCACTGTTGAACTTGGTTGTCTGAGCAGCACTTTGGCGAAAAGGAGTGTTGCTGTGGTATCAGTTCAGTTCCTGCCAAGCTCAGATTCCTGCTTCCTGAAGGCCCTGCCCCATGGCAGGAACTGGGCTTCCTCCACCTAGGACAGTGGTTGGCAAACTGCGGCTCGTGAGCCACATGCAGCTTACAGGCCACGGTTTGCCGCTCTGTTGACTAATGAGTTTGCCAACAACTGTGTAAGGCATTACCCTTACCCAGAAGTTTTGACTTCAGGTTAAAGACATTAGTAAATTATTAAAATTTAAAAAAAAAAAAAAGATATTTTATTGATTTTTTTACAGAGAGAAAAGGAGAGGTATAGAGAGTTAGAAACATCAATGAGAGAGAAACATCGATTCAGCTGCCTCCTGCACACTCCCCACTGCGGATGTGCCCGCAACCAAAGTACATGCCCTTGACTGGAATGGAACCTGGGACCCTTCAGTCCGTAGGCCGACACCCTATCCACTGAGCCAAACAGGTTAGGGCTATTAAAATGTTTTTAAAGTGTTTTTAAAGTGTTTTAAAGTGTTTTTCCCTAAGGCAGTGGTCGGCAAACTCGCGAGCCGCAGTTTGCCGACTACTGGCTTAGTACTTTGCCCGGAAGTGCAGCTGGGCTCCCCTAGGGAGGCATCCTCCAAGGAGCTGGCCACCTACATCCTTGCCTGCTGCGCACACTCACTTCTTTCACATCACCAGATGTGAGATGTGTCAGCACAGGAAAGACACTAGTGAAGATGGCTGGGATCCTGAGTCTTCAGCCTCCTGCTCTCCATCTGATGTCAAGACAGTTGTACCCAGTCAAAACCAACTCCTTTTTTTTTTTTTTTTTTGTCTAGAAAATGTTTTTTTCATGTGTGGCCTCTAACTATCTCCTTTAGAACCACCTGGTACACATGTATATTCCTGGCCCCCACCCAGGCCTGCTGGATTCTACTCTTGGGGTAGAGTCTGCAATTTTAACCTCTCCACTCATTCATTCAGTCATCTATTGAGTGCCTACTGTCTGCCGGGGACTGTTCTAGGCTCTGGATATGCCAGGGAACAAAACAGTCTAAATCCCTGTGCAGGAAGGTAACAGCTAATGGAGAAACACCACATATATAGTATACTAGAGGACTCGGGCACGAAATTTGTGCACTGGGGGATAGGGGGTCGGGGAGGGTCCCTCAGCCCAGCCTGTGCCCTCTCTCAGTCTGGGATCCCTCTCGCAGTCCAGGACCCCTTACTCCTTACCACCCACCTACTCACTGCTCCTTACCTCTTGGCTCACTGCTCCTTAGCGCTGCCACAGAGGAGGGAGAGGCTCCTGCCACCACCACTGCGCTAGCCAGCTGTGAGCCCGGCTCCTGGCCCTTGGTGGTCAGTGCGCATCATAGTGACCAGTTGTTCTGCCCGTCCTTACACAGTTCCATTGATTTGCTTATTAGGCATTTATTACATAGGATTAGCTACTCATAAATGCTAGAGAAGAAAATAAATCCAGGAAGGGTAGTAGGGAGTATGACGGTGGCAATTGAGTAAAGACCTGGAGAAAGCTAGTGAGCCTTGTGAATATTTGGGGTGGGGTAAAGAGTACTCCAGGCAGAGGGAACAGCCAATACAATAGCCCAAGGGAGGAGAGTACTTGGAATGACTTAGGGAGAGGTGGAGGTCTATATGGCAAAGTGTCCTCAGAAGATTATTTTGCATGTTAAAATGGAGGACTCTCTGAGTGAGCAAATTCCACTAACCTTTTAATGTAAAAGCTGCCATCCTCTGCATGCTGCTGCTTCCAGACTCTTCCTAGAGTTGATCATTTCTCTCAACAAGCCTTATGAAGTGCCTATGACCCAATGAGGTAGAGAGTCCTTCACTTGTACCCATTTTTCTGCTTCTTTGCCTGTCAACTCAACAATCTCTGACTCTGATTGGATTTCATTCTTCAGTTCCTTGAACCTTGAGTAATGAGTCTCTACCCCAACCTCTGTTCAATTACCCTTTTCTCTCTGAATGACATGGGATACCAGTCAATCCCCAAACTTGGGACCAGTTCCCAGCAAAAGGCTACTCTCCCACTGGCTTGCAAGGGCTGTTGGGAGATGGAGTTTAGTCTTGGACATATTGAGCTTGACACACCTGCGGACACATAGGAGACCATGTGCATCAGGGTTAATTCTGGGTCTGTGGACCAGGAGATGGAAATAATACTTGAAGTCATAAGCATTTGTTGAACTTGTTTCTATGTGTGAAACTGGTGATTTTAACCTTAGTTACCCATTAAAAGTGTCTGGAAAGTTTAAAAATAAGATACAAGGGTCCTACTCCTGAACCAATTAACACATAGAATCTGTGGGAGCAAGGCCTAGGTATATATATATATATATATTAGAAAGGAAGGGAGAGAGAGAAACATTGATGTGAGAGAAAACATGGATTGGTAGGCATCTTTGTATTTTAAAAGCTCCCCAGGTGAGCCCTGACCCGTTTGGCTCAATGGATAGAGAGTCGGTCTGCAGATTGAAGGGTCCCAGGTTCGATTCTGGTCAAGGGCATGTACCTTGGTTTCGGGCACATCCCCAGTAGGAGGTGTGCAAGAGGCAGCTGATTGATGCTTCTAACTCTCTATTCCTCTTCCTTCTTCTCTGTAAAAAAAAAAAATCAATAAAATATATTTTAAAAAAAGAAGCTCCCCAGGTGATTCTAATATGTAGCCAGGGTTGAGAACCAATGTGACAAGCAGTGAGCTACATCAGTGCTTCTCAATCTTGGCTGCACATTGGAATAACCTAGGAATAAAAAGTATTGCTGCCTGGGCCCCATCCATAGAGATATGGTGCTAGTTGGTCAGGGTACTGCTGGGCCTGAGGATTTAAAAATGCCCCCTAGGTGATGTGGTCAAGGTTGAGAACCATTGAGCTAGGTGCTGGACACCTAGAAGAGAATTGCAAAGACGAACCAGAAATATTTTCTGCCCTTAAGTATCTTACCATGTCATGGAAGGCACCATGAGCCAAAGTTACTGGGAAAACTCCAGTCACCCTCTCTTTTGCACCTTGTTCTAGATCTGAAAGTTCAGACTTCAATGGCCTGTTTTGATGCCTTCCCCCCTCCTGCCAACTATTTTACTCAATCAATCCCAGTACACTTGCTGTTTGACCTGTTTATCTTTCTCATCCTTTAGTCCTTCTCAAGGGTCTTCCCTTCCTACCTGGTTCCCACAGTCAATCTCTCAGTGATACTCTTACCTATTTTCAAATCCTCTGTCTCTGACTTTCTGTCACTGTAATCCAAACTCCCCTCATCCATTCACCAAGGCCTATTGAGTCCCTTTCTCGAATGGGTCTGCTTCTTTCATTTCCATTGCCACTCTCCAATGATGGGCCACCACCATGAGATTGGATGCCTGCGGCAGTTTCCCAAGTGGCTTCCTAATCCAGCCATATCCCTCTCCCATGCATTCCCTGTAGCTGTGTGACTGGTCCGATATACAATCATTACCACTTCACTTTTAAAAGTTACATACAGCACTATTTACTCTTAGTTGTCCAGATCTATGAGTTTTGACAAATACATCTTGTTATGAAACCATCCCTAAATTGGGATATAGAACAGTTGCATCATGCCCCAAATTCCATCATGCTGCCACCTCTTACCCCTGGAAACCTCTGATATGGTTTCTGTCCCCATTGGTTTGTGTTTTCCAGATTGTCATACAAATGCAATCATACAGTGTGTAGACTTTTAAAAAATATATTTTTTTATTGATTTCAGAGAGGAAGGGAAAGGGAGTGAGAAATAGAAACATCAATGATGAGAATCATTGGTTGGCTGCCTCCTGCATGCCCCCCCACTGGAGATCGAGCCAGCAACCCAGGTATGTGCTTTGACTGGGAATAGAACCAGGGACGTCATGGTGCACGGGATGACCCTCAACCAACTGAGCCACACTGCCCAGGCCAGTATGTAGACTTTTGAGGCTGGCTTCTTGCACTTAGCATATTGCATTTGACATTTATTCAAGTTACTGTGTGTATCAGTATTTTATTATTTTTTTTATTGTGGATTAATATTCTATAGTGTGGATGGATGTATTACAGTTGGCTTAGCCATCCACCAGTTTAAGGACATTTGGGTTGTTTCTAGTTTGGATTACCACAAACATATCTGCTCTACACACTAATGTACAGATCTGTGAGTGAATGCAAGTTCTCATTTTTTTGGGTAAATATATAGGAGTGGGATTTCTGTGGTAAGTGCATGCTTAACTTTATAAGAATCTGCCAAATTTGTTTTCCAAAGTGACTCTACCATTTTGCATTTCTACCAGCAATGTATGAGAATTCCAGTTGCTCTACATCCTTGCTAACATGCACTATTATTTGTGTTCTTAGTTTTAGTTGTTCCAATAGGTGTGCAGTGGTATCTCATTTGTATAAATTGTAAGATTGAGCATGCTCCTTTCCTGCTCAGAAATGTCTGTACCTCCCATTGCTTTGGATAAAGCCCTAACTCATTAGCATGGCTTGGAGGAGCTGCTTGCGGGATCCTTGCTTTCCCTTGAGCCCAGCTGCTGCCATCCTGGCTTCCTCTTTGCATTTCATGCTCTAAGCACAATGAACTACTTTTAGCAGTCCTGATGCACAGCATTTTCCTCGCTTTTTCATTTCTGCTTTTGTAATTATCTCTGCCTAGAATGCTCCCTCCCTTCTCTCATCTGGGCAATTCCTACTCAATTCCCTGTCCTTAACTTAAGGGTCAATTACTCCAACTGTCACCAACTACCTTGTTATACTCCTGTCTCAGCCCTAACTCCCATGGAATATTCCATTTTCCCCTTCCTGAGTTTCAAAATCAGCCACCATACATTGCAGTTCTTCCCATCATACGTTCTTCATCATACGTTGCAGATGAAGTGAGCTCATCTCAGCTCCTCTGAATACCTACCCATCTGTAGCTTTGCTTGTCCTGGACTCCTTTCTCACTAGGAAGATCACCTTCCTTCTTCAGGGGAGCTCCTCCTCCTACCTTCCACCAACATGATTTAATGGGGGTTGCCAATCAGAACATGCCCTGTTCATTTAGCTGTAGGGCATTAAGACCTGGCCAAGAAAACCAGAGCCTTCCTTACATTTTTCTAAATTAAAACTATGGGAAAGGAGTTCCGGTCAAGATAGCAGTATAGGTACTTAAATCATCCCACAAGCATATCAAAATTAGAATTACAGAACAACCATCATTCAGAACCACTTGAAATATAGCTGAATGAAAGTTCTATAACTCAGGATTTAAAAAAGAAGCCACATTGAGACTGGTAAGAGGGGTAGACATGCAGAACGGGCTGGTCCCACACATACCTGCGGCAGATAAAAATTGAGAGGGATATCTCAGCTGTGGAGGTCCCCCTTGAAGAGCGAGGGCATCCCAGCCCCAGACCAGGCCCCCCTAGCCCAGGGTTCCAGTGCCAGGAAGAGAAGTCCCTATTACTTATGGCTGTAAAAACCAGTGGAATTGTGGCTGAGTGAGATGGAGGGCTACTGGAGTCCCAGGGGTTCCTCTTAAAGGGCCTGCATATGGACTTACTCAGACTCGCTCCCTCTGAGCTGCAGCACTGGGGCAATAGCTTGAAATGAACCAAGGACATACAAGGAGAAACTGAATTGTTCAGCATCAGGGCAAGAGCTGGGTAGAGGGCAGCTTTCTGCCAGGAAAAAAGTGCTGGCAAAGGCTATTGTTCCTTTTCTGAGGCACCCTCTCACCAGAGCCCACAGGGGACACCATTTCTGAGTCTCCATCAATTTGGCTAACACTTTTAGCTCTGTTCTGGTGATTCCCTAGAGATCCCCACACTCAACTTGTGGGCCCAACCAAGCCATTTCTAGTGGTTTTCTATACAAATGGTCTCTCTTGACTCATGCCTCCTAAAACATCTCAAACAAGTAGCATCTGGCCTCTTGCTAAGTGGTCCAGGCCCAGCACTAGTGGCAATCAGCCTTGGTTTGCAGCTTGGCTTCTCCTGAGAAACTCCAAGCCAAGGACAGTAGCAGCCATCTGCAGATTGCTCTTTAGCTCATGCCAGGTGGCCCCAGGCAGGGCACAGGCATTGGCTGACTTTGCAACTCCCAGGAGGCTCCAGAGCCAGTGCACCCAGTGGACAGCTTCAGACCGTGCTGGATTACGACCCTACCACCTCCAAGAGTGACATACTCAAGGGGTGGACTCAGTGAGCACCAAAGCCCTATTGAAGCAAGTCCTGCTCCTTAGGCTTGACTCCTGCACATCAGCTCCTCTGCTGTAGTCACAGCTGGTCCTTGCAACTGATTGGCCTGATGTGGGGAGGGGGTCAATCCCTCTCAGTGATACCAACAGCAATCAAAGCTCAACAGCAAACATAGCCCACGCAGGGGTGCACCTGGAGTTCCTAGCTCGGGTGATTGGGGAGGCTGCACCACTGGCCCCTACAGGACATTGGCTACACAAGGCCACTCTACCAAGTCTGGGACACATAGCAGCTCTACCTAATACATAGAAACAAACATAGGGGAGCAGCCAAAATGCGGAGGCAAAGAAACAGGTCCCAAATGAAAGACCAGGAGAAATCTCCAGTAAATGAACAAAATGATAGGGAGGAAAGCTAACTAACAGGTACAGAGTTCAAAACAATGGTTATAAAGAAGCTCAAGAAACATAGTGAGAGCATCCAGGGACTTAAATAGCATGAAAAATTACATAGAAACATAAAAAAGAGCCAGTCGGGAATGAAGGACACACTAACTAAAATGAAGAATAATTTATAGGCAATCAATAGTAGACTAGATGAAGCTGAGAATCAAATTGATTTGGACTATAAGGAAGCAAACAAAACATCTAATCAGAACAGCAAAAAAAGAAAAAAGAACTTAAAAAATGGAGATAGTGTTAAGAGCCTCTGAGACAACTTCAAGTGTACCAACATTCAAATAATGGGAATGTCAGAAAAAGAAGAGAGAGAACAAGAAATTAAAAACCTATTTGAAAAAATGATGACAGAAAACTTCCCTAACCTGGTGAAGAAAATTGAATACAAGTACAGGAAGTGCAGAGTCCCAAACAAGATGAACCCAAAGAGGCCCACACCAAGACACATCATAATTAAAATGCCAAAGGTTAAAGACAGAGAGAATCTTAAAAGCAGCAAGAGAAAAGCAGTTAGTTACCTACAAGGGAGTGCCCATGAGACAGCTAATTTCTCAACAAATTTTGCAGGCCAGAAGGTAGTGGTACAAAATATTCAAAGTGATAAAAAGCAAGGACCTATAACCAAGATTACTATAACCAGCAAAGCTATCATTTAGAATGGAAGGATATATGAAGAACTTATTTCTATAATGTATATATAATGTATAATCACCAGGGTGTACACCTGAATTTAATATAATATTTATTATATGTCAGCTGTAATTAAAAAATAAAAAATGAAAAAAAGAGAAAAAAATCATAAAAAAATGATTAAAAAAAAAACACTATGGGAAATGGGGCAAAGCTGAAATGATATGAGCTTGGCTACCATGATGGCCATGCTTTTAGCTCCAGGGAGAAAACAGGTCTAAAGAAAAGCAAGTACCACGCAACTGGTGTGTGTATGTGTGTTGGGGTGCAAGGGAAGTTGACAGTGGGGGTGGCTGGGAAGGTCATGAGCTAAATAGGAGCAGAGAACCTGAGCTCCTTGGAGTTCTTGGTTTTATTGTCCATGGAGTCATCTTCTTCCTCATCTTCCCAAGGTTTAGTTACCTTGGCCAATAAATTCCTTGCTTTGCCTCAGTTACTTGAAACTAACTCACTTGCAACAATTTAAAGAACCCTCATACCAGTAATACACAAGCCTTAGACAAATTAATTAAGGGGAAGGGTTAAGGCATTCGGTAAAATTGGCTCAGGTGGAGGGATTGTTGATGACACAGGTGGGCCCCAGGCTTCCTATATACATGAAAGCTCTCAGCCAAAAGGCAAGAAATGAAAATGTATTCTACATTAGAGGGGGAAAAAGTGTCTAATGGGTTGAGAATAATTCAGATTTAATTACTAGGAAAAATGCCTTTTCTTTTTTCTCTTTATTCTTTCCCCTGCCTGATGCTTAGACAGCAGTTTCAGTAGATATTTTTGTTCCAGAAATTTGACTTGAGAAACAGGGAGCTGAGTCCTCAGCTTCCTTCGTGTTGGGTGTGAAAGCCGAGTGTTTTGGATGTGGGCAGGAAGGAGCGGCAGGTGCTCCCAGCTCTTCCCACTGAGCGCTGCCAGGCTTAGTGCCCACAGTGGGGCCTACACTGACACCTGAGGCCTCGGAGCTCATGGCCCATCAACTAGAAATTACAGGTGTGAAATGCTCCCAACCCCGCAGGCAGGTGCCACAGCAGCTTTGTGGTACTGCATCTCAGATAGGGCCTCTTCCCTGCTCAGCAATCCTATCACACGCCCACTGCACCGATTTCAAACCCCAGCACTCCCTTTGGCCCCTCAGTGCTCACTGTGGCATCCCCATGCCCCCATCCTTTGTCAAAGATGAATTTTTTAAATACAGCTTTATTGAGATATAATTTATATACATAAAATTCACCCTTTAAACTGTACAATTCAATGATTTTTAGTGCAGTCACAAAGTTGTACAATCATTACCAGTATCTAATTTTAGAATTTAAAAAATATATATTTTTACTGATTTCAGAGAGAGAGAGAGAGAGATAAAAACATCAATGATGAGAGAGAATAATTGATTGGCTGCCTCCTGCGTGCCCCACCCTGGGGATCAAGACTGCAACCTGGGCATGTGCCCTGACAGGGAATCGAATTGTGACCTTCTGGTTCATAGGTCGATGCTCAAGCACTGAGCCACGCTGGCTGGGCAAGAACGTTTTTGTCATTCCAAAAAGGAAGCCCCATATGTGTTAGCAATTGTTTCCCATTTCACTCCTTTCCACAGCCCCTGGCAGCCACTAATCTCAATAGGATTTGCTTATTATGGACATTTCATATAAATGGAATCATAAAATGTGGTCTTTGTGACTGACTTCTTTCACTAACATGATGTTTTCAAGGTTCTTTTATGTTTTAGCATGTGTCAGTCCTTCATTCCTTTTTAATGGCTGAATACTATTCCTTCGTATGGATATGTAATTGGTTTTTCCATTCATCAGCTTTTTTTAATTTCAAGAAAAATTATTTTAAATATAATAATGTTACATGCAATAAACCTTAATGTTTCAAGAAAAGAGATCTTAAATCTAATGTTACATGCAATAAATATTAATTCATCAGCTTTTAAAACAATATTTTTTTAAAATTGATTTCAGAGAGGAAGGGAGAGGGAGAGAGAGATAGAAACATCATTGAGGAGAATCATTGATTGGCTGCCTCCTTAACTCCCCACACTCGGGATCCAGCCCTCAATCCAAGCATGTGCCCTGACTGGGAATCGAACCATGACCTGATTCATAGGCTGATGCTCGATCACTGAGCCATGCCGGCCAGGCTCCATTCATCAGTTGATGGACATTTGTGTTGTTTCCACTTTGGGGCTATTATGAATAATACTGCTATACACATTTGTACACAAGTTTTTGTGTAAACCCATTTCCAATTCTTTTGGGTGTCTCTCTAAGAGTGCAATTGTAAGTTATATGGTAACCCAAAATGGTAAATTTTTGAGTTAGCATTGAATTGCTAAGTATGGTATTTTGAGGAATTGCCAGGCTATTTTCCAGAGTAGCTGTACCATTTTACAATCCTCCCAGCAATGGATAAGGGTTCGTCTCTCCACACCCTGGTTCACATTGAGGGCTGTCGGTCGTCCTGATTTGGGCCACTCCTCTAGGTTTAGTGTGGTATCTCCTTGTGGTTTATAGCTGCTGACCTGGTGACTGGTGATGAGCAACATTTCCTGTGCTCATGGCTCATCTCTACATCTTCTTTTGTGAATTTTGTTCATGGCTTTCGCTCATTTGAAAAACGGAGTTGTTTGGTTTTTCTTGTCAGTGTATAGGGGTTCATTATGTATTTTGGATACTATCCTATGACTATGTGCTGTGTGGTTGCCCAGTCTGTGCATGTAGGGCTGTGTTGAGATCATATGCTGAGGACAGAGGCCTCCAGGGCATGATGTTCCCTCGACTCTCTGCCCACCTGCCTTGACCTGAGCTGCAGCTGCACCCGCCTCAGGGCTTTCTCCCTGAGTTAGAGGAAGGGAAGCGTTTCTCAGGCTCAGCCTCCGCAGAGATCTTGCCATATGAATGAGTTACCACATCGGTGAGTTACCATAGGAATTGCAATTGCACTCTCTGTCCTCTACTCACACATATTCAAAATTTAGTTTCTTCCATTAAAAATAAAGTCAAGTGGGAGGAAGACAAGGGAAGATAAGGGAGTTTAAGTGGCTTTTTTCTTCTATCTGAGACCTTTTCTCTTTCTTCTTGGTGTTAACAATTTTCACCATCCATCTGAGTATTAGACTTCTTCAATTCATCTGCCTCCTCAGTGCTCTCAGCTGGCTGGCTTCTCACTGTTAGCACAGGCTGGCATAGTTGTTCTATCCCCAGTTTATCACCTTGACAAGTCTCCCCCCTCCCCCTCTTTCTTCCTACCTACTGACTTGGAGCTTGGAGTCCCTTTCCCTTCCCTACCTTCTCTAGAGCATGCCCTGCAGGCTTTCCTCCAGTTTGTTTATCTGTAGGTTGTGTGCTGTCTGCCTCCCCACTTTCAGCTTTAATTTAAAATTTCTGAGCCATATGACATTTTCTTGTTTTCCCCATGCTGTTATGGATTTGTCTCAAGGGTTTGGGGTTAACATAGATATGAGCATTTATACTCAGCTTGTAATGTGAGCCCCTCTCCAACGGAACTTTCTAACATGCTACTTATACTAGTACTAGAAACCTGGTGCACGAAATTTGTGCATGGGGGGGAGGGTCCCCTCAACCCAGCCTGCACCCTCTACAATCTGGGACCCCTTGGGGGATGTCCAACTGTCAGGCCTAAACCGGTAGTCAGACATCCCTCTCACAATCTGGGACCATTGGCTCTTAATCGCTCACCTGCCTGCCTGCCTGGTTGCCCCTAACTGCCCACCCCCACTGGCCTGATCGCCCCTCATTGCCTCTGTGTGCCAGCCTGATCACCCCTAACTGCCCCCCCTGCTGGCCTGGTCACCCTCAATTGCCCCCCCTGCCAGCCTAGTCACCCTTCACTGACCCCCCCTGCCAGCCTAATTGCCCCTAACTGCCCCCCCCTGCTGGTCACCCCAACTGCCCCCACTGCTGGCCTGGTCGCCCCCAACTGCTCCACCCCTCCAGGGGCCTGGTCGTGCCATGCAGCCTACTGTTCAGTCGTTTGGTCATCCCTTACTAACCCCCCTGCCGGCCTGGTTGCCCTACACAGCCTGCTGTTCAGTCGTTTGGTCATCCCTCACTAACCCCCCTGCTGGCCTGGTTGTAGGCAGCCATCTTGTGAGGGCATGAGGGTCAATTTGCAAATTACCTCTTTATCATATAGGATATTGAGTGCAGAGCATGGTGTTGGTGCATTATAGGCAGTCGGGAAGTTATTTGCAGAATAAATCAAGGGACTGCTGGGTGGTAGAGAAGCTTCTAGACACTCTAAAGCCCCTAAACTAAGCAAACAAACAAACAAAAGCCCTACTTGGTTTGGCTCAGTGAATAGAGCGTCAGCCTGTGGATTGAAGGATCCAGGGTTCAATTCCGGGTGGGGGCACAAGCCCAGGTTATGGGGTTGATCCCCAGTGGGGGGCATGCAGGAGGCAGCTGATCCATGACTCTCTCTCATCATTTCTCTCTGCCTCTCTGAATTCAATAAAAATATATTTAAAAAAATAAAGCCCCTACATTCCCACTCCTGACCACTGTACTCTAATGTTCAGGAGTACGAGCTGCAGAAATAGATTATCTAGGGAACACTCATTAAGTTACTCCATGTCTCTGGACCTCGCTTTGCTCATTCATAAAATGGGAATGATGATAATCCCCACCTTGTGGGATGGCTGAGAGGATAATGCAGTCATGCACATGAAGGGCTTAGAGTGGGACCTGGTGCATGTTCATCAATAAAGATTGGATTTGCTTTAATCAACAGCAACATATGTCAGATCTGAGCCATGTGATCTATGCTACTTGTGAGTCACCAGCTGTCCTCCTTCCCCTGAGTCACTCCCTCATTTACCTGATCTTTCTTTCCTCCCCATTGCAACTCACTCCACCCCCTTAGCATCTATGTGCAAAGTCTCTCCCTTCCAAGCAACCCGGAAGCTTGCCACACAGTCTTCCCTTTAATGAGCCTTAATAAAAACCCTTAACCAAGCCTGTCTTCACTGTCAGTAGGAGATGACTAAGCAATTAGCATCCCTTACTTAATGCACTGGTATTTCTCTTGGCGCTCCAGTACCAATTAGGAGGTGGAAATGCAGTTTTGATCTTGTTTCCTGGTGGACATAGCACATTGCATGGTGAAATGCCTTCTCTTTGAGGTATCACACAGGATTTGAGAACACCTTTATCTGGGGTGGCACTGGACCAGTGACATAGAGGGAATGATCTTGTAAGTCAGGCTTTAGAACTTCAAATGTGTTTTGTGTTGTAAGAGTGGCCATATGGACCTGTCTGGACCGGGCTGGAAGGCATAGAGGTATAAGTCTAAAGAAAGCAATTGATAAAAAATCATGGAGGATGCATTTCTGGTAAATAAGAAAGCATCACGTATGAAGAGATGCCTAGAAATGTAGAGGATGTATTTCCAGTGGGGGAAAAAAAGGAAGCTCGTATTCATTTGGAACATTATTGACAAATTATTTATTATTTATTTAGTGAGCACCTACTATGTGCCAGTCACTCTTCTAAGTGTCAGAGTGACAGCAAGAAATAAAACAGCCCCAAGTCTCCTCCCTCCTGTTGCTTATATTTCACTTTAAGAGTAGTGGGGCACCAAGGGTCAGAGGAAAGGTATGTTTGTTTGGCAGTTGAGGATGTTGGGAGATGAATGATGAACATGACTAGAATTCTTCAAGGTAGACTTGGAGGGATGGAAGAAGGACCTTGGACCCCTGATGTCAGCTGGGAAGAGGAGTGGAGCTTACAGGGAGGGCTGGGAGGCTCCCAGGTCCTGATCCAGGGTTGTAGGGCTGAGTGGCTACTGGGAGGAGGATCTCAGAAGACAGACCCTAAAGGGTTGGTGGGAGGGGTTGGTGTGGACCCACAAGCAAGCGTGGCCTTGCTAGCGTGCTGGTGGCTAGAGGAAGCCAGGACTTTGAGACTGAAGAAGACAGGGATAATGCGTTGTTTATGGCCATGCCTTTGACTTCAGGCAGCCCTGCTGTGAGTGGGGGCTGCACCCGCTGTGTGAGACATGAGAAGGGCCTCCACCTCTCACCTTTAGAATGGCAGCGAGGCTGCTGCCGGGGGCGTGGACCGAGCGGGCTGGTGCACACACAAGCATCTCACTGATATGTGCTGCCATTTTTACCATCCTGTGTACAAACCATCTCAGCGGGCTGATGCACAGCCATGTCTGGGGGGTGGCAGGGATGAAACTTGCCTCTTCCTCAGACCGTCCCCCACCATCCCAAGGCCCAGGCAGACATCCAGGGTTGCTCAGGGTCCGCTCGGCTGGGCAGGCGCTCCTGGCTGCCTCTTAGTGTCCTTGCACTTTGAGGCCTCTTTTCACTTTGTTTTTCAATATTTCCCAAAGCTCTAATTGCTATGCTTCCTCCAATGTTTTTAATAAGGCAATCAGTGAGTACTGCAATTAGGAGGGCCTAATTACCATCGGCATTCTCTTTCTTCTCTCAGAAACTGCCATTGGAACAGTCACAAATAAACCTTAATGAAGACCAAAGATATTCTCCCCTCGAAAGCTGTTTGTAATCATGATCGGTTATTGTCAAAGCCAGCAGGCAGCGGAGTCCTCGGAGGCACTGTTACATGCTCAACCACCACCGGGAGGAGTGAGCGGGTGGGCGGTGAGACGCAAGACGTGGCCTTTGCAGGTGCCTAAGGAGGTCTGCACTCAAGCTATTGGCGTGTTTTAATTGATTAATTTGGCTGATAAAGTCTCTAAGTCACTCCTTTAAAAATGTTGTTGCCATGCAGCATATGAATGGTCAAGTGTATAAGTCTTGAGTACACACTGATGAATTTTAAAGATATATACAGACCCCATGTAACCATGCAGACCAGGATACAGTGGTCCCCACTTATTCACAGGGGATCTGTTCCAAGATCCTCAGTGGTTGCCTGAAACCGTGGAGAGCACCGAGCCCTGCATGTACTCTAGTTTTCCCTGTGCATACATACCTATGGTAAAGTTTAATTTAATAAATTAGGCATAGAAAGAGATGAACAACCACTAACAACAAAATAGAACTGTGGTGGGCAGTGAGACAGACATGAGCAGAGCAAGGTCGGTGAGTCAGGTACAGGAAGTCACCAGGGTGGCAAGCCAAAGTGCCTAATGGACAATTGTAGGCGGGACCTTGCCCCCAGAGAGGCCTCTCCTCCCCGAGCCTGTCTCTGGTCAGGCAGTTTGGACACCTGACCTTTCCTCCCTAGAGATGACATCTAGGCCTCAAGTTGTACTTCAGCTCCAGGCACAGAAAAGCAACGAAATCAGCCTCAGGACCAGTTGTATCTGACAATGAACCCCTGCCCTGGCACCATCCAGTCAATCCGTGGGGACCACAACCCTGAAAGGTCACTCTTGGAAAGCTGCTGGATATCAGTTGAGCTCTTCCCCAGGACCTCCCCTAACATCTCCATCCTTAGAACCCTTAGGATGAGGACCCAGGGTGCTCTCCCCGGAGCGGCCTGTGCCTTTCCCTACCCCTCCCCTCCTCCACCCGCAGGGTGTCACCATCAGCTTCCTCACTCCCAAGCTCCAAGGGCCCTTCCTTTGCCTCTATAACGTGTTTCCAAAGCCCATTTCTTCTAGGAATCACTTCTTCTACCTCCCTGATTTACCAAGTAACTGTTCCCTTAGAGTTTGAGTCTTGGCTCTGAGTTCTTTCCTAGTACCAAGGCTGCTGGACCCAGGTTGGGTCTGACTGCACTGGCCAGCACCTGGTGCTGTTCCTGCCCCTACAACAGAACAAGTAGAACAATATACTGTAACGAAAGTTAGTGAGCACAGCATTATGTTGTAAAATAAGGGTGACATGAACATCAGCAGGGGACACTAAGACAGCTGATTAGATAACCTAGAGGGCTCCTAAGTGACTAGCTGGTGGGAAACGTCTATAGCTTGGAGACACTGGACAAAGGGCTGATTCCCGTCCTAGGTGGGACGGATCCTTCAGCACATTGTTCAGGAAGGTGTGCACTTTATAACTTATACATTGTTTACTCCTGGAATTTTCCATTTAATATTTTTGGACCATGGTTGACTGCAGGTAACTAAAATCATGGAAAGGAAAACCTCGGAGAAGGTGAGATGGCATTTCAAACATCTCGGATGGCTCCCCATGGTTGTGGTGTGGCGCTTTTAGGAGAACAAAGGAGATGAACAACTCTTGGATGTATCCCTGGGATGGATGAAAAGACAGACCTTCCTGGGTGCCTGGTGCCCAGGTGCGGGTTGTCCTGAGTGAGCTGAGCAGATGCCCCACAGGAGAGGCAAGCGCTCCCTTGCAGGGCTACCCTGACTCCTGTACTGGGCGGCTGAGGTCAGTTGAAGGACATTCTGCACCACATGGGCAGCAATGTGTGTCATCAAGGAGGGGTGATAATGGGCGGGTGGCACACCAGGGCACAGAAGCTGCCCCCAATCCTTCCCTATTTGCCCCACCCCCCTCCAGAGCCTGCCAATGTTCCCAAACATTCTTTCCTCAAAATCTCTCACTGTCCTGCAAATAATAAAGCCTCGGTCACCCAAGCTGCCCACACCTGCCGTCTTAGGTGCCTACTGGCTTCTGATGGGGAAAGGGGTGAGCTCTGATCTCCTTTTCTCCTGGTTTCTCAAGGCGGCGAGGAGAGAGTCCTGGTGTGGGTGAGAAGTGCAAGCACGGGGAGGGGATATTTTCCCACGTGGCCATGGCTTGCCTGAAACCAGACGTTACTTGCTTCCCTGAGATGGGCTGTCTGTTGAGACCTCGCCTGCCCCTTTAGTAGACCTGGAAGTGCTGCATTGGGGAACCTGCCTTCCAAGGAGCTGGGTGGGGCTGGGCTCACACCAGCTTTGAGTTACTTTAGAGCAGTGGTCGGCAAACTGTGGCTCATGAGCCACATGCAGCTCGTGAGCCTCGGTTTGCTGTTCTGTTGACTAATAGTTTGCCGACCATTGCTTTATAGAATATGAGATGGGCTGCTCTACTGACTCCTGCCCGATGTTGTGAAATATTTGAAATCGAATACAGTTAATACTAACATAATCATTGAGGAATATGAAAGTGTGAACATTTCAGAGGCCTGATGCTACTTGGGCTAATTAAGAAAAAAAATTTTTTTAAATAGATTTCAGAGAGGAAGGGAAAGGGAGAGAGAGACAGAAACATCAATGATGAGAGAGAATCACTGATCGGCTGCCTCCTGCATGCCCCTCACTGGGGATTGAGCCCACAACCTGGGCATGTGCCCTGACCCGGAATTGAACGGTGACCTCCTGATTCAACCACTGAGCCACGTTGGCCAGGCTACTGGGGCTAATGTCAATTGTGAGGAAAAGTAACCCACACAGCACTGGAATAAACCAGGCTGCTGTCAGCACCTTCTTCTGTGTTCAGGGAGGACATTACCTTCTCAAGGGTGGAATGACGCCCTCAGCACACTGCCTTTTGTCTGTTCCTCCTGTCGTCCAACTAATTACTTAGAACGCTGCACGTTTCTGATCTTCTAGCCATAATGACGTGTGGTCTTTTTCCCTCTGGATCTAGAACATTGTAGGCAAGCTGAGACACTTCAAAACACAGCCCTCCTGTGCGTCCCCACCGTGGACGGCCGTGGCTGGCTATGTTGGGGCATTGGCCCTGGGAGGGTGGGGAGGGAGAAGCTGGGCTCCCTGCAAATGGAAGTGTCTCAGGACAGGGCGAGAGGTGACGGGTTGAAAGGAAAGATGGCAGGATCTGAGTTTCAGAAAGCCCCTTTCCGAGGTGGCTCTGCCATGGGGGTTGACCCGGTGTTCTGCCTTCTCTAAAGTGTCCTGGGACCGTAAGGGGACAGCCCTGTGCTGAGGGTGGCGATGGGCAGGACTAGCATTGGTAACTATGGAGCAAAGTCCCATTTATTAAGCACTGGCTAGGGGATGGTCATGTGTTAAGCGTGTCGACACAAGAACGTCCAAACCTGAAGAGAATTTTTATGTTTTTTTGAGCCAAATTGCCCACAACGCTCAGATGCTCTGCACAGGGGTAGCTAGCAGCTTCTCGGGTGCATCTGGAATGAAGGAGGGAACGTGAGGACCATGACATGGTGGGGTGGGAGCCACGTCGTCTAGTTAACAAGACGACGTGGCTCCTCTGAGAGTCCGTCACAGGTGTGCCCACCTGGGTGACAGGAGCAGTGGGCAGGGCTTGCTTAAGGCAGAGCAAACCTCCCACTAAAGAAGCTGTGTGTCAGCGTGACCACCCGCCATGACCCGCCAGGGAGGCGTTTATGGTCAGACCACCTGCGAGGTGCGTTTTGATGGCTGGACTTGCACACACCCCTGTTTTCGTCCATGAATGCCACACGGCGTTTTCTCATTCAATCCTCACTGCACCGAGTGAGGTGGCTTCCGTTGTTATCCCCACTCTGCACTTGAAGAGAAAAGAAATCTTTTCCACTGTTCCCTTAAGTTCTGTTTCTGGGACCCTACAAGATCAAACCAACAAAAGACAGGTTAACAGGAAAAGAGGCACACATTTTATTTGTTGTGAATATTTCAATTTCTTACACATATGCAGGATTTCACAGAAAAAGAAGTGAGAACTCAAAGAAGTGTTAGTATTTGTTATAACATTTACATTTTTCAAAAATATATTTTCATTGATTTCAGAGAGGGAGCGGGAGAGTGAGATAGAAACATTAATGATGAGAGAAAATCATTGATCAGCTGTCTCCCACATGCTCCACACTGTGGATCGAGCCTGCAGTCCCACAACCCGGGCATGTGCTCCGACCGGGAATCGAAATGTGACCTCCTGGTTCATAGGTCGACACTCAACTACTGAGCCACACCAGCCGGGCAAAAGGGTGATACATTTGCAGCAAAATGACAAGACAAAGAAAAATGTTTGGGCTTGGAGGGCAGTAACTGTGGGGAAGTAAATACATGGGGGACACTAATGGGAGATACGGGCTATTTCAGTGGGATTTGTTTATATCAATTCAAGTTGGTGCCAACTCCAGGGATAAGAATCTTTTTTTTTTTACTGGTGCAGGAAGAAGAGAGGACAGTTCACAGGGGAAGTGAAACCCTGCCTCTAGGCAGAAAGAGGGAGGCCGAGAGCTTTTCCTGAACCTGTTGCTTCTTGATTGCCTTCAGTTCAAAACAATCTTCATGTTCAAGTGGCAGGTTTCGGGGAGGCATATCCGGAACCCCTGCAGCTGAGTAAATGGCAGCAGAGAAAGGAACTTACCTGAAGTAAGTTCAGAGCAGGGACTTGAACTGGGTCTGTTTTAAAGACAGGGAGAGTGGGGTTGAGGCAGCAGGGGCAGGGCTTCCTGTGGCAAGGAGGTCAAGGTCATGTAGCTCAAGATTTCTGCTCGCCCAAGTGGCTCTTCAAACACCCCAAATGGGAGTGGGGAGACACTGCTCTACCTCCAAGGATGCAGCAGTAGCAGGAGAGAGGAAGAACCAGGAGGATGCGCACCAAACTAGGAAACTTCCACCTGGGAGGCTGGGAGTTAGAAAATGATGCTCAGAAACCAGAGGTGAGCCAACCCAGAGTGTGGACGAAAACCCAGGATTCACGCCTTCTAACAAGGCAGTGTGGAGAGGTAGCAGATAGGGAGGGAAGGATATTAAGGGTTAAGACTGTAGAGATATTTATTGTAAGGAATTGACTTACATGATTGTGAGGCTGGTTGGGCAAATCCGAAATCCACAGGGCAGGCTCTGAGGAAGGGCAGGCTGGAAACTCTAGTGGGCATCAGCTTTTTCTCACAGGTGGAATTTCTGTGTCTTTAAGGGAAGCCACCATTCTGCTCTTTAGCACTTCAACTGATTCCACCAGGCCCACCCAGATTATCTACGCTAATAAAAGAGAAATATGCAAATTGACCATCATTCCGCTATACCCACCAGCCAATTAGGAGGGAATATGAAAATTAGGACAAAGATGGCAGCCGCCCAGCTGCTCCAGGCGCGGAGTGGCCAGGCGGGGCAGGATGCCTGCTATGAGAGGGAGGGTGGGGGTGAAGGGATCTACAGGAGTGGGACTCTGGCCGCAGCAAAAGACTCCAGAGTCTGCAGTGAAGATGAAGACGGCAGTCTGCAGCGAAGATGGCAGACTCTGGCTGGAGTCTGCAGCAAAGATGAAGAAGGCAGACTCTGGCCGGAGTCTGCAACAAAGGCAGCAGATTCTGGCCGGAGCAAAGGCCTGGGTCCCAGGTGCCGGAGGAAAACCAGTGCTGGAAGCCAAGGGAAGGAAGGCCTATTGCACGAATCCTCTTTGTGCAACGGGCCTCTAGTTGACAATAATACCTTCTACTTAAAGTCAGGTGGTTGTAGATGTTAATCACATCTCAAACTCCTTTACAGCAACACCTGGGTCAATGTTTAATGGAATAACTAGGTTATTAAGACTGACCATCACAGTGCTTAATGAATACTTGCTGAATTAATCTATCCTAATAAAAGCATAATATGCTAATTAGACCAGACTGCCAAATGACCTTCCAGATGTCATTCTGGAAGTCCTTCCAGACAAAGCTGAGGTGTCGGGAACCGAGGCAGAGGCAGTTAGGGACAATCAGGCAGTTAGGCAGAGTGGTTAGGGGTGATCAGGCTGGCAGGGAGCAGTTAGGGGTAATCAGGCTAGCAGAGGAGCAGTTATGGCAATCAGGCCACCAGGCAGAGGTGGTTAGGAGCAATCAGGCAAGCAGGGGAGCAGTTAGGGGTGATCAGGCAGGCAGGCGAGTGGTTAGGAGCCAGTGCTCCTCGATTGTGAGAGGGATGTCTGACTGCTGGTTTAGGCCCAATCCCACAGAGATAAGGCCTAAACCTGCAGTCAGACATCCCCTGAGGGGACCCGGATTGGAGAAGGTGCAGGTTGGGCTGAGGGACACCCACCCCTGCCATGCACAAATTTTGTGCACCAGGCCTCTAGTACATAATAATAAGCTAGTATTTATTGACCAATTAATAGATTCCAGGCACTGTTCTAAGAAATCTGAATGTATTAACTTGTTTACCCTTCCCAACAAATGCATAAAGTCAGTATTATTACTACTTCTGTCCAAATTCAGTGCTGTTTATCAATCAGTGTTTCCTCTTCTCCTTCTCCAGGCATGCAGCAGCGTTTCCCTGTGCTGTCCCCTTCAAATCCATGATAGCCATGTCGTGACTGGTCTTTATCAATGAATTGTGAGCAGGGATGACGTGGGTCACTTCCAGGTAGAAACGTTTAGGAGTAAGTTTATCACCTTTCTTTTTTTCTCCTTGTCATTTTGACCAGCAACATCCAGACAGTAGAGCCTCTGCTAGCGTGGGTCTCCCGGGTGGGCAAAGTGAGCTGACCATGTGGGACACAGATCATGTGTTTTAAGCTACTGATACTTGAGAGTTGTTTGTTTCCACTGTATAACCCAATTTATCCTGATTATCTCATTTTACAGATGAGGACAGTGAGGCACAGAGAGGTTATGTAATTTGTGCAAAGTCATACACCTAGTAAATAGTAAGCCATCTATTAGTCCTTGCTGTCCAGAACCATCTATTAGTCCTTGCTGTCTAGAAGCTTAGAAAGACTTTGATTGCCATCTTTCTAAGGCTCAGTTCGTCAGCTTTCCTGTCCTTACACTGGCTCTTGTCTGGAGATATTTTCGGTTGTCACAACTTGGGTGGTGGGGGAGGGGAATTGTGCTACTGGCATCTGGTGGGCAAAAGCCAGGGATGCTGATAAACATGCACAGGACACCCCCCAGCCCCCAACAAAAAGAGTTATCCAGGTTCAAATGTCAGAAGTGCCACTGCTGAGAAGTTCTGACTTCCCCCAAATTCCTCTGCTGCTGTAGGTAACTGTGATTGGCTTTCTTTGCTTGCACTGGAGACTCGGTTGGCTTGTTATGAGTTAGTTCATTAATTAACTGAAAACAGTGGGGCATCAGTGCTGAGACTGGTATGATATTTGACATTTGCCTAACTGATCTGGAGGAGTGTGTGGTGAGAGCTCCACATTCGCTGGTGACACTTAGCTGTGCCAGGGAGTGAAATGCCAAGCCACTGGCGACAGCCGCGGGAAGCTCTCAGCAGCCTGTGTGAGTGGGCAGGGGAGTTGCCAAGGATGAGCCTCAGTGTGGGCAAATGCAAGGTGCCGCACTTGGCAAAAATACTCTGAGCTATACTTAGAGGGAGGAAGAGGATAGAACAGGAGAGAAGCAAATGAATAAAAATGGAAAGAGCTCCCATGAGGGATTTCCAAGCTTGATTCTGAGACTCACCTGAGCTCTAGCTAAAAGGCTGGGCCTTTCTGGGCTGCCCTTGAGCATGGGTCTGGATGCTGTTCCTCAAGCAGCTTTTTATTTTCTGCAGGAGTACAGATCCAGTTCCCCCAGATTTAATGATTTCCAAAAGTAAAAAATTCTGACTTTTATGTATAAGTTTCCATTTTTTCCTCTTCTGGTAATTTCTTATCCTATATAATAAAGAGGAAATATGCAAATTGACCCTCATGCCCTCACACAAGATGGCCGCTCCAATGTGGTTAAAGCTGGCTGCCACAAGATGGCTGGCAGGGAGGGTAGTTGAGGATGACCAGGCCGGCAGGGGAGGGCAGTTGGGGGCAACCAGGCTGGCAGGGGAAAGCAGTTGGGGGGGCAAGGCCTGCAGGAGAGGGCAGTTGGGGGTGACCAGGCTGGTAGGGGAGTAGTTAGGCGTCAATCAGGCTGGCAGGGGAGTGGTTAGGGGGTGATCAGACTGGCAGGCAGGTGAGCGGTTGGGAGCCAGCAGTTCTGGATTGTGAGAGGGATGTCCAACTGCCGGTTTAGGCCCAATCCCAGGGATCAGGCCTAAACCAGCAGTCAGACATACCCTGAAGGGTCCCAGATTGGAGAGGGTGCAGGCTGGGCTGAGGGACGAATTTGTGCACTGGGCTATAAGCTTGATATTATTTTAATATAATATCAAGCTTATAGAAAAAATTGCAAGAATGGTCTAAAGAGCTCCTATACCCTTTACCCAGATTCACTGGTTGCTAACGTTTTGCACATTTGCTTTATTATTATAACTTACCAATTTTTATAAACAGCCTATGGGTCGAGCTAAGCAAAAATGTGAATGGACTTTGGTCCTTGAACTATCTACCATTTGGTGACTTCTGAAGTTTAGGCTCATTTCAGATGAGTTAAATAAGAATCTCCATAGTGGGGTCTGGACATTTGTATTTTTAAAGTTTCCTCCAAATTACGCTAATGTGTAGCTAGGCCTGGGGACCACTGGTCTTGGTCCCTCATGGTAATGTCGTTCCCCTTATTGGTGATTGTCTTAGGGGTGAGTCAATCATGGCCTGAGAGAAGAAGGCAGAAAGGTTTTCTTTCCTCTTAAAGGCACACAAGGAAGAGGCAGCTCTTTCTACCAGTTGTTGTATCTGAATATGATGGATACTGGCCTACGGATGAAAAGGTTTCTGATAGAAAGACTTTGGGTCCTTAAATTTATCTTTGAGCTACTGAATTATCTAATCGTGTGGAGGAGGCTTCATCTTGAGATTTTTTTTTTTTTTTTTTACGGAGGATACATTTTTCTTAAATAGTGTGGCAGAGATGACCTGCCAAAGGTTCATAATGCCTTGTAGTACGTAGAGCAATTACTTGGAATCAACTTCCTGGCCATGGGTGACATGTTCAGTATTTCCTCCCCTGGGATCTAGATGGTACCAGGTAACTCAGTCTCACTAATGGAATGTGAGATGAAGTGGGTTACTTCTGGGTCAAGGTGATTAAGTTTTGGTGTGAGATCCTTTACCTTCTCACCGCCACCCCTGTCCTCTTCCTTCCGTCTACCCAGGTGGATGTGATGAGGACAATCCTGAAGCCACCACAAGATGGTAGAGATATATGACAGAAGCAGCTTGAGTCCCTGCAGAGCCACCCGGGAGTGCCGTTCAGCCACTGGCCTTTATGTGAACAGGAAATAAAGGTTTTTATTAGGTAAAGCCCTGAGATTTGGGTGTTTGTTTGTTTTGACAGATAGCCTGATAAATACAAGCTAGTTAATAGAACTGGGTGTTACAAAACCAAAAGATAATTATTTTTTAAAAAATCTCTATAGTTGAAAATATTATGTATGTCCCTCTTTTTCCCCCATTGAAACCTTCTAGCCTGCTTCTGCCCCTGCCCTAGGCCTTTACCACCCTATTATCTGTGTCCCTGGGTTATGTATATGCTATCTAATAAAGAGGGAATATGCAAATTGACCATCACATCATAAGATGGCTGCATCCTCAGCAGAGGCAGGGATTCCGTAACACAAGATGGCTGTGCCCACAGTGGAGGCAGAGTTCCCATAACGAGCCTTAAGGAGCAATCAGCAGGGATTTGAGGATGCGTGGTGCTGGGCTGGGGCAGGGGACCTCAGGCTGCACGCCCCACCCGGTAGGGCTTGACGGGGGACCTCAGGCTGTGCCCCTCACCTGGCAGGGTTTGTCCAGGTACCTCAGGCCATGCCCCCTGCCCCAGCAGCCAGGCTGGGGGACCTCAGGCCATGTCCCTGCCCTGGTGCCAGACTGGAGGACCTGAGGCTGTGACCCCCCCCATCATGGCCATGCCCCCCCAACTGTGGGGCTTGACGGGGGACCCCAAGTTGCATCCCCTGCCGCGGCCCAGGTTGGGCTTGGGGACCTGAGGCCATGCCCCCTGTCCAGCAGGGCTTAACAGAGACCTCAAGGTGTGCCCCCTGCCCTGGCCTGGGTCGGGGGACCTCAGGCCGTGCACCCCGCCCCAGTGCCGGGCTGGGGGACCTGAGGCTGCACCCCCCTCCTGGCGGGGCTCTCAGGCCATGCCCCCTGCCCCGGTGCTGGGCCAGGCGACCTGAGGCCGCATCCCCCACCCGGTGGGGCTTGATGGGGGTGGGGCTGACCAGGTCTGGATCTAGCCCAATAGGGGTAGGGCCAACTGGGTATGGGTCTCACATGATTTCGAGGCGCACATGGGTGGGTGAGGACTTGACTCTGGTTCCCATGGTGTGCCCCAGATTCTGATAGGAGGAAGATTTTCATATACATTTTACTGATTTCCTTTCATCTCTGACACTTTTATTATAGAGAAAGGGCAAATAGCAATATTAAAATATTTCCTCTAATTAATTTCCTTTTAATGTGCACTAATTTCATGCACTGGGTCACTAGTATGCATATAAGTTCTTTGGTTGATCACTTCCCATCCACCCACTCTCCCTGCCTTCTCTCTGAGGTTCCACATTCTGCTCTATGCTTCTATGTCTCTGGATGTATTTATCAGTTTATTTTATTCATTTGATTCCACTTATGAGTGAGATCATGTGATACTTATCTTTCTCTGACTGACTTATTTCACTTAGCATGATACTCTCCAGGTCCCTCCATGCTGTCTCAAAGGATAGGAGATCCTTCTTTTTCATTGATGCATAGTATTCCGTGGTATAAATGTACCACAGCTTTTTTATCCACTCATCCACTGAAGGGTACTTGGGCTGTTTCCAGATCTTAGCCATTGTAAATTGTGCTGCTGTGAACATAGAGGTGCATTTTCTTTCTGATTTTTTTGTGTTTCTTAGGATATATTCCTAGAAGTGGGATCAGTGGGTCAAATGGCAGTTTCACATTTAATTTTTTGAGGGAACTCTGTACTGTTTTCCATAATGGCTGCATAAGTCTGCATTCCCACCAGCAGTGCACTAGGGTTCCCCCTTTTCCACATCCTTGCCAACACTTATCATTTGTTGATGGTAGCCATTCTAACAGGTGTGAGGTGATACCTCATTGTCATTTTAATTTGCATCTCTCTGATGATCAGTGACTTTGAGCATTTTTTCATATATCTCTTGGCCATCCATATGTCCACTTTGGAGAAGTGCCTATTTTGGTTCTTTGCCTATTTTTTTTTTTTTTATTTGTCTTCCTTTTGTTAAGTTGTATGAGTTCTTTATATCTTTTGGATATTAACCCTTTATCAGGTGTATCATTGTCAAATATGTTCTCCCATACAGTGAGCTCCTTTTTCGTTTTGTTGATGGTTTCTTTTGCTGTGCAGAAGCTTTTTATTTTGATGTAGTCCCATTTGTTTATTTTCTCCTTAGTTTCCTTTGCCCTAGGAGATGTATCCATAAACATCCTATCTAATAAAGAGGTAACATGCAAATCGACTATCACTCCAACACACAAGATGGCTGCCCCCATGGGGACACAAGATGGCTGCCACAAGATGGCCAGCAGGGGAGGGCAGTTGCAGGGGGACCAGGCCTGCAGGGGAGGGCAGTTGGGGGCACCAGGCCTGCAGTGGAGGGCACTTAGGGGTGACCAGGCCAGCAGTGGAGGGCAGTTGGGGGCACCAGGCTTACAGTGGAGGGCAGTTGGGGGCACCAGGTCTGCAGTGGAAGGCAGTTGGGGCACCAGGCCTGCAGTGGAGGGCACTTGGGGGTGACCAGGCCAGCAGTGGAGGGCAGTTGGGGGCACCAGGCTTACAGTGGAGGGCAGTTGGGGGCACCAGGTCTGCAGTGGAAGGCAGTTGGGGCACCAGGCCTGCAGTGGAGGGCACTTGGGGGTGACCAGGCCAGCAGTGGAGGGCAGTTGGGGGCAATTGGGCTGGCAGGGGAGGGCAGTTAGGAGTGACCAGGCCAGCAGGGGAGGGCAGTTAGCCATTGATCCAGCTGGCAGGGGAGTGGTTAGGGGGTTATCAGGCTGGCAGGCAGAAGTGGTTAGGGGCAATCAGGCAGGCAGGCAGGTGAGCGGTTGGAAGCCAGCAGTCCTGGGTTGTGAGAGAGATGTCCAAGATTGGAGAGTGTGCAGGCTGGGCTGAGGGACACCCTCCTGCTCCATGCATGTATTTCATGCACAGGGCCTCTAGTACTACTACGAGCGATGTCTGAGATTTTGCTGCCTATGGTTTCTTCTAGGATTTTATGGTTTCCTGACTTACATTTAAGTCTTTTATCCATTTTTAGTTTATTCTTGTATATGGTGTAAGTTGGTAGTCTAGTTTCATTTTTGTACATGTGTCTGTCCAATTTTCCCAACACCATTTATTAAAGAGACTGTCTTGACTCCATTGTATGTTCTTGCCTCCTTTGTCAAATATTAATTGAGTGTAAGCTGGAGTCTCTGTTCTGTTCCATTGATCTATATGCCTGTTCTTGTGCCAGTACCAGGCTGCTGTGCTTGCGGTGGCTTTGTAGAATAACCTGATATCTGGTATAATGATCCCACCAACTTTGTTCTTCTTTCTCAAGGTTGCTGCAGCTATTTGGGGTATTTTTGGGTTCCATATAAATTTTTGGAGTATTTGTTCTAGATCTGTGAAATATGCTGTTGGTATTTTAATAGGGATTGCATTAAATTAAGGATTGCTTTGGCTAGTATGGATATTTTAATTATGTTAATTCTACCAGTCATGAACACAGTATATTCTTCCACTTATTTATATATCTTTCTCTATTTCTTTTTTCAATGTTCTACAGTTTTTCGAGTACAAGTGTTTTACCTCCTTGGTTAAGTTTATTCCCAAGTATCTTAATTTTTTTTTGTTGCAATGGTAAATGGGATTATTTGTCTAGTTTCTCTTTCTGAGAATTCATTATTAGTGTATAAAAAAGCCACCGATTTTGATTTTGTATTCTGCTACATTGTCAAATTCATTTATTAAATCGAGTAGTTTTTTGGTGGAGTCTTTAAGGTTTTCTATGTACAATATCATGTCACTTGTG
The DNA here is from genome assembly GCA_026230045.1 of Corynorhinus townsendii. Taxonomy (NCBI): domain Eukaryota; kingdom Metazoa; phylum Chordata; class Mammalia; order Chiroptera; family Vespertilionidae; genus Corynorhinus; species Corynorhinus townsendii. The sequence goes on along the minus strand of JAPDVU010000009.1, from coordinate 58,628,270 downwards.
AATAATGTGAGTTTTACTTCCTTTTTCCCAATTTGGATGCCTTTTATTTCTTCTTCTTGTCTGATTGCTGTGGCTAGGACTTCCAGTACTATGTTGAATAAGAGTGGTAAAAGCGGACATCCCTGTCTTGGTCCTGTTCTTAGGAGAAATGCTTTTAGTTTTTAGCCATTGAGTACGATGTTCGCTGTAGGTTTGTCCTTTATGGTCTTCATTGCGTTGAGATATGCTCCCTCTATTCCCACTTTGCTGAGAGTTTTTTAAAATAAAAAACTAGAGGCCCAGCACATGATTAAATCTTGCATGTGTAGGGTCCCGTAGGCCTAGCCTGCCATCAGGGCCATGTACGCCGCCCTGCGACACCTCGCATGCTCCGTGGATACTTCCAGTGCCCTGTGATGCTCCCAGTTCATGCCCTTCCCCCGCATGCCATCTCCCTCCTCCCCCCCCCCCCCCCCACTAGCTGTGTGCACCCACACCCCTCCCCTGGCGGTGGGAGCACCTCTGCTTGCCACCTGGGGACCAGCACTGCACTCCCTACTCCTGCCTGCCTGGAGCCCATCCCTCACGTCCTCTTTGCCACGAGACCCCGCCTGCCAGCCCTGCATGAGCCTCGCCTTGCTGCGTGAGCCTTAAGTCCTGGCTCATGAGAGGTGTTCCATGCACCTCCCGGTACCAGTTGTTTGGTCTTTTATGATATAGATGGGTGTTGGATTTTGTTGAATGCTTTTTCTGCATCTATTAATATGATCATCTAGTTTTTGTCCTTCAATTTGTTTATGTAATTATCACATTTATTGATTCGTGAATATTGTATTGGCCTTGCATCCCTGGAATAAATCCCACTTTGTCGTGGTGTATTATCTTTTTAATGATTGCTGGATCTGATTTGTTAATATTTTGTTGAGAATTTTAGCACCTATGTTCATCAGGGATATTGGCCTGTAATTCTCTTTCTTTGTAGTGTCTTTATCTGGTTTTGGAATTAGGATAGTGCTGACCTCATAAAAGAGCTTGGAAATGTTCCTTCCTGTCTGATGTTTTGCAATAATTTGTGGAATATAGGTGTTAGTTCTTCTTTGAATGTTTGGTAAAACTCCTCTGTGAAGCCATCCAGAGCAGGGCATTTGTTTGCTTGGAGTTTTTTGATTACTGCTTCTATTTTATTTAATCTGTAGATTGTCTTAGGTAGTATGGACATTTTAATGATGCTAATTCTACCAATCCATGAACATGGTATATTCTTTCACTTTTTTCATATCTTTGTCTATCTCTTTTTTGGCCTGAATAGGTTTTCTGATTCTTCCAATTCAGTTTTGGGAGATTGTATTTTTCTAGGAATTTGTCTATTTTCTCCACAGTGTCCAGCTTGTTGGCATATAGTTGTTGGTAGTATTTTCTTATAATCATTGTATTTCTGTGGTGTCAGTTGTTACTTCACTGCTTTTGTTTCTAATTTTATTTATTTGAGTCCTCTCTCTTTGTTTCTGGAGGAATCTGGCTAACAGTTCATCAATCTTATTTATCTTCCAAAGAACCAACTCTTGGTTTCATTTATTTTTTGTATTTTTTTTTTTTTAGTCTCTGTCATTTATTTCTGCTCTAATTTTTATTATTTCCGTCCTTCTACATACTATGGGCTTGTTGTTCTCTTTCTAATTCTTTAAATTGTAGGGTTAAATAATTTATTATTAATTTTTTTGAGGTAGGTCTGTCGTGCTATAAACTCTACTCTTAGGACGGCTTTTGCTGTGTCCCAGAGATTTTGCATTGTTGTGTGTTCATTTTCATTTGTTTCCAGGAAGGTTTTTAAAATTTATTTCTTGATGTCATTGGTAACCCATTCATTGTTTAATAACATGCTATTAAGCCTCCATGTATTTGAATGTTTTGGGATGTCTTTATTGTAGTTGATTTTTAATTTCATTCCACTGTGATCTGAAAAGATGCTTGATATGATTTCAATCTACTTGAACTTGTAGAGACTTGTTTTGTGTCCTAACATGTGATCTATCTTTGTGAATGACCCATGTGTACTGGAAAAGAATGTTCTGCAACTTTGGGGTGAAATAGTCTATAAATGTCAATAAAATCCATCTGACCCAGTGTGTCCTTTAGAGTCGCTGTTTTCTTGTTAATTTTTTGTCTGGTAGGTCTATCCAGTGGAGTCAGCAGGATGTTAAAGTCCCCCACTATGACTATATTGTTATTGATCTCTCCCTTAAAGTCCTCTAGAACTTTAAAAAATATATATATAGGTGCTCCTATATTAGGTTCATCTATGTTTACCAGGGTTATATCCTCTTGTTGGATTGATGATTGATCCCTTTAGTATTATGTAGTGACTTTTATGTCTTTTGTGATGGCTTTCATTTTGAAGTCTGTTTTATCAGATATGAGTATTGCTACCCCAACTTTTTTTTTTCCATTTGCATGGAAAATTTTTTCTATCCCTTCACTCTCATCTTGTTTATCTCATTTATTCTAAAGTGGGTCTTTTATGGATAGCATGTAGTTGGGTCATGCTTTTGTATCCATTCAGCTACCTTGTCTTTTGATTGAAGCATTTAATCCATTTACTTTTAAGGTTATTATTGACTAGAGGCCCAGTGCACAAAATTTGTGCACTCGGTGCAGTGGGGAGGGGGTGTCCCTCTCTGGCTGGCACCCTCTTGCAAGTTCTGGAGCCCTTGGGGGAGGATGTCTGACTGATGGCTTAGGCCCACTGCCAAGGCAGGAGAGGCTCCTGCCACCACTGCTGCACTCGCCAGCTGCGAGCTTGGCTCAGGGCTTCTGGCTGAGCAGTGCTCCCCCTTTTGGGAGTGCACTGACCACCAGGGGGCAGCTTCTGTGTTGAGTGTCTGCCCCTGGTGGTCAGTGTGCGTCATAGTCACCAGTTGTTCTGCCGTTCGGTCAATATGCGGATTAGCCTTTTATTATATAGGATAGCTATTTATTTATTGTCATTTTAATTCTGTATGCCTAGGTGTCTCTCTCTAGTTCTTCTTCTCATTACAGCAGTCCCTTTCGCATTTATTGTAATACTGGCTTGGTCGTGATGTACTTTGTTAGCCTTGTTTTTTTTGTCTGGGAAGCTCTTTATTTGACCATCTATTTTGAATGATAGCCTTACTGGACAAATTAATCTTGGTCTCAGATCCTTGCTTTCTGTTATTTTGAGTATTTCATGATATTCCCTTCTGGTCTGTAGAGTTCCTGATGAAAATCAGTTGTCAGCCTTATGGGAGCTCCTTTGTAGGTAACAGTTTGCTTTTCTCTTGTGCATTTAAGATTTTCCCTTTGGCCCTGACTGGTTTGGCTCAGTGGATAGAGCATCAGTCTGTGGACTGAAGGGTCCCAGTCAAGGGCATGTACCTTGGTTGTGGGCACATCTCCAGTAGGGGGTGTGCAAGAGGCAGCTGATCGATGTTTCTCTCTCATCGATGTTTCTAACTCTCTATCCCCCTCCCTTCCTCTCTGTAAAAAAACAATAAAATATATTAAAAAAATAGATTTTCCCTTTGTCTTTAATTTTTGGTATTTTAATTATGATGTGTTTGGATGTGGGACTATTTGAGTTCTTCTTGTTGGGGTTCTCTGTGCCTCTTGGACTTGTGTGACTTTTTCCTTCACCAGGTTAGGAAAGTTTTCTGCCATTATGTCTTCAAATATGTTCTCTATCCTTTGCTCACTTTCTTCCCCTTTTGGCACACCTATTATATGAACATTGTTACGTTTCATGTTGTCCCACAGCTCCTTTAAGCTGTCCTGTTTTTAAATTGTTTTTTCTTTTTTGTTCTTAGATAGAGTGATTTTTTTTCTACTCTGTCTTCTAATTCACTGATATGATCCTCAGCTTCCCCTAATCTGCTGTGTATTCCTTCTGATGTGTTCTTTATTAGTGCTATCACATTCTTTATTTCTGAATGTTGTTTTTTCATAGTTACTATATATTTTATCATGCTATTGAGCATCTTTACCATCATTATTCTGAACTCTATATAAGATAAATTTCTTATCTCCATTTCATTTATCTTTTCTGGAGAATTCTCTTTTTGTTTTATTTGACAGCTGTTTCTTTGTCTCCCCATTTTGGCTGCCTGTTTGGGTTTCTGACTATGTATTAGGTAGATCTGCTACACCTCCCAAGTGCTAGTGCAGGACAGTGTCAAATGCTGTTTCTGACTAATTAGATTAGGCAAAGACTCAAAGCCTCCAGAGGGCCACTTCTGTCTGCAGACTGATAGGATTTAGTTTTGAGTAGCCCTCAGGCAATCATCCACAGGTGTGGCAAGAGGTTTTCCAACAGGGTAGGGCAATTGTTTCTGTCTAGAAGCTGATTGTTATTCTCAGTCTCTCCTTTTTTTTTTTTCCTGCCTGGACTATTTTTTATTTATTTATTTTTCTTTTTTTTTTTAAAATAAATCTTTATTGTTCAGATTATTACAGGTGTTCCTCTATTTTTTCCCCCATAGCTCCCCTCCACCTGATTCCCCACCCCACCCCATGCCCTTACCCCCGCCACTGTCTTCATCCATAGGAGTAAGATTTTTGTCCAATCTCTTCCCGCACCCCGCACACCTGCTTCCCCTGAGAATCGTCAGTTCACTCCCTTTCTATGTCCCTGATTCTATTATATTCACCAGTCCATTCTGTTCTTCAGATTTTTTATTCACTTGATTTTTAGATTCACTTGTTGGTAGGTATGTATTTGATGTCATTTTGTTGTTCATAATTTTTATCTTTACCTTTTTCTTCTTCTTCCTCTCCTTAAAGAATACCCTTCAGCATTTCATGTAATCCTGGTTTGGTGGTGATGAACTCCTTTAGCTTTTTCTTGTCTGTGAAGCTCTTTATCTGCCCTTCAACTCTGAATGATAGCTTTGCTGGGTAGAGTAATCTTGGCTGTAGGTTCTTGCTGTTCATCACTTTGAATATTTCTTGCCACTCCCTTCTGGCCTGCATAGTTTCTGTTGAGAAATCAGCTGACAGTCGTATGGGTACTCCCTTGTAGGTAATTAACTGTTTTTCTCTTGCTGCTTTTAATATTCTCTCTTTGTCTTTTGCCCTTGGCATTTTAATTATGATGTGTCTTGGTGTGGTCCTCTTTGGATTCCTCTTGTATGGGGTTCTGTGTGCTTCCTGGACTTGTACATCTATTTCTTTCACCAGGCAGGGAAAGTTTTCTGTCATTATTTCTTCTAATAGGTTTTCAATATTTTGCTCTCTCCCTTCTTCTGGCACCCCAAAAATTCGGATGTTGGTTGGCTTAAAGTTGTCCCAGAGGCTCCTTACACTATCTTCATATTTTTGGATTCTTTTTTCTTTTTGTTTTTCTGGTTGGATGTTTTTTGTTTCCACATATTTCAGATCTTTGGTTTGATTCTTGGGGTACGTTGATCTACAGTTGAGTTTCTGTATATTCTTTATTTCAGACAGTGTATGCTTCATTTCTGACTGATCCTTTTCCATTTTTTTGGCATTCTCATTAAGCTCCTTGAAGGTCTCATCAAGTCTCTCAGCGGTTTTAAGAAGATTCTTGAGTAACCTTATAAATGTGGTTCTGAACTCTATGTCATCCAGTAGTTTGCTTTCCTCCGTTTCTTTCATTCGTGACATGTTTCTTTGTCTCCTCATTTTGGCTGCTTCCCTGTGTTGATGGAGTAGCTTTGTGTGGTAGGTGACCTATAGGGGGCAGTAGCTCAGCCTCCCCAATCACCTGATGTGGACACTCTTGGTACACCCCTTTGTGGGCTGAGTGCAAAGACTTGGTGCAGTTAAAGCCTTAATTGCTGTTGGTATACTGGGAGGAATTGACCTCCAGGCCAATTAGCTGTGAGCACTTGCTGTGTCTATAATGGAAGAACTGCTGCGCTGAAGACACACTTATGGGGCAGGACTTGTTTCAGTGGGTCTTTGGTGCTCACTGAGTCTGCCTTTGAATGTGTCACTTATGGATGTGAGGAGTTGAAATCTGGTGTCTCACTCTGACCACTAGGTACACTGGCTTCTGGATCTCCAATGGGGTGCAGGTCAGCTACTGTCTGAGGCCATCCAGCAGGAGCTACAGTGAGAGCTACAGTTTTCTCCTCTTTGCTTGGGGTTTGGAGGTTTTGGAGCTGTCTGACCCAGGCTGCAAGTTTGCTAGGTTAAGCTGCAATAGGGCGGGGCTTTCTTCTGCTAACGCTGCTGCTTGGAGCTTGGGTGGGTTTGTAGGTTGTGCAGGGTGGGGTCTCAGGGTGTCACTAGGCTAGGGCGTGGCAAACAGCAATGGCTGCTAATTAGCCGGCTCTGTGTCCCCAAGGGCGTCCCGGAGTCCCATGCCCCAGTGCCGTAAACAATTATTCCTGCGCGCAGCTCTGCAAGTAAGCCACCCTCACTGGCAGACAGTCCAGCTTTCCCCCGTAGGAGTTTGGGTCCCCAGCGTCTCCCCAGAAACTGGATTTCAGAGTAGTCGGGGGCTTGTCTCCCTTCGGGTTGATAAAAGCAACGCCCGCCGCCAGCCCGGATCACGCGCCTCCGTACCTCAGCTTTTCAGCTCTCGTGCACGTCTCGATGCTCTTTTCTCTTTCCTTCTAGTTGTAGAACTTCCACTCAGCCAGCTTTCCCGTGGTTCTGGGTGATAGACGTTTTGTCTTTAAGTTGAATTTTTGAAATTGTTGCGGGAGGCAGCAGTTTAGGTGTTTACCTACGCCGCCATCTTGGTTCTCAGTCTCTTAATGGGCCACAGAAACTCAATACCATGGGGAAGGTTTTTTTCAATAGGGTGGGTCAACTGTATTCCCCCAGGGAAAAACTGCCTGGATAGCAAATATCTGCCTGAGAAAGAGGACCTTCACAGTGTGAGAGAATGACTCAGTACAGGAAATTGGGGTGTCTGCCTTCTGAGCCCCAGAGCCCCCAACCCTGGCTTCTGCTCACACAGCTCCAGTCCACTCTGCCCTCCCTCTTCCAGAGCCCAAGGTGAGTGGCTGTGCACTAAATTTTGTGCATTGGCCCTTTAAGAGGGTGTCAGCATTTCTAATCATCTCTCCCTGGCAGACAATAACCCTGCTACTTTTCACAGCCATATGTTATGTGGGCACCTGTCTCAGTTTTGGTGCTCTTTGCTGGTGGTCCCAGGTTGGAGATTAGACACCAAAGTTCTCAGTGGCAACCCCCCCCGCCCCCGCCTCCCGCTGCCCATTGCTGAGATATCTTTCTGGAGCTTCATTCAGTATGATTTATTTATTTATTTATTTTAGTTGTAATTCCAGTTTGGTTCTGGGAGCATGTCTGTGTAACATCCACTTACTCCCCAAAACATTCTTTTTTTCCTCTCTTTTCTTTAAAATTTTTATTGTTAGATTATCACAGGTGTCCTTCTTTTTTCCCCCCATAGCTCCTCTCCACCTGTTCCCACCCCACCCCAGGCCCTGGCCACCCTATTGTCTGTGTCTATAGGTAATGCATACATGCATATAAGATCTTTGTCTAATCTCTTCCTGCACCCCTCACACCCCATTCTCTCCGAGAATCGTCATTCTGTTCCATTTCCATGCCCCTGATTCTATTCCATTCACCAGTTTATTCTGTTCATCAGATTTTTTATTCATTTGATATTTAGATTCACTTGTTGATAGATATGTATTTGTTGTCCATAATTTTTTATCTTTACTTTTTCTTCTACTTCCTCTTCTTTTTTTAAAAAATAAATCTTTTTTCAGATTATTACAATTGTTTCTCCTTTTTCCTCCCATAGCTCCCCTCCAACCGGTTCCCACCCCACCTTCTGCCCTTACCTCCCCCCCCCCCCCACTGTCCTCATCCATAGGTGTACGATTTTTGTCCAGTCTCTTCCTGCACCACCCCCCCCCATACCCCTTTCCCCCTGAGAATATCAGTCCACTCTCTTTCTATGCCCCTGATTCTATTATATTCACCAGTTTATTCTTTTCCTCAGGTTTTTAATTCACTTGATTTTTAGGTTCACTTGTTGATAGATATGTATTTGTTGTTCATAATTTTTATCTTTACTTTTTTCTTCTCCCTCTTCTTAAAGAATACCTTTCAGCTTTTCATATAATACTGGTTTGGTGGTGAAGAACTCCTTTAGCTTTTTCTTATCTGTGAAGCTCTTTATCTGTCCTTCAATTCTGAATGATAGCTTTGCTGGGTAAAGTAATCTTGGTTGTAGGTTCTTGCTATTCATCACTTTAAATATTTCTTGCCACTCCCATCTGGCCTGCATAGTTTCTGTTGAGAAATCAGCTGACAATTGTATGGGTGTTCCCTTGTAGGTAACTAACTGTTTTTCTCTTGCTTCATTAAAGATTCTCTCTTTGTCTTTTGCTCTTGGCATTTTAATTATGTTGTGTCTTGGTGTGGTCCTCTTTGGATTCCTTTTGTTTGGGGTTCTGTGTGCTTCCTGAACTTGTAAGTCTATTTCTTTCACCAGGTAGGGGAAGTTTTCTGTCATTATTTCTTCGAATAGGTTTTCAGTATCTTGCTCTCTCTCTTCCTCTGGCACCCCCATAATTCTGATGTTGGTTCGCTTGAAGTTGTCCCAAAGGCTTCTTACACTATCTTCAACTTTTTGGATTTTTTTTTCTTTTTGCTTTTTCAGTTGAGTGTTTTTTGTTTCTTTGTATTTCAATTCTTTGACTTGATTCTTGCGTTTCTCTAGTCTGTTGTTGGGTCTCTGTATAATATTTTTTATTTCAGTCAGTGTATGTTTAATTTCTAGTTGGCCCTTTTTCATATTCAAGGGTCTCGCTAAATTTATCTGCCTTTTCTAGGCTATTCTTGAAAAGCCTTATAACCGTGGTTTTGAATTCTATATCCAGTTGTTTGTTTTCCTCCATTTCTTTCATTTGTGATCTGTTTCTTTGTTGCTGCATTTTCACTGCTTCCCTGAGTTGGTAGGGTAGCTTTGTGTGCTAGGTTTCCTATATGGCCCAGTGGGTCGGCCTCCCCAGTTAACACTCTTAGTGCACCCCTTTGTGGACTGTGTGTACAGCCTTGTTGTAGTTAAGCCTTGATTGTTGTTGGTATCACTGGGAGGAATTGACCTCCAGGCCAGTTGGCTGTGAGGATCAGCTGTGTCTACACTGGGAGAAGTTCGGTGCTGGAGACAGCCTTATAGGATTAGACTTGCCAAATTGCAAAAGCCTCTGTGCTCAGCTTGGATGGGGTGGAGTCTCAGGGTGGAGCAGACAGTCTTGGCTTCCCGTCAGCCCTGCCCTTGTGCATGCGCGCCTCCAGACCTCTGCCTTCCCTGGCTCCCAAGCCTCTGCCCGAGAGTCCAAATTCCCCCCGCAAGAGCGTGGATCCCCAGGGGCTCACCTGGAACTGGGGTTCAGTGCAGTCAGAACTGGGGTTCAGTGTAGTCAGAAGCTTCTGATTCCCCTCCGCTAGGGAAAGCCTGTGGCAACCTCCACAGTCTTAGTGCACATTCACACGTGCGCCCCCAGTCCCCTGCCCGCCGGGGCTCCCCCGGGTCTCCCCTGGGTCTCCGAGTCTCCGAGTGCCTTTCTCTCTACCTGACAGTCCAGACTCCCCCTGTATGAGCCTGGGTCCACGGGGTTTCAGCCAGAACTGGGGTTCAGTGCAGTCGGGGGCTTCCTTCCCCCTCCCGCCAGAGAAAGTCAGCCAGGCTTTTAGCCGCCCTTCCTCTCTGCGCACACAAAGACCCTTTGCCATACCTCAACCCTTTGCTGTTCCTCCAATTCTCCGTGAGCTTTTCTTTTTCCTTCCAGTTGTAGAATTTCCACTCAGCCAGCTTTCCTGTGGTTCTGGATGGTGTCTGTTCTGTCTTTTAGTTGTAGTTTTGAAATTGTTGTGTGAGGCAGCAGTTTAGGTGCTTATCTATGCTGCCATCTTGGTTTTTCCTTCTTCCTCTTCTTAAAGAATATCTTTCAGCATTTCATATAATACTGGTTTGGTGGTGATGAACTCTTTTAGCTTTTCCTTGTCTGTGAAGCTCTTTATCTGACCTTCAATTCTAAATGATAACTTTGCTGGGTAGAGTAATCTTGGTTGTTGGTTCTTGCTATTCATCACTTTGAATATTTCTTGCCACTCCCTTCTGGCCTGCATAGTCTCTGTTGAGAAATCAGCTGACAGTCATATGGGCACTCCCTTGTAGATAACTAACTGTTTTTCTCTTGCTGCTTTTAATATTCTCTCTTTGTCTTTTGCCATTGGCATTTTACTTATGATGTGTCTTGGTGTGGTCCTCTTTGGATTCCTCTTGTTTGGGGTTCTCTATGCTTCCTGGACTTGTAAGTCTATTTCTTTCACCAGGTAAGGGAAGTTTTCTGTCATTATTTCTTCAAATAGGTTTTAAATATTTTGCTCTCTCTCTTCCTATGGCACCCCCATAATTCGGATATTGGTAGGCTTGAAGCTGTTCCAGAGGCTTCTTACACTATCCTTATATTTTTGGATTATTTTTTCATTTGCTCTTATGGTTGGGTGTTTTTTGCTTCCTTATATTTCAAATCATTGACTTGGTTCTTGGGATCCTCTAGTCTACTGTTGAATCCCTGTATATTATTCTTTATTTCAATCAGTGTATGCTTAATTTCTGACTGGTCTCTTTCCATTTTTTTTTTTTTTGGCATTCTCACTAAGATCCTTGAAGGTCTCACTAAGTTCCTCAGAGGTTTCTAGAAGATTCTTGAGTAACCTTATAACTGTGGTTTTGAACTCTATATCCAGTAGTTTGCTTTCTTCCATTTCTTTCATTTGTGACATGTTTCTTTGTCTCCATATTTTGGCTGCTTTCCTGTTTTTGTTTCTATGTATTGGGCAGCTGCCAAGTCTCCTTGAATTGATAGAGTGGCCTTGTGTAGTAGGTGTCCTATAGAGCCCAGTGGCTCAGCCTCCCCAGTCACCTGAGGTGGACACTCTAGGTGCACCCCTTTGTGGGTGATGTGCAGTTTGCTGTAGTTGAGCCTTGATTGCTGTTGGTGTCACTGGGAGTAATTGACCTCCAAGCCAATTGGCTTTGAGGACAACTGTGTCTACAATGGAAGAGCTGCTGTGCTGGAGACACTCTTATGAGGCAGGACTTTCTTCAGTGGGGCTTTGGTGCTCACTGAGTCTGCCCCTTGAGTGTGTTGCTTATGGATGTGAAGAGTTGTAATCTGGTATGGTCTCACACTGACCGGTGGGTACACTGGCTCTTGGGTCTCCAGGGAGGTACAAAGTCAGCCATTGCCTGGGCCACCCAGCAGGAGCTACAGAGAGATCTGCAGATCCCTCCTCTTTGTATCGGATTTGGAAGTGCCCAGATGAGGCCCAGCTGTGAAGCAAGGCAGGTTGGTGCTGGTGCCAGCCTTGGGCCTTCTTTTGATAGCTTTGGGGCTCCTGACCCAACTGCAGCTTGGTTTACAGGTTTTAGGCTGATAAATGACAGGCCATTCATATACAAAAGCCTCTGTGCACAGTTTGGGTGGGGTTGTAAATTGGGTGGGGCGGGGTCTCAGAGAATCACCAGGGTGGAGCACTGGGCAGGTCTCAGCATGGGAACAAAATGACCACTGCAGGCACCTCCGTCAGGAAGAAAGCCACCCCCTGAGTTTCTGTCCTGATGCCAGACAGTCCAGTTTCTCCCTGTATGTGTCTGGGTCCCCCAGAGCCTCGCCTGGGCACTGGAACTCAGAGCCAGCGGGAGCTTGTAAATTCACTTCACGGTGCCAGCCTTTTAAGAGGAGCAGCTGTCTGTGTGTCACTCAGCCCCAATCCACACTGGTTTTTACAGTCCGTAGTTCTTATTGCCCATAGGGATGTCTTTCTCCAGCTCTGGAACCCCGAGCTAGGGGTCTGGTGTGGGGCTGGGACCCCTCGCTCCTCCAGGCGGCCTCTGCAGAGGCAATCTCCCTCCAGATTACAAAAGCAGCACACCCGGCTGCCGGACCAGCCCGTTCCACACCTCCTACCAGTCTCAATGTGCTTTCCTCTTTACTTCTCTCGTAGTTTTTCCACTCAGCCACCTTTCCTGTGGTTCTGGATGATAGTTGTTCTGTATTTTAGTTGTAATTTTGATGTTGTTGTGGGAGACAGCAAGTACAGGGGTTTACTTATGCCACCATCTTGGTTCTCCCCCAAAATTATTATTTAAAACATCAAAGAAGGACCCATGAAGTCCAGACCACCATGTCAAAACTTATTTTTGTTTTTATTTATAAAGAGGCAATCAGCTTTCCACAAATTTAAGCTAACATCCAGAAGTTGCTTGCTTTCAGCCCAGCAACCAGGCCTTGCCATTGGCTTTTTGTTGGCTTTGATGTTAGGCTATGATTTACTAGCCCTTAGACAATGCTACTTGGCTTCCGGTCCTTGTTTCTCCTTCCTCCCTCCACCCTCCCTCTCTCCTTTTCTTCTTTGCTTCCTTCTGATATTTGAGAATCAGATAAGTAATTCCATACTTGGCATGGAAGACATCAGTGGAGAACAAGACAGTTAGATATACTGCTCCCACAGAATGTATATTCTCGTAAATAAAAACCCCCCACAAAAATAAAATATTGTAGACTCTTGAGCTATCAAGGGGAGAAATATGAATATACTAAAGAATAACTAAAGATCTACTTTTTACTTTTGAGAGTTTGTGAATGAAGGCCTCACTGAAGAGGTGACTTTTCAGCTCAGACCTGAAGGATGAGAAAGGGCCAGCCGTACAAAGAGATAGAAGATGTTTGGAGCAGCAGGGACAGCAGGTGCAAAGGCCCTGAGGCAGAAATGTGTTTGGCTGGATCAAAGAACTGAGAACAGAGGACACACAACTAGAGTGTAGGCAGCAAGATGCAAAGTGGCAGGAATAAAGTTGGATAGATTAGTACAGTCCTGATAATGCAAGACTTTGGAGACCATGGCAAAATTCTGGATTTTATTTAGGTACAATAGGTAACCTTTGCAAGGTTGTCCTCTCTTTACCAGACAGTTTAAAAAAAATAATAACTTCAGCTTGAGTTTGGCCCATTGTTGCTGCCCTAGTCCCATAATGTCCTTATATCTTTTCTGTTCTGCTTCCCCTAGCCAGTAGCAACTGCTTTCTGCATCTCTTAATTAAAATTTCCAGCAGAGATCACCTGATTGACTCAGTTTACCTTTTATGTCCAGTCATAAACCCTGGACCACTGTCCACCCTATAAATGAATTGGCTAGCTTTAGATCAGGTGCCATCTGTGATCCAATCAGCTGTGGCTAGGGTCAAGGTCGTACCCAGTTCATAGTCATGTCCACTCACTAGGTGGGGTCTCAGGGCCTTTGCACATGCTTTTTTCTTCCTCCACACTCTCTTCTTCTTACTTAGATAACTCCAATTATTCCTTTAGGTCTGCTTATAAAGGTCATGTCTGCTTCTTTGACTCTTCATCAAAATTAGAAATCCCTGTTTATATTCCTTTGTACTCTATACACTCTGATGACACAGATCACAATTTCAAATGATGTTGATTTTTGAATGTGCTTATTTCTCCCACTGCACTGAGAGTTCCATGAGGGCAGCGGTCATATCTGTTGAGATATGGCTATTTCTGGCACATAGTAGGCACTGGATAATAAGTGCTGGTGAATGGAGAAATGAATGAATGAGTGAGTGAATAAATGATGAATGAATGAATGCCAACAAGCAAGGGATTATGTGGCCTAGGAGTCACTGAAGACTTTATGGAAGGGAAAAGGTTTGATCTTGGTCTTGAAGAATGGACAGCATTTCAAGAGAGCAAGGAAAAACATTTCAGGCAGAAATGTCAGGGAGTTGGGAATAAGTATGGTACAGCAGGGTACAGTGTGGGCACTGGCCTGATGGGAGCAGAGGTGTGTGTTTACATGATTTAGAAAGTAAGATTGTCTAGATTGAAAAGGGTCCAAGCAGGAAAAATGTAAATCTGAGAACAGTATTAAAATATTATGGTAAGTACTGTTTTTGTGTCCATTTTACACATGGGAAGTTGAGGCACAGGGCAGGGAGTTCTTGTGGCTGATAAATGCAGAGCTGGCATTGAACTCTGGGCAGACACAGAGTTTGTGGGCTTGCATGCTATGCCAAGCTGCCTCTCCCCTCAGTCATGTCTCTATAAAGATAGAGACATGACTTGGCAAAAGGTCAGTTCTGGGGCAAGAGGACAGAGAAGCATGCAAGGGAGACACAATGGCTCTGGTCTCGAGGTTGGTGGCAGGAGACTGCTGGCCAGAAACAAATGGGCTGGGAAGGGAGCTGCATGCCATCTAGCTGTGGGTTTAGCAATCGCCCCTGCCTCAAAGGTTAGGATGAAATGAGAAAAGAAGAGGCGTTCATGGCACACTGCTTGGCACATACTTGGGGACCTGGTGAAGTGAATACTCTTCACAGGGGTTTGGAGGACCAGGATTGCCCAGAACCTGGCTGTGAGCCGGAGTGTTAATATTAATATCTGTAGAAGCCCAGTGCACAAAATTAGTGCACTTGGGGGGGGTGTCCCTTAGCCCAGCCTGTGCCCTCTCACAGTTCGGGAGCCTTCAGGGGATGTCTGACTGACCTTAGCGCTGCCTCGGAGGCTCCTGGCACCGCCGCTGCACTCACCAGCCATGAGCCTGGCTTCTGGTTAAGCGGTGCTCCCCCTGTGGGAGTGCACTGACCACTAGGGGGCAGCTCCTGTGTTGAGCATCTGCCCCCTGGTGGTCAGTGCACGTCATAGCGAGTGGTTGAGCAGCCTTAGCATATCATTAGCATATTATGCTTTGATTGGTTGAATGGCCAACCAGACACTTAGCATATTAGGCTTTTATTGTATAGGATTTGATGCCACCAGCTGTGTGTCTAGCTGAGGACTTTTCAAGCAAAGGCACTCTGAGGCCACTGCCAAAGCCTTGCAAAGACCAGGGTTGGCAGCTGTGCGTGTGAGGGTCCTTCCAGGGCTCAGGGCCTCCTTCTCCTCCCCCCCCACCCCACCCCTGTCTCTGGTCTTAGCAGGCGGGCTTCATACCTCAGTCTCCAGAGCAAGCATCTCCGTACCCTGGGATCTTTCTCTCCATCTCTGACCAACTCCCCAGATGCCCTGTTTTTGACAAACTTCTAGTTCCCAGGGCTGCGAGTTGCCTTTCCCACCTTACAGTGTTCATCAGCTACTCAATGCATCGCTAAGATCCTTCCCTCCTCATCGTGCCTCAGCCACTCTTCTCAAAGTGCGGGTGGGATGAGATCCCTGATGTGACATGTGGCCAGCTGTTAGAGAGCAGCAGACCAGGAGAGAGAAAGGGACCCCCTTTCCAGGCCTCCTCTGATCTTGCTGATCAAGCCAAGGGAAGGTCTTCTCTGGCTTGGGAATACCTTTAGCATCTTTCTAACACTTGGGTTACATCTTTTCACAAAGACAGAACAGCCTGCAGCTAGAATATGGTGTGATTGTGTTGTTTCACAGTTACTATTTCTTTTCCCAGTTACTACTTCTACCTTTTGAGAGTAATTCTGTAAAGTTCAGTTCCAGAACTGAAGTAGAAACCGAGCCAATTTCCAGAGTAACATTAAGTAGATGATCGTCGGTGTGGTGTGTGGACATGAAACTTCACGGAGTTTGACTCCACCAATAACTGATGTTTGGAGGAAATCAGTCAAGTTAGAGCAGAGCCTCGATGGAAACACTGGTCCTGCTTGCTGGCTCCTAAGACGTGTACTGTGCTGAGCCTCTCCTTCCTCACCTGCCAGAGTGGGGATGATTCCTACCACACACGGTTGTTTGCAGGGTCAGTGAGGTCATCTGATGGGTGTAAGTGCAGGTTGAACACAGGGACGCTGGAGTGTTAACACGGACTGTTGCTGTCTGTGCCTGACAACCAAGTTCACTGTGTAAGTGTGGACACGTGACTAGTTTCAGGCCTCTTGTCCCATCCGGCAGTGCAGTCTGGGCAGGCCGTGCCACCTCTGTGCCTCAGCTTCCTCCTTGGTAAGCGAGGACACATGCGAGGGTGAAATGGTGGAGTATGTGTGCAGTGCTGGGACACAGCCTGGCCCAAGCCCATCAGGGAAGTGTGAGCTCTGGGACCTAGCTCCGCCCCTGAGAGACTGGGCTCTTTGAAGGGAGAGTGCTTGGGTGTGCCCCAAACTTCAGCAAGTCAGTGTCGGAGGAGGTGACTGAAAATATTCAAAATATTTAAAAGTTCTTCCACTTTCTCCCCCAACAGCCTCTGAACCTGTGCAAGTACTCCCCGCCCTGCAATAGAGAACAACCCCCTTGGCGTTGTCTTCTTGCAATACTGCTTGCCCTGGACTGGATAGCGCCCCACCCTAAATTCAGGTGCTGGAGCCCTAACCCCAATGTGAGGATATTTGGAGGTGGGGCTTTGGGGAGATAATTAGGGTCAGATGAGGTCACGAGGGTGTGGCCCTGGTGATGGGATTAGTGGCTTTGTAAAAGGAGGAAGGGACCTAACTGGTTTGGCTCAGTGGATAGAGCATCGGCCTGTGGACTGAAGGGTCCCAGGTTCAATTCCGGTCAAGGGCATGTACCTTTGCTGCGGGTACATCCCCAGTGGGGGGTGTGCAGGAGGCAGCTGATCTATCTAACTCTCTATCCCTCTCCCTTCCTCTCTGTAAGAAATCAATAAAAAATATATATATATATAAAGGAGGAAGGAAGAGAAAGAGTTGGAACTCACCCTCTCTCTGCCATCTGAGGACCAAGAGAGAAGGTGGCCAGCTGCAAGCCAGGAAAAGGGCCCTCGTCAAGAACCCAGCTGGCTGCGCCTGCTCTTGACCGTGCAGCTCCAGACCTGTGAGAAATAACTGCTGTTAAAGCCACATGGTCTATGGGGCTCTGTTAGGGCGGCCTGGGAAGGTGAATGCCATGCTCGTTCTCTCCCAAATCCATCCAAAAATCACATATATACACAACATGTGTAATTTACAATGTGTTAGTCACTACCCTGTGATGTTTCATTTAAGCCTTGCAACCCATGGAGAACAGCACTAAGCCACGTTCCATTTTTAAGACGAGGAGACTGAGGCTTGAAGTTTAGGTGGACTTGCCCAAGATCCTAGAGCTAGTAGGTCTGAGAGCCAGGCTTCAGGCCACATGCTGGCCCGGGATCCAGGTGGGGGACACACCGACTCTGACATTGGTGGGAGCACCTCACTGGCCTCAGGAGGTGAAGGGATCATCCTGCTGGCCAGCTTGCAGATGAGCAAAGCTGGGCCTCCAGCTCACTGGGGCAGCCAGCTTGGGCAGCAAGTACCAGAAGCAATGACACCTTGGCGTGGGTGGTCACAGCAGAACCTTTAATCACATGAGTGCTTATTACAGGAGCTGCTTCGGGCTCCGGCAGCTTTGATTTCTGGTCATGTTTCTCTAACACGGAAAGGTGAATGAATGCCTCCCCAGGGCCATGGGCGGTTGGTGTCCTGAGGATGTGTGTGAGGGGAAAATAAGGGACAGCTGTGCACACTCCTGGGTCTGTGGGGATCCCCCCAAGCCACCACCTGTGACTCTGAGTGAAATCCTATTCCCAGGAGGGAAGAATGTGGAGGTCCTTCCAGGGAAGAAGGAGGAAGGGAAACAACTTGGCACAGATACACAGAGAGGACGGCATCTGGGATGGGCTTGGAGATCGGGGGGAGCGGAGGGTTAGGACCTGGAGGGTGAGGGGCAGAGTGTGGGACAGGGCTGATCCATTTGGTTTCATTCTTTATAAAAAATAATACCATCACAAGGACCATGCCATGCAAACTCAGCCACACCTGTGCACCCCCTGGCCCCGGCTGCCTGGCAGAGGGGCAAGGGGCCGTTAGACTGGCGTGGTGCGCCTGTTGGCCAGGTCGTTGTGCAGCGCCTCCTTGAAGTCTTTGGGTGTGGAGTTGTGGAACTGTAGAAAAGCGTGGTCCCGGTCGGAGTTGAGGAGGGTCCCCATGGTGATCTTGGAGGGGTCCCGGGAGAGGGTGAACATGGAGATGTCGGTGGAGGGGATAGCGTGGAAGCCTTTGCTGATGGGGGACAGGTCTCGGGACCTGGGCTCTGTGGAGCGGGAGCTGGACCTCCGCCGGAACCTGTACCTGTAGGGTGGCAGGCGAGCAAAAGTCGATTTCTTCAGGAGCTCCGAGTGGGATCTGGCACGCAGTTGCTGATGCTTCTCTATATAGATGTGCACGGCGACCACCCCCACAATCTCTGCGATGATGAAAGAGAAGGCCCCGAAGTAGAAGGACCAGCCATACGAGTAGCTCTTTTTGGAGTCACGCTGCCCGGGGTCCCCAGCATTGGCCGATATATAAACGATAATACCAATGATGTTGCTTAACCCTAAGAGAAGGGAAAGAAAAATGCATCTTTTATAAGCCTCAGAGGTAACTTGCAGGCTTGATATTTATAGAAAATGTGGAGGTAACGGGGAGCGAGGGGAAGGATTTGTTGGGAAGCCTGAGCCCGCTGAGCTCTCCCACGCCTGTCTCTGGGGCCTGAGCTCCGTCCCAGGCGGCGGCCTTCAGCTGAGAGTCAGCTGGTCCCACAGCCAGCACAGCAGAACTCAGACACGCGACTCCCCCTGGGAATCAGTTCACTCCACGACACGCCATCTCCAGCAGGAAGCCATGAGGATGGTAAAATGAATGCGGTACAGGTTCCTGCCCTTGAGCTCCTACCATTCGTAGGAGAGATTGACATGTTAATGCAATTAGAGCAAAAGACAGGAGGGGCTCTCCCAGAGACATGGATGAATCGGCTCAGGAGCCAAAGAGAGACATGACTAAGCCACTTCCCTTTGAAGACAAGGTGACATTCGAGCTGGGTCCTGAATTTGAGGAGGCGATGAAAGGCCACTGCCCATGGAGTGAGAGGAAGAATGACTTATGAGGCTCCAGCTTGAGTCATGGGGACACTGTTGGCATCTTGAGCTAAAATAAGAGGCAGCAGAGAGAACAGGTTTTGAGGAGAAGAGAGGAGAGGAGATAAGAGAAGGGGTGGGGAGGGGGGAGGAGAGGCAAGGGGGGAGGGGAAGGCAGGGGAGGAGAGGTGGGGAATGGAGGGAAGGGGAGAGGAAAGGGGGGAGAGGGGAAGAGAGGAAAGGAGAGGAGGGGAGAGGGGAGGAGAAGAGAGGAGAGGAGGGAAGGGGAAAAAAGAGGAGGGGAGAGGAGGGGAGGGGAGGTGTGAGGAGGGGAGGGAAGGAGACATGTGGACACACTGAGGTAGTAGCTGTCCAGTGGACATGTGTGGAGCTGCAGCTGCGGTTTGGGGACCTAACGAGCCACGGGGGAGGGACAGTGGCTCCTGAGTTCCCTCCGCGTGGATAAGGTAATGCTGTAGATTCGCTGCTGCTGGAGCACCAGGATGGGGACATGACGTTGTCCCCCAGTCGGCAAGGTCTGCCACTTCGCATCCCCAGGTGCCAGCAGACCAGCATGGGGGAGGCTGCCGAGGCTTCGGGGAGGAGCCGGCTCTCCAGGGAGTGGTGAGAAGAAGCCACAGAACCTGGGCCCTGGGCTGAGCTCATGTCTGACCCCCTCCTTCCCATTATTGCTCCAAAGGCGGAATGTCTCTCTTTGTTCCTTTGCTCCAAGGGCCTCACCTGGGCCTTGATGCTAACAATGACTCCAAGAGGTTGGCACATCGCTGGCATCTCCTTGCCTCCAACTTCAGACCACCTGCAGTGCCCCTCAGTGTCTTTCCAGCACTAGCTGGTGAGTCATCCTTGTCAGGGTCTCCTGACTCTGCCCTCCACTTCCCAAGCACCCCATGCTCTTTCCGGGAATCCCCAAGGTCTCCCCATGGGCCAGCACCCAAAAGGTGAAAAGCAGGGGCCTGCTCCGTGCTGCCATTCTGCCCAGCTGGTGCCCACGCACTAAGGGTCTGTTTCTCCCCGTCTCCTCCTGGCATTACTCTGCACAGGCGTTTGGTGGGCAGGCGCTAGTCCCTGAGCTGGTCTCAGGGCAGGGTTGGTGCCGCCAGGCTGGCTGCAGCACCCACAGGCTGGAGGGCTCCTCTCCCAGAGGCCAGCATGAGGGTGAGTAGAGCAGGCCCAGTCTTTCACATTAAAATGAACATGAGCATAACGAGGAGGTAGCAGAGGTCTGAAGAGAGGAGAGAAGAGGGGAGAAGAGCCTCAGACAAAGACATTTCAGCTTCTTGTCGTGGCTCTGACTCCCTCTGCGGCGGGAACACATTGGAAGCTCCAAATGGAAGTCTTGCCAGAAAAATCAAAGTTCCAAGAGAGGCTCAGAGGTCAGACCGGGTGAAAGGAAGCAGGAAGTCAGGTGATATCAGGAACTTCCGAAGCACCACCCTGGGCAGCCACAGCAGCGGCCGTGTTGAAAAATCCCCTCTCCCACAGATGACAAGACCGAGGCAGAGAGCAGGGGGACCTTCCTGTGCAGACACGGCCAGGAAATGTGGTGGGGTGTGAGCCGAGGGAGGACCCTTAGCCAAGGTGGGTTGAGATCACACTGACCAAGCTCACGAGGAACCAGTGGTAAGTGAGCATCACTGCCTCCTGCTGCCCGCTGTCAGCTCCCTGCGGGTAGGGGTGAGGCCAGTGCTGATCACTGCTGAGACCCCTCTCCCAGCCCGGAGCTGGACCCACAGTATGTGTGCAGTGCATATTTGCTGGTTGAATGAATGAACTGAGATGGCATAAGAATGACATGGACCAAGGTATAGAATGGCAGCTATTATGTATTGAGAAGTTACTATGTGCTAGACAGTTCTAGGCACTTTATACCAACAGATTTAATCCCCTCAACAGCCCTCAGAGGTAGAGCCATTATTAGCCCCATTTTTCAAATGAGGAAACTGAGGCACAGAAAGATTATGAGACGTGTCCGAGGTTACACAGCTGCAAGTAGTAGAATCAAGATCTGCACCAGGCAGCCTGGCTTCAGAGCCCATGCTCTTCAGCATTTTGCATATAGTAGGTGCTCAGTAAAGGGTTGTTGATTGCTTGTCTGAGACCACAGATCAGTAGAATAGCTGAGCAAAGGAGAGCCTTAGAGAGTGCCGAGTCCTCCATTTTTTAGGTGGAAAACCTGAGGCTATCTGAGTTCCCTGAGGAGATCCATGGGTAGGTGGCCTGGGATTCCACCCCAAGCTCCTGCTCCTCCTCCCGCAGGTTCCCAGCTCCCTGTGCCTGATCAGCCTGATAGCACCCCTCACCGCCTGCTGCTGGTGACACACGCCTCCCTAGCAATCCCCTAGCAATCCCCTGGGGCAGTGGTCAGCAAACTAATGAGTTTGCCAACCTGTGACCTAGTCTCTCGATTCCAATAATTACAGGCTGTTGTTCCTTGTGATTAAGCCCCTATCCAGTGGTCGGCAAACTCATTAGTCAACAGAGCCGCAGTTTGCCTACCACTGCCCTGGGGCACACAGTCAGGATCTTCTCTAGCTAAGAAGCCCTCCCCTCAGCACAAGGCATCTCTTCTAGGCAGCAGGCACCCAGGGGCCTGGTGGGGCCGCCAGAGACTAGAACGCGCCTTGAAGCAGCATGTGTCCCTGAGTTTGCCAGCTGTGACCATCTGACCACAGCGTGTGACCGGGCCTGCTCTTTTGGGGTGACCACACCCTGGGGCAGGATGGCAGCTTCCATGGTCTGTTGCTGGAGCTGGTTCCCAGAGCCTCAGGGCAGGATGAGGTCCAACCTTCTCGTTTCACAGAAGGGGACGCAGTGGGGAGGGACCGAGAGGACGGTCTCACAGGGCCCAGGACTGTATCTTCGCTGCTTTGCCAATACTAGAAAGTAATATTGTGCTTCTTATGTTCCACCTACTTTCAACAACCCTATGAAGTAGGAAGTGTTATTATTTCCCATTTTACAGGCTAGGAAACCAAGCTACAGGGAGTTGGTAGTGTTCCCAAGGCCCCGCAGCTGGAGCCAGAATGCAAACCCAGGAGGTAAGCTCCACCCTTTTATGCTCTTCCCCCATGTTCCCATCCCAAGAAACATGCCATCATTATTGGCAAAGCTTGAGGTCATCAGCAACAAGGCAAGCCCTGCCCCAGCCCCCTGCCTGTTCTTTGCCTTCCTAAAGCATTGCATCCGGATGGCATCATGGGTGGTGAGGTGGGGAGCAGAGGGGAGGAGATGGAAGGAAACACAGAGGAACAAGGGGAAGATGAGGAGAGTGGAGATGAAGGGAGGAGAGAGAAGGCAGAGAGCAAGCCCTTCCCTAAGCTGATCGCTCATCCTCCTTGCTGCCCTGGGCCCCCTGTGGTCAGGGCTGCCATTGACTAACATTTCCCCTGGTGGCATCTGGCGCTGCTGGTTTTGCCTTGTTCCCAGAGGTGCTTTGAGCAATATGAAGATTTGAGCCCTTGAGGAGCTGTGAGCAGTCGTTAACCAGCAGACACAGACCTCAAAAGGCCAGAACTCGTGTATGAAGAGGCCCTGGTGAGCGGAAGATGGACCCTTTCAAACACACGGACCCCATCTCTCAGACTGCACGCTATTCAGGCCCCTTGCCCACGTGCGAGCGTGGGCACACCTCAGTCCTGCCCGCCCTGAGCTGACCTGGCCACTGTCGCCTCCCGTCTTTCCTCCATGCCACCCCTTGTGAGTGTCGCATCTTTGTTCTGGTTAAAGCCCGTGGGCCTCTTCCCTAACATAACAAACTGAGCATTCTCTTGCCTTTCCTTGGGGGAACCCTGGGCAGCACTGCCTGGCCCTGGCCCTGGCTCGGGGTGGAGTCTGTGCAGATGTCAGGGCAGGTCCGGTGCTCACCTGCAGAGACAAAGAAGATGCCTGCGCTCAGGATGACGTTGTGCCTGCTGCGGTGGAACTCACTGGCTGCCACGCAGAGCCCGCCCAAGAAGAGCAGCGTGACGCTGAGGATGGGGAACACGCTGGAGGCCCTCACAGCCCCTGTGGAGAGAAGGAGAGAGGCTGCCTGGTCCCAGCAGCCCAGGGCCCTGACCGGCATGGATGCCTGAAGGGAGCCAGTGCATCTGCTGGCCCTGACCAGCGCCTCCCCGGGGCCCGTCGCTCCCTGAAACTCAGAGTCATTTGGGTTTGGGTTTTTAAGGAAGTCTGATGGGC